>OX155904.1:2697030-3297030 GCA_944588485.1 Phosphuga atrata
AAAAATCTCAAATTTTCGTTTTAATCTGATGATAGTTCATCGTATTTCTTTATTTATTAACAGAATTTAATGAAACTTGCAACATTTCTTAGCTGTATTATTAATAACATTTTTGCAAAGTTTAAACATTTTGACACATAAATGGCAATTTTAAAAATCTCAAATTTTCGTTTATATCATATGATGGTTCATCGGATTTCTTTATTTATTAACAGAATGTAATGAAACTTGCAACATTTCTTAGCTGTATTATTAATAACAATTTTGCAAAGTTTAAACATTTTTGACACATAAATGGCAATTTTAAAAATCTCAAATTTTTGTTTATATCATATGATGGTTCATCGGATTTCTTTATTTATTAACAGAATTTAATGAAACTTGCAACATTTCTTAGCTGTATTATTAATAACAATTTTGCAAAGTTTAAACATTTTTGACACATAAATGGCAATTTTAAAAATCTCAAATTTTCGTTTATATCATATGATGGTTCATCGGATTTCTTTATTTATTAACAGAATTTAATGAAACTTGCAACATTTCTTAGCTGTGTTATTAATAACAATTTTGCAATGTTTCAATATTTTTGAGACATAAATGGCAATTTTAAAAATTTCAAATTTTCGTTTAAATCAGAAGATGGTTCATCGGATTTCTTTATTTATTAACAGAATTTAATGAAACTTGCAACATTTCTTAGCTGTGTTATTAATAACATTTTTGCAAAATTTCAACATTTTTGCCACATAAATGGCAAATTTAAAAATCTCAAATTTTCGTTTGAATCAGATGATGGTTCATCAGATTTCTTTATTTATTAATAGAATTTAATGAAACTTGCAAAATTTCTTAGCTGTGTTATTAATAACATTTTTGCAAAGTTTCAATATTTTTGACCCTTAAATGGCAAATTTAAAAATCTCAAATTTTCGTTTAAATCAGATGATGGTTCATCGGATTTCTTTATTTATTAACAGAATTTATTGAAACTTGCAACATTTCTTAGCTGTGTCATTAATAACATTTTTGCAAAGTTTCAACATGTTTGACACATAAACTACATATTTTTAAAATCTCAAATTTTTGTTTAAATCTGACGATGGTTCATCGGATTTCTTTATTTATTAACAGAATTTTATGAATCTTGCAACATTTCTTAATTGCATTTTTATTAACATTTTTGCAGAATTTCAACATTTTTGACACATAAGTGGCAAATTTAAAAATCTCATATTTTTGTTTAAATCTGATGCTTGTTCATCGCACTTCTTTATTTATTAACAGAATTTAATGAAACTTGCAACATTTCTTAGCTGTGTTATTAATAACATTTTTGCAAAGTTTCAATATTTTTGACACATAAATGGCAAATTTAAAAATCTCAAATTTTCGTTTTAATCTGATGATAGTTCATCGTATTTCTTTATTTATTAACAGAATTTAATGAAACTTGCAACATTTCTTAGCTGTATTATTAATAACATTTTTGCAAAGTTTAAACATTTTTGACACATAAATGGCAATTTTAAAAATCTCAAATTTTCGTTTATATCATATGATGGTTCATCGGATTTCTTTATTTATTAACAGAATGTAATGAAACTTGCAACATTTCTTAGCTGTGTCATTAATAACATTTTTGCAAAGTTTCAACATGTTTGACACATAAATTACAAATTTAAAAATCTCAAATTTTCGTTTAAATCTGACGATGGTTCATCGGATTTCTTTATTTATTAACAGAATTTTATGAAACTTGCAACATTTTTTAATTGTATTAATGATAACATTTCTGCAAAGTTTCAACATTTTTGACACATAAGTGTCAAATTTCAAAATCTCATATTTTCGTTTAAATCTGATGCTTGTTCATCGGATTTCTTTATTTATTAACAGAATTTAATGAAACTTGCAACATTTCTTATCTGTATTATTAATAAAATTTTTGCGAAGTTTCAACATTTTTGACACATAAATGGCAAATTTAAAAATCTCAAATTTTGTTTTTAACCTGATGATAGTTCATCGTATTTCTTTATTTATTAACAGAATTTTATGAAACTTGCAACATTTCCTATTTGTATTATTAGTAACATTTTTGCAAAGTTTCAACATTTTTGACGCATAAATGACAAATTTAAAAATCTCAAATTTTGGTTTAAATCTGATGATAGTTCATCGTATTTCTTTATTTATTAACAGAATTTTATGAAACTTGCAACATTTTCTATTTGTATTATTTGTAACATTTTTGCAAAGTTTCAATATTTTTGACACATAAATGGCAAATTTAAAAATCTCAAATTTTCGTTTAAATCAGATGATGGTACATCAGATTTCTTTATTTTTTAATAGAATTTTATGAAACTTGCAACATTTTTTATTTGTATTATTAGTAACATTTTTGCAAAGTTTCAACATTTTTGACACATAAATGGCAAATTTAAAAATCTCAAATTTTGGTTTTAACCTGATGATAGTTCATCGTATTTCTTTATTTATTAACAGAATTTTATGAAACTTGCAACATTTCTTATTTGTATTATTAGTAACATTTTTGCAAAGTTTCAATATTTTTGACACATAAATGGCAAATTTAAAAATCTCAAATTTGCGTATAAATCTGATTATGATTAATCGGATTTCTTTATTTATTAACAAAATTTTATGAAACTTGCAACATTTCTTATTTGTATTATTATTAACATTTTTGCAAAGCTTCAACATTTTTGACACAAATGGCAAATTTAAAAATCTCAAATTTTCGTTTAAATCTGACGATGGTTCATCGGATTTCTTTATTTATTAACAGAATATTATGAAACTTGCAACATTTCTTAATTGTATTAATAATAACATTTTTGCAAAGTTTCAACATTTTTGACACATAAGTGGCAAATTTAAAAATCTCAAATTTTCGTTTAAATCTGACTGTTCAACGGATTTTTTTATATTTTCAGAATTTTATGAAACTTGCAACTCTTAATTTTATGATTAATAACATTTTTGCAAAGTTTCAACATTTTTGAAACATAAGTGGCAAATTTAAAAATCTCAAATTTCCGTTTTAATCTGATGATAGTTCATCATATTTCTTTATTTATTAACAGAATTTTATGAAACTTGCGGATTTCTTAGTTGTTTTATAAATAACATTTTTGAAAAGTTTCAACATTTTTGACACACATGTGTCAAATTTGAAAAATCTCAAATTTTCGTTAATATCTGAGTGTTCATCGGATTACTTTATTAATTAACAGAATTTTATGAAACTTGCAACATTTCTTAGTTGTATTATTATTAACTTTTTTGCAAAGTTTCAACATTTTTGACACATAAATGACAATTTTACCAATCTTAAATTTTTTATTAGGACATTTTATTAGATATTTTCAAGATAATGAAACACATACATTTTTCAATACTTTTTTTTGTAATGAAATTAAATTTTTTTTTTTAAGTTGTAACCTTCCAAACATCACCCACAGAAACACTGATATAGTTAACAAAATCATTTTTTTAAATTATCCTGCTTTATTTTTTGACTTGGAATCTTTGAGATCAGTTAATCTTACTACTTTGGAATCTTTCTTAAAACACTTAGCCCAACTATTTGTCCATTTATATTTAGAGCTTGGATGCACTTGCATCACAACTGTATCATTATTTTTATTATCAGGTTTATCGCCTGTTTCATCTTTAGATTTCGCTGGAGGTCTAGACAAGCTGCTTGATTGTTTTCTATGTTCCTCAAACTCCCCAGGATGATTACCTGTATCATCTTTAAAATTTGAAGGTATAATGTGGCCAGAAATTGAAGAATTTGCTTCAGAAGGATGATCTGTAGGCAATTCTGACTCCAAAGATTCTGGACTTTCCTGGGAAGCCTTTGCTTGTGAACTTTCTTTAGAACCCTTTACTTGTTGGGCTTTCATTTAGGTCTTCATGGGATGGACTAGATTTGGTGTTGCTTGGAGTTTCCATATCATCAGTCTCTGCCAATAACTCTTCTTCTCTTTCCACATAGTCACAAGTTTCTTTGTTGCAATTTTTCTTTTTTCTATTACAGTCTTCTCGGCAACTTTTCCTATTGGAGGATGGTTGTTGTTGATTTTGTTGTTGATGATTTTGTTGTTGTTGATCTTGTTGTTGATTGTTATAAAATTCGCAAGTATTTCTATTGCAACTGTTTGGATCAGAGTCGTAATTTCTGTAGTTCCTCTCAGTAGTGTTGTATTCGTAAGTCGATCTGTTATTTTTTATTGATCTTCTGTTGCCATTTAATTTTTCATCTTCTTCATAGTAATTTTGACTCCTTCTTCTGTTGTTTCTTTCGTCGTCTTCGTAGGCATAGTTATGTTTTCTTGTATTTGAGTCTGATACATCGCCTTCTGGTGAGTAGCTTGTCCTATTTCTGCTCTCTTCTTCTGCATAAGATCTATTCTCGTCATCACGATACATAATTGGTTGGTTTCTTGCAGGTCGTCCACTGTCGTCATGATTTGGAACATCTGAAGATGAACCCATCGCGCCTTCGTTCGTGTCTTTCACGGGCACATCGTCACAGGTACATTTCGGTAGTTGGTCTCGATCATCATTTCCGCATGAGCATCTTTGCGGGGAACACCTTCTCGATTTTGCCTTACAACAAGGACCTCCTATTGGAGGGAAGCAATTTCGTTTCTCACGTCTCGAAATGGATGAACAACAACATTTCTTATTGTTGCTGTTGTTGTTTTTCTTTTTACAGCAACATGGCTGTTGTTGTGATTTACAGTTGCATTTCGGCAATCCGCACTTGGGTAAGCAAGGATTACACTTGGATTAAATCTGACTGATCAGCGGATTTCTTTATTAATTAACAGAATTGTATGGAACTTGCAACATTTCTTAATTGTATTATTAGTAACATTTTTGCAAAATTTTTGCAACATTTTTGACACATAAATGGCACATTTAAAAATCTCAATTTTTTGTTTAAATCTGACGGTTCATCGGATTTCTTTATTTATTAATAGAATTTTATGTAACTTGCAAATTGTTTTAATTCTATTATTAGTAATATTTTTGCAAAGTTTCAAAACTTTTGACAAATAAATGGCAATTTTAGAAATCTCAAATTTTCGTTTAAATCTGATGGAGTTCTTTATATTTATTAACAGAATTTTATGAAACTTGCAACATTTCTTAATTGTATTATTAATAACATTTTTGCAAAGTTTCCAAATTTTTGACACATAAATGGCAAATTTAAAAATCTCAAATTTTGGTTTAAATCTGACAGTTCGGCAGATTTCTTTATTAATTAACAGAATTTTGTGAAACTTGCAACAGTTCTTAGTTCTATTATTGATAACATTTTTGCAAAGTTTCAACATTTTTGACACATATGTGGCAAATTTAAAAAAAATCAAATTTTCGTTTAAATCTGGCGGGTTCAGCGGATTACTTTATTTATTAGCAGAATTTTATGAAACTTTTCTTAATTGTATTATTATTAAAATTTTTGCAAAGTTTCAACATTTTTGACACATATGTGGCAAATTAAAAAAATTCACAATTTCGTTTAAATCTGACGGGTTCCGCGGATTTAATTATTTATTAACAGAATTTTATGAAACTTGCAACATTTCTTAATTGTATTATTAATAACATTTTTGCAAAGTATCAACATTTTTGACACATAAGCAGCAAATTTAAAAATCTCAAATTTTTGTTTAAATCTGACTGTTCATCTGATTTCTTGAATTATTAGTAGGAACTTTATAAAACTTGCAACATTTCTTAATTGTATTATTTGTAACATTTTTGCAAAGTTTCAACATTTTTGACACATAAGTGGCAAATTTAAAAATCTAAAATTTTCCTTTAAATCTGACTGTTCATTCGATTTCTTGAATTATTAATAGGAATTTTATTAAACTTGCAACATTTCTTAATTGTATTATTAATAACATTTTTGCAATGTTTCAACATTTTTGACACATAAGTGGCAAATTTAAAAATCTCAAATTTTCGTTTAAATCTGACTGTTCTTTGGATTTCTTGAATTATTAATAGGAATTTTATGAGACTTGCAACATTTCTTAATTGTATTATTTGTAACATTTTTGCAAAGTTTTAACATTTTTGACACATAAGTGGCAAGTTTAAAAATCTAAAATTTTCGTTTAAATCTGACTGTTCTTTGGATTTCTTGAATTATTAATAGGAATTTTATGAAACTTGCAACATTTCTTAATTGTATTATTTGTAACATTTTTGCAATGTTTCAACATTTTTGACACATAAGTGGCAAATTTAAAAATCTCAAATTTTCGTTTAAATCTGACTGTTCATTGGATTTCTTGAATTATTAATAGGAATTTTATGAAACTTGCAACATTTCTTAATTGTTTTATTTGTAACATTTTTGCAAAGTTTCAACATTTTTGACACATAAGTGGCAAATTTAAAAATCTCAAATTTTCCTTTAAATCTGACTGTTCTTTGGATTTCTTGAATTATTAATAGGAATTTTATGAAACTTGCAACATTTCTTAATTGTATTATTTGTAACATTTTTGCAAAGTTTCAACACTTTTGACACATAAGTAGCAAATTTAAAAATCTCAAATTTTCCTTTAAATCTGACTGTTCTTTGGATTTCTTGAATTATTAATAGGAATTTTATGAAACTTGCAACATTTCTTAATTGTATTATTTGTAACATTTTTGCAAAGTTTCAACATTTTTGACACATAAGTGGCAAATTTAAAAATCTCAAATTTTCCTTTAAATCTGACTGTTCTTTGGATTTCTTGAATTATTAATAGGAATTTTATGAAACTTGCAACATTTCTTAATTGTATTATTTGTAACATTTTTGCAAAGTTTCAACATTTTTGACACATAAGTGGCAAATTTAAAAATCTCAAATTTTCCTTTAAATCTGACTGTTCTTTGGATTTCTTGAATTATTAATAGGAATTGTATGGAACTTGCAACATTTCTTAATTATATTATTAGTAACATTTTTGCAAAGTTTCAACATTTTTGACACATAAATGGCACATTTAAAAATCTCAATTTTTTGTTTAAATCTGACGGTTCATCGGATTTCTTTATTTATTAATAGAATTTTATGTAACTTGCAAATTGTTTTAATTGTATTATTAGTAATATTTTTGCAAAGTTTCAAAACTTTTGACAAATAAATGGCAATTTTAGAAATCTCAAATTTTCGTTTAAATCTGACGGAGTTCTTTATATTTATTAACAGAATTTTATGAAACTTGCAACATTTCTTAGTTGTATTATTAGTAACATTTTTGCAAAGTTTTAACTTTTTTGACACACAAGTGGCAAATTTAAAAATGTCAAATTTTGGTTTAAATCTGACGGTTCGGCAGATTTCTTTATTAATTAACAGAATATTGTGAAACTTGCAACAGTTCTTAGTTGTATTATTGATAACATTTTTGCAAAGTTTCAACATTTTTGACATACAAGTGGCAAATTTAAAAATGTCAAATTTTGGTTTAAATCTGACGGTTCGCAGATTTCTTTATTAATAAACAGAATTTTGTGAAACTTGCAACATTTCTTAATTGTATTAGTAATAACATTTTTGCAAAGTTTCAACATTTTTGACATATAAGTGGCAAATTTAAAAATCTCGAATTTTCGTTAATATCTGACTGTTGATCGGATTTATTTATTAACAGAATTTTATGAAACTTGCAACATTTCTTAATTGTATTATTAATAAAAAATTTTCAAAGTTTCAACATTTTTGACACATATGTGGCAAATTTAAAAAAATCAAATTTTCGTTTAAATCTGGCGGGTTCAGCAGATTTCTTTATTTATTAGCAGAATTTTATGAAACTTGCAACATTTTCTAATTGTATTATTAATAATATTTCTGCAAAGTTTCAACATTTTTGACACATATGTAGCAAATTTAAAAAATTCAAATTTTCGTTTAAATCTGACTGTTCGTCGGATTTCTTGATTTATTAATAGGAATTTTATGAAACTTGCAACATTTCTTAGTTGTATTATTGATAACATTTTTGCAAAGTTTCAGCATTTTTGACACATATGAGGCAAATTTAAAAAAATCATATTTTCGTTTAAATCTGGCAGGTTCAGCGGATTTCTTTATTTATTAGCAGAATTTTATGAAACTTGCAACATTTCTTAATTGTATTATTAATAAAATTATTGCAAAGTTTCAACATTTTTGACACAAATGTGGAAAATTTAAAAAAATCAAATTTTCGTTTAAATCTGGCAGGTTCAGCGGATTTCTTTATTTATTAGCAGAATTTTATAAAACTTGCAACATTTCTTAATTGTATTATTAATAACATTTTTGCAAAGTTTCAACGTCTTTGACGCATAAGTGGCAAATTTAAAAATCTCAAATTTTCCTTTAAATCTGACGGGTTCAGCGGATTTCTTTATTTATTAGCAGAATTTTATGAAACTTGCAACATTTCTTAATTGTATTATTAATAACATGTTTGCAAAGTTTCAACATTTTTGACACATATGTGGCAAATTTAAAAAAAATCATATTTTCGATTAAATCTGGCAGGTTCAGCGGATTTCTTTATTTATTTGCAGAATTTTATGAAACTTGCAACATTCCTTATTTGTATTATTAATAACATTTTTGCAAAGTTTCAACATTTTTGACACATATGTGGCAAATTTAAAAAGATCATATTTTCGTTTAAATCTGGCGGGTTCAGCGGATTTCTTTATTTATTTGCAGAATTTTATGAAACTTGCAACATTTCTTAATTGTATTATTTGTAACATTTTTGCAAAGTTTCAACATTTTTGACACATAAGTGGCAAATTTAAAAATCTCAAATTTTCGTTTAAATCTGACTGTTCATTGGATTTCTTGAATTATTAATAGGAATTTTATAAAACTTGCAACATTTCTTAGTTGTATTATTATTAACAGTTTTGCAAAGTTTCAACATTTTTGACACATAAATGGCAAATTTAAAAATCTCAAATTTTCGTTTAAATCTGACGGTTCAACGGATTTTTTAATTTTTTGCTGGAATTTATTGAAACTTATAACATTTCTTAGTTGTATTATTAATAAGATTTTTGCAACGTTTCAACATTTTTGACACATATGTGGCAAATTTAAAAATTTCTTATTTTCATTTAAATTCGACGGTTCAGCGGATTTATTTATTTATTAACAGAATGTTATGAAACTTGCAGCATTTCTTAATTGTATTATTATTAACATTTTTGCAAAGTTTCAACATTTTTGACACGTAAATGGCAAATTTAAAAATCTCAATTTTTTGTTTAAATCTGACGATTCAACGGATTTTTTTATTTATTGACAGAATTTAGTGAAACTTATAACATTTCTTATTTGTATTTTTAATAACATTTTTGCAAAGTTTCAACATTTTTCACACTTAGATAGCAAATGTAAAAATTTCAAATTTTCGTTTAAATCTGACCGTTCGACGGATTTCTATATTTATTAACAGAATTTTATGAAACTCGCAACACATTTCTTAGTTGTATTATTAACAACATATTTGCAAACTTTCAACATATTTGACAAATAAATTGCAATTCTAGAAATCTCAAATTCTCGTTTAAATATTTCTGCAAATGCGTTTCGTCGGTTCTACGAAACCTAAACTCGTCCTTAACGCATTCGCTAGAGAAACCTTCAATCATTCGTTTTGTATCTGTAAAATTCCTGCGGGTGGTCCGAGAGTTAGACGCGGGATGAATATTGGAGTGGGTCCAGAAGACTCCAGAAAATAGCCGGCGGTGAGAAACTTGGAGTAAACGGGAGAAATCAAACAAAAATCCGGGAATGGGGCTTCTCCTTCGAGGGACGGGCGCAACAATTAATATCGAGGAGTAGTTAATTAAAACCGAATTTGGAAAACTCCTTCCACCACCATCCATCAATTAAAAGAGCCCGTACAGAGCAAACTAATTAAACTTTCTAAATATTATATGTATTTTGGCTCGTTCAGCGACTAAAACTACATGGATATCGAACGTCTGTCCCTTATATTTAAATCTTTGAAATTCCGCCTAAAGCTGTTATTCACTTGTATCATTCTCGTGACACACAAACTTTATTTTAATTTCAACAAAACATAAATTTATTCGTTAGCTTGAAAACTTAATATTGGTAAGACCATAGATAATCATATAAACTTAATAAATTCCGAACACAGCCTGAATATAAAAATATATTCAACTTTTCCGAAGCTTTATAATATTATAGATAATTATATAAACATAATAAAGTCGGAGCATAGCCTGAATATATATATATATATATATATATATATATATATATATATATATATATATATATATATATATTCAATCTTTCCGAAGCTCTATAATATTATAGGTAATCATATAAACTTAATAAAGTCGGAGCACAGCTTGAATATATAAATATATTCAACTTTTGCAAAGCTCTATAATATTATATATAATTATATAAACTTAATAATGTCGGAACATAGCCTGAATATATAAATATATTCAACCTTTCCGAAGCTCTATAATATTATAGATAATCATATAAACTTAATAAAGTTGGAGCACAGCCTGAATACATAAATATATTCAACCTTTCCGGAGCTCTTTAATACTATAGAGCTCCGGAAAGGTTCAATACATTTGTATATTCAAGCTATGTTTCGACATTTAAGTTTAACTTGATAACTAGTTAAGATTATTAAGGGGTACCATGGATCTTTAAAGGTCGTAGTACAAGTCACCACCGAATTTAGAATCGGAAATATTAGTTGCAGCAGTAAATTTTCTGTTACATCCCAAAAAAATCCTTGTTTTCCGAAAACGTTTCCGAAAACGTTTTAAACGAAACTGTTTAATCAAGAAGTGAAATTAAAAGAATTTTTATATCAGCAGGAGATTTTATTCTGCCGGAAAATGAACGTAGTTTCTTTGTGGAAAATCGGTAATACGGAAAATTTTTGTGAGAAAATCGAGTTTTCCGAATATAATTTTTACATTATCGGTCGCCCCTCTAACCGTAGCAGGAAAATCGGCCGCCGATAGCAGGATGTGGCCTCCTTTATTCAATTCACCAGGGGAAAATGCATGGAAAATTAACTCGATTACAATAGAAACTTGAAAGAAAATTCCGGACAGAGCATTGAAAACCTTCCATTTAATTCGTTAGTAGAAAAGAAAAATTCTGAAGGAATTTATTGTCGTTTTTTTAAGTAAGCAGTGGAAGTATTAAAATCCTGCGACAGTCCTCCATTCATCCTGCCGGGCTATAATCCCGTTGAACGTTGGCAAATCCGACAAAATCAAATTCGCATTGTTCGAAGATTTATGCCGAAGAGAGCTCACCATTGTGGCTGGCACAAACTGACTGAAGGACTTAATTAAATTGCGGTTGTACCCTGCTGCTGCCCTCGCCTTTGTCCCCCTGCATCTCAAAACCTCAAATGCAGACAGACAGACGATGCCAAACTATCAAAGACACATTCAGCTGAATTTCCCGGTGCGACGTCCAAACGTGAGATTGTTTTCCTTTTCCTGCCGCTGGATTCAATTAAACAATTTCAATGCAAATTTCGACTAAATTTCGCGGATAATTCAATCAAGTTTTCATTTTCTCCCGCTGCATTTAAATGTGTAATTCGTTTGCTGCGGAGTTAATTAAATGAAAACAATTACAATTATTTTCGCAAGTTCTTTTTTAAATCAAACGGACTGTATCCATTTACAGCGGGATTCTAAAAGTCGATTGCCATATGCGCGACACTCAGCTACGCGACGTCGTGCGACATCGCCTGTCAAATAATGATTACATTGTTTTAAATGGGCACGCCGCGTTGCCATAGTGAGAAAGTGTCCATTTAAAACAATGTAATCATTATTTGACAGGCCATGTCGCGTGACGTCGCGTAGCTGAGTGTCGCGTATATGAGAATCGGCCTTTAAATGGACACGTGCCCATTTAAAATAATGTAATCATTATTTGACAGGCGATGTCGCGTAGCTGAGTGTCGCGAATGTGACAATCTGCCTTTAAATGGACACGTCGCATAGCCATAGTAAGAACGTGCCCATTCAAAACAATGTAATCATTATTTGACAGGCGATGTCGCGTAGCTGAGTGTCGCGTATGTGAGAATATCCTTTTAAATGGACACGTCGCGTAGCCATAGTAAGAACGTGCCCATTCAAAACAATGTAATCATTATTTGACAGGCGATGTCGCGTAGCTGAGTGTCGCGTATATGAGAATCGACCTTTAAATGGATACGTCGCGTGGCCATAGTGAGAACGTGCCCATTTGAAACAATGTTATCTTTATTTGACAGGCGATGTCGCGTAGCTGAGTGTCGCGTATATGAGAATCGGCCTTTAAATTGACACGTCGTGTAGCCATAGTGAGAACGTGCCCATATAAAACAATGTAATCATTATTTGACAGGCGATGTCGCGTGACGTCGCGTAGCTGAGTGTCGCGTATATGAGAATCGGCCTTTAAATTGACACGTCGCGTAGCCATAGTGAGAATGTGCCCATTTAAAACAATGTAATCATTATTTGACAGACGATGTCGCGTAGCTGAGTGTCGCGTATATGATAATCGACATTTAAATGGACACGTCGCGTGGCTATAGTGAGAACGTACCCATTTAAAACAATGTAATCATTATTTGATAGGCGATGTCGCGTAGCTGAGTGTCGCGTATATGAGAATCGACCTTTAAATGGACACGTCGCGTGGCTATAGTGAGAACGTACCCATTTAAAACAATGTAATCATTATTTGACAGGCGATGTCGCGTAGCTGAGTGTCGCGTATATGAGAATCGGCCTTTAAATTGGTACGTCGCGTAGCCATAGTGAGAACGTACACATTTAAAACAATGTAATCATTATTTGACAGGCGATGTCGCGTGACGTCGCGTAGCTGAGTGTCGCGTATATGAGAATCGGCCTTTAAATTGACACGTCGCGTAGCCATAGTGAGAATGTGCCCATTTAAAACAATGTAATCATTATTTGACAGACGATGTCGCGTAGCTGAGTGTCGCGTATATGATAATCGACCTTTAAATGGACACGTCGCGTGGCTATAGTGAGAACGTACCCGTTTAAAACAATGTAATCATTATTTGACAGGCGATGTCGCGTAGCTGATTGTCGCGTATATGAGAATCGGCCTTTAAATGGGTACGTCGCGTAGCCATAGTGAGAACGTACCCATTTAAAACAATGTAATCATTATTTGACAGGCGATGTCGCGTAGCTGAGTGTCGCGTATATGAGAATCGACCTTTAAATGGATACGTCGCGTGGCCATAGTGAGAACGTGCCCATTTGAAACAATGTTATCTTTATTTGACAGGCGATGTCGCGTAGCTGAGTGTCGCGTATATGAGTATCGGCCTTTAAATGAACACGTCGCGTAGCCAAAGTGAGAACGTGTCCATTTAAAACAATGTAATCATTATTTGACAGGCGATGTCGCGTAGCTGAGTGTCGCGTATATGAGAATCGGCCTTTAAACCGACACGTCGCGTAGCCATAGTGAGAACGTACCCATTTAAAACAATGTAATCATTATTTGACAGGCGATGTCGCGTAGCTGAGTGTCGCGTATATGAGAATCGACCTTTAAATGGATACGTCGCGTGGCCATAGTGAGAACGTGCCCATTTGAAACAATGTTATCTTTATTTGACAGGCGATATCGCGTAGCTGAGTGTCGCGTATATGAGTATCGGCCTTTAAATGAACACGTCGCGTAGCCATAGTGAGAACGTGTCCATTTAAAACAATGTAATCATTATTTGACAGGCGATGTCGCGTATCGTAATCGGCCTTTAAATCGACACGTCGCGTAGCCATAGTGAGAACGTACCCATTTAAAACAATGTAATCATTATTTGACAGGCAATGTCGCGTAGCTGAGTGTCGCGTATATGAGAATCGACCTTTAAATGGATACGTCGCGTGGCCATAGTGAGAACGTGCCCATTTGAAACAATGTTATCTTTATTTGACAGGCGATGTCGCGTAGCTGAGTGTCGCGTATATGAGAATCGGCCTTTAAATCGACACGTCGCGTAGCCATAGTGAGAACGTACCCATTTAAAACAATGTAATCATTATTTGACAGGCGATGTCGCGTAGCTGAGTGTCGCGTATATGAGAATCGGCCTTAAATCAAATTTCCCGTGCATCCGACGAAGTAACTCATCACACTTGTTTCAATTGAATCTTAATTAGTTTTCAACTAAATTTGCGAAAATCTGTTAATAACAAAACAATATTAATTTTCCGCAGGATATTTCAGGCTGAATCCAAATAACTTTAATCTCCTAACTAATTTCCAATTCGGCGTTCAAACAACGTTTTAATTAATTTTGCTGTGGAAATTTCTTCACCTGCAGTTAAAGAAACTGAATAATCGCGGAAAATATTCTCTTCGTCTCAGTTCGGCGTCAACAGGTAAAGTTATGATCGGGAAAATATCTGATTAGGGTCGACGGGAAGAGGAGAACGGCAGAAGTTTAATATCTGCTGCAGGGATCCCCCGACACTTGGTTATTACGTTTCTCTGCGAACAAACTCGCAACAAATCCAATTAGTTTTGCAAAATCAAATAGGTTTCGTCTCAAAGCTGCAGCCGACTTCAAAGGGGCGATTTTTAGTGTTCTGTCGACGCATCACCTTAGATAACTCACCTGCAGCAAACTCTGCCCGATATTTCCGAAAGCAATTAACCCGCAACAATAACAATACCTATTTCGAAACCGAAACCTTTTTGCAAACTCATCAATCTCACTTACCTTGCCCACATTTCCGTTCCATTCATCTTAATCTCGCTCATTTGTTTCTTCTAATGCCGTTCTACTTCTGCTCCCCCAAACCCCCATTTCTAACTCTCAACCCTGAGATAATCTTCGTGCAAAAATTCCAAATCCTATAAGTTGTTGCTGAATCCAACCAAAGCCACATCTTACTGCGATTTATAATTATCCTGCTGCGCTCAAAAGAAACTTCTAGTTGGAAATATTGTCTTTTTATTGTAACGTTATATTCGCTTTAATTAATCTCGCATGTTTTCCTGCCGTTTTGTTGTTGCTGAAGGAGATTTTGCTGTGTTAAAATTGAATTTATTGCAGCGCCTTCCTGTGTGAATCCAATAAAGTTCCTCGTTGAAACAACGCTCTCATTAAAAAATGAATAAAATATCAAAATTTCCTAATTAAAAACTCGGAAGCCAATTAGGTTTCGCTCCTGCGGCTGTTGAACGGTGCGGTGCGTATTCGAATGTTCACACGCCTTGGAAAATCTGCGCGTAATTGAGGAAAATTTCAATTTGTTTTTTCTCTTGGAATTTTTGTTCCCCCGTCGGTTTCAATAACGCGACTTTCCTGCCGCCCGAATCCATTTCTAAAAATCAGAAATTGTTTCAGGGGAAAACTTCATGGAGGGAATTTTCTTTTATCTACTTTACATTAATAAATACATTATTGTATGTGAAGGATGCCATTATTATAATCGTGTGTAAAAGTATACAAGTCGTGCGTAAAAGTCCAATGTAAATCAATTGGAGTTTCATTATTAAACGATTTCTGTTTGTTGTTACTATGGCAACAACTTGCGTCACTAAACAAAAAACATAGACGTAGTAAAAATATTTTTTCTGACGTATATTAATATTAATTTTTTTTTATCTACTCACACAACAAAATGGACACATTAAAAATACATTATTGTATGTGAAGGATGGCATTATTATAATCGCGTATAAAAGTATCGAAATCGTGCGTAAAAGTCCAATGTAAATCAAAAGGAGTTTCATTATTAAACGATTTATGTTTATTACTATGACAACAACTTGAGTCACTAAACAAAAAACATAGACGTAGTTAAAATAAATTTTCTGACGTATATTAAAATTAAATTATTATTTTTTTTTTCTACTCACACAACAAAATGAACACATTAAAAATACATTATTATATGTGAAGGATGCCATTATTAAAATCGTGTATAGAAATATCCAAATCATGCATAAAAGTCCAATGAATATCAAATGGAGTTTCATTATTAAACTATTTCTGTTTGTTACTATGGCAACAACTCGCGTCACTAAACAAAAAACATGAAAATAAATTTTCTGACTTGAATCAATTTTTCTTAATTTGAATCAAGAAGTCTCGGCCTCTCATAAACTCATGCACAAATTCCCTTCTTCACACACTTGTATCATAAACTACTATTATCTACTCACACACCAAAATGAACTCATAAGTAAATACATTATTGTATGTGAAAGATGCCATTATTATAATCGTGTGTAAAAGTATCCAAATCGTGCGTAAAAGTCCAATGAAAATCAAATGGAGTTTCATGATTAAACGATTTCTGTTTGTTGTTACTATGGCAACCACTCGCGTCAGTAAACAAAAAACATAGACGTAGTGAAAATAAATTTTCTGACTTGAATCAATTTTTCTTAATTTGAATCAAGAAGTCTCGGCCTCTCATAAACTCATGCACAAAAGCCCTTCTTCGCACACTTGTATCATAAACTACTATTATCTACTCACACACCGAAACGAAATCATTAGTAAATACATTATTGTATGTAAAGGATGCAATTATTATAATCGTGTGTCAAAGTATCCAAATCGTGCGTAAAAGTCCAATGTAAATCAAATGGATTTTCGTTATTAAACAATTTCGGTTTGTTACTTTAGCAACAACTCGCGTCACAAAAAAAAAACATAGACGTAGTGAAAATAAATTGACCTCCTAAATTGTAAAGCTAGCATTGACATTGTGTATACGTCAAGCGAAACTAGATTTTTACACACAATATTTCGGCTGCTATGCGGTAAAGTGACTTTACCGCATAGTAGACGCACTTTGCAACATTGTGCCAGAAAAAAATAATTTCCAATTTTATAAATAATCTAAATCTATTTGTTTTTTTAATAATAATTGTCGGCCAAAAAATTTTATACAAATTTCGTGCGTAAATGATTTTACAACGTTTCAGCTAACGGGATCCTTCGGGCTCGTTCCCCAAACGAGCTGCCGCTTTGAAAAATCAACTTTTACGCACTCTAATGTAAATTGTGACGTATATTAAGTTGAATTCTTTTTTCTAATTTTCTCGGCCTCTCAGACTGGATGAAACCTAGATTGGAAAAACCTAGATTTAATCTAGATTAGGTTATGGTTTTTTAGTTAGGGTTTATGGTTTATTTAGTTAGGAACAGGCTTCATACTCAAGAAAAGTGTAGGGAAGGATATTATGGACTTCCAAGCAATAGATGACAGACTCTGCATGATCCGAATAAGAATGAAGCTCTTCAATCTGACAATAATTAACGTACATGCACCGAGCGAAGAGAAAACAGACGACGAAAAAGAGATCTTCTACGCAAAACTAGAAAGGCTATTCGATTCGACACACAACAACGACGTAAATATGATCTTGGGGGATTTCAATGCTAAGATAGGGAAAGAAGACGTATACAGACCCACGATTGGAAAACACAGCCTACACGAAAATACTAACGACAATGGACAGAGACTAGTGGACCTAGCAGCATCTAGAAACCTTGTAATCAGCAGTACGCTATTCCCACATAAAGACATCCACAAGATGACATGGAGATCACCAGACGGAAGGACACTCAATCAAATAGACCATATCTTAATAAACACAGGATTTATGTGCAGCATACAGGACGTCAGAAGCTGCAAAGGGGCAGACTGCAACTCGGACCATTACCTGGTGAGGATTAAATTAAAACAAAGGCTAGCCAACTCGAAAAAGCCAGCAAACAGCGGAAAAGAAAAATGGGATGTGGAAAAACTGAACTTAACCAGGGTAAGGCAACGATACGAAGAAAAGATCGCCGAAAAACTAGGAGTGTTGACAGAAAATCATAGTATTGAAGAACAATGGACGGAAATTGCAAAGGGGATTAAGGAATCGGCAGAGGAGGCTCTCGGGAAAGTCCATAGGAAAAAACGAAACCAATGGTACGACGCAGAGTGTGAAGAAGCACGCGAGAAACAACAGAAAGCTAGGGCAGAGAATTTGCAGAGACCCACGAGAGCCAAACAAGCTGAATACAACAAGCAAAGAAAGGAAGCATCCAAATTATTTCGGAAGAAGAAACGGGCCCATTTTAACGACCAGGTGGCACAGATAGGACACCACCAAGAGAAACACGAAATTAGAGAATGCTACAAGATAGTGAACAACCTGCGAAATGGATTTCAGCCCAGAGCAACAATAATCAACAGTAAAGAGGGCACCTTACTGGCTGAAGAAAGTAAAGTGGTAGGTAGATGGGCGGAATATTTTAACGAACTCCTGAATACCTCACTACGAGTGGAATTAACCGGACAAACAGCTGAAGACGACCCAATTCACACACCAGAAGTAAGAGATCTGAGAGAAGATAACGAACCATCACAAAGAGAAATAAGCGAGGCGATAAAGGCACTAAAGAACCACAAAACACCGGGACTGGACATGATACCATCTGAAATGATCAAAATGGGAGGAGACGCTCTGAACTGTGCTTTACACCAGCTGATAGGAAGAATCTGGAGGACAGAAGAGATACCCGAGGAATGGCGGGAGGGGAAGATATGCCCTATCTTTAAGAAAGGAAACAAACTGGAGTGCAAGAACTATCGTGGTATAACTCTTCTTAACACGGCCTACAAGGTGCTGTCATGGATAATCGGACGAAGACTCCAACCGTACGCAGAGAGCATTATAGGACAGTATCAGACAGGTTTCCGGAAAGGAAAGTCGACGACTGACCAAATGTTTACACTCAGACAAATACTAGAAAAGACATGGGAAATGAACATCAGCACATACCAGGTCTTCGTAGACTTTAAACAAGCGTATGATACTATCGATAGAAGAACTCTCATGAAGACAATGGAAGAATTCGATATACCACAAAAGATCATTAAATTGGTAAATTGTACGTAAAAAAAGACTTGGAACCAAGTCGGTATCCAAAAAACGACATCGCACAAGTTTGAAACCATTACAGTTCTGAGACAAGGAGACAGTCTATCACCCATATTAAGGAAAGCTCAGATAGAATGCAACGGTACCATCTACAATAAATCCACGCAACTTTTGGGCTATGCTGACGACCTAAACATCATCGGTAGATCGCTAACGGCAATGAAAGATGCTTACGATAAAATGGAGAAGAGAGCCAAGGAGATAGGTCTGTCAATAAACAAGGATAAAACAAAAGTAATGATGGTAAGACTGGGAGCGCCAGTACACGCAGTAAATAATCTGGATATGGGAGAGCACACTGTAGAAGTCGTCAACAACTTTAAATATCTGGGATCAACCGTCACGGATCAGAACGACGAAGGGGTGGAAGTACAACATAAAATCATGCAAGCCAACAGGGCACACTTCACTCTTAAATCCATCCTTAACTCGAAGCTAGCTAGCAGACAAACGAAGTGTAATATATATAAAGCAATCATACGACCCATCCTCACATATGGAAGCGAAGCATGGACGCTGACCCAGAAATCGCAAAAGATGCTGGAGATTTTTGAGCGAAAGATCCTGAGGAAAATTTATGGGGCAATTAACAGCGAAGAGGGCTGGAGAATTAGGATGAACTTCGAACTATATCAGTTATACAAAAGCCCAGATGTGGTATCCCACATAAAACTAAGCAGGCTAAGATGGGCGGGACATGTGTGCCGGATGGCTCCAACAGCAGTGCCGAGACAAATACTCAGAGTGCCGGAAGGTAGAAGGAAAGCGGGCAGGCCAAGGGCGAGATGGGAGGAAAGTGTGAAAAGGGATGCGAGAGAGATGCTGTGGGTGCGCAACTGGCGGGCGGCGGCAGAGGAAAGGGAACGCTGGAGACAACGTTTGGTGGAGGCCAGGGCTCGCTTCGGGCTGTAGCGCCATTGGAGAGAGAGAGGTTATGGTTAGGTTAAGTTATATTAGAACCAAATAAGCTCTAATATAACTTAACCTAACCATAACCTATTCTAGATTAAATCTAGGTTAACCTACATTACAACGACCAAATAGTGCTCCCGTCACTGTGCGTTTTTTACTAGTTAGCAATTTTTGCCACGAAGGCGCTGAAACAATTATTTTTTGGTAGATTTTGTTGGACTTTTACGCACGATTTCGATACTTTTACACGCGATTTTAATAATGGCATCCTTCACATACAATACTTACTTATTAATGTGTTCATTTTTAACAAGCTTCGTACATAAAATAATGTACGATACACGTGTGTGAAGAAGGGCTTTTGTGCACTCACTGCTTTTAAACACAAAAGCTCTTATTCACACACGTGTATCATAATCTACTATTGTTTTAAACAGGAATATTTGCAAATTTTCTTGTGTGTTTGATGCAGAACAACTTTTCCAAACTTGTCTTGTTTATTTATTTTAGTGATATCTCTGCAGAAAGTAGGATATAAATAACATATTCTCAATCTGCAGGAAATGGATTTTGAGATGACTGGATTTCAAAAGAAATATAAAAAATTTGTCGTGTTTTCAGTTTGTTTGATGTGAGTGAACTCATTTATGTCGTGGGAACGAGTTTTTGCGATTACTCGCGAAGTGGAAAGAGTCGCAGGATAATAATTACAGATTTACATTTGGGGAAAATTTATGGCAACAACTCGTGTCACTAAACAAAAAACATAGAATAAATTTTTTGGCGTATGTTAAAATCAAATTTTATCTACTTACACACCAAAATGAACAAATTAATAAATGCATCAATTATTGTATGTAAAGGATGCCATTATTATAATCGTGTGTAAAAGTATCGAAATCGTGCGTAAAAGTCCAATGTAAATCAAATGGAGTTTCATTATTAAACGATTTTTCTTTGTTACTATGGCAACAACTCGCATCACTAAACAAAAAACATAGACGTAGTGAAAATAAATTTTCTGACGTCTATTAAAATTGAATTATTTTTTTATCTACTCACACCAAAATGAACACGTAAATAAATACATTATTGTATGTGAAGGATTCCATTATTATAATCGCGTATAAAAGTATCGAAATCGTGCGTAAAGTCCAATGAAAATTAAATGGATTTTCATTGTTAAACAATTTATGTTTGTTACTAATGCAACAATTAACGTCACTAAACAAAAAACATAGACGTAGTGAAAATAAATTGGCCTCCTGTATTGTAAAGCTATCTTTGACATCGTGTATACCTCAAGCGAAACTAGATTTTTACACACAATGTTGCGGCTACTATGCGGTAAAGTCACTTTACCGCATAGTAGACGTACTTTGCAACATTGTGCCAGAAAAAATTAGTTTACAATTTTGTGAATAATCTAAATCTATTTGTTTCTTAAATAATAATTGTCGGCCAAAAAATTTGATACAAATTTCGTGCGTAAATGATTTTACAACGCTTCAGCTACTGGGGATCCTTCGTGTTCAAACGAGCTGTCGCGTTGAAAAATCAACTTTTACGCACTCCAATGTAAATAACTATTGGGACGTATATTAAAATTGAATTATTTTCTCAGACTGGATTTATTTGGCTCTAATATTTTGTAATAGCTTATATTTTGGGTCATTTCACACTTTGCAAGCGATCAATTTATTGTTTTTTTTTTCTCTAGTAGCATCGGACCTCTATTTGGCTCTAATATAACTTAACCTAACCATAACCTAACCTAGATTAAATCTAGGTTAACCTACATTACAACGACCAAATACTGTTCCCGTCAATGTGCGTTTTTACTAGTTAGCAATTTTTGCCACGGAGGCGCTGAAACAATTTTTGTTGTAGATTTTGTTGGACTACACACGATTTCGAAACTTTTACACGCGATTACAATAATGGCATCCTTCACACACAATAATTACTTATCAATGTGTTCATTTTTAACAAGCTTCGTACATAAAATAATGTGTACGATACACGTGTGTGAAGAAGGGATTTTGTGCACTCACAAGCTTCGTACATAAAAACATGATACACGGGTGTGAAGATGGTGGTGTGTGGGCTATTGTGCACTCACTGCGTTTAAACTTCGCAACTAGTGCACAAAAGCCCTTATTCACACACTAGTATCGTAATCTACTATTGTTTTAAACAGAAATATGTTCAAATTTTCTTGTGTGTTTGATGCAAAACAACTTTTCCAAACTTGTCTTGTTTATTTATTTTAGTGAAATCTCTGGATACAGGAGGAAATAACTGACATATTCTCAATCTGCAGGAAATGGATTTTGAGATGACTAGATTTCAAAAGAAATATTAAAAATTTGTCGTGTTTTCAGTTTGTTTGATGTGAACTCATGTCGTGGGAACGAGTCTTTACGATTACTCGCGAAGTGGCAAGAGTCGCAGGATAATAATTACAGATTTGCAGTCGGGGAAAATTTTCGGCAACAACTCGCGTCACTAAACATAGACGTAGTGAAAATAATTTTTTTTGGTGTATGTTAAAATTACTTTTTATCTACTTACACACCAAAATGAACACATTAATAAATGTATTAATTATTGTATGTGAAGGATGTCATTATTATAATCGTGTGTAAAAGTATGGAAATCGTGCGTAAAAGTTCAATGTAAATCAAATGGAGTTTAAATGTGTGAAGAGATGAAGTCATTATTAAACGATTTCTGTTTGTTGTTACTACGGCAACAACTTGCGTCACTAAACAAAAAACATCCAGTCTGGATTTATCTGGCACTAATATAACTTAACCTAACCAAAATCTAATCCAGATTAAATATAGGTTAACCATCGACAAGGAGCAAATAGTGTTCCCGTCATTGTGCGTTTTAACTAGTTAACAACTTTTTAGTTAACAAAGTTTTTCAACTTTACATACAAATAAATACATATTTATATGTGAAGGGTGCCATTATTATAATCGTGTGTAAAAGTATCCAAATCGTGCGAAAAAGTTCAATGTAAATCAAATGGAGTTTAAATGTGTGAAGAGATGGAGTCATTATTAAACAATTTCTGTTTGTTGTTACTACGGCAACAACTTGCGTCACTAAACAAAAAACATCCAGTCTGGATTTATCTGGCACTAATATAACTTAACCTAACCATAACCTAATCCAGATTAAATCTAGGTTAACCATCGACAAGAAGCAAATAGTGTTCCCGTCATTGTGCGTTTTAACTAGTTAACAACTTTTTAGTTAACAAAGTTGTTCAACTTTACATACAAATAAATACATATGTATATGTGAAGGGTGCCATTATTATAATCGTGTGTAAAAGTATCCAAATCGTGCGTAAAAGTTCAATGTAAATCAAATGGAGTTTAAATGTGTAAATTGATATTTTATAGGCAACGTTTTTGAGAAAAAATCATTGTCATTCTTGACAGCTCGAGAGTAAATCAAGTAAATTGATATTTTGTAGACAACGTTGTCATTTTGACAAATTATTAACGAAAAATCCATTTAGTTTGACAACAAATACATTGTCATTCTTGACAGTTCGATTGTTTGTCAAATAAATTGATATTTTATAGGCAAAGTTGTCATTTTGATAAATTATTAAAGACCAATCCATTTATTTTGACAACAAATACATTGTCATTCTTGACAGTTCGATAGCGAGTCACACATATTGATATTTTACAGGCAACGTTGTGATTTTGACAAATTATTAATGAGCAATCCATTTATTTAGACAACAAATACATTGTCATTTTTGACAGTTCGATAGTGAGTCAAATAAATTGATATTTTATAGGCAACGTTGTCATTTTGACAAATTATTAAATATCAATCCATTTATTTTGACAACAAATCATTGTCATTCTTGATAGTTCGATAGTTTGTCAAATAAATTGATATCTTATAGGCAACGTTGTCATTTTGACAAATTATTAAAGACCAATTCATTTATTTTGACAACAAATACATTGTCATTCTTGACACTTCGATAGTGTGTCAAATAAATTGATATTTTATAGACAACGTTGTCATTTTGACAAATTACTAACGAGCAATCCATTTATTTTGACAACAAATACATTGTCATTCTTGACAGTTCGATAGTTTTTCAAATAAATTGATATTCTATTAGGCAACGTTGTAATTTTGACAAATTATTAATAACCAATCTATTTATTTTGACAACAATTACATTGTCATTCTTGACAGTTCGATAGTTTGTCAAATAAATTGATATTTTATAGGTAACGTTGTCATTTTGACAAATTATTATGGACCAATCCATTTATTTTGACAACAAATACTTTGTCATTCTTGACAGTTCGATAGTAAATCACACATATTGATATTTTACAGGCAACGTTGTCATTTTGACAAATTATTAATGAGCAATCCGTTTATTTAGACAACAAATACATTGTCATTTTTGACAGTTCGATAGTGAGTCAAATAAATTGATATTTTATAGGCAACGTTGTCATTTTGACAAATTATTAATTATCAATCCATTTATTTTGACAACAAATCATTGTCATTCTTGATAGTTCGATAGTTTGTCAAATAAATTGATATTTTATAGGCAACGTTGTCATTTTGACAAATTATTATGGACCAATCCATTTATTTTGACAACAAATACTTTGTCATTCTTGACAGTTCGATAGTAAATCACACATATTGATATTTTACAGGCAACGTTGTCATTTTGACAAATTATTAATGAGCAATCCGTTTATTTAGACAACAAATACATTGTCATTTTTGACAGTTCGATAGTGAGTCAAATAAATTGATATTTTATAGGCAACGTTGTCATTTTGACAAATTATTAATTATCAATCCATTTATTTTGACAACAAATCATTCTCATTCTTGATAGTTCGATAGTTTGTCAAGTAAATTGATATTCTATAGGCAACGTTGACATTTTGACAAATTATTAACGACCAATCCATTTATTTTGAAAATTTATACTTTCATTCTTGACAGTTCGATAGTTTTTCAAATAAATTGATATTCTATTAGGCAACGTTGTAATTTTGACAAATTATTAATAACCAATCTATTTATTTTGACAACAAATACATTGTCATTCTTGACAGTTCGGTAGTTTGTCAAATAAATTGATATTTTATAGGTAACGTTGTCATTTTGACAAATTATTATGGACCAATCCATTTATTTTGACAACAAATACTTTGTCATTCTTGACAGTTCGATAGTAAATCACACATATTGATATTTTACAGGCAACGTTGTCATTTTGACAAATTATTAATGAGCAATCCGTTTATTTAGACAACAAATACATTGTCATTTTTGACAGTTCGATAGTGAGTCAAATAAATTGATATTTTATAGGCAACGTTGTCATTTTGACAAATTATTAATTATCAATCCATTTATTTTGACAACAAATCATTGTCATTCTTGATAGTTCGATAGTTTGTCAAATAAATTGATATCTTATAGGCAGTGTTGTCATTTTGACAAATTATTAAAGACCAATCCATTTGTTTTGACAACAAATACATTGTCATTCTTGACAGTTCGATAGTTTGTGAAATAAATTGATATTCTATAGAAAACGTTGTGATTTTACAAATAATTAATGACCAATCCATTTATTTTTACAACAAATACATTGTCATTCTTGACAGTTCGATAATTTGTCAAATAAATTGATATTTTATAGGGAACGTTGTCATTTTGACAAATTATTAATGACCAATCCGTTTATTTTAATAAATCATTGTCATTCTTGACAGTTCGATAGTATGTCAAATAAATTGATATTTTATAGGCAACGTTGTCAATTTGACAAATTATTAATGACCAATCCTTTCATTTTGACAACAAATACATTGTGAAAGAAAGAAATGGAGTCATTATTAAACGATTTCTGTTTGTTGTTACTATGGCAACAACTTGCGTCACTAAAAAAAACATAGACATAATGAAAATAAATTTTCTGACGTATATTAAAATTGAATTAATTTTGAAGTCTCTGCCTCGTAGATAAAATAATGTATGACACACGTGTGTGAAGAAGGGCTTTTGTGCACTCATTGCGATTAAACTTCGTAACTCATGCGCAAAAGCCCTTCTTCACACACGTGTATTATAAACTACTATTGTCTGATATTATATTAGCTTTAAACATTTCCTGCGTAACTGCTTAACAAATAAACGAAGCCGTACGACAGTACCGTTAACGTTAACAGGAATTTTCGCTTTCGAGAAATTGGGAATATTCACTGATTTTCCAGTCCATAACTTTTCATCTTGTAACGTAACCTTTGTAAACAAAGAATTTATTTCCGAAGGAATTTCCCTTTGTGAAAATAATGAAAACCATTTTTCACGTTTCAAACGGAAATTACTTTACATTTTATATTGTTACTTGAAAAATAACTGAGCTGGGAAAATGACAAAAGCTTCAATTGCTTCGGCAGGAATTTTCCTTTATGTCGCAGATAAACTGTTGCTCGAATTGGAGGCGTCGCGACGGCGGCATTCCCGCGACCTCTCGCATAAATTAACTCGCGTGGGGGGAGCTCGGTGGATGATTTAACGACCCGCAGGGGACGTAAACAGAAAGCCGAACCATTTGTCACCTCAATTACGCTCGAAATTTACGAAAAAATCGCCGCGCGAGGGAATTAAATTCATTCGATTTGTACGTCTTTATCCCGTCGCAGTTTTCAGCAGTTTTTTTTTTTATTGCTTTTCAGCAAATATTTGCAGAGCAGGATTTTATTTGCTCGAGGGAAAGGAAAGCGTTAATTCCATTAACGCCAATCACGGCGACGACTCCTGTCGTATATCTCGTGAAATCCTCGCCATTTTCATATGAATAACTTAAAACGAATAATCGCAGGAAAATGGAATTTGCGGAAACGAACACTAAACCTACATATAATCCCGTTTTTATTTTGTTTCCAAATGGGGATTAAATGATGGGCAGTCGATGTTTTTCAACTCGGGGGTGATTAATGGTAGCCACAGCGGGATGCGGATGTCACGTTCGGTTTCAGCAGGGAATCCATTAGGACGCGAAACAGCAGGATTTTTCCAGGTTACGACTTTATTACAGCCATGTACTTAGGGGGAAAAAAGGTTGTTTTGGTTGTAAAAATTTAAATTATGTGAAATACTCAATAGGTGTTGAGGTCCGATGCTACTAGAAAAAAAAACAATAAATTGATCGCTTTGCAAAGTGTGAAATGACCCAAAATATAAGCTATTACAAAATACTGCAATACTCAATAGGTGTTGAATTGGTAAAAACATTATAAATAATCACATGAAATAAAGTCGGAACAAAGCTTGAATATATAAATATACTCAACCTTTGCGGAGCTCTATAATACTAGTATTATAGAGCTCCAGAAAGGTTAAAGTATATTTATATATTATTAAGTTTATAATCAATAGGTATTTATGTTGGTTGCGGGGATTGATTTACCGACGCCGGTCGTCCGATGCACAAACAAATGCCGTTTATTAATTAATTCCAGCCCCTGTAATTGGATCCGCAGGCGTCAAAGCAGCAGGACGATGTAAATTTTGAGCCTGCCGTAACCATTGTTTTGTCAGGATGACCAATCATCGACAACCACCAGGATAAATTGGAACGGAATTACAAGTCCTTGTTGCTGTTTAGTAAATTTTATTGCTGATTACAAATATGCAAATTACATTTTGCTACCTATTTCCGTACTTTAGTGACGACCTACTAAATTTGATTGAACCCAGCAAAGGGTGGATTTTTGCTATTCCAAATTTAGACCAAAACTAATTTCCAGATAAATATCCGCATTTCTATAAAAATCCTTTTTGACCCCTTTTTGTCGTGCGGAGACGTTTAGAATAAACGTTGAATAATTTTAAAAGGAGGGAAGTACGGTCTTTGTCGTCATCACAAAGCTACCGCAATTTAATTGAGTCCTTTGCTTTGGACTCGCGAGGGACGAGCGAATCCCCGCCGTTTCCCGACCCGCTTTGAATATTGAACAATAACTTGTTAGGTTGTAGATTGTAGATATGGTGGTGACGACTTGTACTGCGACCTTTATAGATCTATTGTACCCCACCCTCCTCCTCCAAGTGTTGGTGTACTTACCCATTTAGAGCGCCTCCTCTAATCCTGATTCCTTTAGGAATCTCAGGATCTGGGTGGGATTCAAGGCCTGCAGCTCCTCTGTGTTCAAGCAGTGAGCCCCAAGGTACATCTGTCTCTTGCGGAGTAATGCTCCGCAGTCTTTGAACAGATGTATGGGGGTTTCCTCTGCTGAGCCACAGAATCTGCATCCATCAGGCCTAGGACCTTGAGATGTTTCCTAAGTCTGCAGTGTCCCGTCAGGGCTCCTGTCAGAATTCTGAGCTTGTTCCTGCTTAGTTTCAGGCAAGCTCCCGTTCTCTTCTGGTTAAATGATCCCAGCATCACTTTGGATTGCCTTAGCCCTGGAAGTTCTTCCCAGGTTTTCATCCATTTTCCTCTTATTTCTTCATCTAAACTTTTGCGGATGGTGTTCACGCTCATACCGCAAGAGAGTTCCGGACCTATAAAGGGGCTACTGGATCCCTTGTTTGCTAGGGTGTTTTTATCCAGTATAGCGTTACTTTATTATCCCTGCCAAGCTTGTTCCCCACAAGCGTGGGGTCCCAGTTATGTGCTTGTGTCCCACTTGTGTGCTTCCCCACACAGTCCCATACCAGTTTGGATCTGATGGTGTATGAGCTAATAGCCTTGATGGCTGCTTGGCTATCTGACAGGATAGCAATTCGTTTTTTGCAGTAATTCCTGTCGAGGTTAAACTGTGCACATCTTTCGATTGCGTGTACCTCTGCTTGGAAGATACTTGGGGATGTTCTCATCGATTCGGAGTATCTGGTACGAGGTCCAAACACTCCTGCACCAGTGCCTTCCTTTGTCTTCGAACCATCTGTATACCACTTGATGGCCTTTTGCTCTATGTGGTATGCTGAGGATTCGTCGCTCCAATCGGCTTTACTACTACAGATTGCTGTGTAGTTTTTCTCGAAGTGGTATTTGCATACCATTTCGTCTTTTGGTACTTCCAGCCAGGGGATCTTGGCAGCGAGGCTGTTTCGGTCTCTGCTCCCGATTATTTTACCTCTGCCCATTCCTTCCTTGCTGAATCTTACGATCGCCGATCTGGCGGCGCTCTCCACCATAAGGTGCAGCGGAGTCAGATCCAGCAGCAGCTCCAATGCTGCTGTCGGACACGACCCCATCGCTCCTGTGATGCAGACACATGCCAGTCTTTGAATATTCTCAAGCTGTTTCCTCATAGAGGCCAGCTGGATTCTACTTCCCCACGCAACTGCCGCATAAGTGATTGCAGGTCTCACTATCATGGTGTACATCCATCGCAGGATAGTGGGGTTACAACCCCACGTTTTTCCTGCCAGATTTCTGCACACCATTAGGGCGCGTTTGGCTTTACCTACCACTGCCTCAGCATGTCTATTCCATAGGAGTTTGCTATCTAGTGTGATACCCAGATACCTTATATCATGTTGGTATTCTACTGCCTTCCCATCTATGAGTATGGGATGTAGGCAGTTTAGTTTTCTCTTTCTAGTAAATGGTATCACCGTGGTTTTGCTCAAGTTGAGTTTCAGTCCCACTGTTTGACACCATCTACTAGTTACATTGAGGCCTCTCTGAACAATTTCATAGAGCGTTCCCTCAAATTTCCCTCTAGCCATTATGACTATGTCATCGGCGTAATCTTGACATTTGATGTCTAGGTCGTTTAGCCTAACCAGTAGTTCATCAACTACCAGGCTCCACATTAGCGGTGATAGTACTCCTCCCTGTGGGCACCCTCGAGTTGTGGAGATCTTAATGGTGTCTTTTCCCACTTGTGTCTCCGCCGTTCTAGTTCTAAGCATTTCTCCCATCCTTTTTGAGATAGTGCTGTCGATATTCCTTCTTTCGAGGGCCGCCCTGACAGCCTCGTGTGAGGTGTTGTCAAAAGCTCTCTCTATATCCAAGAAGGCACATATCGCTACTTCCTTTGTCTCTAGTGCTGCTTCTATTTCGTTTGTCAGCTGATACAGGGCGGTTTCTGTGGATTTCCCTGCTCTGTAAGCATGCTGACTCCTGTGTAGTGGTGTACCTACCAGCACTATAGTCCTAAGGTAATTATCAATCACCTTCTCCATTGTCTTTAACATAAAAGATGTTAGACTAATGGGTCTAAATTACTCCGGTTGAGTGGCGTCTTTCTTCCCCACCTTCGGTATAAATACCACCTTAGCCCTTCTCCATAGCTCCGGTATATATCCGAGCGCTAAGCTACTTCTAAAGATATTTAGAAGATACGGCATTAGTTCTCTCTCTCCCTTTTGTAGGAAGGCAGGAACTAGTCCGTCCACACCTGGGGCCTTAAAAGGCTGGAAAGTGCCGATAGCCCATCTGATTCGGTTTTCCGTATAGATGGACGCTGCCCTCTTCCAGTCGGCCCGACTTGGTTTCCGTGGTTGCATCAAGCCCTCGTTCTCCCTGTATCCTCTACATCCCGGAAAATGGGTTTCTAGTAGGAGGAGAGCTCTTTGCTCTTCATCCTCCTTGTAGGTCCCATCCTGTTTCTTGAGAGTGGTTGTCATTTCCACTCTATCCTTCGCTAGTGCTTTGTGCAGTCTAGCTGCCACCGGCGTGGATTCTATGTTTTCCCAGAAGGTCCTAAAGTTTTCCCTTTTTGCCCTTCTGATCTCTTCGTTGTAGGTGGTAAGCACCTCAGAGTATTTTAGCCAATTTCCGTATTGCTTGGCTTTGTTGAAAAGCCTACGTACTTTTGCTCTTAATGTAGACAAGTTTTTGTTCCACCATTTTTCGTCCTTATGCTCCTTCACGGTTTTTACCAGGCAGCTGGATTCAAATGCCGTGGTGATTGCTACATTTATTTCTCCTACAGCCTGCTCCAGCACGGTGTAGTGTTTGATACTACCCCGCACTGTCATCTGCTCTAGGTTTTCTTTTAGTTGGGAACTAAACATAGGCCACACAGTTTGTCTGGGGTTTCGAATGGGGGTGTTTTCCTCACTCGCTCCTTCCAGCTCAAACTCTATGATCCTATGATCTGACATTGAGGGCTCACTTGAAACCACTTTTCACTTTTTGTTACCACATAACTTGTTACCACATAACTTGTTATATCGACGGCGTGCGCGACAGGAAGGGCACAAAAAAATTTGCGAGTTTTGCTGTGATGGAAAAATCTAAATAATGTGAAATACTCAATAGGTGTTGAATTGGTAAAACCATACAACATTATAGATAATTATATAAAATAAAGACGGAACGAAGCTTGAATATATAAATATACTCAACCTTTCCGGAGCTCTATAATACTAGTATTATAGAGCTCCGGAAAGGTTGAATATATTTATATATTATTAAGTTTATCATCAATAAGTGTTTATGTCGGTTGCGGGGATTGATTTACCGACGCCGGTCGTCCGAAGCACAAACAAATGCCGTTTATTAATTAATTCCAGCTCGTGTAATTGGATCTGCAGGCGTCGGAGCAGCAAATTTTGATCCGGCCGTAACCATTGTTTTGTCAGGATGACCAATCATCGACAACAACCAGGATAAATTGGAACGGAATTACAAGTCTTCTTATGGCTGTTTGATAATTTTTCCTGCAGATTACAAATTACATTTTGCTACCTATTTCCGTTCTTTAGACACGACGTTCTACTAAAGTTGATTAAACCCGGGGAAGGGTGAATTTTTGCTATTCCAAATTTAGACCAAAACTAATTCCAGATAAATAGCCGCATTTCTATAAAAATCCCTTTTGACCCCTTTTTGTCGAGCGGAGACGTTTAGAATAAACGTTGAATAATTTCAAAAGGAGGGAAGTACGGTCTTCGTCGACATCACAAAGCTACCGCAATTTAATTGAGTCCTTTGCTTTGGACTCGCGACGGACGAGCGAATCCCCGCCGTTTCGCCGACCCGCTTTGAATATTGAACAATAACTTGTTATGTCGACGGCGTGCGCGACCAGGAGGGCACAAAAAATTTTTGCGAGTTTTGCGGTGATGCGAACGCAGCCGGAATAGCAAGTTGGTCCTTAAACGGAAGAGATTTGCGAACTTCCGCTACAACTTAATCCAACTCTGAGTAATTAGTAAACTAAAGCTGGAGAAACGCAAAAGTTTATCATTAAATCTAATGAAGACATATAAACTAATCACAGGTTTTTTTTTCTTGTGATTCTAGTTCCAACAAATCTTTAATATTTCTTCTGAACTCATCTCAAAATTCATTTCCTGCAGATTGAGAATATGTCATTTAAATCCTCCGGTATCCAGAGATATCACTAAAATAAATAAACAAGACAAGTTTCGAAAAGTTGTTCTGCATCAAACTTGAAAAACTTGCAAATATTCCTGTTTAAAACAATAGCAGTTTATGATACAAGTGTGTGAAGAAGGGTTTTTGTGCACGAGTTTAATCGTAATAAAAGCACTTCTTCATAAACGTGTATCAATTCGCTATAATTATTTTGGTTATTTTTTTTATAACTCATGCGGGACAAGTATTATTTTGGCACACGTTTTTTCGTGCGACAAATGGGCGTTTGTCAATTCAATTATTTTGTCAATTTCAAATTATGCTTGACGTTAGTTTCAGTTTTCTGGCATTATTTTTTATAACTCATGGGGAACAAGTATTATTTTGGCACACGTTTTTTAGGGCGACAAATGGGCGTTTGTCAATTCAATTATTTTGTAAATTTCAAATTATGCTTGGCGTTAGTTTCAGTTTTCTGGCATTATTTTATATAACTCATGCGGGACAAGTATTAATTTGGCACACGTTTTTTCGTGCAACAAATGGGCGTTTGTCAATTCAATTATTTTAACAATTTCAAATTATGCTTGGCGTTACTTTCAGTTTTCTGGCATTATTTTTTATAACTCATGCGGGACAAGTATTGTTTTGGCACACGTCTTTTAGTGCGACAAATAGGCGTTTGTCAATTAAATTATTTTGTCAATTTCAAATTATGCATGGCGTTAGTATCAGTTTTCTGGCATTATTTTATATAATTCATGCGGGACAAGTACTTTTTTGGCACACGTTTTTTAGTGCGACAAATGGGCGTTTGTCAATTCAATTATTTTGTCAATTTCAAATTATGTTTGGCGTTAGTTTCAGTTTTCTGGCATTATTTTTTATTACTCATGCGGAACAAGTATTATTTTGGCACACGTTTTTTCGTGCGACAAATGGGCGTTTGTCAATTCAATCATTTTGTCAATTTCAAATTATGCTTGGCATTAGTTTCAGTTTTCTGGCATTATTTTTTATAACTCATACGGGACAAGTACTCTTTTGGCACACGTTTTTTAGTGCTACAAATGAGCGTTTGTCAATTCAATTATTTTGTCAATTTCAAATTATGCTTGGCGTTAGTTTCAGTTTTCTGACATTATTTTTTATAACTCATGCGGAACAAGTATTATTTTGGCACACGTTTTTTAGTGCGACAAATGGGCGTTTGTCAATTCAATTATTTTGTCAATTTCAAATTATGCTTGGCGTTAGTTTCAGTTTTCTGGAATTGTTTTTTATAACTCATGCGGGAGAAGTATTCTTTTGGCACACGTTTTTTAGTGCGAAAAATGGGCGTTTGTCAATTCAATTATTTTGTCAATTTCAAATTATGCTTGGCGTTAGTTTCAGTTTTCTGGCATTATTTTTTATAACTCATGCGGGACAAGTATTATTTTGGCACACGTTTTTTCGTGCGACAAATGGGCGTTTGTCAATTCAATTATTTTGTCAATTTCAAATTATGCTTGGCGTTAGTTTCAGTTTTCTGGCATTATTTTTTATAACTCATGCGAGACAAGTACTATTTTGGCACACGTTTTTTAGTGCGACAAATGGGCGTTTGTCAATTCAATTATTTTGTTAATTCCAAATTATGCTTGGCGTTAGTTTCAGTTTTCTGGCATTATTTTTTATAACTCATGCGGGACAAGTATTTTTTTTGCACACGTCTTTTAGTGCGACAAATGGACGTTTGTCAATTCAATTATTTTGTCAATTTCAAATTATGCTTGGCGTTAGTTTCAGTTTTCTGGCATTGATTTTTATAACTCATGCGGGACAAGTACTCTTTTGGCACACGTTTTTTAGTGCGACAAATGGGCGTTTGTCAATTCAATTATTTTGTCAATTTCAAATTATGCTAGACATTAGTTTCAGTTTTCTGGCATTCCAAGTTATATGCGAAATACTAATTCTCGCAACAATGGCTGGGCAATTGCAAATTGAATCAAATTTAAATTTTGCGTGGAATGCACCCCTCATAAACCATTTTAATTGCCGTCCAGCGGGATTACAGATTGCATGATTGAATCGGTTTCATTATCCTGCTGCTCCTGCTAGTTTTATTTTCCGATAAAATTAATTAAAAAACACGAAAGCACACACTATTTGCATTGCGGCTAGTTACTGCTGCAAATACAAAATAAAATCCTGCAAATGTTTTTATTTCCAAAATTAATAAAATAGAAGATTTTCGCAACTTTTCGCGACTTTTTCTTATCTCAAAGGAAATTTTTCCCGACTGTAAATCTGAAATTATTATTCTGCGACTCTTGCCACTTCGCGACTAATCGTTTAAACAAACAGAATCGTTTAATAATGAAACTCAATTTGATTTACATTGGACTTTTACGCACGATTTCGATACTTTTACAAACGATTATAATAATGACATCCTTCACATACAAAAATGTATTTATTGATGTGTTGATTTTGGTGTGAGTAGATAAAAAAAATAATTTAATTTTAATAAACGTCAGAAAATTTATTTTCACTACGTCTATGTTTTTTGTTTAGTGACGCGAGTTGTTGCCATAGTAACAAAAAAAAATCGATTAATAATGAAACTCCATTTGATTTACATTGGACTTTCACACACGATTTCGATACTTTTACACACGATTATAATAATGGCATCCTTCACATACAATAATCTATTTATTTATGTGTTCATTTTGGTGTGTGAGTAGATAAAAAAAATAATTTTATTATAATAGACGTCAGAAAATTTATTTTCACTACGCCTATGTTTTTTGTTTAGTGGCGCGAGCTGTTGTCATAGTAACAAAAAAAATGGTTTAATCATGAAACTCCATTTGATTTCCATTAGACATTTACGCACGATTTCGATACTTTTACACACGATTATAATAATTGCATCCTTTACATACAATAATTAATGCATTTATTAATGTGTTCATTTTGGTGTGTAAGTATTGTGTGTAAGATTTTATCGAATTTTCGCAACTTAAAATTTTTTTGCAGTCTCAAAGGACTTTTTCTTCTCAAAGGAAATTTGCCCCGACTGTAAATCTGAAATTATTATTCTGCGACTCTTGCCACTTCGCGAGTAATCGTTTAAATAAACAGAATCGTTTAATAATGAAACTCAATTTGATTTACATTGGACTTTTACGCACGATTTCGATACATTTACAAACGATTATAATAATGGCATCCTTCACATACAATAATGTATTTATTGATGTGTTGATAAAAAAATAATTTAATTTTAATAGACGTCAGAAAATTTATTTTCACTACGTCTATGTTTTTCGTTTAGTGAAAACTCCATTTGATTTAAATTGGACTTTCACACACGATTTCGATACTTTTACACACGATTATAATAATGGCATCCTTCACATACAATAATATATTTATTTATGTGTTCATTTTGGTGTGTGAGTAGAGAAAAAAAATAATTTAATTTTAACAGACGTCAGAAAATTTAGTTTCACTACGTCTATGTTTTTTGTTTAGTGACGCGAGTTGTTGCCATAGTAACAAAGAAAAATCGTTTAATAATAAAACTTCATTTGATTTACATTGGACTTTTACGCACGATTTCGATACTTTTACAGACGCTTATAATAATGACATATACAATAATTAATGCATTTATTAATGTGTTCATTTTGGTGTGTAAGTATTGTGTGTAAGATTTTAGCGAATTTTCGCATCTTAAAATTTTTTTGCAGTCTCAGAGGACTTTTTCTTCTCAAAGGAAATTTTCCCCGACTGTAAATCTGAAATTATTATCCTACGACTCTTGCCACTTCGCGAGTAATCGTTTAAACAAACAGAATCGTTTAATAATGAAACTCCATTTGATTTACATTGGACTTTTACGCACGATTTCGATACATTTACAAACGATTATAATAATGACATCCTTCACATACAAAAATGTATTTATTGATGTGTTGATATTGGTATGACTAGATAAAAAAAATAATTTAATTTTAATAAACGTCAGAAAATTTATTTTCACTACGTCTATGTTTTTTGTTTAGTGAGACTCCATTTGATTTTAATTGAACACACGATTTCGATACTTTTACACACTATTATAATAATGGCATCCTTCACATACAATAATATATTTATTTATGTGTTCATTTTGGTGTGTGAGTAGAGAAAAAAAATAATTTAATTTTAACAGACGTCAGAAAATTTATTTTCACTACGTCTATGTTTTTTGTTTAGTGAGACTCCATTTGATTTTAATTGGACACACGATTTCGATACTTTTACACACTATTATAATAATGGCATCCTTCACATACAATAATATATTTATTTATGTGTTCATTTTGGTGTGTGAGTAGAGAAAAAAAATAATTTAATTTTAACAGACGTCAGAAAATTTAGTTTCACTACGTCTATGTTTTTGTTTAGTGACGCGAGTTGTTGCCATAGTAACAAAGAAAAATCGTTTAATAATGAAACTCCATTTGATTTACATTGGACTTTTACGCACGATTTCGATACTTTTACACACGATTATAATAATGGCATCCTTGACATACAATAATTGATGCATTTATTAATGTGTTCATTTTGGTGTGTAAGTAGATACAATTTAATTTTAACATACGCCAAAAAATTTATTTTATGTTTTTTGTTTAGTGACACGAGTTGTTGCCATAAATTTTCCCCAAATGTAAATCTGCAATTATTATCCTGCGACTCTTGCCACTTCCCGAGTAATCGCAAAAACTCGTTCCCACGACATAAATGAGTTCACCCACATCAAACAAACTGAAAACACGACAAATTTTTAATATCTCTTTTGAACTCTAGTCATCTCAAAATCCATTTCCTGCAGATTGAGAATATGTCAGTTATTTCCTCCTGTATCCAGAGATTTCACCAAAATAAATAAACAAGACAAGTTTGGAAAAGTTGTTTTGCGTCAAACACACAAGAAAATTTGCACATATATCTGTTTAAAACAATAGTAGATTACGATACTAGTGTGTTAATAAGGGCTTTTGTGCACGAGTTGCGAAGTTTAAACGCAGTGAGTGCACAATAGCCCACACACCACCATCTTCACACACGTGTATCGTCATGTGTATCATTATTTTATGTACGAAGCTTGTGAGTGCACAAAATCCCTTCTTCACACACGTGTATCGTACACATTATTTTATGTACGAAGCTTGTTAAAAATGAACACATTGATAAGTAATTATTGTGTGTGAAGGATGCCATTATTATAATCGCGTGTAAAAGTATCGAAATCGTGCGTAAAAGTCCAACAAAATCTACAAAAAAAATTGTTTCAGCGCATCCGTGGCAAAAATTGCTAACTAAAAAACGCACAGTAACGGGAACACTATTTGGTCGCTGTAATGTAGGTTAACCTAGATTTAATCTAGGTTAGGTTATGGTTAGGTTAAGTTATATTAGAGCCAAATAAATCCAGTCCGAGAGGGTGAGAAAATAAGAAAAAATAATTCAATTTTAATATACGTCCCAATAGTTATTTACATTGGAGTGCGTAAAAGTTGATTTTTCAACGCGACAGCTCGTTTGAACACGAAGGATCCCCACTAGCTGAAGCGTTGTAAAATCATTTACGCACGAAATTTGTATCAAATTTTTTGGCCGACAATTATTATTTAAAAAACAAATAGATTTAGATTATTTATAAAATTGGAAATTATTTTTTTCTGGCACAATGTTGCAAAGGATGTCTACTATGCGCAAAAGTGACTTTCCCGTTTAGTAACCGCAACATTGTGTGTAAAAATCTAGTTTCGTTTGACGTATACACGACGTCAAAGCTAGCTTTAGAATTCAGGAGGCCAATTTATTTTCACTACGTCTATGTTTTTTGTTTAGTGACGCGAGTTGTTGCTATAGTAACAAACAGAAATTGTTTAATAATGAAAATCCATTTGATTTTCATTGGACTTTTATGCACGATTTCGATACTTTTATACGCGATTATAATAATGGCATCCTTCACATACAATAATGTATTTATGTATGTGTTCATTTTGGTGTGAGTAGATAAAAAAAATAATTTAATTTTAATAGACGTCAGAAAATTTATTTTCACTACGTCTATGTTTTTTGTTTAGTGACGCTAATTGTTGCATTAGTAACAAACAGAAATTGTTTGATAATGAAAATCCATTTGATTTTCATTGGAGTTTTACGCACGATTTGGATACTTTTACACACGACTATTATTGATATACCAATGAATCTATTGATCTTACTAATGAAGTCTCTTACAAAGTTTTCAGGAAAAAATTGAAAAACGTTTTAGTTAAACAGACATTATTTTCTTTTGATGAATTCTTTAATTTACATCTGTGATTATTATTTTTGTGACAATGCATATATGTATCTTGTACATTCATTATGTAATAAATTATTTTTTATTTTGATTATAATAATGGCATCCTTCACATACAATAATGTATTTACTAATGAGTTCATTTTGGTGTGTGAGTAGATAATAGCAGTTTATGATACAAGTGTGTGAGGAAGGGCTTTTGTGCATGAGTTTATGAGAGGCCGAGACTTCTTGATTCCATTTAAGACAACAATTAATTCAAGTCATAAAATTTATTTTCACTGCGTCTATGTTTTTTGTTTAGTGACGCGAGTTGTTACCATAGTAACAACAAACAGAAATCGTTTAATAATGAAACTCTATTTGATTTACATTTGATTTTTACGCACGACTTCGATACTTTTACATGCGATTATAATAATGGCATCCTTCACATACAATAATGTATTTAATAATGTGTTCATTTTGTTGTGTGAGCAGATAGAAAAAAATAATTAATTTTAATATAAAAAAAAAAAAATGGCGGGGGACACGGAAATTGCTGATAAGTGTGAAAGTACTTTTAAGTGTCACTCGAAGATGAAAGTGCCTAAAATTGTCATATGTATTGTGTGTGAAAGTGTTTACCATGAAGGAGACTTTAATCGTTATAAAAAGGGTTATTATGTGGGAAAACGACTAGTTGTTTGTCCTGACCACTACGAGGACAACATAACCTCACTCGACCACGAGGCACTGGATGAAAATGCGAGGAAAATAATAGCACAAATCAAACAACACGAGAAAGAAAACCTAAAAACCTACCTGAGTAGTAGTGTAATGCTGAACATGTCAGAACATAATGACATAATGAATAAAACGGTAATTCATGATGAAGGCGATAAGTTAGTGAGTGCTAAAATGGAAATTGAACTGTTACGGGAACTAAATCAGGAATTAAAAAGTAAAAATATGTTACTGTCTGAACTATTAGAACACAACAAAGCGGAGATAATTAAATCCAAATCTTATGCTGACACGCTGAGAACAAACAATAATGAAAAAATCTCGGACAACATTCCAAATATTGTAATAAAAGCTACTAGCAGAGAATCAGCTAAGATATGTGAACAGACTGTTAAAAAGAATATCTCTGCAAACACCAGTGCTCAAATAAAAAACGTATTGACTACTAAGACAGGTGCTGTTATTGTTAAGTGTAAAAATAAAGAAGATGTCTCAAGAACAAAATCTATACTATTGGAAAAACTTGGTGAAAATTATGAAGTTGATCAAGACAAAATGAATTTACCTAAGATAAAAATTTTCGACATTGATAATGATATGGATAAAGATGAATTAATTGAAGACATCTGCAATAGAAATAGTGTAATGTTCGACGGAAATTTTAAAATTGTAGCTGATTTTACTAGTGTTAACAAAAAGCGTAGCTTAATATTGGAAGTGTCAACAAACATATACTTAAGTGTCATGACAGTTGGAGTAATATACGTTGGTCATAAGAGCTGTCGCGTATATGATACTTTTGACCTAAGTATTTGTTACAATTGTGGTCGTGCTAATCATAGTCAAAAAAAGTGCAATAACGAGGCAGTTTGTCTTATTTGTGCTGGCAAGCATGATACTAAGAATTGCACAAGTTGTACCAAAAAATGTGCAAACTGTGTATACTATAATAACAAGTTTAGTAAAAATAACTGCACTAATCATGTTGCGACTGATGTTGCTGCGTGTGAGTATCTAAAGTCCAAATTTAACAAACTACTGAAATCAACTGAATATCCTATACAACCACGGCTGCCAACCCACCTTGGAAAAGTACTTGAGCCGAAGAGGTCGGCAAGACAGATCTAGCAACAGTTAATGTCATTCGAATTAAACAATTATATAGAGGAGTCAGCAGATAACTTAGAAGATCTAAATTGCAGTATCAACGATGTTGGCCTTCTTCTGCTGCATGTAAATGTTAGGAGTATAAATGCTAATTATGTAAGACTGGAATTATTAATTGCATCTTTAATAACTAAACCTCATATAGTAGTCTGTTCAGAAACGTGGAATTTACCATACCAAAATATATTCTTGATAAATAACTACACGTGTTATTACAATAATAGTCGTATAAATAAAGCGGATGGTGTGATTATGTATATTTCTAATGATTTAGATCACACTACGATAACCGAAGTAGTAGGCCAGTGTAAAATACTCACTACATGTGTTAAAATAAATTCCACCAGCGCTTTAAAAATTAGTGGTATTTATAGATGTCATGATTATGACAAGCGTCAATTTTTAAATGATCTTGAAGTGTACATGAATAACAACAAAAAAAATAACAACCATGTATTGATAGGTGATTTTAACATAGATATCAATGATGTAGATGAGTTTTCAGAGTTATTTTTAACCAACTTGTTAGATATGAATTTTTTACCTATGTTTAATAATATTACTAGGCCGAGTGAGAACGGTGGATCCTGTATAGATAACATGTTTGCGAAAACAAAGATTAAGTGCGAATCCTATACCCTCAAGCAGGTATTCACAGACCACTATCCTATCTTTCTTGCAATGAAAATTAATAAGCAGCAGCAAATTAAAGACATTGACACGTTCATTAATTACAATAAACTAGTTAATAATTGCAGTAGAACGGTTTGGACAGACCTGTTATCTATAGAGGATTTAAATGTTGCTACTGACCAACTCATTAACAAAATCCAAATATTAGTAAATGCCTCTAGGGTTAAGAACAAAAAGCTAAAGTTTAAACCAAGAAAAGACTGGATTACTCCGGGCCTAATGAAATCGTGTTATACTAAGGAAAAAATGTACAATAAATGGAAAAATGACAAAAATAATGTATCCTTAAAATTAAAATATTTAAACTATTGTAAACAACTAGATAAGGTACTGAAATTTGCTAAGCTAAAATATGAAACAGAAGAAGCTAGACAGAAATCAAATAATAGCAAGGACCTATGGCAATTTATTAACAGAAAGTTAGGTAAAGAATCTTATAGACATAATCAGGTAGATTACATTATAAAAGATGATGTAAAAATATCAAACACAAACGAATTAGCAAATATTTTTGTTGACTTTTTTAGTAACGTTGGGCCCAAATTAGCTGCAAAAATTCCGGGTAATGTAGGTGGTGCTGATGAGACTATAAATCAAAACCCAATTTCTATTTACCTGAATCCTACTGATCAATATGAAATTGAAACAATTGTTAGTAAATTAAAAAACAAAGCTGGTGGCGTAGATGGAATAAGCACTAAAGTCCTCAAAATTATAATTCCGTATATAAGTAATGTTCTAACATATATTTTTAATAAATCCATGACAAGTGGTATGTGGCCTGGGCCACTCAAATGTGCGGAAATTATACCAATATTTAAATCAGGGAATAAATATCAAATGACGAATTACCGCCCTATTTCACTCATATCAAATCTTGCTAAGATCTTCGAAAAGATAATACATGCGCGTTTGTATAAGTTCATCGTAGAGTGCAATATTATAAGCAATGATCAGTATGGTTTCATGAAAAAAAAAGGAACTAAAGATGCCTTAGAATCGATAGCTAATTTTATTTATACCAATATAGATGCAAATAACCCAACAGTTATAGCTTTTCTAGACCTTGCCAAAGCATTTGACACGGTAAATCACAATATTCTATTAAACAAATTATACAAGTACGGCATTAGGGGCATAGCATATGATTTAATTAAAAATTACCTGTCGGATAGACTCCAGGTAGTTAAAATTAATACGAGTATAAGTAAAAAAAGTGTAATTAAGTTAGGTGTTCCACAAGGAACGGTGCTGGGTCCTCTTCTATTTATACTATACGTGAATGACATGTTTAAAATCCTACCAAATAAGTGTCTAGCGGCGTTCGCTGACGACACGGTGATCAAATGTGTTGGCAAAACTTGGTCAGAAGCACAAGAAAATATGTCCAGTTACTTAGATAAGATAGGAATATGGCTACAAAGAAACTATTTAACATTAAATATAGATAAAACCACATATATCACCTTTGGTTCTTATAGAGATAGTGTACCTGAAGTGTTTCAACTAAAAATATATAATGAGATTATCAAAAGGGTCAATAGCTGTAAATATTTAGGACTATACTTTGATAGTAATATGAGATGGGATGTTCATATAGGGAACCTAATAAAAAAAGTTAGATTCTATTTATTTATTTTTTACAAGTTAAAAAAATATATGTGTAGTAAGTCAATGAAAATTATTTACCATGCGCTCTTTGAAAGCATTGTGAACTATGGAATAATAGCTTGGGGTGGATGCAACAAAACCACTAAGGGCATTCTAGTCAGAATCCAAAACAAACTCATAAATATATTTTCAAATGATAATTCTATATTAGGGTTAAGTGAATCATATATCCTTGAGGCACTGTGTTATCACTATGTAAACTGTAAAAATAAATATGAAAGTCATCAAGGAATTACTAGACATAAAAGTCTAATAATACCTAAAGTTAACAAAGAAATAGCATTTAAAAACTCCAACATGGTTGCGATTAAATATTTCAATAAATTACCTGCTCATCTAAAAGCTCTAACACTAAATAATAAAATAATAAGAAAGAAATTGAAATGCTGGTTGACAACCACTTTACAAATTTAGATTATTGTATTTTTATCATATATTTACGTATTTTTGTTTGTGTGTGTGTATATATATATATATATATATGTGTATATATATATATATATACTTTTCAATATTTAAGATCCTTTTACTCGACATGATCCTATATTGTTCTATTTATATGTCGAGGGATGCAAATATAAGTTAAGTTATTTCTTAGGATAAGTCATTAGCCAGGCCTATGTACAGGTGTTGTTTACACCTCTATAGGTACATGCACTGCGTATTATATATTAAATGTATTATGTATGTATGTATATATCTTTGTATATCCTGGTAAATAAATAAAATAAATAAAATAAAAAAAAAAAATATAAGGAGGATTTATTTCAGGATGAAATGCTGATTCTACGCACGTACCCCACCTGTATAAACATAATAATATAAAGGGGAACTGAGCCGAACTCGCACTTACCCCACTTTGCCGGGGATGTGCGCGCCCTGTACACATCTAACAAAAAAATTAATTATCGGTATTCCATTTATACTTTCATATTTTTGTTTCTCGATCCAAGAAGAACAACGTTTAAAGTCTTTACATTTAAAATTTTAAATCCAAATAATTGATAATAAGGGCTACAGCTTCATTCGAAAATGTACTATTGGAAAAGCGCACGCACTTGGCCGAACTTCTCAGAAAATGTATTTTCACTACGTCTATGTTTTTTGTTTAGTGACGTGAGTTATTGCCATAATAAAAGACAGAAATCGTTTAATAATGAAACTCCATTTAATTTACATTGGACTTTTACGCAAGATTTCGATATTTTTATACACGATTATAATAATGGCATCCTTCTCATACAATAATGCAGTCGTCCTCAACCCTATGCCCGCGGGCACCGTGGTGACCGTTTTACGTGGGCCCGCCGCAAGTAAACGTAACCAAAATTGCAGCATACGTGGTCTGTTAGAAAAATATCCGACCTTTAGCCGGTTAAAAAAAAACTGGCATACCTGGCGCGTTGCAAACCTAATCACCCTCAAAGTAGTCTCCTTGGGACTCCACACACTTCTCCCAGCGGTGTCGCTATTGTTGGAAGCATTCCGAAAAAGCCTCTTTCGGAATCGACTTTAGCTCGGCTGTTGTTGCAGCCATAATGTCATCTCTTGTCTGAAATCGCGTTCCTTTCAATAGCCTTTTGGCTTTGGGGAATAGCCAGAAGTCGCAGGGAGCCATATCAGGAGAGTAAGGAGCCTGTCGAACCAGAGGAGTCCAAAAAATTGTGAACCAAGTGCGAAGAATGTGCTGGAGCATTGTCGTGATGGAGTCGTCAATTTCTTGATGACCACAACTCCAGTTGCAATTTGATGCAGATGGACAAAATTTGATGCAGTAGCGCTGCTCCAGTCATTCCGTCATTTTACTTGCATTGAGAAACCGACGAGAGCACTACACACTACGTTATGCCCGCCATACACACAACGGTCCACATGACAGGTCTATCTGTGCAGGTTTGCCAGCGCAGGTAGACCGAAGCGTGTGTGGGAATAGACCTGTGCAGTTTCTTGCGTACGGTTGACCTGCGCAGGCAAACCTGCGCATGTAACCTGTACGGTAGACCGTAACGTGTATGGCGCGCATTACTCGAATACTGCTCGACAGCAACTGACGCTATCTATAGGAGGGAAAAAATTCACGCATGCGCACGAAGGTTCAAGGTCGGCTCATGCAAGCGCGCTTGATTCAAATCCATCAGGTTTTCAAAATAAAAAATAAGGTCGGATAGTTTTCTAACAGAGCACGTATATTGCAGAACTTATACAAGTTAGGACAGAAGAACTGGCTAGAAATTTTGGAAAAATTTTGAACATTTTTCTAAAATCCAATGTTTAAGATGAGGACTTCTTGAAAAGATGCCCACCGCTCGATCGGCATTCTAGAATGTGTTCTTGGTTGCAAGAAGGTTGGGGATCTCTGCAATAATGTATTTATTAATGTGTTCATTTCGGTGTGTGAGTAGATAAAAAAAACAATTGTTTTAAAATACGTCAGAAAATTTATTTTCACTACGTCTATGTTTTTTGTTTACTGACGCGAGTTGTTGACAAAGAGAAATCGTTTAATAATGAAACTCCATTTGATTTACATTGTACTTTTACGCACGATTTCGATACTTTTACACATGATCATAATAATGGCATCCTTCGTATACAATAATTTACTTTTTTTGTGTTGATTTTAGTGTGCGAGTAGTTAAATCTTTATAAAACTTTACAAACATGTGAGTAGATAAAAAAAAAATTAGTTTTAATATACGTCAGAAAATTTATTTTCACTACGTCTAGGTTTTTTGTTTACTGACGCGTTTTGTTGCCAACAAAGAGAAATCGTTTAATAATGAAACTCCATTTGATTTACATTGGACTTTTTCGCACGATTTCGATACTTTTACACACGATTATAATAATGGCATCCTTCTCATACAATAATTTACTTTGATGTGTTGATTTTGGTGTGCGAGTAGTTAAATCTTTATAAAACCTTACAAATTTGTGAGTAGATAAAAAAAATAATTTTGTTTTAATATACGTCAGAAAATTTATTTTCACTAGATCTATGTTTTTTTGTTTACTGACGCGAGTTGTTGCCACAGTAACAAAGAGAAATCGTTTAATAATGAAACTCCATTTGATTTACATTGGACTTTTACGCACGATTTCGATACTTTTACACACGATTATAATAATGGCATCCTTCTCATACAATAATTTAATGTGTTGATTTTGGTATGCGAATAGTTAAATATTTATAAAACATTACATATATGTTACTTTTATTCTGTTGGTCCTGAGATATCAACAAAATAAACAAGACATGTCTAACAAAGTTAGCCTTAAGCAAACGAAACAAAAACAAGATAAATTCGTTATATTCCTGCTGCAATCAAGGGATTTTATTGGGTTGTTTGATAGAACATTTCATGCGGATTAAGAATTTTTTATTTCTATATAGCTGGTCCCGATACTCGCTTATATAACAGGATAAACAAAACGTATTAAAATTACATTGAGATTATAATGGAATTCTGCAGACATTTCATTCGTTTATTAGATTTTTAGAATTTCTCCTGGAGATGATGTTAACCTTCTGCCGAGAGTGTTTCCTGCTGAGCTTGAGCTTTAACTGATATGGATTTTTTAAAATACGTCTTCAGCAGGAAACGCTGCTAATCTTTTCAATTATTTATTGAATCCTCCTGATGAACAGTAAACGCGAAAAAAACTCGTTTTTAGGGTTCCGTACCGAAAACGGAACCCTTATAGGATCACTTTGTTGTCGGTCTGTCTGTCTGTTTGTCTGTCTGTCAAGACCATTTTTCTCAGGAACGCGTAGAGGTAACAAGTTGAAATTTGTATCAAATACTCGGGTCTGCGGTCTCTTTCAGCTGTGATAAAATCAAACTTGTAAGTCAACGCGATCAAAAGATATGACCGTTTATGTCGCATATTTTACGATTTCACAAGGGAATCAAAACCTATAGGGCACTTCCCGTTGACCTAGAATCATGAAATTTGGCAAGAAGCGGTGTCTTACAGCACATGTAAAGGGAGAAATCTGAAAACCGTAAACATGTAGTTTAATTACAAGAAAAATGCGAATTTACTATTAGAAACTTATGAAAATACACTAATGTGTTGCGTGGTATTGTCATACCATTGTACATACAGTTAGGTCCTAACTGTATGTACAGTTGCATACAGTTAGGTCCTCCTAAAGATACCTTACTTACAAGTTTGTACGGAACCCTCGGTGCGCTAGTCACAACTCGCACTTGGCCGGTTTTTTTCTATTTTGCGTCTGTAATGGACTCGAGTAATTCTGCCAAGAGAAATAGTGCCGTTCGGAACCGGCGATAAACTGCTAGGTCCCGCATAGTAGTGTGACGATTCGTTCCACAAGTATGCGCGAGAGGTAGCCTAAACTCTCGGAAGAGAGTACTGCACGCATAAAGGACTCATAACAGCACTCATACGCGTGCGGTTATATCTCGCCGAGTGCGATACAATTCTCTCAATGTATATCGGGGATTTTTATATTTCGAAATGGCATAAAAGGGCTCAAAATCGAAAAAAAATTAAAGAACCAGTTCAATAATCGCGATTTTTCAGCACTTGTTCATTATAAAACTCCTCGCTACGCTCGTCGTGTTCCAAACTTTGACGCGTGCTGTAAAATCGCGCTTACTGAACTCGTCCTATAATATACTATTACGTCCCAAGTCTCGCTGTAATCTAATTACTGTCGAACATGGGTGTAGCCAGGGTTTAATTTCGGGAGGGGTTTGCTAACAGCAGGGAGAGATGGAAGGATGTTGTAACTCAAGGCCGACCCAAGGCTGTAGAGCTATAGAAGAAGAAGAAGAAGAAGAAAATACAATAACAGATTTACTTTCTAAAACTCACACAAGATGGTTCCTAAACTCCACATCTACCATGCATTCTTAAAGAGAGTCGCCTCTCTTCATCTCTCCTTATTTCAATATAATATTTATGTTATGTTTTGCATATTTCGGGGGGGTTTGAACCCCTAAAACCCCCCCTGGCTACGCACATGGCGTCGAATATTGGTGAAACCATACAAATTATAGATACAATCATATAAACTTATTAAAGACGAAATATAGCTTGAAACTATAAATGTATTCAATCTGTTCGTAGCTCTATAATATTATGTCTTATTAGACTACAAAACAAATCACATTTTGAAACAACTACTTCCAGCGCTAACGCCATGCAGGATATGGAATTATACAACAGACATTTGCATGTTACCACTAGTACCAGCATGTTATTAACAAGCACTAGATAAATAACATTGTTTTTAAGATCATTTGCTACACTGCTGTAGATATAGAAGATTAAATAATCTACTAGATCGGTGGTGGCGAGCCTATGGCACGCGTGTCACAGCTGACACATAGGAAAATTTTATTGGTCCGCGTGTCACATCTGACACGTACGAAAATTTTACTGGCACGCGTGTCGCAGCAGGCACGTAGGAAAATTTTATTGGTACGCGAACTATTTATCTAGTCCATTTATCATAATATTTATTCCATTTCCTGCTGTAATCCTGAATCTGTCTTTATAAATGAAGTGAATTTCAATATAAGATTTATCATAGTTTTAATATTATAGAGCTACGAACAGCTTGAATATTTCATTTGGTTTTCACTAAGTTTACTAATTAGTTTCGTTTCCAGAATTGGACCTGGATTTTCTGGAGAGACGCCAGAATGCAGGACACTCGCAGGACAAGCCGGAAAACGTACAGAGTCCGATTGAGATCAGTCCGGAGAGCGTGGACAGGGTCAAGGTCATCTTGCTAGGCGCACCGGCCGTCGGCAAGACCAGCATCATCCAGGTATCAACTGCCACGCGCCCTGCGGGAATATTCGTTAATCCGGTCTCGGGTTTGCGTTCACTTCCGGACAACGGCGTTTTCCGCCTGATTTTCCTGCCGTAATCCCGAGCCAATGCGGAACGCGACCCTCGCGTGCGCCTCACTAATTCCGTTTAGTCCCAGTTAATCTACCTTGTATATTTAAATCACTCCAGACGGAATTATTAAGACATTTTAAAACTAACTAGATCAAGATTATAACCACTACAAAGTTCAAAGACACGCTAAAGGTAGAAACAACATAAATAACGTGTTCTAAATATGATTATCTAGTAGATTATTTAATCTTTTAGATCTTGTCCAATCTCAGGTTTGCGCTCTTTTCCGGATGGCGTTTTCCTGCTGTAATTCTGAGCAAATACGGAACGCGACCGTCGCGTGCGCCTCACTAATTCCGTTTGGTCGTAATAAATCCACCTTGTATATTTAAATCACTCGAGACAGAACTATTTCGAAATTTAAAAACTTGTTCTAGATAATATCTATAAGGCACGCGAGATAAATGTTTGCGTACGAGTAAACTTTTCCTACGTGCCGGCTGTGACACGCGTGCCAATAAAATTTTCCTACGTGTCAACTGTGACACGCGTGCCAATAAAATTTTCCTACGTGTCACCTGTGACACGCGTGCCAATAAAATTTTCCTACGTGTCAGCTGTGACACGCGTGCCAATAAAATTTTCCTACGTGTCAGCTGTGACACGCGTGCCAATAAAATTTTCCTACGTGTCAGCTGTGACACGCGTGCCAATAAAATTTTCCTACGTGTCAGCTGTGACACGCGTGCCAATAAAATTTTCCTACGTGTCACCTGTGACATGCGTGCCAATAAAATTTTCCTACGTGTCAGCTGTGACACGCGTGCCAATAAAATTTTCCTACTTGTCAGCTGTGACACGCGTGCCAATAAAATTTTCCTACGTGTCACCTGTGACATGCGTGCCAATAAAATTTTCCTACGTGTCAGCTGTGACACGCATTCCATAGGCTCGCCACCACCGATCTAGTAGATTATTCAATCTTTTATATCTAGTCCAATCCAGTCTCAGGTTAGGTTAGGTTTTTCAGCTGTAATCCTGAGCAAATACGGAACGCGACCGTCGCGGGCGCCGTTTCCTCACCAATTCCGTTTGGTCGTAGTAAATCCACCTTGTATATTTAAATCGCTAAACAATTTGGAAATTTTAAAACTAGATCTAGATCCGGGATGGGCAACCTACGGCCCACGGGCCAACTGCGGCCCGAGAAAGTGCTTAATGCGGCCCGCGAAAATCTGTTTTAAATATATAAGAATTGGCTCGCAGATTGTAAAACTCAATATAACTTTTGATTTTGGTATCGATTCTTCAGACAAATTGGCAAATTCTTAAAAATATTCGAAAATGTTTGATATGTAGCATTTACGGTATTTCAACCACTTTTGAGGATTTGTAAAATTGCCGACTAACGGAAAGCGTTGAGGCTTGACGCAAGCACTAATGTGCTCAAACACGTGAATGCGCACGCTTGCATCGTTGGTGCGTGCAGAAAAAAAATTCTGGCCCGCGTCAGCTAGTACGAAGTCCGACTGGCCCATCACATAAAAAGGTTGCCCATCCCTGATCTAGATAATACCTACACAGGGCCGGCACGTCAAAATATGCCGCCTAAGGCGAATACAACTTTCGCCGCCCGAATTTGTAATTCGTTAGGCAAATTTAAAGGTTCAATATCGTCTGTTAGATACATGTATAAATCCTGACAATTTTTAAGAATTTCGTCGGAATTTTTTTGCGCTAATGATGGAATATCGTATAAAATTCAAAAATTGTATTATGATTTTCCAATTGTGTAATTCTTTCTGTAACAGAATTAGTACAAATATTTAAGAGACTTTGATTACGTGTTCAACAGCAGGTGTTACCGCATAGAGGTTCTAGCAAAATAATTTTAGGCAATCTTCTCCGGTATAAGTGACGAATTTACTCAATGAATCATCAAATGAACATTTTATATTATAGGCAAAACAGTACGGTACGTGTATATATGTTTGGTTGGTATAGCTATTGTCGGGGTTTGGTGAGCATGTATCAATCGGTTTTAATATTGATTCAATAATTTTTTTTTTATTTAATTAATATTAATATTCTATCGTAATTTTGGAATTTTAATATATCCCCCCGCACCATATCACCTCTCTTGTCTTTAACAATGTCTTTTGTCGGCATAATAGTGTAAATTTTGTTGCAGTCATTCAATTTATGTTGATTCAAAGACGACTCGGTTGAAAAAAAGGTTAGACAGCCATCACATAAATATTTTTTATCGTGATGCGATGATATTTGACTTCTTACAAGTCGCCAAATATCTTTAATATATACATAATGACCTTTTACCCCCTCTTCCAAATATAATAAATTTACATGTTTTTCCCTAGTGTCAAATTTTTTAGACAGATTTTCTATTTGTTTATCTGTTCCATCGTGAATAAATAATTTGCTTTTATGTCTAATTCTAATTGAAAGCCTGCTTTCAAAATCTGCATTCATTTCCATTTCTTTAGCTTTTACAAATTAGTTGCCCGAAACTATTTATACGAAATTCCATCAGAAACAAATTTACGCTAGAACTAGAAAAGAATACAAACAATTCTTGAATAATTGAAAAAAAATACTTAGTTCACCAGATTTTTTGGCTGCGTCGTTTACAACTAACTTTAAAGAATGGCAGGAACAGGTTACAAAAAAGGCCTTAGGATTCTTATCTAAGATTCGTTTTTGCACACCAGAATGCATACCTTTCATGTTTGCACCATTGTCGTATAGCTGGCCACGTATATTTTTAATTGTGAGACCTAATTTATCCAATTCTTGCAAAATTAAATCAGTTAAACTCCTCGCGCCTCACTAATTCCGTTTAGTCCCAGTTAATCTACCTTGTATATTTAAATCACTCCAGACGGAATTATTAAGACATTTTAAAACTAACTAGATCAAGATTATAACCACTACAAAGTTCAAAGACACGCTAAAGGTAGAAACAACATATATAACGTGTTCTAAATATGATTATCTAGTAGATTATTTAATCTTTTAGATTTTGTTCAATCTCAGGTTTGCGCTCTTTTCCGGATGGTGTTTTCCTGCTGTAATTCTGAGCAAATACGGAACGCGACCGTCGCGTGCGCCTCACTAATTCCGTTTGGTCGTAATAAATCCACCTTGTATATTTAAGTCACTCGAGACAGAACTATTTCGAAATTTTGAAACTTTTTCTAGACAATATCTATAAGGCACGCGATGTAAATAGTTTGCATACGAGTAAACTTTTCCTACGTGCCGGCTGTGACACGCGTGCCAATAAAATTTTCCTACGTGTCAACTGTGACACGCGTGCCAATAAAATTTTCCTACGTGTCAACTGTGACACGCGTGCCAATAAAGTTTTCCTACGTGTCAGCTGTGACACGCATGCTATAGGCTCGCCACCACCGATCTAGTAGATTATTTAATCTTCTATATCTAGTCCAATCCAGTCTCAGGTTAGGTTAGGTTAGGTTTTTCAGCTGTAATCCTGAGCAAATACGGAACGCGACCATCGCCGACCGTCGCGTGCGCCTCACTAATTCCGTTTGGTCGTAGTAAATCCACCTTATATATTTAAATCGCTAAACAATTTGGAAATTTTAAAACTAGATCTAGATCCGGGATGGACAACCTACGGCCCACAGGCCAACTGCGGCCCGAGAAAGTGCTTAATGCGACCCGCGAAAATCTGTTTTAAATATATAAGAATTGGCTCGCAGATCGTAGAACTCAATATAACTTTTAATTTTGGTATCGATTCTTCAGACAAATTGGCAAATTCTTAAAAATATTCAAAAATGTTTGATATTTAGCATTTACGGTATTTCAACCACTTTTGAGGATTTGTAAGATTGCTGACTAACGGATAGCGTTGAGGCTTGACGCAAGCACCAATGCGCTCAAACACGTGAATACGCACGCTTGCATCGTTGCTGCGTGCAGAAAAATAATTCTGGCCCGCGTCAGCTAGTACGGACTCTGACTGGCCCATCACATAAAAAGGTTGCCCACCCCTGATCTAGATAATACCTACACAGGGCCGGCACGTCACAATATGCCGCCTAAAGCGAATACAACTTTCGCCGCCCTAATTTGTAATTCGTTAGACAAATTTGAAGGTTCTATATCGTCTGTTTGGTACATGTGTAAATCCTGATAATTTTTAAGAATTTCGTCTGAATATCGTATAAAATTCAAAAATTTTATTATGATTTTCCAATTGTGTAAATCTTTCTGTAACAGAATTAGTAGAAATATTTAAGAGATATTAAAAAACTTTGATTACGTGTTCAACAGAAGGTGTTACCGCATAGAGGTTCTAGCAAAATAATTTCAGGCAATCTTCTCCGGTATAAGTGACGAATTTACTCAATTTATCATCAAATGAACATTTTATAATATAGGCAAAACTGTACGGTACGTGTATATATGTTTGGTTGGTATAGCTATTGTCGGGGTTTGGTGAGCATGTATCTATCGGTTTTAAAATTGATTCAAAATCTGCGTATACAACAAAGGGTATACGCATTTTTCTATCGTAACTTTGTAATTTCAATATATCCCCCGGCACCATATCACCAAGTGGCCGTTTTTGCACTTGGAGCATTTATACGACCCCTCGGCTGTTCGTTGCAATATGAATGCAACTTCAATACGACGCTTAACGCTTACGTATGTATGTTGCTAAAATTATAGTTTTTCATATAAACGGACATATAAACAAAAATAAACGTGGGAAAGTCGAGTTAGTTGCGTTCGCATCTACTATCTGTCATCTTGAAAATGTCAACAATTATTTTCAACAAAAATACGAAAATTTATTGAACGTAGACAACATAGAAGCTTAATTTTTGCTTCCGGATCTTGTGCGAAAGACGATTAACAACAGTTATACCACGTAAAAACTCCGCAATAAGTTTAAAAAAAATCCCGTATTCTTTACCTAAGCCCTATTTCAAATTTTACAAAATTCAAATATATGCTGCGGCTTTCAGCGTGCGAGATCAGTGTTATACTAACTAATGCTTCCATTGCGCTTCTTTCTATTTATCTGTTTGCCGATGCAATTTTGTTACCGATATTATTCAGAGAGGGATTTCTAAAAAATTTATAATTGATGCTCGACCGATACAGATAATCTAATTATATTATACTGCCCGTTATTTGCCATGACACATGAAATACATGACGTCTTAGAAACGTCATTGTATGTCAAGGGGTAAATAGCAGCTCTCAATCAATTAACGATTCGTAAAATTTAACATATTTTACTCATTTTATAGTTATGTATTTCTATAACTCCATTTTTCTATAACTCCAATTTTTTTCATGAACTATGAAAATTCGACTTAGGGAAGTTGGACTGTATTTATATATTCAGGCTGTGTTCCGACTTTATTAAGTTGTTACTAAAATCCAACATATTTCCAAAATAGCTAAATCAAAGTATTAGATTTTTTTGTAAAATACTTTTTTCAAAATTAACTCTAAAGAATCTTTTATAAGTATAAGTTTTTCTGTTAAATATTTGCTGAAACCAAAGATTATTCCGTAATATTTCGAAAATTTAACAAAGCAAAAAAACCTTATTTAAATATCAAAAATGTTATTTATTTATGTTTTAGTGTAATAAAATATTGTTTATCTAAGACCAATATTGTAAATGCCCATTATTGTACAGTTCGGTCTATGTAAAAACATCATAACACACACGTATGTAACAGTCCGCAATTAATGATAAGTTATGATTGATAACACACACGTGCGTTTAATTTACGAATCGTTAATTGATTGAGAGCTGCTATTTACCCCTTGACATACAATGACGTCTCTAAGACGTCATGTATTTCATGTGTCATGGTAGACTTTGACATCTCCGAGACATCAAGAAATTTCTTCGGCAAATAACGGGCAGTATAATATAATTAGATTATCTGTATCGGTCGAGCATCAATGATAATTTTTTTAGAAATCCCTCTCTGAATAATATCGGTAACAAAATCGCATCGGCAAACAGATAAACAGAAAGAAGCGCAATGGAAGCAGTAGTTAGTATAACACTGATCTCGCACGCTGAAAGCCGCAGCATATATTTGAATTTTGTAAAATTATAAATAGGGCTTAGGTAAAGAATACGGGATTTTTTTTAAACTTATTGCGGAGTTTTTACGTGGTGTAACTGTTGTTAATCGTCTTTCGCACAAGATCCGGAAGCAAAAATTAAGCTTCTATGTTGTCTACGTTGGTTCAATAAATTTTCGAATTTTTGTTGAAAATATTTGTTGACATTTTCAAGATGACAGATAGTAGATGCGAACGCAACTAACTCGACTTTCCCACGTTTATTTTTGTTTATATGCCCGTTTATATGAAAAACTATAATTTTAGCAACATACATACGAAAGCGTTAAGCGTCGTATTGAAGTTGCATTCATATTGCAACGAACAGCCACGCCACAAACAGCTGCAATGTCTCGAGTTAATTATGGAAGTGGATATACACCAGATTGTGCAGGATCCACAGGAAACCGTCAATAATTTTAACGCCACCACCACAGAAATTGCATGCACATTGTAGTGGAAAGACATAGGACTTGTAAAAAATATTTTTTTCTTATTTCGGAGAAATATTTGGGTTTTTGTAATAGAAAACCTCTTGTCTTTAACAATGTCTTTTGTCGGCATAATAGTGTATATTTTGTTGCAGTCATTGAATTTATGTTGATTGAAAGAACGCTCGGTTGAAAAAAAGGTTAGACAGCCATCACATAAATATTTTTTATCGTGATGCGATGATATTTGACTTCTTACAAGTCGCCAAATATCTTTAATATATACATAATGACCTTTAACCCCCTCTTCCAAATATAATAAATTTACATGTTTTTCCCTAGTGTCAAATTTTTTAGACAGATTTTCTATGTGTTTATCTGTTCCTTTGTGAAAAAATAATTTGCTTTTAGGTCTAATTCTAATTGAAAGCCTGCTTTCAAAATCTGCATTCATTTCCATTTCTTTAGCTTTTACAAATTAGTTGCCCGAAACTATTTATACGAAATTCCATCAGAAACAAATTTACGCTAGAACTAGAAAAGAATACAAACAATTCTTGAATAATTGAAAAAAAATACTTAGTTCACCAGATTTTGTGGCTGCGTCGTTTACAACTAACTTTAAAGAATGGCAGAAACAGGTTACGAAAAAGGCCTTAGGATTCTTATCTAAGATTCGTTTTTGCACACCAGAATGCATACCTTTCATGTTTGCACCATTGTCGTATAGCTGGCCACGTATATTTTCAATTGTGAGACCTAATTTAACTAATTCTTGCAAAATTAAATCAGTTAAACTCCTCGCGCCTCACTCATTCCGTTTAGTCCCACTTATCTACCTTGTATATTTAAATCACTCGAGACGGAATTATTAAGACATTTTAAAACTAACTAGATCTAGATTATAACCACTACAAAGTTCAAAGACACGCTAAAGGTAGAAACAACATAAATAACGTGTTCTAAATATGATTATCTAGTAGATTATTTAATCTTTTAGATCTTGTCCAATCTCAGGTTTGCGCTCTTTTCCGGATGGCGTTTTCCTGCTGTAATTCTGAGCAAATACGGAACGCGACCGTCGCGTGCGATTCACTAATTCCGTTTGGTCGTAGTAAATCCACCTTGTATATTTAAATCACTCGAGACAGAACTATTTCGAAATTTTGAAACTTGTTCTAGATAATATCTATAAGGCACGCGAGATAAATAGTTTGCGTACGAGTAAACTTTTCCTACGTGCCGGCTGTGACACGCGTGCCAATAAAATTTTCCTACGTGTCAACTGTGACACGCCTGCCAATAAAATTTTCCTACGTGTCAACTGTGACACGCGTGCCAATAAAGTTTTCCTACGTGTCAGCTGTGACACGCATGCTATAGGCTCGCCACCACCGATCTAGTAGATTATTTAATCTTCTATATCTAGTCCAATCCAGTCTCAGGTTAGGTTAGGTTAGGATTTTCAGCTGTAATCCTGAGCAAATACGGAACGCGACCGTCGCGTGCGCCTCACAAATTCCGTTCGGTCGTAGTAAATCCACCTTGTATATTTAAATCGCTAAACAATTTGGAAATTTTAAAACTAGATCTAGATCCGGGATGGACAACCTACGGCCCACGGGCCAACTGCGGCCCGAGAAAGTGCTTAATGCGGTCCGCGAAAATATGTTTTAAATATATAAGAATTGGCTCGCAGATTGTAAAACTCAATATAACTTTTAATTTTGGTATCGATTCTTCAGACAAATTGGCAAATTCTTAAAAATATTCGAAAATGTTTGATATTTAGCATTTACGGTATTTCAACCACTTTTGAGGATTTGTAAAATTGCTGACTAACGGAAAGCGTTGAGGGTTGACGCAAGCACTAATGCGCTCAAACACGTGAATACGCACGCTTGCATCGTTGGTGCGTGCAGAAAAAAAATTCTGGCCCGCGTCAGCTAGTACGAACTCTGACTGGCCCATCACATAAAAAGGTTGCCCACCCTTGATCTAGATAATACCTACACAGGGCCGGCACTTCAAAATATGCCGCCTAAGGCGAATACAACTTTCGCCGCCCCAATTTGTAATTCGCTAGACAAATTTAAAGGTTATATATCGTCTGTTAGGTACATGTGTAAATCCTGGCAATTTTTAAGAATTTCGTCGGAATTTTTTTGCGCTAATGATGGAATATCCTATAAAATTCAAAAATTGTATTATGATTTTCCAATTGTGTAAATCTTTTTGAAACAGAATTAGTACAAATATTTAAGAGATAATGAAAAACTTTGATTACGTGTTCAACAGCAGGTGTTACCGCATAGAGGTTCTAGCAAAATAATTTTAGGCAATCTTCTCCGGTATAAGTGACGAATTGAATCATCAAATGAACATTTTATATTATAGGCAAAACTGTACGGTACGTGTATAAATGTTTGGTTGGTATGGCTATTGTCGGGGTTTGGTGAGCATGTATCAATCGGTTTTAATATTGATTCAAAATCTGCGTATACAACAAAGGGTATACGCATTTTTCTATCGTAACTTTGTAATTTTAATATATCCCCCGGCACCATATCACCAAGTGGCCGTTTTTGCACTTGGAGCATTTATACGACCCCTCGGCCGGGATCAATCTCCACTCAACCAAATTCTTGACGGTTTCCTCTGGATCCCGCAGAATCTGGTGTATATCCACTTACATAATTAACTCGAGACATTGCAGCTGTTTGTGGCGTCGCTGTTCGTTGCAATATGAATGCAACTTCAATACGACGCTTAACGCTTACGTATGTATGTTGCTAAAATTATAGTTTTTCATATAAACGGGCATATAAACAAAAATAAACGTGGGAAAACGTCGAGTTAGTTGCGTTCGCATCTACTATCTGTTATCTTGAAAATGTAAACAATTATTTTAAACAAAAATACGAAAATTTATTGAACCAACGTAGACAACATAGAAGCTTAATTTTTGCTTCCGGATCTTCTGCGAAAGACGATTAACAACAGTTACACCACGTAAAAACTCCGCAATAATTAAAAAATTCCCGTATTCTTTACCTAAGCCCTATTTCTAATTTTACCAAATTCAAATATATGCTGCGGCTTTCAGCGTGCGAGATCAGTGTTATACTAACTACTGCTTCCATTGCGCTTCTTTCTGTTTATCTGTTTGCCGATGCGATTTTGTTACCGATATTATTCAGAGAGGGATTTCTAAAAAAAATATCATTGATGCTCGACCGATACAGATAATCTAATTATATTATACTGCCCGTTATTTGGCGAAGAAATTTCTTGATGTCTCGGAGATGTCAAAGTCTACCATGATACATGAAATACATGACGTCTTAGAGACGTGATTGTATGTCAAGCGGTAAATAGCAGCTCTCAATCAATTAACGATTCGTAAAATTTAACATATTTTACTCATTTTATAGTTATGTATTTCTATAACTCCAATTTTCTATAACTCCAATTTTTTTCATGAACTATGATAATTCGACTTAGGGAAGTTGGACTGTATTTATATATTCAGGCTGTGTTCCGACTTTATTAAGTTGTTACTAAAATCCAACATATTTCCAAAATAGCAAAATCAAAGTATTAGATTTTTTTGTAAAAACTTTTTTCAAAATCAACTCTAAAGAATCTTGTATAAGTATAAGTTTTTCTGTTAAATATTTGCTGAAACCAAAGATTATTCCGCAATATTTCGAAAATTTAACAAAGCAAAAAAACCTTATTTAATTATCAAAAATGTTATTTATTTATGTTTTAGTGTAATAAAATATTGTTTATCTAAGACCAATATTGTAAATGCCCATTATTGTACAGTTCGGTCTATGTAAAAACATCATAACACACACGTATCTAACAGTCCGCAATTAATGATAAGTTATCATTGATAACACACACGTGCGTTTAATTTACGAATCGTTAATTGATTGAGAGCTGCTATTTACCCCTTGACATACAATGACGTCTCTAAGACGTCATGTATTTCATGTGTCATGGTAGACTTTGACATCTCCGAGACATCTAGAAATTTCTTCGGCAAATAACGGGCAGTATAATATAATTAGATTATCTGTATCGGTCGAGCATCAATGATAATTTTTTTAGAAATCCCTCTCTGAATAATATCGGTAACACAATCGCATCGGCAAACAGATAAACAGAGAGAAGCGCAATGGAAGCAGTAGTTAGTATAACACTGATCTCGCACGCTGAAAACCGCAGCATATATTTGAATTTTGTAAAATTAGAAATAGGGCTTAGGTAAAGAATACGGTATTTTTTTTAAATTTATTGCGGAGTGTTTACGTGGTGTAACTGTTGTTAATCGTCTTTCGCACAAGATCCGGAAGCAAAAATTAAGCTTCTATGTTGTCTACGTTGGTTCAATAAATTTTCGTATTTTTGTTGAAAATATTTGTTGACATTTTCAAGATGACAGATAGTAGATGCGAACGCAACTAACTCGACTTTCCCACGCTTATTTTTGTTTATATGCCCGTTTATATGAAAAACTATAATTTTAGCAACATACATACGAAAGCGTTAAGCGTCGTATTGAAGTTGCATTCATATTGCAACGAACAGCCACGCCACAAACAGCTGCAATGTCTCGAGTTAATTATGGAAGTGGATATACACCAGATTGTGCAGGATCCACAGGAAACCGTCAATAATTTTAACGCCACCACCACAGAAATTGCATGCACATTGTAGTGGAAAGACATAGGACTTGTAAAAAATATTTTTTTCTTATTTCGGAGAAATATTTGGGTTTTTGTAATAAAAAACCTCTTGTCGTTAACAATGTCTTTTGTCGGCATAATAGTGTATATTTTGTTGCAGTCATTGAATTTATGTTGATTGAAAGAAGGCTCGGTTGAAAAAATGGTTAGACAGCCATCACATAAATATTTTTACTTCTTACAAGTCGCCAAATATCTTTAATATATACATAATGACCTTTAACCCCCTCTTCTAAATATAATAAATTTACATGTTTTTCCCTAGTGTCAATTTTTTTAGACAGATTTTCTATTTGTTTATCTGTTCCTTCGTGAATAAATAATTTGCTTTTAGGTCTAATTCTAATTGAAAGCCTGCTTTCAAAATCTGCATTCATTTCCATTTCTTTAGCTTTTATAAATTAGTTGCCCGAAACTATTTATACGAAATTCCATCAGAAACAAATTTACGCTAGAACTAGAAAAGAATAGAAACAATTCTTGAATAATTGAAAAAAAAATACTTAGTTCACCAGATTTTTTGGCTGCGTCGTTTACAACTAACTTTAAAGAATGGCAGGAACAGGTTACGAAAAAGGCCTTAGGATTCTTATCTAATATTCGTTTTTGCACACCAGAATGCATACCTTTCATGTTTGCAACATTGTCGTATAGCTGGCCACGTGTATTTTTAATTGTGAGACCTAATTTATCTAATTCTTGCAAAATTAAATCAGTTAAACTCTCCGCAGTTGATGATTCTGCAGGTAAAAATTTGAGGAAATATTCTTTCGGAACAAATTCTTCACTATCTTTATTCAGAACGCGAATAACAAGATACATTTGTTCAATTCTACTAACATCTGGAATGCAATACAAACTAATGCTGTAATATTTAGGAAATAATATTGGAAATAATAGTAACACGTACTTTTTCTCCCATTAAATTTATTATGTTATTTTGAATTTCTTTGCTCAAATAATGAGAACAATTGAGATTTTTTGAAACTGTTTAAATGCTCACTAATAAATGGATTAAATTTTGCCAAAAATTCAATAATTAAAAAAAAAATTCTTTGATCTCATCTTTTGTGATTTTTTAATTTCTTTTGATGTCATCTTTTATTTAGAAGTAGAAGGTAGAACTAAGAACCGGTGGAAACTCACGAAAAATTCGCTGCTACAAAAATATGCCGCCCTAAAAATATGGCGCCGTAAGGCGATCGCCTGTCCGACCAGGCGCACGTGCCGGCACTGTATCTACAACAAAGTTCAAATTCGCATTAAAGTTAGAAACAACACAGATAACGTGTTTTAATTGACCTTAGATAGTTGAATTTTTTTTGTGCCCATGTTTCAATTTTTTTCCATGTTATACGTAAAAAAGTGCCCGAACTTTTTGACGTATAACTAAATTTGTGCCAGAAACTTTCATATTCCCGCCTTTCAAACTTGGCGGATGCGCATGCGCTAACCTAACCGTAATAAGGTCTATTATAATAACCTAGTACAGGGGTGTCGTACTTTTTTCCGGCCGGGTGCCAATTTTCTTTAATTTTTTACATTTTGCAATGCTGGCGTGCCAGATAACATTTACTTTGAATGAACATTTCTGATTGTGAAAATCAAGACTTCCGAGCAAAGCGGCTCTGGCGTCACTAACGCAGCGATACTGACTTAGCGACATAGCGATGGTATTTTGCGCTATGAAAATGTGCCATAAGAGCGCGTCAATATCGCTGCGCTCGAATGGCGCCTTGTACATTTCCATGGTGCATAATACTATCGCTATGTCGCGGCGGCTTTGACGCTGCGTTAGTGACGCCAGAGCCGCTTTGCTCGGAAGTCTACTTTTAGCCTAATATTTTATATTTTACATAAATTTTATTTTTATAAAAAACCTATGATGTTGCACGAAAGTAGATTGAGAAAACTTTTAGAACTTTTTTTTTTTTAGAAAAGTAAAGGTTTGAATTTAAGAAATTTATAAGACACGCGAGAGAAATAGTTCGCGTGCCAATAAAATTTTCCTACGTGCCAGCTGTGACTAGGGTTGCCACCTCTCCGGGTTTCGCCCGGAGACTCCGAGTTTCCGTGAGTTATCTCCGGGCTCAAGGTTTAACTATTATTTCGCCGGGCGGCGTAAGTAAAATTGAATTTGCACAAAATTATATGCAGAGTGTCGCAAATATCTAAAGCTCTTTAACCACGGCTTAAAACATAATCACAATTATTGCAGCAATGACTGTGGAATGAAAATATATTTTGATTCAACAATTGGATAAAACAAATCCATTGAGACACAACAAAAGCCGAAGCAATTGTCGAAAACATACTAGAGCCTAAAGGTCTCACTAAACCTCCTATTCCACCTTGGCTTTTAGTATGCGCCACCCTGGTATCGCATATTCTGCATTCATTCAGGGTGGGCAGCCCGGACGGTTTACTGAAAAACCACCCTAGTTGTTGTCTCCCAGACCAGGATGTTAGCCTAAAGGTCTATTCAAGTAGTTCTTGACTTGGAATCAATCTCAGACGATGCATCCAACAAAGGCAACAGAAAAATGTTTAGAAAATCCAGTTATCCATTTAGAAAACGGAATTCAAAATAGAATTATTGACCTTTACGAAGATTCCGGAACGAAACGAAACTCCTGAGGCAATTGCTACAAGATTATTGAATTGTCTTGAAGAATGTAAACTTAACTTATTAAATTTAAGTTATTTAACTTATTCTGCAGATAACGCATCTGTTAATTACGGCAAGATTAAATCTGTATTCAAATATCAACCGACCTTAAAGGCCGGTCCAGACGCTCCGTTTTGCACAACTTTTTGTCTGCGCAGTTCAACACGTTACAGATAAAACGTTGCGTGTGGATAGGAAAATTGCATAGTTTTGAGAATTGCGCGGAGACGGTACAGTTGCAACGATAACTGAGCTAAAGAACATAGATATCCAGTGATATGGTGCGGGGGGATATATTAAAATTCCAAAATTACGATAGAATATTAATATTAATTAAATTAAAAAAAAAATATTGAATCAATATTAAAACCGATTGATACATGCTCACCAAACCCCGACAATAGCTATACCAATAGATGAACTGTGGAGACAAGTCGGCACATGTGGACGGTAGCTCCGTTTTCCGATTCATTTTGTTCCTCAGTTTCTTTGTACGTGTTTATTTTATATATTATTATTAATCTATTATATCTGTATATAGAGCCACTTATATTATTATTAATAAATTATATCTCTATAATGAGATATATATTTTAACTTGACCGACAAAGGCTGACCATCGTTCTTGGGATTTTCTCGCAGAATTTATTACGAAAGTTTCCCTTGCATTTGGCGCATCTAATCCAAGGAGTATAGTGACTGGGATAAAAGGGGCAGGCTTATGATAGTTTTAGTGGAAAAATTCAAATTGAAATTCAAAGAAGTGTTTACCGTAAAGAATTGGCAACAGTTAGTTTATTTTCACGAAAAAATAGTTCACATGTTTCGGGAATGATTTCACTTGACGATTGTTTCGATATAATTATGGTGAATTCTTCGTAACTTCTGCCAGTTGCCAAAAATCTTATAGTTGCTGTTAGCCTTTCATGTGGTGATATTGCTGTTCTCATACACGTATTTTCTTTGATGATATGCGGTGTCACTAATTCCAATACATGTCCATGTTCATTCTCAAGTGGTTCCGCCAATCATTAGGTTCATCACGTAATTCACGCAGTATTTTTATTATATCTTATATATTCCCCCGCACCATATCACCTCTCTTGTCTTTAACAATGTCTTTTGTCGGCATAATAGTGTATATTTTGTTGCAGTCATTCAATTTATGTTGATTTAAAGACGACTCGGTTGAAAAAAAGGTTAGACAGCCATCACATAAATATTTTTTATCGTGATGCGATGATATTTGACTTCTTACAAGTCGCCAAATATCTTTAATATATACATAATGACCTTTAACCCCCTCTTCCAAATATAATAAATTTACATGTTTTTCCCTAGTGTCAAATTTGAGTTGAAGTTGCTGTTAGCCTTTCATGTGGTGATATTGCTGTTCTCATACAAGTATTTTCTTTGATGATATGCGGTGTCACTAATTCCAATGCATGTCTATGTTCAATCTCAAGTGGTTCCGCCAATCATTAGGTTCATCACGTAATTCACGCAGTATTTTTTTTTTTTTAGAAAAGGTTTGAATTTAAGAAGTTCAGAAGGCACGCGAGAGAAATAGTTCGCGGGCCAATGAAATTTTCCTACGTGCCAGCTGTGACACGCTTGGCACGCGTGTCACAGTTGGCACGAAGGAAAATTTTCTTGCGTGTCAGCTGTGATACGCGTGCCAATAAAATTTCCCTACGTGTTTACTGTGACACGCGTGCCATAGGCTCGCTACCACTGATCTAGTAGATTATTTAATCTTCTATATCTACACCAATATGTATTAATCCATCTACGCAAATAACTAGGATATAGACAATAGTTAAGCAAAATTTATTTTTATCATTGAATTGAAACAGGGTATTTGTGTGTCCCAGCAGTACTTTATAACAAAAAAAGAGTAGCAGGACGAAAGAAATTGCAGGATTTACGGTCAAAGCGAGAAATCTAAATCGAACCCTACTTGCTTGCAGGTGTTGTAAACTGTATACCGGATATCCTGCAAAAAACGAAACGCAAATGTGTCTTATGCAGGATATTTTCCTGCAACTGCTGCAGCCCAATCCTATTTAAAATATTTATTACGATTCCTGTTGTCCCTGCAGAAAATCTGCTCTCGAAACGTAATCCATGTCCTGATATAAATCCAATTATTTTCCTCCTGCGATATTTCCCCGCGTGTTTTTATTAATCTTGTCTATTCGACAATTACTTGTTTTCCTGCGATAATGCCAGCCGAGTCTCGAACGAAATTACAAAAACTGTTTTTATTCATCTGCCTGCAAAAATTGTTTATGGTAAGATTATCCTGCAGCGTAAATATTAAATTCCCTGCTGGGAGGTAAGCCCCGTGTATTATTTCTGGAGAGCTCGACGCGTCGGGAGAACAACGCCCGTGGCCCCTCGACCTCCATTGTTTACGCAAAAGTGATACATTTCCCTGCTGCTGAAATCCTGCTGGAAGAAAATAGGTGAAATATCTTCCATCTCGCCCCCCTCGTTTCTCATACAACACTGTTCAATGTACTACATTGTTCAATTCCACTATACATACTGAAACCTAAAATATATTGTTTGTAGTATTTAAAGTTTCTAAAATCTAGACTACCAACTAGAATCTACCGCGTTTTAGATTCTTTCTTTTTTGTTTCATCTATAACTAGAAGACTTGAGTAGTTATCTATGCTAAATTTAGTCCACTTATTATGTTATCTAGCAGATAATGATAACTAGAATGTTCTACTACAACTCGTATATTCATTCGAAATAGTGTTTCTGATTAGGATATATCCGAACTGCAAAACCGCGGTTTTCTGTGCAAAAACCGAAACCGCATAACCAAAAAAACGGCGTCATAAAAACCGCGGTTTTCGGTTTTATCTAAAGATAAATAAAAATAAAATACATTGAATTAGTGCTCTTTCATACATTGCAAACTGTTGTTGCAAAAATGGCAGTCATCGATGGTATATGTGTTCGAGCAATTTCAAAATCTTCATTTATTCGAAAAGCAATAGCTGGCTGGTTTTCCAACCAAATCTTGCCAAAATGTTCTTCAGGTGTTAAGTAGTAGTTTCAACATGAAGTTGTCGCAATATGAAGTTATTTCAACATGAAGTTGTCGCAAAATGTATTGATTTCAACATGAAGTTGTAGCAAAATGAAGTGGTTTCAACATGAAGTTGTAGCAAAATGAAGTGGTTTCAACATGAAGTTGTAGCAAAATGAAGTGGTTTCAACATGAAGTTGTAGCAAAATGAAGTGGTTTCAACATGAAGTAGTCGTAACATGAAGTGGTTTCAACATGAAGTTGTCGTAACAAGAAGTTGTTTGAACATGAATTTGTCGCAACATGAAGTAGTTTCAACATGAAGTTGTCGCAATATGAAGTTATTTCAACATGAAGTTATCGCAACATGTATTGATTTCAACATGAATTTGTCTCAACATGAAGTGGTTTCAACATGAAGTTGTAGCAAAATGAAGTGGTTTCAGCATGAAGTTGTCGCAACATGAAGTTGTTTCAACATGAAGTTGTCGCAACATGAAGTGGTTTCAACATGAAGTAGTCGTAACATGAAGTGGTTTCAACATGAAGTTGTCGTAACATGAAGTTGTTTGAACATGAATTTGTCGCAACATGAAGTAGTTTCAACATGAAGTTGTCGCAATATGAAGTTATTTCAACATGAAGTTGTCGCAACATGTATTGATTTCAACATGAAGTTGTCTCAACATGAAGTGGTTTCAACATGAAGTTGTAGCAAAATGAAGTGGTTTCAACATGAAGTTGTCGCAACATGAAGTTGTTTCAACATGAAGTTGTTTCACCGTGAATTTAAAAATGAAATGTTTGATTCGAGGTGACAAAATCTCTTCTCGTAGTTGAAACTACGAAATAGTCTGCTTCGAATAAAGATTTTGGTTATTAGTAACTTTGGCAATTTTTGCAAATTATTTTGGCATTTTCGTCGAATTTTAACACAAAACAAAAGAATTTTGCAAAGTTAGTCCATTAAAATCAACAAAAAATAAAAAAAATTGATTCGAATATAGATTTTGGTTTTTAGCAAATTTGGCAATTTTTACAAATTATTTTGACATTTTCGACCAATTTTGACATAAATCAAATGAAATTTGCAAGGTTTGTCCACTCGAATCAATCTCTCAAAAAGAAAACAAAACTTGCTTCGAATAGAGATTTTGGTTTTTGAAAATCTAGCAATTTTTGCAAATTTTTTTGACGTTTTCTTCCAATTTTGACACAAAACAAAAGAATTTTGCAAGGTTTGTGCATTCAAATCAACAAAAAATAAGAAATTTTGATTCGAATAGATATTTTGGTTTTTCAAAATTTGGCAATATTTGCCAATTATTTTGACATTTTGCCATAAAACGAATGAAATAAAATATGAAATCAAACATTTTTTTTTGCAAAGTTAGTCCAATCAAATCAACAAAAAAACAAAATTTGCTTCGAATAGAAATTTTGTTTTTTTTAAATTTGTCTATTTTTGCAAACTTTTTGTCCTTTTCGTTCAATTTTGACATAAAACAAGAATTTTGCAAACTGAGTCCACTCAAATTAACAATAAAACAGAATTTGCTTCGAATAGAGATTTTGGTTTTAGAAAATTCGTCAATTTTTGCAAATTATTTTAACGTTTTCCTCCAATTTTGACACAAAACAAAAAAAAATTGCAAGTTTTTCCACTCAAATCAACAAAAAAACTAAATTTTCTTCGAATAGAAATTTTGGTTCTTGAAAATTTGGCAGTTTTTGCAAATTTTGTTGTCATTTTCGTTCAATTTTTACACAAAACAAAAGGATTTTGCAAGGTTTGTCCATTGAAATTAACAAAAAAAAACAAATTTTGTTTCGTATGAAGATTTTGGTTTTTGAAAATATGGCATATGGCATTATTTTGACATTTTTCGTCCAATTTTGACATAAAACAAATGAATTTTGCAAAGTTTGTTTGTGTTTAAAATTAGTATTCCTTCCGCATGGGTTATAATGTAATGTTCAGAATATTGAGCACACAATCAAATCAGTCTAAAAAAGTAATTCGCAGCGAAAGGGTTAACCCCAGGCAAACATCATTATTATCTATATTATCTATATGTCAGCTGTTAATCTAGATGAATTATCAAAAATTGGTTCAAATATAGATAATTAAATTATCTATCAGATTATCGAAAGTATAGATCTATTTCTAGATGTATGTTTTCTTTTCTAGTGTTCAAGTAAGTGTATTATAATTTATAATTCAAAACAGCAAAGCTGCACCGATGAGAGATAAATCTGGAAACACGTCCGCGGATGGCTATTCACTTACTTTAAATACAAATAAATGCCCTTAAAACAATGTTATTTATCTAGTACTCGTTGAGTGACATGTACTGGGGGCTAGTAATAACATGCAAGGGAGGCTGGTAATAATATGCAATTGAATTATACAACAGATATAATTCAATATCCGTGTGGCATTATCCAGGGAAGTAGTTGTTTCAACATGATATTTGTTTTGTAGTCTTAATATTATAGAGCTACGAACAGGTTGAATATATTTATGGAAGTGTGGGTGGATACTCGGTAGAATAATGTATCACTCACGGTTTGCAGAGGAATTTATTTACATGGACAATATATATATATATATATATATATATATATATATATATATATATATATATATATATATATATTTGAGGTTTTCGCGGATAGATACCTGTGTTGTATTGTTTTCTCGGGGATTCCGCGTTGATGTTGAGGGTTGGTTCTGAAAAGAACCGGATTCTCGACGTTTCGGCGAACTAACATTCGCCATTCTCAAGAGATATATGCGTCCGTGCGGGTCAACGGAACAGTATGCGTCTAACCGTTGACCCGCACGGACGCATATATCTCTTGAGAATGGCGAATGTTAGTTCGCCGAAACGTCGAGAATCCGGTTCTTTTCAGAACCAACCCTCAACATCAACGCGGAATCCCCGAGAAAACAATACAACACATATATATATATATATATATATATATATATATATATATATATATATATATATATATATATATATATATATACACAAATGTACAAGAGATACAAACACTTGTGAGGGAATGAGTTGAGCTAGACTCTCTGAACTGGACTGGTTTGGTTGACTGACTGCTGGTTGAGTCTGGTTGAACTGGCTGGACTGAACTGAACTAGTGCTGAACTGAACTTGCTTGACTGTTTGAACTTCTAGCTAACTCTAGTTGACTGGGTCCACTGGCTGGACTGAACTTGACTAGTTCGTTAGTTGCGCCTCACTGTTAAACTGAACTGCAGTCGACTTGCACCTGACTGTCTTGACGGAACTGTGTGGATCGAACTGTAGCCGTTGGTTGGTTGCGCCTGACCGTTTGGACGGAATTGTGTGGATCGAACGGTGGACTGGTTGCGCCTGACTGTGTTGATTGAACTGTTTGGATCGAACTGTTTGCACCTAACCGTCTGGACGGAACTGACATCCTTGTTCGGGGGTTCAGGTATTTATGTTATGTCCAGGTATATTGGTCCCTCATCTGGGGGTGATTATTTTTCTATTTGTCGCTTTGGTGATTACCGATTCTCGGGAAAAAACATCTTGTCGTAATTTCCCCGGGGATTACACCATTAACCCTAATAAAATATTTTCGGAAATTCTTTTGAAAATATTTGGACAATCATCGTAATGCTCTCGTAAAACTAAAAGTACAAATATGTCTTAATCTGCTCGATGATTATTACCGGCTCTAATCAAATATTTTCGAAAATTGTTCGAAAATATTTGGGTAATTATTATAATGCCCTCGCAAACTAAGAAATAAAAATGGAACGACAATATAGGACAATGTGGCAAGGACCGTTGGTTTAACCCCGGTTAGATTAGGTTGGCCGACGCGGAGCGGGCAGATAAATCAAGACAACATACGCGCGTCAGCGCAAACTCTCTATCCAATATAGGACAATGTGGCAAGAACTGTTAGTTTAACCCCGGTTAGATTGGGTTGCCCGCCGCGAAGCGGGCAGATAAATCAAGACAACATACGCGCGGCAGCGCGAACTCTCGATCCAATATAGGACAATGTGGCGAGGACCGTTGGTTTAAACCCGCTTAGATTAGGTCAAGAGGTTAAGGCAATTAGGTTGAGGCAATTAGGTTAGACAAATCAAGACAACAAACGCGCGGCAGCGCCAACTCTCGATGGAATATGGGACAATGTGGCAAGGACAGTTGGTTTAATCCCGGTTAGATTAGGTTGCCCGCCGCGAAGCGGGCAGATAAATCAAGACAACAACATACGTGCGGCAGCGCGAACTCTCGATCCAATATAGGACAATGTGGCAAGGACCGTTGAATCAATTAAAAATAATAAACGTCGAGTTGGTGGCGTTCGCATCTACTATCTGTCATCTTGAAAATGTCAACAATTATTTTCAACAAAAACACGAATATTTATTGAACCAACGTAGACCGCGTAGAAGCTGAATTTTTGCTTTCGGATCTTAGTTAAAGAGTGCCAAAGACGATTAACAACAGTTACACCAGGTAAAAAGTCCGCAACACTAAGTTTCAAAACAATCCTACGGAATTCTTTACCAAGTCCACAAAAAAAAATAATCTTATAAACAATGTTGTTTATCTAGTACTTGTTTAGTGACATGAAAATGTACTGGGGGCGCGTAATAACATGCAATGGAGGCTAGTAATAACATGCAATGGAGGCTGGTAATAACATGCAATGGAGGCTGGTAATAACATGCAATGGTGGCTGGTAATAATATGCAATTGAATTATACTATAACTATATACTATATACTATAATAATAATTATACTATAATATACTATAATAATAATTAACAGGTATAATTCAATATCCTGCGTGGCATTATCCGGGCAAGTATCATGTTTCAACATGAGATTTGTTATGTAGTCTTAATATTATAGAGCTACGAACAGTTTGAATATATTTATATATTCAGGCTACATTTCTCCCTTAATAAGTTTTTGTTTGTTGAAGTTCGCCTTAGAGAAAATTGTCATTTATGACAATTTTTTTCAAAATTTGTGTGAAATTTACGTTTCGGCTCAATTTATTTGCAATTTCCCATAGAAAAAAACGCAATTTATAGATGATGTCATAAAAGACAAAGAGATTTGTTTTATAGTCTTAATATTATAGAATAATATAATATATAAAAATATATTCACGAACAACTTGAATATATTTATATATTCAGGCTACATTTCGCACTTAATAAGTTTTTGTTTGTTGAAGTTTTCCTGAGAGAAAACTGTCATTTCTGACAAATTCTTTCAAAATTTGTGTGAAATTTACGTTTCGGCTCAATTTATTTGCAATTTCCCATAAAAAAAAACGCAATGTACCCTATAGATGATGTCATAAAATCGCAATGTATAGAGTCAATAAAGTGTGATGGGTTATAAATGCAGGGATTTCCTTGGAGTAAAAAATTGGTTTTCACCGCAGATGACGGCATTTTCCTCCGGTACGTGCCGGAGCGGTCGTTACCCGTACGTGCCGGGAAAAAGAGATCCGGAAAAACTAATGAAATAACCGAAACGAAGGCGGAAAACTGCGATAGTACGGAACGCGGAAAATTAAATTGCGCGATTCGCAACGTAGACAGACAAACCACATTACGACAAGAAACAAGTACATGAATCGCGATTTTTCCCAATTACAGTGTGACCCAGAGAAACAAAGAGTTTGGACACCCCTAATATAGCAAATAATTTGGACAAAATATTTCAAAATTAGACTGAATTTCGAATCAGAAAAATAGAGATTTTCATTTTGAAAATTTGACAGTTTTTGCAAATTATTTTGTCGTTTTCGTCTAATTTTGACAAAAAACAAAAAAAAACGCAAAGTTTGTCAACTCAAATCAACACAAAAACAAAATTTGCTTCAAATAGATAATTTTGTTTTTGAAAATTTGAGAATTTTTGTAAATAATATTTTGATGTTTTCGTCTAATTTTGACATAAAACAAAAGTATTTCGCAAAGTTTGTCCACTCAAGTCAACAAAAAAACAAAATTTGCTTCAAATAGAATTTTGGTTTTTGAAAATTTGACAATTTTTGCAAATTATTTTGACGTTTTTGTCTAATTTTGACATAAAACTAAAGTATTTTGCAAAGCTTGTCCACTCAAGTCAACAAAAAAAAAATTGCTTCAAATAGATATTTTGGTTTTTGAAAATTTGACAATTTTTGCAAACTATTTTGTCGTTTTCGTCCAATTTTGATATAAATCAAAAGTATTCCGCAAGGTTTGTCCACTCAAATCAACAAAAAAAACAAAATTTGCTTCAAATAGAGATTTTGGTTTTTGAAAATTTGTCAATTTTAGCAAATTATTTTGACGTTTTCGTCCAATTTTGACATAAATCAAAAGTATTCCGCAAGGTTTGTCCACTCAAATCAACAAAAAAAACAAAATTTGCTTCAAATAGAGATTTTATTTTTTGAATATTTGACAGATTTTGCAAATTATTTTGACGTTTTCGTCTAATTTTGACATAAAACTAAAGTATTTTGCAAAGTTTAACCACTCAAATCCACAAAGAAAATAAAGTTTGCTTCAAATAGAAATTTTGGTTTTTGAAAAATTGAAAATTTTGAAAATTATTTTGACGTTTTCGTCTAATTTTGACATTAAACAAAAGTATTTCGCAAAGTTTGTCCACTCAAATCCACATAAAAACAAAATTTGCTTCAAATAGAGATTTTGGTTTTTGAATATTTGACAGTTTTTGAAAACTATTTTGACGTTTTCGTCTAATTTTGACATAATACTAAAGTATTTTGCAAAGTTTGTCCACTCAAATTAACAAAAAAAAAAACAAAATTTACTTCAAATAGAGATTTTGGTTTTTGAAAATTTGACAATTTTTGAAAATTGTTTTGACGTTTTCGTCTAATTTTAACATAAAACAAAAGTATTTCGCAAAGTTTGTCCATTAAAATCAACAAAAAAACAAAATTTGCTTCAAATAGAGATTTTGGTTTTTGAATATTTGACAGTTTTTGCAAATTATTTTGACGTTTTCGTCTAATTTTGACATAAAACAAAAGTATTTTGAAAAGTTTGTCCATAAATTTTGAAAACCAAAAGTATTTTGTAAAGTTTGTCCACTCAATTCAACAGAAAAAAACAAATTTGCTTCTAATAGAGATTTTCGCTTTTGAAAATTTGACAATTTTTGAAAATTATTTTGACGTTTTCGTCTAATTTTAACATAAAACAAAAGTATTTCGCAAGGTTTGTCCACTCAAATCCACAAAAAAACAAAATTTGCTTCAAATAGAGATTTTGGTGTTTGAATATTTGACAGTTTTTGCAAATTATTTTGACGTTTTCGTCTAATTTGACATAAAACAAAAGTATTTCGAAAAGTTTGTCCATAAATTTTGAAAACCAAAAGTATTTTGTAAAGTTTGTCCACTCAATTCAACAAAAAAAAACAAATTTGCTTCTAATAGAGATTTTCGCTTTTGAAAATTTGACAATTTTTGAAAATTATTTTGACGTTTTCGTCTAATTTTAACATAAAACAAAAGTATTTCGCAAGGTTTGTCCACTCAAATCCACAAAAAAACAAAATTTGCTTCTAATAGAGATTTTCGCTTTTGAAAATTTGACAATTTTTGAAAATTATTTTGACGTTTTCGTCTAATTTTTACATAAAACTAAAGTATTTTGCAAAGTTTGTCCACTCAAATCCACAAAGAAAAAAAAGTTTGCTTCAAATAGAAATTTTGGTTTTAGAAAAATTGAAAATTTTGAAAATTATTTTGACGTTTTCGTCTAATTTTGACATAAAACAAAAGTATTTCCCAAAGTTGGCCCACTCAAATGCACAAAAAAACAAAATTTGCTTCAAATAGAGATTTTGGTTTTTGAAAATTTGACAATGTTTGCAAATTATTTTGACGTTTTTGTCTAATTTTGACATAAAACTAAAGTATTTTGCAAAGTTTGTCCACTCAAATCAACAAACAAACAAAATTTGCTTCAAATAGAAATTTTGGTTTTTGAAAGTTTGACAATTTTTGCAAATTATTTTGACGTTTTCGACTAATTTTGACATAAAACAAAAGTATTTCGCAAAGTTTGTCCACTCAAATCTACAAAAAAACAAAATTTGCTTCAAATAGAGATTTTGATTTTTGAAAATTTGACAATTTTTGCAAATTATTTTGACGTTTTCGTCTAATTTTGACATAAAACAAAAGTATTTCGCAAAGTTTGTCCACTCAAAAAAAAAAATAATTTCGCAAAGTTTGTCCACTCAAAAAAAAAAAAAAATTTGCTTCAAATAGATATTTTGGTTTTTGAAAATTTGTCAATTTTTGCAAATTATTTTGACGTTTTCGTCCAATTTTGACATAAATCAAAAGTATTCCGCAAGGATTGTCCAATCAAATCAACAAAAAAAACAAAATTTGCTTCAAATAGAGATTTTAGTTTTTGAATATTTGACAGTTTATGCAAATTATTTTGACGTTATCGTCTAATTTTGACATAAAACTAAAGTATTTTGCAAAGTTTGTCCACTCAAATCCACAAAGAAAATAAAGTTTGCTTTAAATAGAAATTTTGGTTTTTGAAAAATTGAAAATTTTGAAAATTATTTTGACGTTTTTGTCTAATTTTGGCATAAAACAAAAGTATTTCGCAAAGTTTGCCCACTCAAATGCACAAAAAAACAAAATTTGCTTCAAATAGAGATTTTGGTTTTTGAAAATTTGACAATTTTTGCAAATTATTTTGACGTTTTCGTCTAATTTTCACATAAAACAAATATATTTCGCAAAGTTTGTCCGCTCAAATTAACAAAAAAAAAACAAAATTTGCTTCAAATAGAGATTTTGCTTTTTGAAAATTTGACAATTTTTGAAAATTATTTTGACGTTTTCGTCTAATTTTGACATAAAACAAAAGTATTTCGCAAAGTTTGTCCATAAATTTTGAAAACCAAAAGTATTTTGCAAAGTTTGTCCACTCGATTCAACAAAAAAACAAATTTGCTTCTAATAGAGATTTTCGCTTTTGAGAATTTGACAATTTTTGAAAATTATTTTGACGTTTTTGTCTAATTTTGACATAAAACAAAAGTATTTCGCAAAGTTTGCTCAGTCAAATGCACAAAAAAACAAAATTTGCTTCAAATAAAGATTTTGGTTTTTGAAAATTTGACAATTTTTGCAAATTATTTTGACGTTTTCGTCTTATTTTGACATAAAACAAAAGTATTTCGCAAAGTTTGTCCGCTGAAATTTACAAAAAAAAACAAAATTTGCTTCAAATAGAGATTTTGCTTTTGAAAATTTGACAATTTTTTGCAAATTAATTTGACGTTTTCGTCCAATTTTGACATGAAACAAAAGTATTTCGCAAAGTTTGTTCACTCAAATCAACAAAAAAACAAAATTTGCTTTAAATAGGGTTTTTGGTTTTTGCAAATTTTGCAATTTTTGCAAATTATTTTGACGTTTTCGTCTAATTTTCACATAAAACAAATATATTTCGCAAAGTTTGTCTGCTCAAATTAACAAAAAAAAACAAAATTTGCTTCAAATAGAGATTTTGCTTTTTGAAAATTTGACAATTTTTGAAAATTATTTTGACGTTTTCGTCTAATTTGACATAAAACAAAAGTATTTCGAAAAGTTTGGCCATAAATTTTGAAAACCAAAAGTATTTTGCAAAGTTTGTCCACTCGATTCAACAAAAAAACAAATTTGCTTCTAATAGAGATTTTCGCTTTTGAGAATTTAACAATTTTTGAAAATTATTTTGACGTTTTTGTCTAATTTTGACATAAAACAAAAAAAAATCGCAAAGTTTGTCCACTCAGATCAACACAAAAACATAATTTGCTTCAAATAGATATTTTTGTTTTTGAAAATTTGACAATTTTTGTAAATAATATTTTGATGTTTTCGTCTAATTTTGACATAAACCAAAAGTATTTCGCAAAGTTTGTCCGCTCAAATCAACAAAAAAAAAAACAAAATTTGCTTCAAATAGAGATTTTGGTTTTTGAAAATTTGACAATTTTTGCAAATTATTTTGACGTTTTCGTTTTCGAATCGACGTGACATGTTTCCGCGTCTAACTACAACGTTCTAGTTTCCATCTACAAGATAACAGTTTCTAGGCCTGTTTAATGTATTCCCCAAATCCTAATCTAGTCTTGATTAAGGGCGCTTTGAGTGCTTTAATGCGACGTTTAAGTTAATTCTGGTAATATGTAAATCTCGCCGTCGGTCTGAAGCCCCCGCAGGGTCCTGCCAGTGTGTTTTAGTAGCACTTAGTTCCTTTGAGTGGGAAACGGATGGGTTCACCTTGGCAAAGAGCGAGGGAAAATTTACATTCGGCTGCGGCACGAATTTCCATTTGCTAGAAAAACGGTTTTTTTTCCCCACTCAGGAAAAAATTGGGGATGGTCAATTAATATTTATGAGACGGTTCTTGAAACCTAAATGGAGGTTTTTCTCTAACTCAATTTATTCCGATAGACTATATTGTCTATCAGAATATATTATTTGTAATCCATCTGTGTCGATAGCAAATTAAATATCAAATTATCAGTTGTAGTCGGGCATCGACGTTGTTATCGATTGAGTTTTGTTGTCGTGTGTGGACTAGGAGGGTCGGTTGTGTCACCCTCGATGTTTTTTTTTCGCCGTCTGAGCCGGTTTATCCGAGCGGAAGCTATAACACAAACACAGCGTTTAAATTGTGAATCTATTTAAAAAAAAGGGCCCGACCGAGAAACCCTTCTCATTATTATTTTCTTGCTCCACTCAAACAGATTTACCACTCCTTTGAAACCCTAAAGGTCGATTCCCATATGCGCGATACTTAGCTACGCGACGTCGTGCGACATCGCCTGTCATATAATGATTACATTGTTTTAAATGGGCACTTCGCGGAGCCAAAGTGAGAACGTGCCCATTTAAAACAATGTAATCATTATTTGACAGGCGATGTCGCGTTACGTCGCGTAGCTGAGTGTTGCAGATATGAGAATCGGCCATTAAATGGGAAAGTTGCGTAGCCATAGTGAGAACGTGCCCATTTAAAACAATGTAATCATTATTTGACAGGTGATGTCGCGTGACGTCGCGTAGCTGAGTGTTGCAGATATGAGAATCGGCCATTAAATGGGCAAGTCGCGGACCCATAGTGAGAACGTGCCCATTTAAAACAATGTAATCAGTATTTGACAAGCGATGTCGCACGACCTCGCGTAGCTGAGTGTCGCGTATATGAGCCTTAAGGCCTGAGTATACGTCGGCCTTAAATCATTACCTTTAATGATATATCGCCCAATCATCAACCAAACAATAAGACTAAAGGTCGATTCCCATATGCGCGACACTCAGCTACGCGAGGTCATGCGACATCGCCTGTCATATAATGATTACATTGTTTTAAATGGGCACGTTCTCACTATGGCTACGCGACTTGCCCATTTAATGGCCGATTCTCATATCTGCAACACTCAGCTATGATTACATTGTTTTAAATGGGCACTTCGCGTAGCTATATCACGTAGCCATAGTGAGAACGTGCCCATTTAAAACAATGTAAACATTATTTGACAGGCGATGTAGCGTGAAGTCGTGTAGCTGAGTGTCGCGTATATAAGAATCGGCCTTTAAATGCGCACGTCGCTTAGCCATAGTGAGAACGTGCCCATTTAAAACAATGTAATCATTATATGACAGGCGATGTCGCGTGACGTCGCGTAGCTGAGTGTCGCGTATATGAGAATCCGACTTTACCGATACAAATTTCCAGACTCCGAGGAAAAACTTAACAGACTAGTTTTTTTTTCCATCAACAAGCTCTAACTCGTTTAGTTATCTAGATAGATTATTCTAGTTTTCAACAATGTAACCCACACTTATTTCTCAAATAATATAATCTATTTTTAACTCTTAATCATCCACGTGGTTTCAAGTAAGTGGTTTTCAAATTATTGTTCATCAAAGCAAAGCTGTACTGATGAGAGATACATTTCGAAACGCGTCTGCAGATGGCTATTCAGTTAAGTTAATAGAAAGTCATGATCTTAATAAAACAATGTTATTTTTCTGGTTTACGTTGAGTGCCACAAAGGTGGACTGAAAGCTATAAAATAACAAAAAAAGCTATAAAACAGCAAATTTCACATGAGATTTGTTTTGGTGATCCTAAAAGACTCAATAATGTTATAGTCCTCCAGAAAGGTTGAATATATTAAAATAAAGGCTGAGATCCGACTTTATTAAGTTTAATCTATTTTTGTTGAAATGTCTATATTGTGAGTCTAGATATTGGAAAAAAAATGAAACAGTATCTATATTTGTTATGTCTAGGTTTGAGAATAGATTACAAAATATTCGTTACAGATAGAAAGTTTTAAATTAGATTTTCTGTTAGATAATTACTTACTTAATAATTATTATAGAGCTTCGAAATCTCATCTCATCAGTGCAGCTTTGCTCTTTTGAATTATAAAATGGAAAACACTTACATTAGTTTGTAAGTGTCATTAGAGATTTGTTTTGTAGCCTTAACTCCTTGACATACTATGACTTATCTAAGACGTTATGTATCTGTGCTAAGATCACATTTATATGAACACGTCAACGCGTATTTTATTCGTATGTCAAGGGGTTAAAATGACACTTAATATTTATTATAGAGCTTCGGAAAGGTTGAATAGCCCTCAGCAGACGCGTTTCGAGATCTATATCTCATCAGTGCAGCTTTGCTCTTTTGAATTATAAAATTGAAAACACTTACATTGGTTTGTAAGTGTCATTATAGAATTGTCTTGTAGACTTAGAAGGACTTAATAATTATTATAGAGCTTCCGAAATGTTGAATAGCCATCTGTAGACGCGTTTCCAGATCTTCCTCTCATCAGTACAGCTTTGCTCTTTTGAATTATAAAATTGAAAACACTTACATTGGTTTGTAAGTGTCATTAGAGAATTGTTTTGTAGACTTAGAAGGACTTAATAATTATTATAGTGCTTCCGAAATGTTGAATAGCCATCTGCAGACGCGTTTCCAGATCTTTCTCTCATCAGTACAGCTTTGCTCTTTTGAATTATAAAATGGAAAACACTTATATTGGTTTGTAAGTGTCATTAGAGATTTGTTTTGTAGCCTTAACCCCTTGACATACTATGACTTATCTAAGACGTTATGTATCTGTGCTAAGATCACATTTATATGAACACGTCAACGCGTATTTTATTCATATGTCAAGGGGTTAAAATGACACTTAATATTTATTATAGAGCTTCGGAAAGGTTGAATAGCCCTCAGCAGACGCGTTTCGAGATCTATATCTCATCAGTGCAGCTTTGCTCTTTTGAATTATAAAATTGAAAACACTTACATTGGTTTGTAAGTGTCATTAGAGAATTGTTTTGTAGACTTAGAAGGACTTAATAATTATTATAGAGCTTCCGAAATGTTGAATAGCTATCTGCAGACGCGTTTCCAGATCTTTCTCTCATCAGTACAGCTTTGCTCTTTTGAATTATAAAATTGAAAACACTTACATTGGTTTGTAAGTGTCATTAGAGAATTGTTTTGTAGACTTAGAAGGACTTAATAATTATTATAGAGCTTCCGAAATGTTGAATAGCTATCTGCAGACGCGTTTCCAGATCTTTCTCTCATCAGTACAGCTTTGCTCTTTTGAATTATAAAATGGAAAACACTTACATTGGTTTGTAAGTGTCATTAGAGATTTGTTTTGTAGCCTTAACCCCTTGACATACTATGACTTATCTAAGACGTTATGTATCTGTGCTAAGATCACATTTATACGAACACGTCAACGCGTATTTTATTCGTATGTCAAGGGGTTAAAATGACACTTAATATTTATTATAGAGCTTCGGAAAGGTTGAATAGCCCTCAGCAGACGCGTTTCGAGATCTATATCTCATCAATGCAGCTTTGCTCTTTTGAATTATAAAATTGAAAACACTTACATTGGTTTGTAAGTGTCATTAGAGAATTGTTTTGTAGACTTAGAAGGACTTAATAAATATTATAGAGCTTCCGAAATGTTGAATAGCCATCTGCAGACGCGTTTCCAGATCTTTCTCTCATCAGTACAGCTTTGCTCTTTTGAATTATAAAATTGAAAACACTTACATTAGTTTGTAAGTGTCATTAGAGATTTGTTTCGTAGTCTCAAAAAGACTTAATAATTATTATAGGGCTTCGGAAAGGTTGAATATATTTATATATTCAAGCTGTGTTCCGCTTTAATGAGTTGGTAAAATTAGACTTAAAATTAAAAAGTTTTTGAGTCATTTTTAAATTTTCTAATTTTCATAATGTGCCAGATAAGATAATGAATTATTATAAGTGGACTAAATTTGATAGATAAGTACCTAGGTCTCAAGATAACATTTGCGGTCATTGGACCCCCGTCAGGAACGAAGTTCCTCCCGCATTTAAGAATCGAACAACTTTTCTTTTTGAAAAATAATTAAAATAAGTGCACGCAAATGCGTTGATTGAATGTTCTGGAAAATTTGAGCAAACTGGGGCAAGATAAGTTAAAATGGGGGCCACAACAAAAGCGTCAATTTGATAAATGAATGAAAAAATTGTCGAAAAAAATTAAGTCTTTTCAAGAGCAAAGCTGTACCTATGAGAGACAGATCTGAAACGCGTCTGCAGATGGCTATTCAACCTTTCCGAAGCTCTATAATAATTATTAAGTCTTTTTACGACTACAAAACAAATCTGTAATGACACTTACAAATTAATGTAAGTGTTTTCCGTTTTATAATTCAAAAGATCAAAGCTGTACTGATGACAGATAGATCTCAAAACGCGTCTGCAGATGGCTATTCAGCCTTTCCGAAGCTCTATAATAATTATTAAGTCTTTTACGGCTACAAAAGAAATCTGTAATGACACTTACAAACTAATGTAAGTGTTTTCCGTTTTATAATTCAAGAGAGCAAACCTGTACTGATGACAGATAGATCTCGAAACGCGTCTGCAGATGGCTATTCAGCCTTTACGAAGCTCTATAATAATTATTAAGTCTTTTACGACTACAAAACAAATCTGTAATGACACTTACAAACTAATGTAAGTGTTTTCCGTTTTATAATTCAAAAGAGCAAAGCTGTACTGATGACAGATAGATCTCGAAACGCGTCTGCAGATGGCTATTCAACCTTTCCGAAGCTCTATAATAATTATTAAGTCTTTTACGACTACAAAACAAATCTGTAATGACACTTACAAACTAATGTAAGTGTTTTCCGTTTTATAATTCAAGAGAGCAAAGCTGTACTGATGACAGATAGATCTCGAAACGCGTCTGCAGATGGCTATTCAGCCTTTCCGAAGCTCTATAATAATTATTAAGTCTTTTTACGACTACAAAACAAATCTGTAATGACACTTACAAACTAATGTAAGTGTTTTCCGTTTCATAATTCAAGAGAGCAAAGCTGTACTGATGACAGATAGATCTCGAAACGCGTCTGCAGATGGCTATTCAGCCTTTCCGAAGCTCTATCATAATTATTAAGTCTTTTACGACTACAAAACAAATCTGTAATGACACTTACAAACTAATGTAAGTGTTTTCCGTTTTATAATTCAAAAGAGCAAAGCTGTACTGATGACAGATAGATCTCGAAACGCGTCTGCAGATGGCTATTCAGCCTTTCCGAAGCTCTATAATAATTATTAAGTCTTTTTACGACTACAAAACAAATCTGTAATGACACTTACAAACTAATGTAAGTGTTTTCCGTTTTATAATTCAAGAGAGCAAAGCTGTACTGATGACAGATAGATCTCGAAACGCGTCTGCAGATGGCTATTCAGCCTTTCCGAAGCTCTATCATAATTATTAAGTCTTTTGCGACTACAAAACAAATCTGTAATGACACTTGCAAACTAATGTAAGTGTTTTCCGTTTTATAATTCAAAAGATCAAAGCTGTACTGATGACAGATAGATCTCGAAACGCGTCTGCAGATGGCTATTCAGCCTTTCCGAAGCTCTATAATAATTATTAAGTCTTTTTACGACTACAAAACAAATCTGTAATGACACTTACAAACTAATGTAAGTGTTTTCCGTTTTATAATTCAAGAGAGCAAAGCTGTACTGATGACAGATAGATCTCGAAACGCGTCTGCAGATGGCTATTCAGCCTTTCCGAAGCTCTATCATAATTATTAAGTCTTTTACGACTACAAAACAAATCTGTAATGACACTTGCAAACTAATGTAAGTGTTTTCCGTTTTATAATTCAAAAGATCAAAGCTGTACTGATGACAGATAGATCTCGAAACGCGGCTGCAGATGGTTATTCAACCTTTCAGAAGCTCTATCATAATTATTAGGTCTTTTTAAGACTACAAAACAAATCTGTAATGACACAAACTAATGTAAGCGTTTTCCGTTTTACATTTCAAAAGAGCAAAGCTGTATTGATGACAGCTTTCAGCTTTCCGAAGCTCTATGATGGCTATGGCAGATGGCTATTCAACATTTTTTTTCATTCATTTATTTCAGACACCAAATTGTGAGTATAAGTTTACAAATTTCGCAACGCAAGCAGTTAGTCTGTAGATATAGACTAAAATCCACCATCCAATTATGTAGTGTATAGACGAGATTATTATATTACGTCAAAACTTGCGAAAAATGTGTGCGAAAATAATATAGTCTGTCATAAATGACATGCGTAGTTGAGTATTTGATTTAGATCAGGAGTGTCTTGCGGCCCAAGACCAGTTTCCATGAAAAACAAAACGTCAAAATAGACCTTTTCATAGTTCCAGTATGTGAAATCGTCAAAAATAACTATGCCGTTTCAAATCACTTCAAATTATTCGCGAGGACCTAAAAATAAGAAATAAAACAGATTTTGTAAATACTTGTATAATATTTGTAATAACTCTAATCTCAGATTCTACACAAATCAGAAGTGCAAATACAGAAAAGCAATCAATCTACTCTTGTGAATTTTTTTTGTGCGCATGTATCAATTTCGCCATGTTTTTCGGGCACTTTTTGACGTATAACCAGTGAAAATAACAAAATGTGCCCGAAACTTTCATATTCCCGCCTTTTAAACATGGCGGACGCGCATGCGCTTAACTAACCGTAAACAGGTCATGCAATGGCTCAGTTTTAAACAATCCGAATGATTTCAGTATATGACTACGACTTAAAAAAAATAGTAAATATCAATCACTCGAATTACATGTACGATAAACATGTGTAAACAGTTAGGTTTTTTTGTTTAGTTAAGCGTATACCGGCAGGTCTCCGTCTGGTTCCTTGGTAAATACATCGTCAAGGAACATGGCAGACATAGTTAACTACAGGCTACCAGTGGAAACCGTAACAGAGTACAACAATTTTCGACTACGAAATCCAAACCGTGGAAGTGAAACGCAGAGTTGCATAAGCTTGGGCAGCATTCGGCTCTGACTTTAAATCCATACTACCTTGCGCCCCTCGGAACTTCTCTTCTGATTTGTTGGTAAATATCATGGTCTCTGTGCCATAGGTGAACACGGGCATGACACACCGCTCGAAAACTCTGACTTTGAGGTGTAGTGGCAATTTACCACGTAGTATGGACCACGTATGTATGGACCACGTATGTATGCCTTGGTCATAAAATAATTTTGGACTACGAAATCCAAACCGTGGAAGTGAAACGCAGAGTTGCACAAGCTTGGGCAGCATTCTGCTCTGACTTGAAATCCATACCACCTTGCGCCACATTGAACTTCTCTTCTGTTTTGTTAGTGAATATCATGGTCTCTGTGCCATAAATGAACACGGGCAGGACAGACCGCTCGAAAACTCTGACTTTGAGGTGTAGTGGCAATTTACCACGTAGTATGGACCACGTATGTATAAACCACGTATGGAGTATGGACCACGTATGGATATACTACGTGTTAAATTGCCACTACACCTCCAAGTCTTTACTTAGACTTTACTTTAGAGTTTTTACCTATGGCACAGAGACCATGATATTCACAAAAAAAAACAGAGGAGAAGTTCAGAGTGGAGCAAGGGGATATGGAGGGAGCAAAGCTTGGTATAACACTACCAGACTGAAAACGTAACGACTGTATTCGAAGCAAAACTAAAGTGAGTGACGTGATGGTGTATGCCGGGCTCATATATAGTTATACGTCACAAAGTTCGGCCAATTTTGACGTATAACATAGCGGAATTAGACGCACGCGCACAAAAAAAATTCAAGTATGAAAAGGTCTATTGCTTGAAATTATAAAGTTTTATTTTTTTTATAACTCACTATTTTGTATACTTTCTTGAGTTTCGATTTCTGAAAACCTAATTCAAATAATGAGTATAATATAAACAATGTAACTCTCGTATGATTTAAAACGACAAAACACGAAAATACGTTTGAACAAATTTTTTTTTCTCGTTTAGTTTTAAGGTTATAAACCAACCACGCTCGTTTGACACTCGGCGAAAGAAACAGAGAGAGCACGCATTATAGAAATATACACTGAGAGAAAGAGCAATTCGAGCGGTTGAGCGGAGCGGACGTGTTTTGTGAAGCGGGTTTTACGGATTGAGTTTTTTTTATTGGTGACGCGTATTTTTACGGCGCGCGATAAGGAAATAAAAAGAAAGAAAAAGAAAAAATGAAAAAAAGTGAGAGTGAATGCGACCGAGACGAAGATTATAAAAGGAAAAGAGAAAAGGGAAGAGAGTCAGAAGAAAGGTTGAACCCCTTTCAAAAAAGTAAGAAACTGGAAAGATCACCGGCTAAAAAGGAAATGGGTGAGGAAATGAAGATGCTGAAAAAAATTATGGAAGATATAGGGGAGATAAAGGAAGAGAATCGGAAGATAAGCCGGGAAATGGAATATTTGAAAAATATGATGCGTGAAAAGGAAGAAAAATGGGAAAGAGAAAAGACGGAACTAAATGAAAAAATTAAAAAGACTGGAGGAGAAAATGGAAGAGAAGGAAAAAATAATGAGAAAAAAGAATAATGTTGTGACGGGACTGGACGAAGGGGAATGTGAGAACGAGAAGAATCTGGAAGAATGGATAAAGGCAGAATTAGAGGTAGAAGTGACGGTGAAAGAGATGTATAAAGTAAGTGGAGGGAAAATGTTGGTGGCGGAACTTGGGTCCTGGGGTGAAAAGCGGAAAGTTATGGAAAATAAGAGGAAACTAAGAGAAAAAAGGGAGAAGAGAGTATACATAGAAGACGATCTGACAAAGAAGGAAAGAGACATACAGAAGGAATTAAGAGCGTTAGCCAAAGAAGAGCGACAAAAAGGACGGTGGGTGAAAGTTGGTTATAAAAAGATATGGATAGACGGAAAAGGCTTTAAGTGGGATGATGAAAAGGGAGAGTTAAACACAACACATTTTTGAATAAGAGCACAAGGAAAAGACGACAGGACAGAAAACGGAAAACGAACACGGAGATGATTAAGGAAGAAACGGAGCAATTAAGAATAGTATACTGGAACACAGCGGGGATAAAAAACAAAGACAATGAGTTTTGGGAATATTTGGGAAAATTTGATGTAGTGGGAATGGTAGAAACGTGGGTGGAAGAGAAGGGGTGGGAAAAATAGGAAAAAATAATGCCGAAAGAGTTTAAGTGGAAGTGTCAATTTGCAGAGAGGGTAAGCAGGAAAGGGAGAGCTAAAGGGGGGATAATAATGGTAGTGAAAAAGGGTTTGGAAGAAGAAAACAGAACCGAAGCAAAAGAAGAAAGAGGGATTATGGAAAGAACGGTGAAAATTAGACAGAGAAAATGGAGAATTATAACAATATACACCAAAAGTATGAAAGAAACGAAGAGAATGATAGAAGAGCGAGTAAAACAGCAAGACGAGGGAACTCTGGTGATTGGGGGGGACTTTAACGCAAGAATTGGGGAAAAAGGAATACGGCTAGAAGAAGAACAAACAACAATAGAAAAAAGACCAACAAAAGACGCAACAGAAAACGCCGAAGGGAGACTACTGATTAGTCTAGTAGAAGATAGAGGGTGGGACATACTTAATGGAAACAGTATAGGAGATGAGAAAGGAGAGTACACATATATCGGACCAAGAGGGGAGACAGTTATTGACTATGTTATGGTGAATGAAGAAGCATGGGATGAAATAGAACAATTCAAGGTGGGAGAAAGAGTCGAGTCGGATCATATGCCATTGGAAGTGAAGACAAAAGGAAGAGAGAAAGATAGAAGAAGTGAGAAGGATGTTAGAAGAAAAATTGTGAAGAATATCTGGACGAAAATTATAGAACAAGACTTAGGGGGGCTAGATACGAAGAGGAAGGGATAAACGAAAAAGTGAAAGAACTGGGTGATCACGTAAAAAATGCAACAGAAAAAAAAAGTGATAGAGACAAGAGTGAAGGTGGGGTCTTGGAAAAACGAGTGGTGGGATAAAGAATGCAGGGAAGGGAAGCAAGCAGTAAGAAAGAAATTAAGAAATTGGAAAAGAGGAAAAGCAAGTAATGAGGAGTACAAGAGAGCACGCAAGAGGTACACATTAGTATGCAAGGAGAAGAAGCAAAAGAAATGGATGGAAGAAGAACTAAAGATGAAAGGCATAAAGACGGAAGAAGAGGTATGGAAATACATAAATAGGGAAAGAAAGAAGAAAGTAGAAAGAGTGAGTAATAGAATTACTATTTGCAGAAAGTACTTCAGTGAGCTGCTGGGTGGTGATGAAATCAGATAGGAAAAGAAAAAGAGTCAAGAACACAGGGTGGGAGAAAGAGAAGAGATAACAAGAGAAGAATTAGAACAACAACTGAGTAAACTGAAAAAGAAAAAGGCACCGGGGAGGGACGGTATACAGAATGAATCGTGGATATATGGAACTGAAAGGGAAGCTGACAGGCTGTTGGAGATAATGAATGGAGTGTGGAAGGGAGAGGGCTTCCCACAGGAGTGGAAAGAGGGGATAATATGCCCCATATATAAGAAAGGAGATAGGGAAACAGCAAGCAATTACAGGGGGATCACCATGCTCAATACGGCATATAAGATATATGCAATGATTGTGGAAGAGAGATTGACGAAGGAATTGAAGGAGCGGGGTGTGATACCAGACGGACAGGCGGGATTTAGGAAAGGGAGAGGGACCATGGATAATGTATACATCTTGAATCACATAGTAGGGAATGAGATAAAAAAGAGGGGCGGCAAGATGTATGCATTATTTGTGGACCTGAAGGCGGCCTTTGATAATGTGTCAAGAGAGGCACTGTGGGAATGCCTGAGAAAGAAAAGGATAAAGGAGCATCTGATATCAAAATTAGAAGAGATTTATGAAGAAACAATAAGTAGAGTGAGAGTTGGTGAAAGGGTGAGCGAAGGTTTTAATACGTATAAGGGAGTGAGACAAGGCTGCCCACTAAGCCCCAGCCTGTTTGCAGCATTTATTGGAGACATAGAGGAGATGTTCAGCAAGGCGCAGTCGGGTGGGGTTGTGGTGGGCAAAGAAAAAGTGTGGTCCCTAGCCTACGCGGATGTCCTCCTCGGTGGTGTAGTTGACAACATACCCGCCTTTCAATGCGGGAGACCCGGGTTCGAATCCTGGTCGGGGAGGCGACAACTAGGGCGGTTTTCATTAACCGTCCGGGCTGCCCACCCTGAATGAATGCAATATATGCGATACCGGGGTGGCGCATACTAAAAGCCAAGGTGGAATAGGGAATTTGGTGAGAGCCTACGCGGATGATTTGGTGGTGCTAGCGAGAGACGAGAAAGGGATGAAAGAAATGATAAGAAACATGGAGAAATATATGAGGTGGAAAAATTTGACAGTGAATGGGGAGAAGTCCAAGATGATGGTGTTTAGAAAAGGGGGTGGCAGGAGAAGAGTAATTGAGTGGAGATGGGAGAAGGTGAAAATTAAAGAAGTAAAAGAATTTAAATACCTAGGGTATGTGTTTATTGAGAGAAATACTGAAACAGCACACGTGAGAGAGTTAGTAAAGAAAGCCAATAAAATACTAGGAGCGGTATGGGGAATAAGAGAATGAAAATTTGGACACGACTATAGAAGGAGAGTGATGATGTTTGATAGCCTGGTGAAAAGTGTGATGATGTATGGAGCGAAAATATGGGGATGGAGAGAGCAAGAAGGGCTGGAAAGGGTGCAAGAAAAATATTTGAAATGGGTGTTAGGACTAGGTAGAGAGACCCCGGGGTATATAGTGATGGAGGAAACAAAGAGAGATGGCATAAGAATAGAAGCAGAAAAGAGAGCAATAAGTTTTGAGGAGAGAGTGATAGAGAGAGGAAAGTGCAGAATTCTGCAAGAGTGCCTCAAAGAAAAAAGGAAAGAAATAGGAAAGGGGGTGTGGAAAGAGAGGGAGGCATATCTAGAAAGAAACGGGTATGCAGGAGCGGAGATAGAAAGAATGAGAGAGAGAGGTAGAGTTATGACAGAGGAATTGGTCCAGAGAGATAGAGATGTGCAAAGGCAGGAAAGGAGAGCAAGAATTAGGGAGTCTAGGTACAATGGGAAATATGAAAAAATAATAACGGAAGAACTGCCAAAGTACCTAGGAAGAGAAAGTAGAAAATAGAGAGTGACAATGGCAAGATTCAGATGTGGAAATGAAGAGAGAGATAATAAATTTTGGATGGAGGATAGGAATAGAGTATGCAGGATGTGTGGAGAAAACAAGAAGACAATAGAACACTTGCTGAACGAATGTTCAGAAATGAGAGAAAGAGACGAGTGTAGAAAAGAGATTTTAAACGAGGATGGAAGAGGGATAGATTGGATGAAGAAAGTTGAGGAGAGAAGAAGAGCAATATGTGGGGAGGGAAGCTGGTAATCGGGGTTTAGGGATAGGAATTTAGTGACTTTCTTTTTTTGTTTTTTTTGTTTTTAGTTTGAGCAGCATATGTTTCTTTTTTTTTAATGTTTATTTTTTCTTTTTCTCTTTTTATTATTATTCTTATTTATATTATGTTCGATGTTAGTTTTAGTATAGATGTAAATTTTGGATTCAATTTATAAACCCGTAAGGGCAATAAATATACATAATACCACTGAGAGAAAGAGAAAGAAAGAGAGAGCGAGCGGTATAGAAATATACACTTAGAGAAAGAGATATGCGTATAACGTAACGTAACGTTTTCTGCCGGATCACTCTTACCTAAAGTGCCCACATTTTCATTGAGACAAAGCTGGACAAACGGGATGAAATGAGAATTATAAGTTAGTTATGAAAGCAGGCCAATAATTCAAAAAAATATATTTTATCTACTCACACACCAAAATGAACACATTAATAAATACATTAATATGTAATGTTAAAATTTCTTTTTCCAATTATTTTAAGTCCGTTTATGTTCTATACGATGTTATTTTACTGATTTCAACCCCCTTCCCTCCCAGCAAATTCGAAAATTACGGCCGATTGTTTATTTACATTAGGGTAAATGTTTTAAATGCTTTGATGAGGGTTTTTTTGTTTTAGGTCTTGATTTATCTGTAGCCTTCGCGAGTTTTGGTTTCGAAAACAATGGTTGAGTTTTTAAAAAAGCTTTAATAACTCTCAGTACAAAGTTCTGTGAAGACTTAATTATATTATTTTCTACAATAGATTACATACTAAAACTAAACTACGTAACATAAAAACAATATTACAATTCGAGTATTGTTCATTATTTCTTATCGCAACTTGAAGCAAGGGGTCTCTTTGCGATGGTCAGCAATTTACAAGTCAGCGATTTGTAGGACCGTAACTCGCGGCGGGCAACCTAATCTAACCGGTGTTAAAAAATAAAGTATTTTGAGTTTTAAAAATGTTTTAATTTCAAATAAATTTTTTTATTTTATGAGTTATCATAAAAATTTTAGGTGTAGATTGGCTGAATTTAAAAATGTAGCAGTGGTGGCGTTAATACGTCAGTACCTTTTTTTCAAATAAATTTTAAATTTCTACGCATATATTTAACAACAATTTGTAAATAAATTGTTTAGTTTTGATTATATCACGATCGAAAGCGAATAAATATGCATCAATCTAGTTTACTGGAAATTCGTTTAGCTTTAACTCGATTTTAGTTTTGATTTTAAACCAAGTAAATTCCAGTAATTGTTTGTTACCTTTAGATTGATTATTTCAGAATTTGGCTATTATTAAGAATATGGGAATGGTGGAGTTACCTTCACTAACTGTTGCTAATCGTCTTCCAAACTGTATTTCTAAACGTGGAAAGTAAAAATGAATCTTCTACGTCGGCTGGTTCAAGAAATATACGGGCTTTTGTAATCCAAAAAACTGACATTTTTTAATACAACAACAAATATAACTGCAACTTCTGTCCGGTTATTTGACAGAAAATATGTTTATACAGCAGATACGCTGTTGCCAAGTTCAATTCTTTTGCAGAGATTATACTTTTTTTCTGTGTCGCTACAATTTAAGTATTATATGTATTAAATATATTTAATTTTATTTTAATTCTTGCGCAGGGGTCATGTTAATCTTCTATGTATTCTTCTTATTCTTATGCATATTCACTAATGAATGTTTGCGACCACGATAATGACTTGAATGTCGTCATCATGTGGTTCTCTTGGGAAGTATAATGGAGGTGATTTCCCGTTATCTTCCTCCATGGGTATGAAATTACCATGGGTATAAATTAGATTAGGTTGTCCGAGAGAGAATAGATCAAGACCGCATATAGCACGGCAGCGCAAACTCTCGATCACATGCGCGCGCAGCGCGCATGTGGTTTGATCGAGAGTTCGCGCTGCCGCACGCATGTGGTTTAAACTTTAACTTCGTAGATCCAAACTTTTATGGTACTCTCGGTCCAATGTAGAACAAAGTGGCAACGACCGGTGGTTTTACCTTGGTTAGATTAGGTTGTCCGCCGCGAAGCGGGAAGATAAATCAAGACAATATACGCGCGGCAGCGCGAACTCTCGGTCCAATATAGGACAAAGTGGCAAGCACCCTTGGTTTCACCTTGGTTAGATTAGGTTGTCCGCCGCGAAGCGGGAAGATAAATCAAGACAACATACGCGCGGCAGCGCGAACTCTCGATCACATGCGCGCGCAGCGCGCATGTGGTTTGATCGAGAGTTCGCGCTGCCGCACGACAAAGTTGCAACGACCGGTGGTTTCACCTTGGTTAGATTAGGTTGTCCGCCGCGAAGCGGGAAGATAAATCAAGACAACATACGCGCGGCAGCGCGAACTCTCGATCACATGCGCGCGCAGCGCGCATGTGGTTTGATCGAGAGTTCGCGCTGCCGCACGACAAAGTTGCAACGACCGGTGGTTTCACCTTGGTTAGATTAGGTTGTCCGCCGCGAAGCGGGAAGATAAATCAAGACAACATACGCGCGGCAGCGCGAACTCTCGATCACATGCGCGCGCAGCGCGCATGTGGTTTGATCGAGAGTTCGCGCTGCCGCACGACAAAGTTGCAACGACCGGTGGTTTCACCTTGGTTAGATTAGGTTGTCCGCCGCGAAGCGGGAAGATAAATCAAGACAACATACGCGCGGCAGCGCGAACTCTCGATCACATGCGCGCGCAGCGCTCATGTGGTTTGATCGAGAGTTCGCGCTGCCGCACGCATGTGGTTTAAACTTTAACTTCGTAGATCCAAACTTTTATGGTACTCTCGGTCCAATGTAGAACAAAGTGGCAACGACCGGTGGTTTTACCTTGGTTAGATTAGGTTGTCCGCCGCGAAGCGGGAAGATAAATCAAGACAATATACGCGCGGCAGCGCGAACTCTCGGTCCAATGTGGGACAAAGTTGCAACGACCGGTGGTTTCACCTTGGTTAGATTAGGTTGTCCGCCGCGAAGCGGGAAGATAAATCAAGACAACATACGCGCGGCAACGCGAACTCTCGATCACATGCGCGCGCAGCGCGCATGTGGTTTGATCGAGAGTTCGCGCTGCCGCACGCATGTGGTTTAAACTTTAACTTCGTAGATCCAAACTTTTATGGTACTCTCGGTCCAATGTAGAACAAAGTGGCAACGACCGGTGGTTTTACCTTGGTTAGATTAGGTTGTCCGCCGCGAAGCGGGAAGATAAATCAAGACAATATACGCGCGGCAGCGCGAACTCTCGGTCCAATGTGGGACAAAGTTGCAACGACCGGTGGTTTCACCTTGGTTAGATTAGGTTGTCCGCCGCGAAGCGGGAAGATAAATCAAGACAACATACGCGCGGCAGCGCGAACTCTCGGTCCAATGTAGGACAAAGTGGCAACGACCGGTGGTTTTACCTTGGTTAGATTAGGTTTTTATATGGTCTTAAGAGTACCGCCTATATGGTCTAAAATAAGATAAAGTTGCAAGAAGTATTGAGTTAACCTGAGTTAAACCAATTAGAATGAAATTAGAATTAAAAATTAAATTTATATATCAATGTTGTTGTAAGTGCATGTGAAGAAATTGTATATTGAATGTTTACCAGAACAAGGTAAAATAAAAAGATAAAATTGGCAACGTCGGTTGGGCTTCTCCTGCACTTTTTGTTTGACAAGTAATTAGAGAGGTTAGGTAGTGAAGGAAAATATTAACTGTTGCGTCAAAAAAATGTCATTTTTTTCATAAAAACCCGTATATTTTTTTAATAAATCGACGTAGAAGCTTCGTTTTGGCTCTCTAAGTTTGCAAATACACTACGGAGGACGATTAGTAACAGTTATTCAAGGTAAAAATCCGCCAACTCCAAAAAAAATGGCCATTCCCATATTCTTTACAAATTCCCAGAATTTGATGGATTTGTTTAAACAATTTCGTTTATTTAACACACAATTCTCTTTTATTTTTATTTTTTTATTTACTACACGGATGTACACTGTAGAAATTACAGTTTAAATAGTAACGTGGGTCCCTACGAATACAAATGTAATTTAAAACTTATTTACTAATAAAAATCTTATAATTCCAAGCTGTGAATTTTACAGTTTGAAAAAGTACTTTTAGTTAAATCAAAAGTTAAATTATTTTTTACTTATTATTTTGTAACTTTACATCATATAATATGTATTCATTATTAGTTCAAACTGTAAAAATTACGATTATTTCATGATGTATTTATTACTTCATAATTTAATATTTCTTACAATACAACAAAAAAATTAAAATTTAATATCTATAACTGTAATTTTAACAAAGAGCAATTTGTAACATTGTAGTTTTTACAGTATCAAATTTGTAAGGCCGCTGCTAGTATTTGAAACTGTAATTTCTAAAGTGTACTTTTATCCGTGTACTATAAATACGAACATATACATTTCTCCTATAGAGATGGTTATTGAATTATGATAATATTTAATTTTATATCTTATTCTCTCTCTCTCTCCATATATATATATATATATATATATATATATATATATATATATATATATATATATATATATATATATATATATATATATATATATATATGTTGTATTTGAGGTTTTCGCGGATAGAAACATGTGTTGGTTTTCTCGGGGATTCCGCGTTGATGTTGAGGGTTGGTTTCTCGTCGATTTTCGGATTCTCGACGTTTCGGCGAACTAACATTCGCCATTTTCAAGAGATATATGCGTCCGCGCGGGTACATATACATATACAAATACATATATATATATATATATATATATATATATATATATATATATATATACATATATGTTGTATTTGAGGTTTTCGCGGATAGATACCTGTGTTGTATTGTTTTCTCGGGGATTCCGCGTTGATGCTGAGGGTTGGCTCTGAAAAGAACCGGATTCTCGACGTTTCGGCGAACTAACATTCGCCATTCTCAAGAGATAAAACGTCATACGTCTAGACGTATACGTAGACGTATACGTCATAGACGTATGCGTCTAACGGTTGACCCGCACGGACGCATATATATATATATATATATATATATATATATATATATATATATATATATATATATATATATATATATATATATATATACATATATATATATATATATATATATATATATATATATATAGATATACATATATATATACATATATATATACATATATACATGTACATATTCATACACACTCCTACATATACATTGTAGATTGTAGATATGGTGGTGACGACTTGTACTGCGACCTTTATATATCTATTGTACCCCACCCCAATACAATGCTGTAAGGTAGAGCTACTATGCGGTAAAGTGACTTTACCGCATAGTAGCCGTACTTTGCAACATTGTGTGTAAAAATTTAGTTTCGCTTGACGTATACACGATGTCAAAGCTAGCTTTACAATTCAGAAAGCCAAAAAAGCACTTTATACTACTTCAATGTATTTTAGTTTTTTATTTTAAATTACTTATGTTCTGATTTGGTCTGGTTTGGTTTGGTCTGGTTTGGTCAGGTATGGTCTGGTTTGGTCTGGTTTGTTCTGGTTTCATTCAAAATCTAAAATAATCAATCCAAAGCTAACAGTTACTGGAATTTACATGGTTTCGAATGAAAACTAAAATCGAGATAAAGCTGTAGGGACTCATTAATTTATTATTATTATGTTATGTTAATATTAATGTCATCCCAGACTGCAACAGAGATTCAGGTTTTCCTCAAACTAATCTTTTGGTCTTTCCTCAAAGATTATTCCTATAATCTGGTCCAGACCGTTTTATGAGCGGGATGGAGCGGACCCAAGACCAACGCTGTTTTTTCCCCTTGAATAACGAGGCCGGTTTTTCCTTGGTGTTACTTGGCGTCAGGACCAAGTAGTGGAGGGAAAAAACGGATAACCAATCGGGACAACGTAAAGCCTCCCTCACCAAGTTCCCGGGAGGTAAGATGCGTTTTACCGAGGGCTCGACGAGGTAGAACCAGTGATGCCAACTTAGGGGTTTTACCCCCAAATTTAGGGGGAACCAAGATGTAAAGGGTTTTTTTTAGGGGTTACATTTATTTAGGGGGATATTTAGGGGGATTATTAGGAAGATAAGTTAACAAAAGAAGAGTATAAAAAACAAAAAATACTGTAGGAAAAGAAAATGATGAAGCAAAATAGATGTACATAAAGAAAAGTAAAGAAAAGGAGTCTGTCGTTTTATTTATCCGCAGCTACCCCGTTACCAAAGTGGTGACCCCGACGTGATCTGCGTAGTTTACAAGTGACGGTGGTAGTAATGTGCGCGAAGACACTCACGACAAGTATGTGAAGGATGACATTATTATAATCGTGTGTGCAAGCATACATATCGTGAGTAAAATTCCAATGCAAATCAAATGGAGTTTCATTACTTAAACGATTTCTGTTTGTTGTTACTATGGCAACAACTTGCGTCACTAAACAAAAAATATAGACGTAGTGAAAATTAATTCTGACGTTTATTAAAATTGAATTAATCTTTCTCAACGCAAGTTGTTGCCATAGTAACAATCGTTTAATAATGAAACTCCATTTGATTTACATTGAACTTTTACGCACGATTCGGATACTTTTACACACGATTATAATAATGGCAACTAAATTTCAAAAGCTTGTTATTCTATATAGAATCTAGAAATTAATTTATATTTTCAAAATTATAATATATATTTTCAAAAATTTTCAAAAAAATATAATTGTCTAGAGCAGGCGCAACCTTTTTTGGGTTAGGGGCAACTAGGGCTAAATTACTATTATTTCTTCGTGTACAGGGGCGATATAGTGTAGGGCAGGCACGTTGATCCCGTTTGTGAAAATATGGGACAGTTGAGTAATTTTTATAGCGGAGAGAAGGCACTATATTTGGGGTTTAAGTGGAAGAACGGTGACTACTGAACTTCGCCTCCCTCCAATGATTGGGAAAAGAATTGTTTGTGAATTATTAGGAGTGTTTTAACCTCATAGGTGTACATTGTAGATCATTGCTAAATAAAAGCCCTTTATTATTAATATTATTATTACATGCGGCCCGCGGGCCGCAGGTTGCTCATGCCTCGTCTAGTCTAGTTAATTTGTTAATGAAAACGTCGGTGGTGCTGGTGCGTGAAATTTGCTTTTTTATTTGTTTCCAACAAGAGAGCTGCAGACTTAATTAATTAATCCGTTGCAGGACTCGTAAAGTTCGACGCAGGCAAATTTATTTACAAAAAAAAAACTCGATTACCTTTTGTTTTTCATGTAGGTAGATGCGTTTAGTTCGTTCCTGCGAGATCAAAGCGGGGCATAAATGAATGATGTTACATAAAAATCCTGCTCAGATTTTGTCCACTTTTTTCTCTCCCCAGGGAGGCGAGCCGGGATTTTTTTTACTATTCTTCCCTCTCGTTACTCCTGAATATTCCTGCTGGAAGACGAGATTTTTTTTAATATCCCAACGGATGTTCCCTTTCAAAGCACGCGCACCAAGACATTCCTGCTAGAACTAATAAAACGAATAAAATATTTTACTTTCCATTTGTTTTATTGCCTCTAGACTTTTACATGGTTGTCGTCTATTAAATTATAACATGTTTAGTAATACAGTATAATCTCGATAATCCGACACATATGGGACCAGACAACCGCCGGATTATCAGACAGAGTGGAGGGAAGGAAAAGCGCGAGTGGTCTCCAGACCGCAGGATTACTGGACGTGTCGTCCGATTAACCAGCGACCGAATTACCGAGATTATACTGAGCAGTATATTCTCGATAATCCGACACATATGGGACCAGACAATCGCCGGATTATCAGACAGAGTGGAGGGAGGAAAGAGCGCAAGTGGTCTTCAGACCGAGACTATACTGTGCAGTATATTCTCGATAATCCGACACATATGGGACCAGACAACCGCCGGATTATCAGACAGAGTGGAGGGAAGGAAAAGCGCGAGTGGTCTCCAGACCGCCGGATTACTGAACGTGTCGTCCGATTAACCAGCGACCGAAATTCCGAGATTATACTGAGCAGTATATTCTCGATAATCCAACACATATGGGACCAGACAATCGCCGGATTATCAGACAGAGTTGAGGGAGGAAAGAGCGCAAGTGGTCTCCAGACCGAGACTATACTGTGCAGTATATTCTCGATAATCCGACACATATGGGACCAGACAACCGCCGGATTATCAGACAGAGTGGAGGGAAGGAAAGGCGCGAGTGGTCTCCAGACCGCCGGATTACTGGACGTGTCGTCCGATTAACCAGCGACCGAAATTCCGAGATTATACTGAGCAGTATATTCTCGATAATCCAACACATATGGGACCAGACAATCGCCGGATTATCAGACAGAGTTGAGGGAGGAAAGAGCGCAAGTGGTCTTCAGACCGAGACTATACTGTGCAGTATATTCTCGATAATCCGACACATATGGGACCAGACAACCGCCGGATTATCAGACAGAGTGGAGGGAAGGAAAGGCGCGAGTGGTCTCCAGACCGCCGGATTACTGGACGTGTCGTCCGATTAACCAGCGACCGAAATTCCGAGATTATACTGTGCAGTATATTCTCGATAATCCGACACATATGGGACCAGACAATCGCCGGATTATCAGACAGAGTGGAGGGAAGGAAAAGCGCGAGTGGTCTCCAGACTGCTGGATTACTGGACGTGTCGTCCGATTAACCAGCGGCCGAATTACCGAAATTATACTGTGCATTATAATCTCGATAATCCGACACATATGGGAACAGACAATCGCCGGATTATCAGACAGAGTGGTGGGAGGGAAGAGCGCGAGTGGTTTCCAGACCGCCGGATTACTGGACGTGTCGCCGAATTACCGAGATTATACTGTAATTCAACCTGTCACATTTGACCTTTTTTTACAATGACACCTGTCAATTTGACATTTATAATTTCTGTTTTTTTTTTTCAGCAATTTGTTTGGAACGATTTTTGTGAGGATTATCAGCCGACGGACCGCAAGCACACTTACTACCCGTCAGTGATCACGAACGACCGGCTCTACGAGATCAAAATCTCGGACCTGCCCGTGATCCCGTACTTCCCGGTCAACTCGTATTACGAGTGGACCGACTACCGTTTCTACGGGCTGCGCAGCGCCACCGCGTACGTCCTCGTCTTCGACCTGTCCAGCCTGGACACGTTCCAGTACGTCAAGACGCTCCGCGAGCAGATCTGCGAAAGCCGCAACATGCAGAACGTCCCCGTCCTCGTCGTCGGCAACAAGCAGGATCTCATCTCCGACGATCTTCCGACAACTGGTGGGAAAGGCGTTGGAGGAGCTGAAGAACGCAGGAGGGATATTGTTAACTTGGTGCGGAAGCATTGGAAGTGTGGGTACGTTGAATGCAGCGCCAAGTACAATTGGAAGGTCGTCGCTGCCTTCAAGGAACTCATCAATATGATCGATAGCATCGAGATTCGGGAACAGAGTCCGATTTTGGATAATCTTCAGGATGCTTTGGATCGGAATAAATGTACGATTTTATGAAGAATTCTTAAGCTCAAGACAACTCTACAGGTGGTTCTTTTTTGTTGCAAAAATGGAGCCTTTTTAATTTTTGGTTTGTTTTTGCTCAAGAGCTTAATGCAATAAGCCTTTAGACAATCTGTATTTTCTTATTCAATCTGTATCTCTATTATCTTTTGATTTCAGTTTTGGTTTTTGGCAAGAAAAAAGAATCGCAGTTTCAAATTTTTAAGTCCTTTGATGGACTTAAAAATCAGTAAATCAGTTTTGGAATTTTCAAGTTTGTAACTGGTCGAGTTTTTAAGTTTGGTAAGTCAGAATGATTTTCTTGTTCTGCCAACGTTAGGGCTTCACCCGAGACGAGATAAGGCGAGAGTTTCAAAAATCTCGTCTCGCTCTCGTTGGTTGTGAAAAAAATTGCTTTTGTCTCAGTCTCGCTCTCGCTCTAGGAACCATTTGTCTCGTCTCGCTCTCGCTCTCGTAACGAAATATTGTCAAATATGTAATGACAGCCTTTATTTAGCGTGTAATTTAAGGTGCCCGAGGCTAGAACGAGAAAATATTACGGCTGCGCGTGTCAAAGTCAAAGATTGAAGTATGAACGAGATCAGAAACGAGACTCTCGTGTCTTGCAAAAGCGAGACCACATACGCTCTCGTGTCTCGCGAGGGCGAGACCACATGTGCTCTCGCTCTCGCGAGACCGAGACCACATACGGTCTCGCTCTCCCCTAAATAATTTTCAAAACTGTCTCGTCTCGGTCTCGTCTCGCTTTTACGGGACGAGAAAAATATCGTTCTCGTGTGAAGCCCTAATCAACGTCAAATTTCATGGAAAATTTAGATCTAGAACACTCGACAAGTTTTGCTCAATAACGTTTTGACATCAAATTATAGCGTCAAATTTTACACTGTCAAAACAATTTCAAACACAAGAATTTTTAAAATTTTTCTTCGAATTTTGATTTTAAAATATCGATTATGCTAAAATTTGTGACATTAATGACAATTTACATTAATGAAAATATTAATGACAATTAATTATATGTCATGGTTGACAAATTTTGATTTAATCATAAATAAAATAAAAATTTTAAGTAACCCCCGACACAAAAAAACCCTAAAGAGTAAAATAGTATATTTTGTAACTAGGGCGGAAAGTTGGCAATTTGACTCGAGAGCGATATTGGGCGCACGAACGAAGTGAGTACGCACATTCGCTCGAGACGGCAATTGACAATACCATTATAAACAATATTTTATTACTCATGCGAGGGGATGTATCTTGCAAGTTTGGGATCCAGGAGCCATCCAAAAAAAATCGAATCAAAAATGAAGAATATGCTTTTTGTGTAGATTCGTAATAAAATCTCTCCACATCACCCGGTATCACCATAGAATATACACTCATTTTAAAACGTTTTCTTTAAGTTTTATTATTATTTTAAAATGAAAAAAATTTCTGATACTTTACGTCACTTTTTTAATATTGAGGTCTTTGTTTTAATGTAATTTTTATTTATTTGTTTTTTTTCATGTAACCTAGCGATATTGGCGTGCGTTACGGAGGTTATGCGGAAAGACAATTGCGAAGTGGCATTTCTTGTATTAAAAAACGTGCATTAGGAAGTACTTCGCGCGCATGTGTAATTAAAAAATTTCTCTTGCCCTTATAACTTTATTAAAAGTACCTTATATATAGTACAATTTGAAACTAGTAGGTATTTTCTATTCGTTATACATATGTAGGTACAACTAATTATACTTCTTCACATAGCGGTCCCCCGACGCGGTCACGCTCATCATCAAAATATTAATAGGTACTCTCCTCATTCTCCGGTATCACCATAGAATTTACACTCATTTTAAAACGTTTTCTTTAATTTTTATTATTATTTTCTAATGAAAAAATTTCTGATACTTCACGTCTCTTTTTTAATATATAAGTCTTGATCGTTTTTATTATATACACTCATTTTAAAACGTTTTCTTTAAGTTGTATTATTATTTTAAAATGAAAAAAATTTCTGATACTTTACGTCACTTTTTTAATATTGAGGTCTTTGTTTTAATTTAATTTTTATTTATTTGTTTTTTTTTTCATGTAACCTAGCGATATTGGCGTGCGTTACCGAGGTTATGTGGAAAGACAATGCGAAGTGGCATTTCTTGTATTAAAAAACGTGCATTAGGAAGTACTTCGCGCGCATGTGTAATAAAAAAATCTCTCTTGCTCTTATAACTTCATTAAAAGTACCATATAGTACAATTTGAAACTAGTAGGTATTTTCTATTCGTTATACATATGTAGGTACAACTAATTATACTTCTTCACATAGCGGTCCCCCGACGCGGTCACGCTCATCATCAAAATATTAATATTTACTCTCCTCATTGTCCGGTATCACCATAGAATTTTCACTCATTTTAAAACGTTTTCTTTAATTTTTATTATTATTTTCTAATGAAAAAATTTCTGATACTTCACGTCTCTTTTTTAATATATAAGTCTTGATCGTTTTTATTATATACACTCATTTTAAAACGTTTTCTTTAAGTTGTATTATTATTTTAAAATGAAAAAAATTTCTGATACTTTACGTCACTTTTTTAATATTGAGGTCTTTGTTTTAATTTTATTTTTATTTATTTGTTTTTTTTTTCATGTAACCTAGCGATATTGGCGTGCGTTACCGAGGTTATGTGGAAAGACAATGCGAAGTGGCATTTCTTGTATTAAAAAACGTGCATTAGGAAGTACTTCGCGCGCATGTGTAATAAAAAAATCTCTCTTGCCCTTATAACTTCATTAAAAGTACCTTATAGTACAATTTGAAACTAGTAGGTATTTTCTATTCCTTATACATATGTAGGTACAACTAATTATACTTCTTCACATAGCGGTCCCCCGACGCGGTCACGCTCATCATCAAAATATTAATAGGTACTTTCCTCATTGTCCGGTATCACCATAGAATTTACACTCATTTTAAAACGTTTTCTTTAATTTTTATTATTATTTTTTAATGAAAAAAGTTCTGATACTTCACGTCTCTTTTTTAATATATAAGTCTTGATCGTTTTTATTATATACACTCATTTTAAAACGTTTTCTTTAAGTTTTATTATTATTTTAAAATGAACAAAATTTCTAATACTTTACGTCACTTTTTAATATTGAGGTCTTTGTTTTAATTTAATTTTTATTTATTTGTTTTTTTTTCATGTAACCTAGCGATATTGGCGTGCGTTACCGAGGTTATGTGGAAAGACAATGCGAACTGGCATTTCTTGTATTAAAAAACGTGCATTAGGAAGTACTTCGCGCGCATGTGTAATAAAAAAATTTTTCTTGCCCTTATAACTTCATTAAAAGTACCTTATAGTACAATTTGAAACTAGTAGGTATTTTCTATTCGTTATACATATGTAGGTACAACTAATTATACTTCTTCACATAGCGGTCCCCCGACGCGGTCACGCTCATCATCAAAATATTAATAGGTACTCTCCTCATTCTCCGGTATCACCATAGAATTTACACTCATTTTAAAACGTTTTCTTTAATTTTTATTATTATTTTCTAATGAAAAAACTTCTGATACTTCACGTCTCTTTTTTAATATATAAGTCTTTTATCGTTTTTATTATATACACTCATTTTAAAACGTTTTCTTTAAGTTTTATTATTATTTTAAAATGAAAAAAATTTTATTATTCAAACTTTTTTCTTTTCTTTAATAATTTGTTTGTAAATACGTTCTTTAATAATTTGTTTTCTTTAATAATTTGTTTTCTTTAATAATTTATTTTCTTTAATAATTTGTTTGTAAATACGTGAAAAATGTTACCTTTTTGAAAGAGGGGAATGGAGGAGCAAACTAGGGGAGGCCAGGGCTCAAATTGTGCTATAGCGGCAGAAGAAGAAGGAGAATGTTAACGTTACCTCTTTGAAATTTCGTTTGCAAATACGTGATTGCTGGGGATTGTATACAAAGAAAAATTAAGGTTTTTTAATTAAGGTAGAAAATTTATTAAGGTAGAAAATGAGCTGATGATCATCAAACGCCTGAACAAATCTTCATGAGCTATAGCTAAGAACCTTCTCGATCACGTCAGCTTTCAAACACAAGTCTGGAAATACGGAACTAGACACACACTTGTGTCAAATTGGTTGCAGAGTAATTAGGAAATGAGCTGATGGTGATCAAACGCATGAACAGATCTTCATAAAATATAGCTAAGAACCTCTTCGATCACGTAAGCTTTCGAAAAAAATAAACCGCATCAAAATCACTCCATTCGTTTAGTAGCTACGATTCCACAAACCGCTATATATACGGACAGACTGACACACAGACACGTCAAACACTCCTCTTTTTGTGTCGGGGGTTAAAAATGTTAGATATCAATGTCTGTTTTGACAAATTTTGTTCTCTAATGTATCATTCGTTAAAATGTTGATATATTTTGATAATTTGGAGTTGTTTGGAACTGCGATTGTTGTCGGTTTTAGTTTTGTGATGTTAATGTAATGACATTTAGATTCAGTAGGTTGACCTAAGGTTGTGATTAAAAAACAAAACAGAATAATATAGAAAATAACGTAGAACAATAGTTTTTAATTTTTTTCAGTGAAGAAGAAATCACATTGTGTTCAATCTTGTTTTTGTTTTTGAAAGTTACGATTTATTGTTAGGAAATTTCTATCATGTTTAAAAAGAAAACTATAAATTATACAAGGAAGAGAATCTATATAATATACAAAGAAACTACTGTTTGCGTGGTGTAAATAAATTGTGAAGATTTTATTAATAAAATATTAACGAAAAATATGAATATTAAATTGTCAAAAATGACCTATTTTTTTGTTATGTCACCTATCAAATTTGACATTTTTTATTCCACTAATAAATATGTTTTATATTTGTGTTCTATACTTATACATGTACTTCTATCTAGGATCAACACACTACTTCTTCTATAGCTCTACAGCCCTGGGTGGGCCTTAGCTTAAGTTACAACATCCTTCCATCTCGCCATGCTGTTAACTAATTGCAGCCAGTTTCTCACACCTAATAAGTTCAAGACACTAAGGGGTCCATTAATCACGTGATCACCCTTATCCCCCCGGGTGATGTGGTTTGGTTTTAGGTTAAGACCCCTCCCCCCCCCTTCCCAAAATCATGTGTATTGTTTTGGTACAAGTCGCGCGCCGCATTTCGGTTTAAAAATCGCGCATTCAACGAAAAATTAAACACGTGATATCTCCCCCCCCCCCCTTTCTCCATGTGATATTTTGTGATTCTTCACAAACCCCCTCCCCCCCTTTCGAACCTCACGTGATTAATGGACGATCCTTAAGCGCAAGTATATGTAAAGGGAAGAGGTCCAGGTCCACTTAGCACTGTAGAGAGAGTCAAATATGACATTTACTTATTGTGTTTTTTCTGTGTAATGTTGGACATTAGTTAAATTTGATATTTATAATTATGTTATTACTTTTTTAATATTTTTTTTTTATTGCAAAGGGGCGAAATCAGTCAGACACCTGAGGCTATTTGGCGGCGCTGGAAAATGAAACTGTTGTCGGAACGACTTCTAAGTTTGAATAATACAGTTCTAATAAAATGTTCAACACGAGCAATCGTTTGTTCAATCGGCCACCAATCCATTTTCAAAAAAAATTTGAAGTCTCATTGAATATTAGACAGTTAAAATTATGACAAATAAGTCAAAACGTTTTTTCGTTTTTATTAATAGACCTTTTTACGGTTAGTTAAGCGCATGCGCATCTGTCAAGTTTGAAAGACAGGAATATGAAAGTTTCGGGCAAATATTAAGGTTATACGTCAAAAAGTTCGGGCAATTTTGACATATAACATGGCGTAAATTGACGCATGCGCACAAAAAAATTCAACTATGAAAAGGTCTATTAAAAACAGGACAATATTAATTTGTCACCCGTTATTATTTGTCATGTTTGACATTTTTCGTTATATCATTGAACATTTTTTGTTGTTTCATTTGTCAAATCTACCATATAAGATGTGTCAAATCTGATATGTCCTTTCCTCTCTTACCTTATTTTTACTTGCCAAAAATGATAATCCTTTTTTTTAGCCAAATTTTACACGTCATATATACAGGGGTTATTCTGGTATTCCTCCTTTCTGAGCTGCAATTCTACACTTCTTGGAAATCTGGGTTTTGCTATTAATTTATTGTAATATTTATTGTAATAATATTATTGTATATGTCGTAGTCTTTTCGCAAAATCCGTCATTTCATGAAATACCTAGGCACTTCCAGAAACGTCGACGTTTAGTGAAAAATATTAAAATTGCATTTCCCGCCTAGGTAGTTCGGCATCTCGTACTTAAAGCCGAGTTTTACAATCAGACGCACAATACAATTTCGTTCTTCTTGTAATGTCTGCGTGTTGTGGGACGTGGGACGATAAAGAGTAATTGTTTAATTTACAAGAAAATGGAACGAATAACTGCAAACAAAGACTTCTTTTTTAAAAATATCATGAATGTTATGAAAAACAGCCCTAAATTGTTACCTCTTTTAATTAAGCTGATGTACAAGGTCATTTGTTGGGCTGCTTTTCATAATATTTATGACATAAATATCACATTTTACATTTGACATTTCCAATAACATATCAATTTTGACGTTTGCTATTTGACATTTCCAGCGACAAATTCGATGTTTGAAATTTAACTTTTCCGATGACATATCAAACTTGATGATTGAAATTTTCATTGACATATCAAATATGATATTTCCAATGACAAATATGTAGTTTGAAAGTTGACATTTCCTAGAACATATCACATTTCACGTTTGAAATTTGACATTTCCAATGACATCATTTTTGACATATGAGATTTGAAATTTCCATTGACAAATTCGATGTTTGAAATTTGACTTTTCCGATGACATATCAAATTTGACGTTTGACATTTCCAATGGCATATCAAATTTGACATTTCCAATGACAAATTTAATGTTTGAAATTTGACATTTCCTATGACATATCACGTTTTACGTTTGTTATTTGACATTTCCAGCGACAAATTCGATGTTTGAAATTTAACTTTTCCGATGACATATCAAATTTGATGATTGAAATTTTCATTGACATATCAAATTTGATATTTCCAATGACAAATATGTTGTTTGAAAGTTGACATTTCCTAGAACATATCACATTTCACGTTTGAAATTTGACATTTCCAATGACATCATTTTTGACATATGAGATTTGAAATTTCCATTGACAAATTCGATGTTTGAAATTTGACTTTTCAAAGTCAATAGTCTTGTCTGTCTAGTCTTGTCTGTCTAGTTTTGTCTGTCTAGTCTTGTCTGTCTAGTCTTGTCTGTCTAGTCTTGTCTGTCTAGTCTTGTCTGTCTAGTCTTGTCTGTCTAGTCTTGTCTGTCTAGTCTTGTCTGTCTAGTCTTGTCTGTCTAGTCTTGTCTGTCTAGTCTTGTCTGTCTAGTCTTGTCTGCCTAGTCTTGTCTGTCTAGTCTTGTCTGTCTAGTCTTGTCTGTCTAGTCTTGTCTGTCTAGTCTTGTCTGTCTAGTCTTGTCTGTCTAGTCTTGTCTGTCTAGTCTTGTCTGTCTAGTCTTGTCTGTCTAGTCTTGTCTGTCTAGTCTTGTCTGTCTAGTCTTGTCTGTCTAGTCTTGTCTGTCTAGTCTTGTCTGTCTAGTCTTGTCTGTCTAGTCTTGTCTGTCTAGTCTTGTCTGTCTAGTCTTGTCTGTCTAGTCTTGTCTGTCTAGTCTTGTCTGTCTAGTCTTGTCTGTCTAGTCTTGTCTGTCTAGTCTTGTCTGTCTAGTCTTGTCTGTCTAGTCTTGTCTGTCTAGTCTTGTCTGTCTAGTCTTGTCTGTCTAGTCTTGTCTGTCTAGTCTTGTCTGTCTAGTCTTGTCTGTCTAGTCTTGTCTGTCTAGTCTTGTCTGTCTAGTCTTGTCTGTCTAGTCTTGTCTGTCTAGTCTTGTCTGTCTAGTCTTGTCTGTCTAGTCTTGTCTGTCTAGTCTTGTCTGTCTAGTCTTGTCTGTCTAGTCTTGTCTGTCTAGTCTTGTCTGTCTAGTCTTGTCTGTCTAGTCTTGTCTGTCTAGTCTTGTCTGTCTAGTCTTGTCTGTCTAGTCTTGTCTGTCTAGTCTTGTCTGTCTAGTCTTGTCTGTCTAGTCTTGTCTGTCTAGTCTTGTCTGTCTAGTCTTGTCTGTCTAGTCTTGTCTGTCTAGTCTTGTCTGTCTAGTCTTGTCTGTCTAGTCTTGTCTGTCTAGTCTTGTCTGTCTAGTCTTGTCTGTCTAGTCTTGTCTGTCTAGTCTTGTCTGTCTAGTCTTGTCTGTCTAGTCTTGTCTGTCTAGTCTTGTCTGTCTAGTCTTGTCTGTCTAGTCTTGTCTGTCTAGTCTTGTCTGTCTAGTCTTGTCTGTCTAGTCTTGTCTGTCTAGTCTTGTCTGTCTAGTCTTGTCTGTCTAGTCTTGTCTGTCTAGTCTTGTCTGTCTAGTCTTGTCTGTCTAGTCTTGTCTGTCTAGTCTTGTCTGTCTAGTCTTGTCTGTCTAGTCTTGTCTGTCTAGTCTTGTCTGTCTAGTCTTGTCTGTCTAGTCTTGTCTGTCTAGTCTTGTCTGTCTAGTCTTGTCTGTCTAGTCTTGTCTGTCTAGTCTTGTCTGTCTAGTCTTGTCTGTCTAGTCTTGTCTGTCTAGTCTTGTCTGTCTAGTCTTGTCTGTCTAGTCTTGTCTGTCTAGTCTTGTCTGTCTAGTCTTGTCTGTCTAGTCTTGTCTGTCTAGTCTTGTCTGTCTAGTCTTGTCTGTCTAGTCTTGTCTGTCTAGTCTTGTCTGTCTAGTCTTGTCTGTCTAGTCTTGTCTGTCTAGTCTTGTCTGTCTAGTCTTGTCTGTCTAGTCTTGTCTGTCTAGTCTTGTCTGTCTAGTCTTGTCTGTCTAGTCTTGTCTGTCTAGTCTTGTCTGTCTAGTCTTGTCTGTCTAGTCTTGTCTGTCTAGTCTTGTCTGTCTAGTCTTGTCTGTCTAGTCTTGTCTGTCTAGTCTTGTCTGTCTAGTCTTGTCTGTCTAGTCTTGTCTGTCTAGTCTTGTCTGTCTAGTCTTGTCTGTCTAGTCTTGTCTGTCTAGTCTTGTCTGTCTAGTCTTGTCTGTCTAGTCTTGTCTGTCTAGTCTTGTCTGTCTAGTCTTGTCTGTCTAGTCTTGTCTGTCTAGTCTTGTCTGTCTAGTCTTGTCTGTCTAGTCTTGTCTGTCTAGTCTTGTCTGTCTAGTCTTGTCTGTCTAGTCTTGTCTGTCTAGTCTTGTCTGTCTAGTCTTGTCTGTCTAGTCTTGTCTGTCTAGTCTTGTCTGTCTAGTCTTGTCTGTCTAGTCTTGTCTGTCTAGTCTTGTCTGTCTAGTCTTGTCTGTCTAGTCTTGTCTGTCTAGTCTTGTCTGTCTAGTCTTGTCTGTCTAGTCTTGTCTGTCTAGTCTTGTCTGTCTAGTCTTGTCTGTCTAGTCTTGTCTGTCTAGTCTTGTCTGTCTAGTCTTGTCTGTCTAGTCTTGTCTGTCTAGTCTTGTCTGTCTAGTCTTGTCTGTCTAGTCTTGTCTGTCTAGTCTTGTCTGTCTAGTCTTGTCTGTCTAGTCTTGTCTGTCTAGTCTTGTCTGTCTAGTCTTGTCTGTCTAGTCTTGTCTGTCTAGTCTTGTCTGTCTAGTCTTGTCTGTCTAGTCTTGTCTGTCTAGTCTTGTCTGTCTAGTCTTGTCTGTCTAGTCTTGTCTGTCTAGTCTTGTCTGTCTAGTCTTGTCTGTCTAGTCTTGTCTGTCTAGTCTTGTCTGTCTAGTCTTGTCTGTCTAGTCTTGTCTGTCTAGTCTTGTCTGTCTAGTCTTGTCTGTCTAGTCTTGTCTGTCTAGTCTTGTCTGTCTAGTCTTGTCTGTCTAGTCTTGTCTGTCTAGTCTTGTCTGTCTAGTCTTGTCTGTCTAGTCTTGTCTGTCTAGTCTTGTCTGTCTAGTCTTGTCTGTCTAGTCTTGTCTGTCTAGTCTTGTCTGTCTAGTCTTGTCTGTCTAGTCTTGTCTGTCTAGTCTTGTCTGTCTAGTCTTGTCTGTCTAGTCTTGTCTGTCTAGTCTTGTCTGTCTAGTCTTGTCTGTCTAGTCTTGTCTGTCTAGTCTTGTCTGTCTAGTCTTGTCTGTCTAGTCTTGTCTGTCTAGTCTTGTCTGTCTAGTCTTGTCTGTCTAGTCTTGTCTGTCTAGTCTTGTCTGTCTAGTCTTGTCTGTCTAGTCTTGTCTGTCTAGTCTTGTCTGTCTAGTCTTGTCTGTCTAGTCTTGTCTGTCTAGTCTTGTCTGTCTAGTCTTGTCTGTCTAGTCTTGTCTGTCTAGTCTTGTCTGTCTAGTCTTGTCTGTCTAGTCTTGTCTGTCTAGTCTTGTCTGTCTAGTCTTGTCTGTCTAGTCTTGTCTGTCTAGTCTTGTCTGTCTAGTCTTGTCTGTCTAGTCTTGTCTGTCTAGTCTTGTCTGTCTAGTCTTGTCTGTCTAGTCTTGTCTGTCTAGTCTTGTCTGTCTAGTCTTGTCTGTCTAGTCTTGTCTGTCTAGTCTTGTCTGTCTAGTCTTGTCTGTCTAGTCTTGTCTGTCTAGTCTTGTCTGTCTAGTCTTGTCTGTCTAGTCTTGTCTGTCTAGTCTTGTCTGTCTAGTCTTGTCTGTCTAGTCTTGTCTGTCTAGTCTTGTCTGTCTAGTCTTGTCTGTCTAGTCTTGTCTGTCTAGTCTTGTCTGTCTAGTCTTGTCTGTCTAGTCTTGTCTGTCTAGTCTTGTCTGTCTAGTCTTGTCTGTCTAGTCTTGTCTGTCTAGTCTTGTCTGTCTAGTCTTGTCTGTCTAGTCTTGTCTGTCTAGTCTTGTCTGTCTAGTCTTGTCTGTCTAGTCTTGTCTGTCTAGTCTTGTCTGTCTAGTCTTGTCTGTCTAGTCTTGTCTGTCTAGTCTTGTCTGTCTAGTCTTGTCTGTCTAGTCTTGTCTGTCTAGTCTTGTCTGTCTAGTCTTGTCTGTCTAGTCTTGTCTGTCTAGTCTTGTCTGTCTAGTCTTGTCTGTCTAGTCTTGTCTGTCTAGTCTTGTCTGTCTAGTCTTGTCTGTCTAGTCTAGTTTAACAAATAATACATAAAGCTGTTTAAAATAAGACAAATTGATAAAATAAAAATTGTGAAATGGGAAGTAAATGAAAGGAAATCTTATTTTGAAAATAAATCTCGAACTCACCGAGAACATCTGTGAAGTGTCGATGGAATGGTGCAGATGGCGTCGTGTCGCAGCGGCCACCATCTTCCTCCGTCTGTCACTTGAACTTTCTCAGCAAAAATCCTTTCCGAATATTCGAATTTTCCGGACGGGGAAAAATTCGCGCGGGCGCGCCGAATACGCAGAAACGTTGCCGGGCGCTTCATCCGCGTTTCTCGCCCGCTCTTGCGTCCCTCCTTTCTCTCTCGCCACCGCAACTTGCGAAAACCTCTGAGAGAATCGCGGCCGCGACGGCCGCTATTCCAAACTCTCGAACTGAACAAACGTGCAACATGCACCGTTGCCGCTTTTAACTCCAAACGAAAACACAAACCAACTTGTAAATACAAATTAAATATAATAATTATATGTATCATTACATTATAACAAATATCTTGTTGAAGCCAAAAAGTTAAGGTTTTTCTTTGCGTTACAGCAATCACGGGCTACCAATTATAGATCTAAACTAAAACTAGAATAATGGATTATGGCATTTTAATGTTAAAGAATATCAATAAGAACAAATAGAATGTCTAAATCTATTCAAATTAAGCTAACTAAATAACTTTGGCTGAATGGGAGTCATTCAGCCAAAGTTATTTAGTTAGCTTACAAGTTGCAAGGTTTGTATTTAGACGTGGCAACGTTGCATCTATGTTCATTAGTTGCTTCGTTTTCTAGAGTTCGGTCGCGTCGCGTCCGCAAATCTCTCGGAGATTTTTGAAGATTGCGGCGGCGAGAGGTACCGGATTGACGCAAGGGCGAGTTCGAAACACGGGCGAACTGCCCGGCAACGTTTCTAAGCGTTCGGGGCGCCCGCGCGATTTTTTCCCCGGCCGGAAAATTCGAATGTTCGGATAGGATTTTTGCTCGGAGATTTCAAGTGACAGAAGGAGGAAGATGGCGGCTGCAGCGACACGACGCCATCTGCATCATTCCACCGAAGCTTCTCACATGTTCTCTGTGAGTTCGAGATTTTTATAAACTTTCGAGATTTCTTTTCAAAACAAGATTACATTTTATTTAATTCAAAATTTCAATTTGATAAATGGTATAGCTGGATATAAGTATGGAATTTGCAGTTTTCTCTTCGTACGTTGGGATCCTTTTGGTAACAACTAAAAATAATTCTTACAAAATTTGAGCTCTTTATCTCAAGCCGTTATCGAGATATTAAAAAAAAAACATTTTTTAGATATTATTTTTTTCCATAGTAAAATTTAAATCTAAATAAGTGTCGATTTTTCCCCAAAACTATTTTTATAATTCCCATATCGAAAGCCGATTTTTAAGAAAATAAATAAAACTAAAATATTTTTTTTATCTCGACCACTATTGTAATTGCCCAATATTGTACAGTTCGTAGATTATGTAAATACATCATACAACACACATATGTAACAATCCGCGATTAATGTTATTTAATAATTCCAAATAACACTTGCTTGTTTGGTTTACAATTCGTTGATTGGTGGCCGTGATTTCCAAACAATCATTAAACGTCACATAGAATCATTCACATAGGTTTTTTGAAAGTCAGAGAATCATTTCACATAGAAGCTGTAATTTTGGTAACAATTTATAACAATAACAAGAAGGAGTAATTTTGGTAACAATTTGAAGTGGTGTAAGGTTAGGCTAATGTTAAGGTATATATTTAAAAATTCGGGAATCAAAATTTGTGTGTGCCATAACAAGGTCCGGAAGGAAAACTTTAGTGAAAATGAAAAACATACAATTTTAACGGAATATCATGACCTGCCCACCGGAGGACACCCAGGTATAGGCCGAATGTACAAAAGAATTAGGCGCAAATATAATTGGGATAATTTAAAATCAGATGTAAGAGAATTTGTTAAAAAATGTAGGCAGTGCCAACAAAATAAGGTTCAAAATAAGACTCATTGGGCACCCTTAATTATTACAGATACTCCCGAATTAGTGTTTGAAAAGTGTTACCTTGACTGCGTAGGACCGTTACCTATATCCGAACAAGGCAACAGATTTTTACTAACGTGTCAGGATGCTTTGAGTAAATATTTAATAGCAATCCCGGTTCCCAATATAGAATCAGCTACGATAGCCACATGTTTTGTAAATGAAGTTATTTGTAAATTCGGTATAATGAGCGAAATCGTCCCAGATCAGGGAAGTAATTTCATGTCGGAGCTATTCTTAAGATCTTCTTAATATCTATTAAGAAATTAAATTGCACTAGTTACCACCCCGAATCAAATTCGGTCGAAAGATCTCATCGAACGTTGGGCGAATTCTTGAGGAATTTTGTTAATAAAAATAAAACTGATTGGTGTAGCCATGTCCCTTACTTTTTGTTTTCATATAATACTACACCACATTCAACCACCACTTTTATGCCATTCGAATTAGTGTACGGCAAACAACCAACGTCAATTACAGCTCCACCAGAATTTTCATACAATTACGACGATTATCTGACGGACTTGAAACATAAATTACGCGTGACTAGACAAGAAGCTAGAGACAACCTAATGAGAAGGAAGGAAAGGTCAAAAGTTTTATATGATAGGAGTAGTTCAAATATAGAATATGAAGTAGGAGATTCAGTTTGGCTATTCGATGAAACTACCAAAACGAACAAAAGCAAAAAATTACATTCAAGATATTTAGGACCATTTAAGATAGTTTCTATAGATTCAGATGTCAATTGTACGCTTAAAATAAAAGGAAAATACGTCAAGGTACATAAAAATAGAATAAAAAAATGCCATGTTAATATCGCGGAATCTCGAGTTTAGTTTCTCTTATTGTTAGTTTAGATGTTTAGAATCTTGAGTTTGGAACTCCATTATTTAAGAGCCTACCTGCGAATAAGTTCATAATTACAGAGCCTGTCGCGAAATATTTTGTTGTTAACGTTAAACAAAGGTATACATGTTTCCATCTTGTTGTTTTTTGTTAAGTGTTAAGTGTAATATGTGACAATATTTTTGTAAATAAAATTGACTAATATTTCTGATACAAATAGTGAAATGTGTGAGACGAACTTTTTAGCGGAAACAAGAGAGGTTTCCGAGGTGTGTGAATATTATAAAACATCGTTGAACCGTCGACCGGCCGTTACTAATCGTAAGATGCAAAATTGGAAGGAATCATATTCATCAGGAGAGGAACCGGCGACTAGAAATTATTCGTACGACAACGACAACGCGGTGGCAAAATATGAAAAATTTGTCACTTTGAGTAGCGCCAACTTTTTATTAAGTGAGGAAGTGTTGTGATCTCGCGATTTTGGTTTCAAAGAATTTGAGTTTCTCACGAGTCGGCAAAGAAAACTATGTGGACACCCGATTAGTTTTTGTTTATTTAGGACCATTAGTCTGGTTTATCTAAATCATGCGGGCAGACGCTCTAACTTAGGGATCGTGCCGAGACGCCGAGAGGATTTTGTTTTATGAGTTCTGGAAATTTTCCATAAAGATTAGGGGAGGACTCACACCAAGACCGAGGTGATGAGGTATAGGGGAAGTTAAAAAGGGGCGGTCAGAATTGAGCTAGCAAGAGAGTAATTTGAGTTTTGAAAACGAACCTCCGTATTTTCGTCGAAGTAAATTCCGGGTTTCGACCACAAGTATCGTAGAATTAAGTGTATTGTTGTTAGTTAGTAATTATTAAAGTTAGCGATTGGTTGTACATATTGTAAGATATTAGTAGATAAGTAGTGTTTAATTACATATAAAGGACATATTTGCGTGTAATTAATTCATCCATTGTCCTGATCCTGGAGCAGCACCATACCAAATTACCAGTTCGCAACAACATGTCTTCCTCCACAAACGTAAAATTAAAACTAAACCTCGCCAGTCATAGACGAGGTGTTCAAGTAAGTTTAACACGTTGGAACCGGCGCATAATTAGGTATTTTGTTTTATCAGGCGGCGTTTTCAAGTGTTGCAATTTTTCACTTAATCTTATGAAATTTTACATGTACGCCTATGGATATAATTGTTGCTATGGTAAATATATGAGTAAATATATACCTGATACTTTGATTGTCAAATAAATTTGGTTATATTATGCGAGACATATTCACATATCGTTTTTTAGATATAATAACTAATTTAGGGGAATATTTTACATTGTAAGTAATATTTATGTTTTGTACATAATTCCTGAAAGCATCAAAAAATAAATAAACATCTGTCTCATAATAATGATACTTTTTTTATCAAACAGCAATAAGGCCCGGGGGTTGTAAAATGAATATTACTGGCGATAGTTCTTCTAATGAGTCAGTAATTTCAAGATGCGTAAGGAGAATGAGACTGAGATTGCTTTCGTCCTCTTCAGAAGAGATCAGTATTAATAGTATCGAAGACTTGCTTTCCGATGCTGAATTTTCTTCAGATGATTCAGTTGATAATGTAGAAGAAGTACCTAATACTAGAGAATGGACACCTATTACGGAAAGAAGAAATCAAGATTTTGAATATGTACAAAATGTTAAATTACTCGAGATGAATGTAAATTGCGATGAACCATTTTCTCTCCATAAATTATTTTTAATGGACAATATATTGAAAATTATCATAGATGAAACTAATAGATACGCCTCCCAAAGCGAGGAGGAAAGTCGCAACAGTGCGACAATAATTCGTAGAAAACAGCAGCAGTGGTGGAAAGTAGTCACCATGCAGGAAATGAAAACATTTTTTGGAATTTTACTCATCAGGGGCATTATACAAGTTCCTGAAATGAGATTATATTGGTCGAACAATACAATGTACACAAATTTGTGCAGCAAAAAATCTATGACACGAGATTGTTTTTTTGAATATATTGAAATATTTACACTTTAGCGACAATAGTACTGCAAATACTGAAAATCTTTTGAATAAATGTCAAAATATTTTACACGAAATTATCAGTAGATTTAGAAACGTTATCAAACCAGGAAAGAATATTGTTATAGATCAGAGTGTGATACCATGGAGAGGTCGCCTTAGATTTCGACAATATATACCGGGTAAGCGGCATAGATATGGAATAAAAATATATTAGTTATGCCTTCCTGGTGGTTATACCTATAATCTTGAAGTTTATGCTGGTAGAAATTGCGAAGTCATAAACAGAGGACATTCGCATGACGTAGTAATGCGTTTGGTAGACGACATGCTACGTGCGAAACGTACACTGTTTACAGACAGTTTTTATACAAGTGTACCATTAGCAGAAGAACTTTTGCAAAAGTCAACTTTCCTGTGTGGTACCGTAAAAGTTAACAGAAAATTGCCACCTGAAGCGAAGCAAAAGCAAAGACGTGGTACCATTTCCAGTTTTATAAATCGACAAGGCATTAAATTCTTAAAATGGACAGATAAAAGGCCAGTCTCCATGTTAGCAACATACAACGAATATATTTGCGCTATGATTGAAGACAACAAGGGAAAACTAAAACCTGATGCTGTCTTCGATTATAACAATGGAAAGCAAGGGGTGGATTTATCAGATCAATTGACATCCTATTACAACTGTTTACGTAAAACTATCAAATGGTATAAGAAAATCGTTATTGAATTAATTTGTGGAACATCCATTGCAAATGCGTGGTATATTCACCAAAAATGGGGAACAAAACAATATGATTTGTTGAAATTTCGAGAAAAAATCATTCATAGCCTGTTGAATTATGAAGAACAATGAGCTACAAACCAAAGAAAAACATTTTATTCGGACATACTCTGGAACAGCAAAGAAGGCAAGAAAACGATGTTTGGAATGTTATAAAAAAGTAGCTACTCAAGAAGGTGCTATTGTTGCCAAAAAAAAGCAAGAAAAGTTGCAACATATTGCTCACAGTGCCCTAATCGACCAACATTGTGCATTAAATGTTTTGAAAATGTCCTTAAAAATGAATAAACTTTCTTTGTGGGGTAATAATATATTTTTCATTTTGTAATGAATCTCAAATTTTCAATGTGTCTTCAAACTATATTCAACGTGTTAATAAATTGATTTTGGAAATCATGTGATTTCTTAATTTGTGTTATTCACTATTGTGTAATTCACGACCAAGGTACGTAGTTACAAAAGCAAGGTACAAAAAAATATTTCATTGAGATGACTGACTGCAGTTTCACTTTCCCATTGCAGGGCAATGGCGCACCCAATGGAGGTGCTTCAGGGTTTGAGTCCACCCCAAAGGGGGCCTAGGCTAAATTTTTGTTATATAATATAATTAAGAATCAAATTTTGTGATATAAACCAGATAAAATCACAAGACAATATTTCTGATAACCATTTGCCTTTTCTGATAACCATTTGCCTTTGATTACCTTCTAACCAAGCCGGGCTTGGCAAGCGATACTCACCCCCCCCCCCCCTAAATCAGATCCTGGGTGCGCCACTTTTTGGGGTATTATCAGGTCAAGACTACAAATGTACACGTTAAAATATTTGATAGGCAATTGTGTACATAAAATTAACCATGAAACTTAAATACGCCGAAGAACGGCGTATAATAAATACATCCAAAAAACAATTTTAATCTTGATAAACAAGTGCGCTTTGTAAAAGCTGTGACAAATCCAGTGGCGTACATAGAATTTAGAATTACAATTTGATTCATGACCCACCGGTGGGTCACGCCGCCCGATGAAGCAAGTCTACATGACCCACCGGTGGGTCACGCCGGTGTCAACGTGTTAAGAACAATTTTTAGTTAAGAATGAAACACAACAGCATTGAAATGACTGCCACGGCTGGCTTAGCAGTATCACGACCAAATTCAACCCTATTTTCAGTACATTTGCTATTATTTGGGCTCCAATCGCATGAATGGTAACTTCGATTTCGTGTTTCAAGGCATCTATCGGCTCTGGATGGTTAGCTGTTCGTTTCGTTTGTTGTTCGTAACTTTGGGCCAAGTATGGCCTGGATCATTAAAATTAAAATGTGATTTGTTTCGACTTGACAGCTTTCCGAGTTCCAGAGAGCCTATGAACAATGGAAAAAACGCTGGTATATTTCTGAGGCTTTTAGTTTGCTGTATAAAAATGTTTAATAAATTTTCCAGTCTTGAAACTTTGTGAACGCACCCTGCAGAAACATGGGGATGATAAATAACACGCACGCTTTTGATAGATATTTTTTATTTAACATAAAGAGTTTGTTCAAATAAAAAATAGTAAATATATTTGTAAATATCTATATATAGAGTTTAAATATGTAAAAATATAAAATATATATTATCTATAAATTATCTATAATAAGAAACAAAATCTAGACACAAAGAAAACCCGGAATGTTATCTAGATAATGTCGCTGTTATAGATAAAATGGCACTAAATCACTTACATCTAGATAAACAAAAAATAAGACATTTTGATTTCATATTTTTTCCTGCATTTTTTTTAAATCCTAAAACATTCAAAATTTCTCGAATAATCCTGACGCAATGTAAAAAGTCCTGCTGGACGCATTAAGACATTTACATAAAAATATTTGCCAGAAACATCCGCAGGATTAATTAAAATTATTCCTGTACACACAAAACATAATAACTAGAATGGTATATAAAATTGTTTATCAATAAAAAAATCTTCACTTTCCCCGTAAATCCGGCTAATACAACAATAAATTCACTTTTAATAGTATTCTGCTAATTGCAATAATAAATCACTCTTCATATAATCCTGCTGTAACGAAAAGGATAATTAAAATCCTGCTGCGACAACTGATAAAAATAATACTGCATCAGCCTGCTTGAATTTTTATGTAATAAAAAAAATGATTTATGACTTCATCAAAGCAATTCCTGCTTCTAACATTTTCCACTAAACTCCCACAGGAAGAACCTTAAACTATATCTTGCTTGTAATTTGTTGGTACCCTTCTGATGAGAAATAATTTAAGGCCATTCTACCCATCAAAGACATTTCCTGCAAAAACCCTGTTTAATAACGTTTGTTGGTGCTAACACAGTATTTCACTTTATTATTGGTCTTGTTGGTAGCATCCGGTCGAGCAGTAAAGCTTGAGATTTTTGTACATAAGCTTGGAAGCCTGCAAGGGTTTCCTGCAAGTGCTGCAGCAGAAGCAGGCGTCCGAGATGTGAAAGTGGGTGCCGTTCAAGTTGACGCCCAGCTCGTCGGGCTTGATGATGCTGCCGCAGCCGGCGCACTGGTTCGCGTTCAGGTTCTCGTAGCATTGGATGCACATCGGCTGCTTGTTCTCGACGACGTAGTTTTGGCCGGCCAGGGGCAGGTCGCACTCGAAACAGCAGAAGTGCTTCACGTGGTAGGTCTCGTGTTCGGCGAGGCAGTATTCCTTGCAGCGGATCAACTCGTCGCAGGCGTTGCACCTGGGGATTCCGCGGATCTTGGCGTAATCCCTCAAACAGTAAACGTCATCGCTGTCAGTATCAAAGCAATAAACGAAATCTGCCAATTTCTGGTTGCAACCTTTACATTTGAAACAGTCCACGTGCCAGATCGCCTCGGACCGCTCGATCTCAATCGCTTTATTATCCTCCATGAAATCCTTATGACACCTATGGCAACTCTTTGAAGGATGTTTTAAATCAACGTCTTCTTCTTTAAGCTCCATAGCGTACTCGGGTTGTTGCCCTCCTAACGCCTCGACGACACTTTGATCTATAATCGGTTGCCCGGTGTAATCCAAATAAGCCTTAACCGGTACCCCCCTAGGATCGAGAATCAACGATTTATTCCTATCAAACAACACCGCCAATTTTGGCTCATTATACTCTTCCGCAACTGGAAGACTCTCATGGACGATCCTATTATACTTATCCAAGATCGGTTCGCGGTTCTCGTCCAGCAGCATCAGTTTGTACGGTTCTTTGGTGCCGACCTTCGTAGCAAATTTTTCTTCAATTATCGGCCGCCCCAGCGCATCCAGAGGTATTTGTATAGGTTCTCCAGCACACAGTATGGGCGCCCAATTCTTATCCAACGGTAACGCAAACTTCGGTTTAACTTCTTGTCCGAACTTATTATAAATTGGAGCTCGAACCCCATCCACCTTCCTTTTAACAACCCTCTGATCCTCGTCTAAAATTTCTTCACCACCTTCATCCAACAACACCACAGCCTCTGGGATTTTATTAAGCTTCTCCAAAGCTTTCTCATCGATTACGGGTCGCCCCAACGCGTCTAAACCAACCATCACACCATCAATAACTCCAAATTTAGGATCCTTTTCCAAAAATTCCTTAACAATTTTCCCTGATTTATCAATGATTGGAGCGCCATTTCTGTCCAAAAGCTTAACAAACTCCGGTTGTTTCCCAGCGAGTTTCTCCAAAACGCTTTTGTCGATTATAGGTCTTCCCAATACGTCCAAATCCACCATTATTGGACTTCCCATCGGATCGGTAACAGGGTCGAGATTCTTATCCAACAATAGCCCAAACACAGGTTGGATTTTATTACCAAACTTATCGTAAATAGGAGCTCTGATAGCTTCTAATCTCTTCATCTTCGGATTATCGAATTCATCGTAGATAGGACCTAGGTTTGAAGTCAAAGGCATAACGTATTCGGGCAGTTTGCCTTTGAGTTTGGCTAAAACCTCAGGTTTCATGATCGGATCGCCGTTACTATCCAAATCGACTTTGATTAACGCTCCCAAAGCATCTTTGATAACACCCAGGTTTTTATCCAAGAAGATCCCAATCTTCGGCTCGAAACCATCTTCATCGATAAATATCTCATCCTTGACTGGAGCTCCAAATTGATCCAAAATAGCTGCTCCGTTACTCTGCAGCGGCATTGAAAACTCTGGCTTTTTAAACCCAATCTTCTGCAGAACGCTTTCATCGATGATCGGCCTCCTGAAGACATCTAGCTGCACCCCAACAGGTTTCCCAAATTGGTCTCTAATCGGTGCGTTGTCTCTAACCAACAGCCCAAACTTAGGTCGTAATTCCCTTCCAGAAGGATCATAAACAGCTTCTTTAATACCTATTGGTTTCAACAGCGGGTTCCCACTGGGATCCATTATGGTCTCTCCGTTTCTCCCCAGCATTTCAGCGAAGAACGGTTTTGTTTCTTGGAGTTGCTCCCCGATATTCTCGTTGAGAATTGGGGAACCGAAGGGATTTAAATTGGTGATGATGGCTTGTCCTTGACTCAAAATAGGTAAGCGATTCTTGTCCAACAGCTTGGCGAACTTCGAAGGCGTTTCGTATTTGAACGTAGAAGGTTTCAAATTGTCTAAATTGAAGATTATTGGATCACCGTTTTGGTTTAAGATTGGAGCTCCGTTCCGGTCTTGGTATTTGGCGTATTGGGGTTGTATTAAAGTAACCTCGGATAAGTTTCTTGGTATGATCGGTGCGGTGAAACCATCCAGGTTTACTTTAACCGGTGAATTAGTTTTGTCTTTGATTGTGGCTCCCGTTTTGTCCAAGAGTAGAGCCATCTGCGGTCTTATCTTATTTCCGAATTTATCCGTGATTTCTCCGCAGCCAGGTTTCGGAACCACTGGGTTTTTAACAGGATTGCCCTGGTTGTTGAAGATCGGAGCTCCGTTCTTATCCAACAATATCGCGAACTCCGCTTTGGCCAACGGCCCGATTTTCTCCAAAACCGAATGGTCCAAAACTGGATTGCCATAAACATCCAGGCTAGTCTTTATAGGAGCCCCAAATTGATCCTTAAGAGGAATACTCGATTTGTCCAACAACATCGCGTACTGGGCCTGTAACGGATTGCTACAAGTAACGTCGGAATTCATCTTCTGTATCCTCTCCAACTCCTCCAAGCTCGCCTCGAGTTTGTGCCGTCCAAACTCATCGATGTTCTCGTAATCGTGCCGCAGACTCAACCCATCGAAGCACTTGTCTAAATTTTTCGCGAGCCCAATCTTCTTCAGCTGCTTCTCCTCCACCACGCTCAGCTGCCCGAACACCTTGTCCTTCACCAACACCTCATCCACCTTCGTCAGCTTCCCCACCCCCACGCTGTCCTCCTTCAAATGCGCAATATATTCATTCATTTGCTTCGATTCCTCCTCGGTCAGATCGTCGCACAGAGTCGGATCGATGTCGTGCACGGGCATCTGCTTCTGCAGCAGCTGTTTGCGTTCCTGCGCCGCTTGCGAGCCTTTGATGGGGAGCAGCTCGTGCGGAAGGTCTTTTAGGTAGCTTTCGACTGCTTCCCGTGAACCCTTCGGCGCCCATTCCAGCTCCACTTCGTCCTTCTTACCAGGCAAAACTAAAAATTTAAACGAGCATGAATTAGTGTTTGCAGAAGGAGTTTATTGGTGCAGTTAGTGTCAGATTACTATGAAGTAGACCATAATAGACCAGACTAGGAAAGCGCAGACCAGTGGAGGTACACGGGACAGACAAGACACTAGGACACTAGGATATAATGTGTCCACTCAAATCAACAAAAAAACAAAATTTGCTTCGATAGAGATTTTGGTTTTTGAAAATTTGACAATTTTTGCAAATTATTTTGACGTTTTCGTCTAATTTTGACATAAAACAAAAGTATTTCGTAAAGTTTGTCCACTCAAATCAACAAAAAAACAACATTTGCTTCAAATAGAGATTTTGGTTTTTGAAAATTTGACAATTTTTGCAAATTATTTTGACGTTTTGGTCTAATTTTGACATAAAACAAAAGTATTTCGCAAAGTTTGTCCACTCAAATCAACAAAACAACAAAATTTGCTTCAAATAGACATTTTGGTTTTTAAAAATTTGACAATTTTTGCTAATTATTTTGACGTTTTCTTCTAATTTTGACATAAAACAAAGGTATTTCGCAAAGTTTGTCCACTGAAATCAACAAAAAAACAAAATTTGCTTTAAATAGATATTTTGGGTTTGAAAATTTGACAATTTTTGAAATTATTTTGACGTTTTCGTCAAATTTTTACATAAAACAAAAATATTTCGCAAAGTTTGTCCACTCAAAACAACAAAATTTGCTTCAAATAGATATTTTGGTTTTTGAAAATTTGACAATGTTTGCTAATTATTTTGACGTTTTCTTTTAATTTTGACATAAAACAAAGGTATTTCGCCAAGTTTGTATACTCAAATCGACAAGAAAAAAAAATTGTTTCAAATAGAGATTTTGTTTTTTTTAAATTTGATAATTTGTGCAAATTATTTTGACGTTATCGTCAAATTTTGACATAAAACAAAAGTATTTCGCAAAGTTTGTCCACCCAAATCAACAAAAAAACAAAATTAGCTTCAAATAGAGATTTTGGTTTTTGAAAATTTGACAATTTTTGGAAATTATTTTGACGTTTTCGTCAAATTTTCACATAAAACAAAAGTATTTCGCAAAGTTTGTCCACTCAAATCAACAAAAAAAAACAAAATTTGCATGGAATAGAGATTTTGGTTTTTGAAAATTTGACAATTTTTGCAAATTATTTTGACGTTTTCGTCTAATTTTGACATAAAACAAAAGTATTTCGCAAAGTTTGTCCACTGAAATTAACAAAAAAACAAAATTTGCTTCAAATAGATATTTTGGATTTTGAAAATTTTACAATTTTTAAAAATTATTTTGACGTTTTCGTCTAATTTTGACATAAACAATAGTATTTCGCAAAGTTTGTCTACTGAAATCAACAAAAAAAACAAAATTTTCTTCAAATAGAAATTTTGGTTTTTCAAAATTTGACAATTTTTGCAAATTATTTCGAGGTTTTCGTCTAATTTTAACATAAAACAAAAGTATTTCGCAAATTTTGTCCACTGAAATCAACAAAAAAACAAAATTTGCTTCAAATAGATACTTTGGTTTTTGAAAATTTGACAATTTTTGCAAATTATTTTGACGTTTTCGTCAAATTTTGCCATAAAACAAAAGTATCTCGCAAAGTTTGTCCACCCAAATCAACAAAAAAACAAAATTTGCTTCAAATAGAGATTTTGGTTTTTGAAAATTTGACAATTTTTGCAAATTATTTTGACGTTTTCGTCTAATTTTGACATAAAACAAAAGTATATCGCAAAATTTGTCCATTCAAATAAAAAAAAAAAATGCTTTAAATAGTTATTTTGGTTTTTTAAAATGTGACAATTTTTGGAAATTATTTTGACGTTTTCGTCAAATTTTGACATAAAACAAAAGTATTTCGCAAAGTTTGTCCACCCAAATCAACAAAAAAAAAACAAAATTTGCTTCAAATAGAGTTTTTGGTTTTTTTAAATTTGACAATTTTTGGAAATTATTTTGACGTTTTCGTCAAATTTTGACATAAAACAAAAGTATTTCGCAAAGTTTGTCCACCCAAATCAAGAAAAAAAACAAAATTTGCTTCAAATAGAGATTTTGTTTTTTTTAAATTTGACAATTTTTGGAAATTATTTTGACGTTTTCGTCTAATTTTGACATAAAACAAAAGTATGTCGCACAGTTTGTCCACTCAAATCATCAAAAAAACAAACGTTGCTTCAAATAGTTATTTTGGTTTTTTAAAATGTGACAATTTTTGGAAATTATTTTGACGTTTTCGTCAAATTTTCACGTAAAACAAAAGTATTTCGCAAAGTTTGTCCACTCAAATCAACAAAAAAAACAAAATTTGCATCGAATAGAGATTTTGGTTTTTGAAAATTTGCTAATTTTTGCAAATTATTTTGACGTTTTCGTCTAATTTTAACATAAAACAAAAGTATGTCGCAAAGTTTGTCAACTCAAATCAACAAAAAAAAACAAAATTTGCTGCAAACAGAGATTTTGGTTTTTGAAAATTTGCCAATTTTTGCAAATTATTTTGACCTTTTTCGTCAAATTTAGCCATAAAACAAAAGTATTTCGCAAAGTTTGTTCACTAAAATTAACAAAAAAAAAACAAAATTTGCTTCAAATAGAGATTTTGGTTTTTTTAAATTTGACAATTTTTGGAAATTATTTTGACGTTTTCGTCTAATTTTGACATAAAACAAAAGTATTTCGCAAAGTTTGTCCACTGAAATCAACAAAAAAACAAAATTTGTTTCAAATAGATATTTTGGTTTTTGAAAATTTGACAATTTTTACAAATCATTTAACGTTTTCTTCTAATTTTGACATAAAACAAAAGTATTTCGCAAAGTTTGTCCACCGAAATCAACAAAAAAACAAAATTTGCTTCAAGTAGATATGTTGGTTTTTGAAAATTTGATAATTTTTGCAAATTATTTTGACGTTTTCGTCTAATTTTGACAACAAAAGTATGTCGCAAAGTTTTTCCACTGAAATCTACAAAAAAAAAACAAAATTTGCTTCAATTAGAGATTTTGGTTTTTGAAAACTTGACAATTTTTGCTAATTATTTTGACGTTTTCGTTTAATTTTGACATAAAACAAAAGAATTTCGCAGTTTGTCCACTCAAATCAACAAAAAAAAAAAAAATTGCATCGAATAGAGATTTTGGTTTTTGAAAATTTAGCAATAATTGCAAATTATTGCAAAAAATACGTAATAGTATTCCGCACGGGCTATAATGTAATGTTCAAAAAGTAATTCGCAGCGCAGGGGTTTTTAAGGAAAAGTTAACTGTTTTTTCTGTATCTTTAACTATTTTTTCCAAAATTATCAAAAAATTTGTCAAAAAATAATTTTCTTCCAAAAAATTGTACTGAATTTTTTTGGTAGACTTGCGAAATGTTTCGCGCATGAAATTTTGTATGTCCTTACTTATTTTTTGTGGTTTCTTGGGTTTGCTGCCCAACAGTTGGAACTGGGCCCATCCGTGCAAATCGTCGTCGTGGACGTCGTGGTTTTCCTTTCCGCATTTGCAATTCTTGCAAATTTTCCGCCAAAAATGCAAATCCAACCCTAAAACACAACAGTCAAATTTCTTCGAAAATAGTAAACTTTGAAAAGTAATTGATAAGCTTCCAACAAGTTTAAATCTATGTAAAATACACCAATTTGTAGCTAATCTTATCTAGTGTTAGATCGTAAGATTGAAATTTAGTTTTAGTTTGTAGCTTTATCTCAATTTGAAAAAGATCGAAGTCACTTCGAAAATTATTCATTTTTCCTAAACTTTGAAAATTGATAAGATTCCAGTAAGTCTAAAACTATGTATTATATATCAATTTGTAGATAATGTTATCTAGTTTACGGTAATATATTTAGTATTTAGCTGCGTTATGTAGTTTTCTAGAAATTTGATAAAATGTCAACAAGAAATTTGGATGAAATGTAAATAAAGTTTTATAAATATTTCTCTTATCTACGCATGTACCGATTACAGTAAATTGATTGAACAAACAGGGATGACTCAAGTTACAAAGTTTTTAGTGTGTTTGCTAACATTTCTTAGAAAATCGCTCGTTTTTCTTTAAACTTTGGATATTAATTGGTGATGGATTAGGCTTCATTAAGTCTATGCACTACATATCGATTTGTAACCAATGTTAACTAATTTAACAAGTTAAAAGTTTAACAAGTAATTGAAATTTAGTTAAAGTTTGTAATTTTGTGTTTATTTAGAGAATATCAAAATTTGATTTCCAAAACTTAATAAGTTTATTAAACACCGATTTGCAGACAATTTAGTTGTAAGCTTTTACGAAACCCCATCGATTCTCCATTTACCGGGACATCTGTCCTTGCACTCGAGACAGGGCGATCCGGCTCCAGTTTCGTGTCCCAGTTTGCCCTTCACTCGTCTCTCCCGTTTCGCCTCGAGTTCCTTCAACCAATTCGGCGCGTTCACCTCATCGCACTTCTCCGCACTCATCGCAAACAGCCACGAAACTGAACAGAACACTCGAAAGCAACTCGCATTTAGGACTCCTTGTCACTGTCCGTGCGTCCGGCCCCGCATTGAATCATCCGAGTGATTCACAAGAACTGATGAATGGTCGGATTTTTTTTTGCTAGGGGGAGGGCGCAGGGGAAACACTTTCGTCGGCGAATTTTATTTTTGCCACTTTAAACTTTCGCAAGATAATCCCTACGGTCTATTTATTTCCACACTTTATCTACAATGTTATTATCTCCAGGCTTAAGTCAGTTTGAGTTGAAACCTTGAAATTTAAGCCGTAATCTCCATCCGCGGCCATCTACCTTCACATAGCTACAACTACTTAACTTAAGCCGAAACAGATCGCACAACTGTTAGACCTTTTCATAGTTGAAATTTTTTTGTGCGCATGTGTCAATTTCCACCATGTTATACTTCAAAAAGTGCTCGAACTTTTTGACGTATAACTAAATATGTGGACAAAACTTTCATATTCCCGCCTTTCAAACTTGGCGGATGCGCATGCGCTAACCCAACCGTAAAAAGGTCTATTCCATTCTATTTTCTTAATTAATTTTTGTGTAGCGTCCACGACAGACTCTGGGAAATATTGACAGATGTACGATAATGTCAAATTTTGACAGATGTATACAATAATGTCAAATATTGACACATGCCGAAACATAGCTTACTCTATTTCAAACTTATTTTCTTGGTCGATTTTTCCAAAGTGTCTATAAAAAAAAACCAATATATGTCATTTCCTTAGACATATGTCATTTTCTTAGACATATGTCATTTTCTTAGACATATGTCATTTCCTTAGACATATGTCATTTCCTTAGACATATGTCAATATATGTCATTTCTTTAGACATATATCATTGTTCTTTCCATAGTTCTATGCGGCGTTGTTTTGGGCATGTCTACAGTTGTTGAATATGTTGGAGACTCTTTGATTTGAGTCGTCGCCTTTCTGGTTGTTGTTCGTGTAGAGGGTGCCGTCTATCTCCGATCTTCTGCCGCTCAGTTTCGGATGCTACTTTGCGTCTGACGCGCGCTGGGGCAATTCCAGATAGATGGTACAGCTTGTCGGTCTTAGGTAGTCTGTTATATGCACGGCCACGTTGACATGTCTTGCGTGAACCGAGTTGTACCACACTGTTGCCGCGTAATGGGCAGCGGAGAAATAGAAGGGCCGACGTTTGCAGTACGTCAGACTGAGCTTCCCATGTTGTGCCGGATGATATTTTTCCTAGCACATACTATGGCCTTTGTATTCTGGCAGTGTTTTTCGAAAGATAGTGTGCGGTCCAGCGCTACGCCCAGGTAGTGTCGCATGTTTCACGTTCTTGTACTCTCCATGTGATTTGTAGCTTCTTGCGTGCCTCCTTATTTCTTAGGTGAAATGCACATATCTGGGTTTTGCTGGGTTTTGACTTCAACTCGTTTATGCCATGTTTTCTAAGGCTGTAGGCCATGTTTTATAAGGCCTGTGCGGCGATGGCTGTGTCATCCGCATGTGGTAGAACGTTCCTCTGGTCTCTCCATCGACTCCTTTTTCCCTGCAGTGTAACATACGTTGAAAAGCATAGGAGCCAGTACACTTCCTTGTGGTTGGACGTTCCTCTGGTCTCTTCATCGACTCCTTTTTCCCTGCAGTGTAACATACGTTGAAAAGCATAGGAGCCAGTACACTTCCTTGTGGTTGGACGTTACTCTGGTCTCTCCATCGACTCCTTTTTTCCGTGCAGTGTAACATACGTTGAAAAGCATAGGAGCCAGTACACTTCCTTGTGGTCGTACATTCCTCTGGTCTCTCCATCGACTCTTTTTTCCGTGCAGTTTAACATACGTTGAAAAGCATAGGAGCCAGTACAGTTCCTTGTGGTAAGACGTTTCTCTGGTCTCTTCATCGACTCCTTTTTGCCTGCAGGTTACAGTGTTTGTTACACTGCACTAACATACGTTGAAAATCATAGGATCCAGTACACTTCCTTGTGGTAGGACGTTCCTCTAGTCTCTCCATCGACTCCCTTTTCCCTGCAGTGTTACATAGAATCGCCTGTTCTGTAGCAGGTGTTTTCACCAGTCCAGCTTGGCGATAGTCCATTTTGAGATGATACCATTTCTCCACTGCTTTTTGGTGGTTTACGGTATCATATGCCGCTGTGAGGTCTATTGAGGCTACACCATCTTCAATATGTTGTGTTAAGTTTAGAACTTGGGCGCAGCAAGACTAAACCCTGCTTGCTCTGGTATTATGTTTTCGTCTACTTTACCAGATATGCGATTCAGTATCAATGTTACGAAGATCTTGAAGAGATGACATAGTGATGATACAGGTCAAAAGCTTTTATTTTCTGCAGGATCCTTTCTCCGTTTCAACAACGCGAGTCTTCCTCGACACTACTTTAGGTATGTATTAATATTTGACATTTATTTAGGTATGTGTCAATATTTGACGTTACGTTCGGACCTTGTCAATATTTGACATACCTTTAGAAAACAATATTTGTGGTGACACAATTTTCTTGTTTCATTCAAAATTCGCGAAGTGAAACTTTGCAAAGTCGAAAGTTCGTCAAATTTTGACAAACGCTAATTCAATTCTATTTTCTTGAAACAATTTTTGTAAAATCGTCTACGCAGACAGGGCTGTAATCAGCTTTCTTGATAACCCCTAGACTAAATTTTATGTACAGACCTTTTCATAGTTGATTTTTTTGTGCGCATGCGTCAACTTCCGTCTGTTATACGTCAAAATTGCCCGAACTTTTTGACGCATAACCTTAATATTTCCCCGAAACTTTCATATTCCCGCCTTTCAAACGTGAGAGATGCGCATGCGCTTAACTAACCGTAAAAAGGGCTATTGCATCATCATCTTCCTAGCATTAATCCCGCTAATTATTATTGCAAGGTCTGTTTTTCTGCACTTTTTCTTCCATTCTACTTGATTCTTCTTCTGGCCAGTGCATTGAGATGCAACAGGAATTGTTTTACCGACTGGCTGAGCCTGCTATCGAACCCTCCTCCTTTCTCATCCCGGACTTCGGACCGGGCAATGGCGGAGATAAATTTTATGAATAGAGCTTTTTACGGTTAGTTAAACGTATGCGCTTCCGCAATGTTTAGTTGGTGGGAATATGAAAGTTTCGGGCATATTTTGTTGTTTTCACTGGTTATACGTCAAAAAATTGCCCGAAAACATGGCGGAAATTAAGGCATGCACTCAAAAAAATGGTCTATTGCATAACACTACTTATTTGCCTAAAATAATATACTATTTTCGGGCAGGTTCACAATAAACTGTTGAAAGGCGCACGTTTTTTTCTAATTCATTGTGAATTTTTTGGATATTTTTGGGCCCCCGTACGTCTGGGCCCAGGGCACGTTCCCTATTGCCTCTGCCTAGTTACGGCCCTGACGACAGGAAAATATTGACAGATGTATACAATAATGTCAAATTTTGACAGATGTATACGATTATGTCAAATTTTGACAGATGTATACGATAACGTCAAATATTGACAGATGCCGAAACATAGCTTACTCTATTTCAAACTTATTTTCTTGATCGATTTTTTTAAAGCGTTAATGGGCACACTGTGAAATTTAATGTCAAATTTTGACAAATGCTGTAGCATAACTTACTCTAATAGTCCTTTTCATAGTTGAATTTTTTTTGTGCGCATGTGTCAATTTCCGCCATGTTATACACGTCAAAAAGTGCCCGTATTTTTTGACGTATAACTAAATATGTGCCCGAAAGTTTCATATTCCCGCCTTTCAAACTTGGCGGATGCGCATGCGCTTAAGTAACCGTTAAAGGTAATATGCAATAATAAGGTAAGGTACAATAATGTCAAATTTTGACAGATGCTGACGCATAGCTTACTCTATTTCAATCCTATTTTCTTAATCAATTTTTGTAAAGCGTCCACGACAGACTCTGGAAAATATTGACAGATGTATACTATAATGTCAAATTTTAACAGATGCCGATACATAGCTTACTCTAATTCAAACCTATTTTCTTGATCGATTCGTACAGCGTCCACGACAGACTCTAAATCTAAAACCTTTCTTTTTAATTTAATCTGTGCCACACAGATTAAATATATACATGCTGTACCCTGCTGGCATCTTGCGTTTTTTTTTTTCGCGAACTAAATTTAGAAAACGCATTTTCACCGCGTGCCCGTTTGGACGTTACAAAACCGTGAGCGACACAATCGATGATAAAAAGTAACATGCAATGTCTAAAACTTAAACTATTGAGTATTAATGTGTAAATTAGTCTACGTAGACACACTAAATTTGACAAGGCTATCATCCTTAATTTTGCAATAACGGATGTCTAAAATTTGTTGATTCTTTTAAAATTCGTTGACGCAAGTTTTTGCCATAGTAACAACAAACAGAAATCGTTTAATAATGAAACTCCATTTGATTCACATTTGACTTTTACGCACGATTGGGATACTTTTACACACGATTATTATAATGGCATCCTTCACCTACAATAATGTATTTATTAATGTGTTCATTTTGGTGTGTGAGTAGATAAAAACATATTTTGTTGTCAAATATACAAGGTATTAAAAACACGTCATGATAACGTCATCAATTGCAAAATGTCACAGTGTCACAGATACTTAAGTCATCAGTGTCACAGATACTTAATAAATGCTTATCGAAATCATAAATTAGTAATATTTTGACAGGTATTATATCAATTATTAATAGCGGATATCCTGGACGATAGCCTTAAGCTTTATCTGACTACATAGTCTAATACGTTACGAGTCTTATACATTAGAAATTCTTACACAATAAAGGCCGATTTTCATATACGCGACATCGCCTGTCAAATAATGATTACATTGTTTTAAATGGGCACGTTCTCACTATGGCTACGCGACGTGCCCATTTAAAACAATGTAATCAGTATTTGCCAGGTGATGTCGCACGACGTCGCGTAGCTAAGTGTCGCGCATATGGGAATCGACCTTTAATGAGTCTAAATTACCTACAATTTGATGTATAACACTAATAGTTTCTTTTTAAACTAGTTATTAATAATTTATTGTTTCCTGAACTAAACCTTGAAAACTAATTGGAAATTGATCGAGTTTTAATCTATATATCATACGTCAATCTGTAGATTATATTATCTAGTTTTAGGTGAATTAAATTTAATTTGAGTTTTATGTTAATTTGAAAAACATTGAACAAGCCAAAATCAAAAAACAAATCGAAATCAGTTTACAAAACCTTTATCTTCCCTAAACTTTAAAAACTAATTGGTAAGGTTCCAGTAAGTCTAAATCTATTTATTATACATCAATTTGTAGGTTATTTTATCTACTTTTCGATGGTATAATTGAAAATAAGTTTTAATACACTGGCGAGCAAAAAAATTACGTCGCTTAAGAAATTGCAAATAGCTTTCGTGGAATTTTCTGTTTGTAAGACTAAATATATTAAAAATTAGTAATATTCAGTATTGAATTGGAATTAAAGTTAGTAGTTTATGTTACAAAAGTGTGTGAAGAAGGGCTTTTGTGCATGAGGCCGAGACTTCATGATACAAACTAAGGAAAAGTAATTCAAGTACGAAAATTTATATTCACTACGTCTATTTATTTATTTAGCGTCTATTCTAACATACATACGAGAGAGAGTAAATATGGTATATATATATATATATATATATATATATATATATATATATATATATATATATATATATATATAACGTCAATACTAGCACATATATCACAAACATAATTGCAATTATTGTCTTTATTATCACAGCTCCAAGCGTAACTGCTCGAGCCAGGAGATGGTCTCCGGTATCGCGTGCAACAAAAGTCGTCGTTCGTTCCAGGGAAAGCTGTTAGCGGACATTCGCGGGTGATGTGTTCCATTGTTTGAGAGGCAGCACCGCATTCGCACTCTGGACTGGGGCGCATTCCCCACCTATGGAGTGACGACCCACTTCTGCCGTGTCCAGTACGTATTCCATTCAGTCGAGCCCAGAGCTTGCGGGGCAGGTTAAAACCAGGTGGTGGTCCTTTAGAGTTGAGTAGGGGGTGCCAGGTCGGTGAGACTTTGCCCTGCCAGTCCGACTGCCACTCCTCGTATCCGTCAAAGTTGTTAGTGATTAGCTGTTGTGCCGTTCTGACAGAAAGACTTCTAGACTTTAGTCGATTAAAATGTATGAGATCCTGGTGGATTGGTAAGTCTGGGTTCGCGGTTATTTTATTGTACTCTCGGACCAGGATTTGCTTTCTGCGGACTCTCGGCGGCTCTATGTGAGATAGCACTGGCAGCCATTCGATTGGTGTAGGTTTAATGGATCCCGTAATTATTCTCATCGTTTGGTTCAGAACTGTGTCGATTTTACGTACGTAGGGGCTGTTTATCCAAGCCGATGCGTAGTAGTCGGCCGTTGAGTAGACAAGACCAAGTGCAGAAGTACGCAGGGTGAGAGCATCAGCTCCCCAGGTCGATCCAGCCAGCTTGTATAGGATATTATTGCGGGTCCTTATTTTCGCTGCCAAGTTGGTCAGGTGTTTGTTGAACGAGAGGGTACGATCGAACGTAACGTCCAGGTATTTGGGGTTGTAGTTGTGGCGTAAAACAGTGCCATTTAGAGTGACTTTTAGACTGGTAGATGCCATTCTGTTGTTGAGATTAAAACAACAAGTCTCGGTTTTCTCAACGCTGGGTGTCAGCCTCCACTTCCTAAAGTAGTCCGACAGAATGTCTAGGTCCGCTGACATGGTAGCTTCTATGTTTCCCATGTTCGAATGCTGGGTTGTCAGGGCATAACCATGCAGGACATAAACATGCGGCTTGGTGTTTGTGGAAGGTCACCCACGTATAGATTGAAAAGAAGTGGAGCCAGGACTGAGCCTTGAGGTAGGACGTTATTAAGCAGCTTGGGTCTGCTTCGAGTGTCCCTCATTACAGTCTGAAGGGACCTATTATTGGAGAGCATGTTGTGCACCAGTGCTGTCAGCTTCTTACATTTTATGGTTGTCAGGAATTTATATTAGGCCTTCCCTCCAGACAGTTTCGTAAGCAGCTGTTAGGTCTATGAAGGTTACTGTTTTACTGCGTTCCTCAAAGCCTCTCTCGATATAGGTCGGAAGTGCAAGAACCTGATTTTCGCAGTTGTGCCCAGGTCGGAAACCAGCTTGTTCCACAGGTAAGATGTCCAGGATTCGTGGGCTTATTCGGTTGTAGATTAGTCTCTCAGTAATTTATATATAACGCTTAGGAGGGCAATGGGTCGGTAGCGGCTGGGGAGGTCGGCAGACTTTTCTTGCTTGAGAATGGCGATGATTTTAGATCTTTTAAGTTTGCTTGGCAGTTGTTCGACTTCGAGGATATTAGTGAAGAATTTTGCCAGCCAGCGCCTCGTTTTTTCGTTATTCTACCATAAGCAAGGAATTCCGGGTGTATTTCGTCAAACCCGGGTGACTTGACGGTCTTTAAGGATTGGAGGGCTTTTGTGACTTCGTCCGAAGTAAATTCACCAGACCGTTGCTCACACCTTAAAGAGGAGTGTTTTTGAGGGCCTTGAACTGCTTTTTGATTTCGGTCGAGTGGGATTTATCTATTCTGGCTCTGGACAGGTACACTACCTTAAACGCCGACTAATGTGGTTTTACGGCCGACTAATGTGGTTCGCTACCTGATCGACCGTGACGTTGGCAGGCTTCGGCATGGTATGTGAATCGGCTCCCAGCTTCTTAAGTAGGCTCCACGCCCTTCTACTTGCGTGTCGGAAATTCAGGCTGAAAAACTTAGGGGTGCAAACTTAGCTGGCCTCCACGTGGCGCACCCTGGGTAACTCTAAAGAGCTAAGACAAAAGGTAATCCAGACCATCTCACGATCTCGTGGATATCGAAACATACATGGATACCACGTTTTTAGAAAATGGAATGAACGATAAGAGAATGATAAGAGAATGATAAGAGAATGATAAGAGCCAACCGACTTGGGAACTCTTGGAGCTATTTTTAAGGTTTGCCAGCTCAACATCGAGGGCATAAGTAGATCTAAGAGTGAATATCTCTCCAAGTTTCTTCTGGACCATAACACCGATATGGTTCTCATACAAGAAACTCATACCTCTGACGAATCACAGCTCCGGAAAAGTGGAAAAATCCACGGATACAGACTTATCAGTGCAACATATCACCCTCATTACGGCACATCTACTTATGCCCGAGCCACGCTGAAGGGCGTAAAACTTATATCGGGATCTCAACAAGACGATATTTCTGCAGTGACTGTCAAAGTCGCTGACACACTCCTGACAAACGTATACAAACCTCCTGCAGCCATCTGGCCAGACAACATCCTACCTACCGGGGACCACCCATCCATCTATGCTGGTGACTTTAACAGCCAGCACACCCAATGGAGATACCCTCAGAACAACCAAAACGGGACAATACTAGTGGACTGGGGCGAGGCTCATAATATTCAACTAGTCTTCAGTGCCAAAGACAGAGGCACCTTCCACTCAGCCAGATGGGGTACCAAGACAAATCCAGACCTATGCTTCGTGTCATCTGATCAAGAGGGAAAACCTGTCCCAGTGAACCGACATGTTCTTGAGGCTTTCCCGCATAACCAACACTGTCCCGTGCTGGTGGAGGTGGGCACCCAGATCCCAATTATACGCGGCTCCGACCTTCCGAGATGGAACTTCTCAAAGGCGAACTGGCAGGGATACTCGACCGCCCTCCATAAAAACATCCGATTTATTGCTCCAATGCCAAATAACTACCAAAAATTTGCAAAGATGGTAATATCCAAGGCCAAGAAACACATACCAAGAGGAGTAAGAAAAGAATACATACCATGCTGGACCGAGCCAATGAGATCCTCTACGCTGACTACTTGGAAAACGGCAGATCGGATGTTGCGGACTCCCTATAACACAACCTTGACGAAGCACGGAAGAAAAAATGGAACAAAACAACTACGTCTATGCTTTTTGTTTAGTGACGCGAGTTGTTGCCATAGTAACAACAAACATAAATCGTTTAATAATGAAACTCCAGTTGATTTACATTGGACTTTTACGCACGATTTGGATACTTTTACGCACGATTATAATAATGGCATCCTTCACATGCAATAATGTATTTAACAATGAGTTCATTTTGGTGTGTGAGTAGATAAAGCATATTTTTTGGTTTATTGTCAAAATGCAACAAATTTACTTTTAAAATACGTACTTCGATTTTTTGTTATGAGAAACTAAACAAATGAAGAACAAACTTAACATAAATTAAAAGGAATGATCAGAAATGGTGAATTCGATTCGGAGCAATACAAAGTTAAAATCCGCTTTCTCACATCCAACCAAAAGAAAATATTTTCTAAACACCCCCCCTGTTTAGAAAATATTTTCTAAAAATTTTTAACAAAAGAAAATTTCGCTTCAGATTTGAAAATTTTGCTTCTAAATTTTGGTTCAGATTCTAAATTTTGATTTAGGTTACAGAAATTTAGCTCCTAAATAGAACATTTTGCTTGTAAATTGAACATTTTGCTTCTAAATTTAGCTAATGAATTGCACAAAAGAAATGCACCAATTTACTTTCTAAAACTGACACACAAGGGTTCCTAAACTCCACATCTACCATGCTCTCTTGAAGATAGTCGTCTCTACTCGTCCCTCCTGATTTCAATATAATGTTGCATATTTCGGGGGGGTGTGGACACCCAACCAGAAATTGACACCCCAACAGATAATTAAAAACGAATTGCCGAAATTAAAAACATTTTCCCCGCAGAAATTTCTTAAAAATTTCTTCAATTCTTGCATGCGATAGTGAACGGAAAGAGCTAGCGCAATATAATTTGCATATCTGTAATCAGCAGCAAAAATTATTTCAGGAATGTTTTTAAATTTTGCTTTAACTCAAAAAATAACGATTTTGACAAAATTGACTTTCTGGCGTTTTCGCGGACTAGACTCCCCGTGTCGATGGTATTTCTTAACTGAAAGCTTCCTAAGTAATATTATATACGTTTTCAGACTAATTTTGGGGCGTTGAATCGTTTGCTGAAGACTAGAAGTCTCTGTAGCGAGCCGTTCAAAAGTTACGACAGCGTGAAATCAGTCGGAGATGCGAGATGGTGTACAGCGAAAAAATATATAAAACTTGATTATTTGTAACTTTAGAGCGAATGGAGGCCAAGGTGATATTTATCCCTAAGGCAGGGCGCAGGCCTCAAGATCTAGCAAAGGCCTACCGACCAATTAGCCTCACTTAATTCCTTCTGAAAACAATGGAAAAAATTGTGTACAATCACATACGGTGCGGACCTCTCAAAAGAAGTCCTCTTAATAAGCACCAATACGCTTATCAGCCAGGCAAATTCACAGTGGAAGCTCTACACGAGATAACTACCACATTGGAAGCAGCACTGGACTGCAAATAAATTATTGCAGTAGGTATCTTTATAGATATAGAGGGAGCGTTTGACAACACAACCCGTTTATCAATAAAGAAGGCAGCCACCAACAAAGGGATCGAAGACTCTATCATTGAGTGGATTCAAGACATTCTGACCAATCGTAAAATTACCGCCGCACTGGGGGAATCAACGAGGACGGTAACCACAGAGAGAGGCTGCCCGCAAGAGGGGGGTGTCATCGCCTCTGCTGTGGTGCCTGGTCGTTGATGATCCTAGATGTGCTAACACAGAACGGGTATAAGGCGGTTGATTATGCAGACGATGTTGCCATCATAATAAGGGGTAATACAAACATGAACCTTGCACAGAGTGCACTTAACACCATCAACTGTTGGAGAAAAAAGCCTTAGTGTCAACCCGTGCAAAACAGTAATGTTCCCCTTTTGCAGAAAGAGGAAGCTGAGCTTGAAAGCTCCGAGCATTGATGGTCAGATGTTAGAGTTCTCCGAGGAGGTGAAATATCTAGGGGTAACCTTGGATAAGAAACTCACTTGGAACTCGCATCTGAACAAAACGCTCTCAAAAGCCACAGCGGCCTTTTGGATCTGCCGTAAGTTTTTTGGGAAAACATGGAGACTAAAACCCAAAATGGTCCTTTGGTCTTACACAGCAGTGGTAAGACCGATTATCACCTACGGTTCACTCGTATGGTGGTACAAAACAAAGGAAATAAAGACCCAAAACCTGCTACAAAAGCTTCAACGGCTTGCGCGCTTGGGTATAACAGGAGTGATGCAATCTACTCCAACCACAGCAATGGAAGTTCAGTTGGACCTACTTCCACTGCACAAACAGGTAGAAAAAGAAGGTCTTCTCAGTGCTCTGAGACTAAGGTGTACATCGCCTATTCAGAGACACATGAAAACAAGGGAACAAATAGGAGAGAAATTTCTGAAGCATCCCTGGGACGCAATGTCTACAGAATACGACTTTGACACAGCCGTTGAAGTAGTCATCAATGACCGCCAAAGCAGTGTTTTTTGGATTGAAAGAATAGAAAACCTGAAAGACAAATGTGGTACACGTCCATGTGGTACACCGACGCATCAAAAACTGCTAAGGGTACAGGAATTGGCATATACAGCCGGAGTCACAGGGAGTCCACGGCATTGGGCCAGGCTCCCACGGTACTACAAGCTGAAATTATTGCCATTGAAAGATGCGCACAAATATGCCTAAAGAAACGTCTTAAAGGTATGCAAATCAACATCCTAACGGACAGCCAGGTAGCTCTAAGGAATTTAAAAGCCCACAACTTTAATTCCAAAGTAACCTGGAACTGTAAACAAACCCTAAAGCAACTGGTGAATGGTAACAGACTCACGCTAATGTGGCCACCGAGTCACCAGGGCATATATGGGAATGAAATGGCCGACGTACTCGCCAAAAGCGGGACCGAGGCTCCCTTCTTGGGGCCGGAGCCAACTTGTGGGCTTACAAAGGCCTACTTAAGGCAGGGGGCTAAGAAATGGGAAGAAGAGCAAAAGCAAACCCACTGGAAGAACACGCCAGGACGCCTCATAAACTATTCTGACGCAATAACGAAGCAGATGCTAAGCGTCTCCAGAAGAGAAATCAGAACCCTGGTAGGCATACTCACAGGACATTGTCCGGTGAGATATCACCTACACAAAATGGAAAAGGCAGAGAAAGTTGCCTGTAGATTATGTGAATCAGACGAAGAAACCGCTGAACACATAATGTGCACATGTGTAGCGTTAGCACACATAAGGCTTGCCCACTTCGGGGTCGCAAGATTGACCACCTTGGAGCTGAGTAGCAAGCCTCTCAGGAATATCTTAGACTTCGTTCACGAAGTTGAATTCCTGGGAGTAATTGTAGTAGGGTGAAGCACCATAGATCATTTTGGTCGCAGTGCAGAAAGGCTTTGCAGCCAAACGACCCTCACACAAAAAAAAATAGTCGACCTAAATCATTTTGTCTGACATAAAAATCCACACGAGCGAAGCCGCAGCTTAATTTATTGATGTTTAAGTAAACTATACCTAGTTTACTTATACATCAATAAATTATAATTGTTTTAAATTGTAATTGAGTTTGTAATTTGAGCTTAAACCAACTTGAAGTTGAATATTCAATAGGTTATTTAGTTTTTTTTATTAAACTTCCTAATAATATAAAAGAAAATACAAAATATTCTTAAAATTACTTTACTAGTATTTGGTATTAGTTGATTTGGTCTAGTCCTGGACACAAGAAATTCCCTGAAAACAACAACACAAACAAAGAAAAAGACACCCGAAAAAACCTGAAATCTTTTCACTTAAACGAAAACCAATCACAATCAATCGTTTGAGGTACCGCGGAACGTCCGCCAATCACAAATCGTTGTTACTTCAGACCGGAATCAGGAACTATTATTATCAACAAAGACAACGACCAGTCACAATCGATCGTTTACTAATGCCACAACCAATTATCGTGATTTATCAATAAACCTTTTTACGGTTAGTTAAGGGCATGCGCGTCCACCAAGTTTGAAAGTTTCGGGCACGTTTTGCTATTTTCACTGGTTATACGTCAAAAAGTGCCCGAAAAACATGGCGGAAATTGACACATATGCACAATTTTTTTTTAACTATGAAACGGTCTATTGGGACTATAACCAATGAGATTTGTTGAATCTTTAATAGTTGAGGCAAGATCGATCCCAGCTGGTTTATAACAATCTTAATACCTAACCACCTGACATACGTCTCTCAGACCCAAAGTAGCAGTAATTTTCTTACCCGAGACGTATGGCAGGTGGTTAAGGGTTCAGTAATTTGATAGTAATAGACTTACTCTCTAATTCAACTTACAACGCGTTTAAAATACATTTTACCAATGGTAAACTAAACCAATGGTAAAAGTAAAAATGTCGACCGTTAGTCTACAAGAAGTTTAGGCTTGAGGACATGCAGTTGGATCACAGCTGGTTAATAGTGAACTTAATTAATGTGTTAGTAATTGTTTGACTTAATTAATCTTGAGGACTTGTGGTTAGTAGTTTGGACTAGTTTTTAAGTACAATTATTTTAAGTATCAGTAGGCGCCGGTAACTTTGTTCTTGATTAGTTTCAGTGTGCAGACGTAGCAGATGCCGACAAAGACCAGGACGAGTACGGTCTTCAGCCGGAAATGGTAGACTTTCCACTCCTCCAGCTCTTCGACGTAGAGGAACCGATTTCTGTACTCGGCTGGTAGCTCGTACCGACTAGGCAGCGGGAACAGGCTAAGGTAAAAGTCGTACAGCACCGACTTGACTAGTTCGTTGTCTTCGTTCCTTCCCGGCTCCAGATTGTCATTCAGACAAACAAACTTACTACAACAACAGACAATATTCTTATAAGGAGGCCCTGTCAACTTGTCATCACCGATTTGGCCCAAATTTACAGTATATGTAGGGCTTGACTATAAATGAAAGTGACGCAAGCGGGAGGGCCAGATGGCCAAGCGTTAAAAAAATAACTCACTTTTTACGCGGAACGGTAAGTTACCGACAACTCATAAGCCCGCTATGTTAACATAAATTTCAATGGCCGGTTAGCGCATCGGTAAGAGCTCGGGTTCATAGTACGAGGATCGCTGGTTCGATTCCCCGCGGGGACGCTTTTTTTTAATAATAAATATTAATACTAATAAAATAATTAAATTGACAAATTAATAATTACAATTAAAAAGTTAAAGAATAATAATAAATAACAATAATAAAAGAAAGTTATTTTAAAAATTGTAAATAAAAAAAAGCGTCCCCCCGGGGAATCGAACCAGCGATCCTCGTACTATGAACCCGAGCTCTTACCGCTGCGCTGACCGCCAATTGAAATTTATGCTAACATAGCGGGCTTATGATTTGTAGGTAACTTACCGGTCCGCGAAAAAGTGAGTTATTTTTTTAACGCTTGCCCATCTGGCCCTCCCGCTTGTGTCACTTTCATTTATAGTCATATATAGCCTTGCATATAGTGTAAATTTGGGCCAAATCGGTGATGACGACTTGACAGGGCCCCCGTGTTAGTTATACTTCTAGATAGATAAGATTAAACCAATAAGTTTGGCTAGAGTAGACTTGTTTAACTAAACTGGAACTAGGTGGAGTAAACTAGATGGATTAGACTTGATAAACTATACTATAAGGAATAGATTAATGCTAGGACTATGGACTAGACTAGGCTACTTTCAAAACTAGTCTGATACCTTGTTTTTCTTCGGATTTCGTCTAAATGTCCGACGACCTCACTGACGTTGGAGTTCAGCATTTTGAAGGTGACTTCCTCAGAGTGGGAGTTCGTGACCGCGTCGAATTTGTACTTGGGTCTTGTGGCGAAGTTTGTCGTCAAAATCTTTGCCAAAATCGGGCACTTTATGACTAGATTCCTCGAAATCGTCGGCTAAAAACCATTTAAATATAACTTGTCAAATTTTGACACTTGTGACAGTATTTTGACAATAACCTGACAATATTTTGACAATATTATTGACAATATTTTGAGAATAATAATAAACTTATTGTGACATTAGGTTTTGTGACGTCAGTTTTACAAAAGATCGGTGGAGAATTTGTTGTTGTTACCAGTTTTGAGTCGATGTATCTTTCGAATTCCGGTGTGGGAACTTGGACGTCGTGGCCGTGAGTCGAACAGTTTGTCAGAATTGCCTCGAAGTGGTCCACGACGGCGTAACTCAACGGCAGCTCGTACAGCTTCGTTAAAATTGTCCGAATCTCCCTGTCAGACCAAGTTCTAAAAACAAAGAAATCGGTTTTCAAAGAGATTAGGTTTAGTCTGCACTAGACTAGTTCAAACAGACAATGCCGGATGGACTAGATCTAAAGTTTAGATAAGACCAGACCTGTCTAGTCCAATTAGCAATTATAATAATATCACAATAGTCTGACAGTGTTTCTAACAAGTTTGACACTCAATCACAGTGATAACTACATGAAATATTCAGTCAATTCTCGTCGAATTTTCGACATTAGTCTTACAGTGTTTCTGAAAAATTTGATAATAGTCTGACAAGTTTGATAACAGTCTGACAGTGTTTCTTACAAGTTTGACAATAGTCTGACAGTGTTTGTGACAAGCTTGATAATAGTCTGACAAGTTTGATAACAGTCTGACAGTGTTTCTGACAAGTTTGACATTAGTCTGACAGTGTTTCTGGCAAGTTTGACAATAATCTGACAGTGTTTCTTACAAGTTTTCCACTCAATCACAGTGATAACAACATGAAATATTCAGTCAATTCTCATCGAAATTTTGATATTAGTCTAACAGTGTTTCTGAAAAGCTTGATAATAGTCTGACAAGTTTGATAACAGTCTGACAGTGTTTCTGACAAGTTTGACAGTAGTCTGACAGTGTTTCTGGCAAGTTTGACAATAATCTGACAGTGTTTCTTACAAGTTTGACACTCAATCACAGAGGACTAGTTAGAGAAGACTAAACCCCCTATTCCACCTTGGCTTTTAGTATGCGCCACCCAAGTACCGGGTATATTTTGTATTCAATCAGGGTGGGCAGCCCAGACGGGTAATGAAAACCGCCCTAGTTTTTGTGTCCCCGACCAGGATTCGAACCCGGGTATCTCCCGCATACCGTCTGACAGTATTTCTGACAAGTTTGACATAAGTCTGACAGTTTGACAACAGGCTGACAGTGTTTCTGAAAAGTTTGAGATTAGTCTGACAGTGTTTCAGACAAGTTTGACAATGAATAAACTGAATCACTTTGATAACGACATGAAAAATTTATCGCCGAATTTTCCAAAATAATCTTATCTAGTCTTGTCCAAATCTTGGCTACTATTACTATCCAGTCGCCCCAATCCTATCATTGACATTTCCTTACCCTGATCGGTCAGTGTCGAAAACGTCGAAGATCTCCCCTACACTCATCACCGTGGTCTCCTGCATCAGATGGTAGTAGTACCCGAAAGCGAACTGCAAATCGGCACCGCACCGTACCCGGCTCCGCGACGTCGCCTCCACCTCCCTGCGAAAAACCCGCTGCATCCCCTCCATAACCCCCCTGTCGATCATGATAGGTCCGTGGGCCGCCACATACCGCGTCTTGTACCCGTACGCGCCGTTCAGCACCCGGTTGGTGTGCTGGAGCGAGTCGCCGAACGCGTCCACTCGCCTCCGCGCCTTGACCCGCTGCAACGTGGACTTGCGCCGCTTTCGGCGGCGGAGCTTGTCGGTCAGCAAGACGCCGTTGTTGTGCGCGAGGATCAGCTGCGTGAGGTTGGACGACAAGGAGGAATTGCGAGGGAAGCGAGGGTGAGGCAGCGAGGTCGTGGAGGAAACCTCAGGCCGCGAGTGGAAACGTTCGATTATCATTCCGTTCTCATCCTGAAAGAACAATGTGAGAATTAGATAAGATCAGAACAAATAAGATTAGAGCAAAATCAGAGTAAAATCAGAATAAGATTAGAGCAAGATCAGATCAAAATTGGAGCAAGATTAGAGCAAGATCAATACAAGATCAGAGCAAAATTGGAACAAGGTCAGAGCAAGATCAAAGCAAAATCACAACAAGTTTAGAGCAAGATGAAAGCAAGATCAGAGCAAAATTGGAGCAAGGTCAGAGCAAGATCAAAGCAAAATTAGAACAAGTTTAGAGCAAGATCAAGCAAGATCAGAGCAAAATTGGAGCATGATCAGAGCAACATCAAAGCAAGATCAGAACAAGTTTAGAGCAAGATCAGAGCTAGATCATAGCAAGATCAAAGCAAGATCAGAGCAAAATTGGAGCAAGGTCAGAGCAAGATCAAAGCAAAATCAGAACTAGTTTAGAGCAAGATCAGAGCAAAATTGGAGGAAGATCAGAGCAAGATCAAAGAAAGATCAGAACAAGTTTAGAGCAAGATCAGAGTAAGATCAGAGCAAGATCAAAGCAAGATCAGAGCAAAATTGGAGCAAGGTCAGAGCAAGATCAAAGCAAAATCAGAATAAGTTTTGAGCAAGATCAGAGCAAGCTCAAGCAAGATCAGAGCAAAATTGGAGCAAGATCAGAGCAAGATCAAAGCAAGATCAGAGCAAGATTGGAGCAAGATCAGAGCAAGATCAAAGCAAGATCAGAGCAAGATTGGAGCAAGATCAGAGCAAGATCAAAGCAAGATCAGAGCAAAATTGGAGCAAGGTCAAAGCAAGATCAAAGCAAAATCAGAGCAAAATCATAGCAAGATCAAAGCAAGATCAGAGCAAGATTGGAGCAAGATCAGAGCAAGATCAAAGCAAGATCAGAGCAAGATCAAAGCAAGATCAGAGCAAGATTGGAGCAAGATCAGAGCAAGATCAAAGCAAGATCAGAGCAAGATTGGAGGAAGATCAGAGCAAGATCAAAGCAAGATCAGAGCAAAATTGGAGCAAGGTCAAAGCATGATCAAAGCAAAATCAGAACAAAATCATAGCAAGATCAAAGCAAGATCAGAGCAAGATCAGAGCAAGATCAGAGCAAGATCAGAGCAAGATCAAAGCAAGATCAGAGCAAGATTGGAGCAAGATCAGAGCAAGATCAAAGCAAGATCAGAGCAAAATTGGAGCAAGGTCAAAGCAAGATCAAAGCAAAATCAGAAAAAAATTAGAACAAGATCAGAGCAAGATCAAGCAAGATCAGAGCAAGATCAATGCAAGATCAGAACAAGTTTAGAGCAAGATCAGAGCTAGATCATAGCAAGATCAAAGCAAGATCAGAGCAAAATTGGAGCAAGGTCAGAGCAAGATCAAAGCAAGATCAAAGCAAGATCAGAGCAAAATTGGAGCAAGGTCAAAGCATGATCAAAGCAAAATCAGAAGAAATTTAGAACAAGATCAGAGCAAGATTGGAGCAAGATCAGAGCAAGATCAAAGCAAGATCAGAGCAAAATTGGAGCAAGGTCAAAGCAAGATCAAAGCAAAATCAGAAAAAATTTAGAACAAGATCAGAGCAAGATCAAGCAAGATCAGAGCAAGATCAATGCAAGATCAGAACAAGTTTAGAGCAAGATCAGAGCTAGATCATAGCAAGATCAAAGCAAGATCAGAGCAAAATTGGAGCAAGGTCAGAGCAAGATCAAAGCAAGATCAAAGCAAGATCAGAGCAAAATTGGAGCAAGGTCAAAGCATGATCAAAGCAAAATCAGAACAAAATCATAGCAAGATCGAAGCAAGATCAGAGCAAGATTGGAGCAAGATCAAAGCAAGATCAGAGCAAGATTGGAGCAAGATCAGAGCAAGATCAAAGCAAGATCAGAGCAAAATTGGAGCAAGGTCAAAGCAAGATCAAAGCAAAATCAGAAGAAATTTAGAACAAGATCAGAGCAAGATCAAGCAAGATCAGAGCAAGATCAATGCAAGATCAGAACAAGTTTAGAGCAAGATCAGAGCAAGATCATAGCAAGATCAAAGCAAGATCAGAACAAGATTGGAGCAAGATCAGAACAAGATTGAAGCAAGATCAAACAAGATTAGAGTAAGATCAGTTAAGACTTACCTACCTTATCTTCATCCACACAATCCATGCCGTCCATCTGACAGGCAGCGTTGTAACACTGGGAATCGCACTGACCATCGTTGACGTACATCCACGGGCAGTCGTCAGCGCAGGGAGGCACCGGCCAGGTGAGATAGATTAGGAAGCCGCGGTTGGGGGTGTGGAAGTCGTCGGGGTGGACAGGGGCGCCGAGGAAGGTGTCGTCGTTGAGGTAGATGAAGCGGCTGGAGAGGCCGGGGATCCGGTGCAGGTGGGTCTCTATGGCGGGGCTGGAGAAGGTGGGCAGGTGGTCGGCGTCGGGGAAGATCTGCGCGTGCGTGACGACGGAGATTCGGGGCTGGTCGAGATTGAGCCAGTAGGGGATTTGGCCGTTGGTCACTATGTAGATATGGCGGATCCATGGAGCATATAAATCTAAAGATCTAAAGAAAAATAATTTTAATTACTCTTGTGCCAATAGTTTGAAAATCAACGTCATTTTGACAATGGGCATGTAAGGCTGATTGCCCGATGACATCTAATTTGTTTATTCTGTTGGCATTTGTTTACCTGAGGGAGAATTTGAGTTCATATTTGTCATCGAAGCGTTGTGGAGAGGCATCGCCGTCGACGTCGTCTGTGCTCATGTGCTTTTTCAAATTAGAGAGGAACCTGGGGTCAGAGCCATTCACCCAAGTGTAGACTGCATCGATTGGATCTGGCAGACAATTTGAGCTGTTCGCTTCCAAGTAATCTTTATCTGTCTAGAAATTAATGATGTTAGAATGGTCAATACCTAGTGCATGAGTTATAGTTCGATAAAGATAAACAGACAAATCAAGTTAGAGAAGACTAAACTCCCTATTACACCTTTGCCTTTAGTATGAGGCACCCCACTCCTCGGTGGTGTAGTTGACAACATACCCGCCTTCAATGTGGGAGACCCGGGTTCGAATACTAGTCGGGGAGACAACAACTAGGGCGGTTTTCATTAACCGTCCGGGCTGCCCACCCTGAATGAATGCAAAAATATGCGATACCGGGGTGTCGCATACTAAAAAGCCAAGGTGGAATAGGGGGTTTAGTGAGAGTATGAGGCACCCCGGTATCGCATATTTTGCATTCAATCAGGGTGGGCAGCCTGGACAGGTGGTGAAAAGCACCCTAGTAATCACCTACCCTGACCAGGTTTCGTACCTGGGTCTCCCGCATTGAATGGCGGGTATGTTGTCAACTACATCACTGAGGACAAGTTAGAGAAGACTCTCACTAAACGCCCTATTCCACCTTGGCTTTTAGTATGCGCCACCCTGGTATCGGGTATATTTTGTATTCAATCAGGGTGGGCAGCCCAGACGGGTAATGAAAACCGCCCTAGTTTTTGTGTCCCCGACCAGGATTCGAACCCGGGTCTCCCGCATTGAAAGGCAGATATGCTGTCAACTACACCACTGAGGAGGACTAGTTAGAGTAGACTAGATGGATGAAACTTAATAGAGAAGACTTACCTGAGCAAAATATAAGATAAAAACAAGGGTGATAACAGCAACCAACACTCGGTATCTCAGTATCAAGTGAAATAGGTAATATTTCGGCGTCATTCCAGAGTCCATTTACATTATTTTGACTAGAAAGAGCGGAGAAACCGTGTCCAAAACAGAGAAAAGACCGCGACAAACACTACAAATCCTTATCTAATCACCAGCCAATGGAAAAACTCGACAGTGACTCTTTCCATGGCGAAAATCCGATCAAAACCGACCGAGGAAAGCATTTCAAACTACCTCACAGTTTACACTCGATTGGAGTTTCCAAAAAGTAAACGCACATCTCAGTTGTCTACTGTCAGGGTACTGTCAAATAACAGCTGACGCAGAAACTAATGAGCTGAAGTAGGTTGTAGCTGTCACTGAGCTGTCAGAAGCTAGGCAACAATATATCAACAATGGCGAGTGCGTTGATGAACGCCGTGTATAAAAAGGCCTTTTCGCCACATTCAACTAGGCATTTCCTCAAGAATGGCACAGCCTTAATCTCAACTAGGTAAACCACACAAAAAAAAAAACCTTAAAATAACACGAAAATCATTTATTATGTAATAAGTTAGGTTATGTAAGAAAAACAATATTTCATTCCTGAACTGGAACGTAATTACAGTTTTCACGATTTTTCGCTTTTAGTAATAGTAACAAGGCCAAATGGTATCCAGACTCGGAATGGATGAGCCAGTACGATGGCCCGGTCATGTACCCCGATGAACACAAAAGCAATTGGACTCTGCCACCCTACAACGCCCAGCTGGCTCCAGTTGAAAAAACCGTGAAAAACCTCACCTTGAATTTCGGACCCCAACATCCGGCTGCTCACGGTGTACTCCGTCTGGTACTCGAGTTAGATGGCGAGGTAATTATTTTTCAACTAATTATTTTTTATGGTAATAATAAATATGGAAAACTTGTCCGATTTTAGTGATTATGATATTATTAATTGTTAAGCACAACTATTCCACATTTTTAAGTTAATTTTAAGACTCAATTATCAATTTAAATTGGTTTCTTATAGGTTGTTAAGAGTTCTGATGCACATATTGGTCTTTTGCACCGAGGGACTGAGAAACTGATTGAATACAAGACCTACACCCAAGCTCTGCCGTACTTCGACAGGTTGGATTACGTCTCTATGATGTGCAACGAGCAATGTTACAGCATGGCCGTTGAGAAATTGATGAACATTGAGGTTCCACTCAGGGCTAAATACATTAGAAGTGAGTTGCTTTAACATTCCTTTTGTGACTAATATTTTCCTATTATTAGTTTTATTATTTTTTATGCAGTTATAGCCTTAATAATGACCGATTGGAACTTAAATTTTTCTAATTGTTACTTTAATTAATGTTTCGCATTTATTGCTTTAATATTGCCAACTTGTCTTTCAGCTATGTTTGCTGAGTTGACAAGAATTTTGAACCACATCATGGCGGTGGGCACGCACGCCCTCGACGTCGGCGCCCTCACCCCCTTCTTCTGGCTCTTCGAGGAACGCGAGAAACTCATGGAGTTCTATGAGAGAGTCTCAGGGGCTCGCATGCACGCCGCTTACATCCGCCCCGGAGGCGTTTCCTTAGTAATAAATAATAAATATCAAATTAATTGCCATTGCCAATATTAAATTAATTTTCATTGCCAATTTTAAATTAATTTTCGTTGTCAATGTCAAATTAATTGTCATTCTCAAGGTCAAATTAATTGTCATTCTCAATATTGAAGTAATTGACAAATGTCAAATTATTAGTCATTCTCAGTATTAAATTGTCATTCTCAATGTCAAATAGTCATTCTGAACTTCCAATTGTCAATCTCAATATTGAAGTAATTGACATATGTCAAAGTATTAGTCATTCTCAATGTCAAATAGTCATTCTCAATGTCAAATAGTCATTCTCAATGTCCAATTGTCATTCTCAATATTGAAGTAATTGACAAATGTCAAATTATTAGTCATTCTCTTTATTAAATTCTTAATGTCAAATAGTCATTCTCAAAGTCCAATTGTCATTCTCAATATTGAAGTAATTGACAAAGGTCAAATTATTAGTCATTCTCGGTATTAAATTGTCATTCTCAATGTCAAATAGTCATTTTAAATGTCCAATTGTCATTCCTAATATTGAAGTAATTGACAAATGTCAAATTATTAGTCATTCTCGGTATTAAATTGTCATTTTCAATGTCAAATAGTCATTTTAAATGTCCAATTGTCATTCTCAATATTGAAGTAATTGACAAATGTCCAATTTCTAGTCATTCTCGGTATTAAATTGTCATTCTCAATGTCAAATAGTCATTCTCAATGTCCAATTGTCATTCTCAATATTGAAGTAATTGACGAGTGTCAAATTATTAGTCATTCTCTTTATTAAATTCTCAATGTCAAATAGTCATTCTCAATGTCCAATTGTCATTCTCAATATTGAAGTAATTGACAAATGTCAAATTATTAGTCATTCTCGGTATTAAATTGTCATTCGCAATGTCAAATAGTCATTCTCAATGTCCAATTGTCATTCTCAATATTGAAGTAATTGACAAATGTCAAATTATTAGTCATTCTCTTTATTAAATTCTCAATGTCAAATAGTCATTCTCAATGTCCAATTGTCATTCTCAATATTGAAGTAATTGACAAACGTCAAATTATTAGTCATTCTCGGTATTAAATTGTAATTCTCAATGTCAAATAGTCATTCTCAATGTCCAATTGTCATTCTCAATATTGAAGTATGTAGTCATGACAAATATCAAATTATTAGTCATTCTCGGTATTAAATTGTCATTTTCAATGTCAAATAGTCATTTTAAATGTCCAATTGTCATTCTCAATATTGAAGTAATTGACAAATGTCAAATTATTAGTCATTCTCTTTATTAAATTCTCAACGTCAAATAGTCATTCTCAATGTCCAATTGTCATTCTCAATATTGAAGTAATTGACAAATGTCAAATTATTAGTCATTCTCTTTATTAAATTGTCACTTTCAATGTCAAATAGTCATTCGCAATGTCCAATTGTCATTCTCAATATTGAAGTAATTGACGAGTGTCAAATTATTAGTCATTCTCTTTATTAAATTCTCAATGTCAAATAGTCATTCTCAATGTCCAATTGTCATTCTCAATATTGAAGTAATTGACAAATGTCAAATTATTAGTCATTCTCTTTATTAAATTCTCAATGTCAAATAGTCTTTCTCAAAGTCCAATTGTCATTCTCAATATTGAAGTAATTGACAAAGGTCAAATTATTAGTCATTCTCGGTATTAAATTGTCATTCTCAATGTCAAATAGTCATTTTAAATGTCCAATTGTCATTCTCAATATTGAAGTAATTGACAAATGTCAAATTATTAGTCATTCTCGGTATTAAATTGTCATTTTCAATGTCAAATAGTCATTTTAAATGTCCAATTGTCATTCTCAATATTGAAGTAATTGACGAGTGTCAAATTATTAGTCATTCTCTTTATTAAATTCTCAATATCAAATAGCCATTCTCAATGTCCAAATGTCATTCTCAATATTGAAGTAATTGACAAATGTCCAATTTCTAGTCATTCTCGGTATTAAATTGTCATTCTCAATGTCAAATAGTCATTCTCAATGTCCAATTGTCATTCTCAATATTGAAGTAATTGACGAGTGTCAAATTATTAGTCATTCTCTTTATTAAATTCTCAATATCAAATAGTCATTCTCAATGTCCAATTGTCATTCTCAATATTGAAGTAATTGACAAATGTCAAATTATTAGTCATTCTCGGTATTAAATTGTCATTTTCAATGTCAAATAGTCATTCTCAATGTCCAATTGTCATTCTCAATATTGAAGTAATTGACGAGTGTCAAATTATTAGTCATTCTCTTTATTAAATTCTCAATGTCAAATAGTCATTCTCAATGTCCAATTGTCATTCTCAATATTGAAGTAATTGACAAATGTCAAATTATTAGTCATTCTCGGTATTAAATTGTCATTTTCAATGTCAAATAGTCATTCTCAATGTCCAATTGTCATTCTCAATATTGAAGTAATTGACGAGTGTCAAATTATTAGTCATTCTCTTTATTAAATTCTCAATGTCAAATAGTCATTCTCAATGTCCAATTGTCATTCTCAATATTGAAGTAATTGACAAATGTCAAATTATTAGTCATTCTCTTTATTAAATTGTCACTTTCAATGTCAAATAGTCATTCTCAATGTCCAATTGTCATTCTCAATAATGAAGTAATTGACGAGTGTCAAATTATTAGTCATTCTCTTTATTAAATTCTCAATGTCAAATAGTCATTCTCAATGTCCAATTGTCATTCTCAATATTGAAGTAATTGACAAATGTCAAATTATTAGTCATTCTCTTTATTAAATTGTCACTTTCAATGTCAAATAGTCATTCTCAATGTCCAATTGTCATTCTCAATATTGAAGTAATTGACAAATGTCAAATTATTAGTCATTCTCTTTATTAAATTGTCACTTTCAATGTCAAATAGTCATTCTCAATGTCCAATTGTCATTCTCAATATTGGAGTAATTGACAAATGTCAAATTATTAGTCATTCTCTTTATTAAATTCTCATTCTCAATGTCAAATAGTCATTCTCAATGTCCAATTGTCATTCTCAATATTGAAGTAATTGACAAATGTCAAATGAGTAGTCATTTTCTTTATTAAATTGTCATTCTCAGTGTCAAATAGTCATTTTCAATGTCCAATTGTCATTCTCAATATTGAAGTAATTGACAAATGTCAAATTAGTAGTCATTCTCAATATCTAAATTAATTGGCATTCTTCATATAAATTGAATGAGATTTGAAATATTAAGTTCCCATTTATTGCGAAATATTTTTTTTAGGATTTGCCGCTGGGTCTTCTTGATGACATATACGATTTCTGCCGAAGTTTCTCGGAGAGGATCGACGAGGTCGAAGACGTTCTGACCACCAACAGGATCTGGGTGCAGCGCACCGAAGACATCGGGATCGTCAGCGCCGAGGACGCCCTCAATTACGGCTTCAGGTTTTACAAAACAAAACATATTCCATTCTCGATCTTCATTATTGACGCCAATTTATTTTGTAGCGGCGTGATGTTGCGCGGATCCGGGATCAAGTGGGACCTGAGGAAACAACAACCGTACGACGCCTACCATTTGGTCGACTTTGACGTTCCGATCGGCACCAAGGGCGACTGTTACGACCGGTAATAAACTGACAGATTTTTTGCTGGCAATTTCACGTTTCCGTTTCAGTTATTTGTGCCGTGTCGAGGAGATGAGGCAGTCGTTGCGGATCATCGACCAGTGTCTCAATCAAATGCCCAGCGGTGAGATTAAAACCGACGACGCGAAATTAACAACACCAACTAGAGCCGAAATGAAGGTAAATTGATGTAATGTCAAATTTGACGTTACTTAAATAGACGACGATTCGTAGTTGAATTTTTTCAAGTCAATTTTCGCATCAATGTTTTCGGGCACTTTTTGACTTATAACCGGTGAAAATAACAAAATATGCCCGAAACTTTCATATTCCCGCCTTTGAAACTTGGTGCACCCGCATGCGCTTAACTAGCCATAAAATATTTAATACATTAGTGTGGAAAGTTTGGTTTCTCGTTAGCTGGAGCGCTGTAAAATCATTTCCGCACGAAATTTGTATAAATTTTTTTGGCCGACAATTATTTAAGAAACAAATAGACCCTCCGTCTAAACTTCCGGTCCCTCACCCTCGCCCCCACTTCCGGTTCCCACATCACTTCCGGTCGTTTTTGATATCAATGTCATGTTTCTGTCAATTTTGCTATTTGTCAATGTAATTTTGATATCAATATTTGATATGTCATTGTGACGTTATTTGTAAAGAAATAATTGTTTGTTTTTAGACGTCAATGGAAGCGTTGATTCATCATTTCAAGTTGTTCACGCAGGGGTACCAGGTGCCCCCGGGTGTGACGTACACGGCCATAGAGGCGCCCAAAGGCGAGTTTGGGGTTTACTTGGTGGCGGACGGTAGTTCGAAGCCTTACCGTTGTAAGATCAAGGCGCCCGGTTTTGCGCATTTGGCTGCCATTGACAAGATCGGTAAGAACCATATGTTGGCGGACATCGTCGCCATCATCGGCACCCTGGACGTCGTCTTCGGCGAAATCGATCGTTAAAGAAATTCCCCGAGATTTCTAGGTATTTTTAATTTTCCAAAAACTTTTCTTCTGTATAGGTAATTGTAATTAAGTATTTTTAATTTAATTTCTGTTGCTGTATAAACGTTGAACTAATTGTGGAGGTGATTAAGAACGTTTTGAAATAAATAAGACCTTCCTTTCAAGGCTTCCCAAATTAGAACACATTGTATGCGGGAAAAGGTTATTCCATACGAACGTTAGTCACGGCAGAAGCAAAGGACTTGAATATAGCCGATAGCGCTACAACGTTTGATTTGTCCGCTGCAGCTCTCAAATTATTACCCGTACATTGTGTTAATATTGTGGGTTTTTTTTTAACCTTTTACATTTTCCATCCTATTTTGTGTCTTAAATTTTGCCAAAATCAGCAAAATAGCCAAATTGCAATTTCAAATTAAAACACCAAAGAATGTCAACAGTACTTATATTAATAAATTTTAATATATTAAATTAATAAATTAATTAACTCCTTGACATACAATGACGTCTCTAAGACGTCATGTATATGTCATAAGATCACATGTATATGGACACGTCAACGTCATTTTATTCGTATGTCAAGGGATTAAATGTCAAAATTAGTAATCTAATTATTATTTAACTGTCATAAGATAGGAGAAGAATAATGCAAATATCTGTCATATTTGACATAAGAGTTTTCAGTTTTCAAGAAAAAATAATTAAATTTGACAATTATTTATTCCATAGCCAACGCGTGGAGAGAAGTTCGACCTCGTAGCGAATACCCTGCTGTGGGTGCCGATTCTGTGCTCTGCTCACCACAAGCTTCCATCCCAGTCGATAGTTCTTACTTCAGTAGTTGTCAGTCGCTGGTTCTTTAGATCGCTCTCTATATGTTTCAACCATGTCGCCTTCGGTGCTTGATGTATCCTCCAATCGGGAGGTCGTTTTCTCTATAAGAGAATAAGGTCGATTGTAGCCCACCGTACAGATCTGGCCGAACTATCGTAACCGACGTTTTTGAATTCCCTCAACAATTGGTGTCATTTGGTCACACCTTTCTCTCGTTTCGGAGGCATTCGCGAAGTAAGTCACGGATACTCTGTCTCAAGCATCGCATTTAGAAGATCTCGAGCTTGTTGGGCAATGACCATGTTTTTGATCCGTAAAGGAGAATTGGGAGGATCAGTAAAAACACAAGTCTGCCAGAGAGCTATGGAGAGGTCGAGGAATATCACTACGAGATATTTGTCAATGTAACTTTGATATGTCATTGTGACGCTATTTGTAAGGAAATAATTGTTTGATTTTAGACGTCAATGGAAGTGTTGATTCATCATTTCAAGTTGTTCGCGCAGGGGTACCAGGTGCCCTCGAGTGTGACGTATATGGCCATCGAGGCACCCAACGGCGAGTTTCTAATCCGTACAGGAGAATTGGGAGGATCAGTAAAAATACAAGTCTGCCAAAGAGCTATGGTCGATGTTAGAAATATCACTACGAGATAAATTCCCGAACCTAACAATACGACAAAGAACAGACGTCGCAGATGCAGTGGAAAGGATTACAACACTGAAATGGAACATTGCCAGGATAGCGGATGATAGGTGGATGGAGCGGATACTCGAATGACGTCCCAGACAACTCTGCATTTAGAAGCAGAGATGGTCCTACGATATTAAGCGCATCACTGGAAACTGGATGCGGGAGGCACAAGATAAAATCTAAGGGAGGTCTATATCCAGCAGTGGACACATGGCAATGGCTGATTGATGATGATGATTCAATAGAGCGCGACGTCCTGCTGAACATCTTCAACCAATTTGGGGTTGACTTTATACTGCTGGCACTAATTAGAGCCACCCTATCTGAATCAAAATCCAAAGTAAAGTTCCTAGGATATCTATCGGACTTTTTTTGAAGTCAAAACGGGAGTCGAACAAGGTGACGGGCTCTCTCCATTGCTTTTCAACGGCGTTCTCGAAAAGATCATTAGGACCTGGCGAACACAATTATCAGAGCTGAGTATAGTCCTATGAGAATGGGAATAGAATCCAAGGGGATTGTGTGGCATTCACTGATGTAATCGCCATTTTGTAGAAACTGCAAGTCGACCTTCTGAAAGAAATCGCGGAACAAGCTGGCCTGCAGATACCATTTGAAAAACCAGAAGTAATGACCAACATCCTGGACATTGTGAAAAATAAGCCACCGTTCTGCTGTAGATGGCTCTGGCAAAGTCATCGCAGTAAAATCTGCCACGAAACCCCCTCGACACTTGTGTCTAAGATCAAGACACCAAGCACAAGTGTATGCCGTGGGAGGAGGCCTTGGCCCGTCATGGGCCTGTTGCGCCAGGAATTATTATTATAATGACCAACATCAAAGATGCAAAACTCCAGACAAAATACGGGAGGATCAACCGAGTGGAAACATTTAAGTACCTGGAGGAGATCATCATGAAAAGTGGACTGGACAAAGAAGCACTTAAGGAACGAATACGCAAACTTGAAATAATCCATCAAATGTCGCGCTCAATGTACAACAAAAAATGCCTGTCCCTGAAGCCGGTAGTTATGCATGCAGCTGAAACCCTATCCCTAAATGCTAAGAAAGTACTCCTCGAAGAACTAGAGAAGAGCGCAAATTCATTAGAGGTGTAATGGGATCGAAAAAACCCAACAAAGAAGTCTACAGTGAAATAGAGAAAATTACAGAAACGATCTGTAAGACTTGTCGCATACTGGATCCGCTGGTATCCGCTCAGCTCAGCCTTTCAGCCTAAAAAAATATAAAACCCGTGTATTTAAATAGAAACGCACATACTGCGTTCCGACTGCGTCCGCTCAGCTCAGCTTGGCTCCGTTCCGCTTCTTATCCTCTGCGAAGAATACTAGGTCGGATGCTGGCGGATGGTTCACGTAGGCGCAACACTAACGTTTTCATATATGCGCTAAGGCATTTATGCAACCAGGATAGCAGCACATATTTAACTCTCCCGGTGGAGAGGTGGAAGGGGGTTGAGTGTGTGGAAAAGTGACGAAGCTGAGCGAATGCAATATGTGGAAAATGGCGGAGCTGAGAGGAGCGGGCCCGATCGGATCTGATGTGAGCTGAGCGGAGCGGATCCTGTATGCGACAAGCCTAAGAGGCGGGCACGGTATTATGGTCATCGCAAACGAATGGACGGAAACGGGGTGACAAAACAGATTTTTCACTTTTTTGACTGCAAACACAAAACTAGAATGCCCTGGTTTATAGATACCAAAGAAGACCTGCATCTAAAAAATGACGACGTCTTCAATAGAAATCTCTACCGCAAAAAGATATTGACGCATGGGATAAACCGAGATGAACCAAAAGGAAGACAAGTTACCGCCACAAGCTGCCAAATATTAACGTGTTCCTAGATGGCATCAAGGAATAATAATAATATTTAACCTCTTGACATACAATGATGTCTCTAAGACGTCATGGATATGTGATAAGATCACATGTATATGGATATGTCTCACACGTCAACGCGCATTTTATACGAATGTTAAGAGGTTAAGAGAGAATTGGTAGGGAAAGATCCTATGTCCTGGACCCACCTCCCCCTCTGATCTTGACCTCCACCTTGGCCACTTCCATTGACGATGATGACCTCCGCTCCCCCACCCACTTCCGGTGACCTCGGCAACTTCAGGTGACCTTGACGAGTTCCGGTCCCCACCTCCGCCCCCGCTTCTGACGACCTTGACCACTTCCGGTTCCATTCACATTGCTTCACCATGCTAACCAATGGGATAAAAGCTTAAAGATTAGGTTGACTTAACATTAGGTTAATTGGGTTAGGTTACGGGAGGTTAAGACTGAAGGGCGCCTCATTACAAACCTGTAAACTAACCCAACTAACCTAACCTTTTTTTTTTCGGGAGGAGGGGTAAAATACATTATCGTACGGCCCTCAGTGCTCTAAATTGCTCTGAGGAGTGTGGGACTACTCGCCTTAGTGGCTTGACTACCCACTAACAAACCCACTCCTCAATTCTGACCCCTTGTGGGACTGTCTTCTCAGCATTACTTCGCTCTGGGTTTTCCTAAACAGGGTGTGAGGTCTATGCTGCCCCACGCTAAAGCGGGAGTGAGGTCTATTTTTAATCAGCTTTTATCAGCTTGTAATCAGGTTATCAGCTTTCAATTAGTTTTAATCTCCTTGGGTTGGGTTTATCTTATTCCTCTTTTTTTGCGATCCGTTTCGTCGTTCTCTTTTGCTATTATGACAGATGTCGCTAGTTTCTCCACCGCGTCCCAGCATTCTCTGCTTTGTAGCATTGTCTCCTGTAGGTTTTCTGGGGTCAGCTTTCTTCCCACCTTTTTTTCCATTTCCAGCCGTTGTTTCGCCCATCTGCGGCAGTTGAAAAATGTATGGAGGCAATCATCCACCAGGTCCGGGCAGTACACACAATTTTCGGTCTCCCTCAGATGTCTGCGATAGAGGTATGCCATGAAGCTACCATGTCCGAGCAGCAGCTGCGAGAGAAAGTAATTTACTTCTCCGTATCCTCGTGCCACCCATGGTTCTATGAGTGGGATGATTCGTTTTGTCCACACCGTACATCCGGTTTCCTGGTTCCATCTTGTCTGCCATTCGTGCATAGTGTCTTCTCTAATCCGACTACTGCTCTCCTCCCCTTCAAGTTACGTTCTTAGCCTTTCTTTTGCCATCAGGTCTATTGGCATTGGCACTATCGACAGCGCTTCCGCCGAGGTCGTTCTGTAGGAACTACATATCCGTATTTTGCCAGCTGTCTGTATTCTTTCATATATTCTTCTATATTTTTATGTTCTTATCAACGATTCATACCACGTAGGAGCACCGTACAGCATTTTTGACAGTGCCACTGTGCAGAGTGTGCGTCTGCGGCTCGCCCTTGGTCCCTTAACGTTTGTCATTAGCCTTCTCAGCTGTTCTACCGTTTGGCTTACGTTTTTTGCGGTTTCCTGCAAGTGCGTATACATTTTTAGGTCTTTATCCAGTCGTATGCCCAAATATTTTATACCTATTTTTGTTTTAATTGTCGTATTTTGAAAACTTATGCTCATCTCAGATAGGGTTCTTCTCCCCACCAGTACCAACGCTTCGATTTTTCTGGCGCAATTTCAAGACCCATTTCTTCCAGCTCCTGGTCTATGATATTAAGCGACCATTCCACTTTTCGTTTCAGGTATTCCGCATTGCCATCTATCACCACCACTGCCAAATCGTCCGCGTACGCCACGAGGTGAGTTCGCTCCGGGAGGACCAGCCTGAGAATCCTGTCGTAATATGCAATCCATAATGTGGGACCCAAGACAGATCCTTGTGGCACCTCGCTGCTTACGTCGATTTTTTTGCCTTTCCCTATTTCTATTTTCCTGTCTCTAAGATGGTTTCTAATCAGACGTACTAAGTATGCCGATATCTTTTGTTCTTCCAGCGTTTTCAAAATCTCAGACCACGGTGCACAGTTAAAAGCGTTTCGTATGTCTAGTGCCACCATTATTGCTAATTTTTTATGTGGGCAGGAAGGGGCGGAGGCAACCCTTGCTAGCTCTTGTATTTTCGTGACAGCATCGACAGTTGATCTGCCTTTGCGGAAGCCATATTGTTGTTCTGGCAGGGCGTCTTTTTCTTCAAGCTCTTGTTGCAGTCTGTTTCTTATGATGCTCTCCCATAATTTCCCTGGTACATTTAGTAAGCATAGAGGTCGATCGCTGTCCTTAGAGTCTTTGTGTTTTTTCGGTTTTTCTATAAGCACTAAGCGAGCAGTTTTCCAGATTTGTGGGAATCTCTCCTCTCTCAGTAGTCTATTCAGGCATGCTCTATTCGTGATTTTCTAGCACTATTCTAAATATTTCCGGAGTTATCCCATCCGGCCCAGGTGCTTTCCCATTTGGGTAGCCGCAGTCCTTAATTCCGCTGCTGATATTTCCTATACTATCTCGTCGGTTTCTTTCTTCTCTTGTGGGGTCCAGCTTAACGGCCGGTGGGTTGGGAAGAGTTTATCCGCCCATTTCAGTTGTTTTTCTTCCTCTAGTGTATTATTGTCTCTCAGCATTTTGGTTTTCTTTAGGAAGATCTGGTACGCTAGTCCCCAGACGTCATCTTCCAGCTCCTTTATCAGCTCGTTCCACTTGCGTTGTTTGGCTTCTTTTATTGCCTTCTTCAGGGAATCCCGGCACTTTCTATAGTTTACCCATAGCGGCTTGTCTGCATTCTCTCCATATGTGCTTCTACCTCTCGTGGCAAGGCGCCTTGCCCGTATACACTGTCGTCTGCTCTTTGCTATCTCCTCGTGCGACCAGTAAACAGCTAGCTTACTTCCCGTCTTTCCCTTATACTTGGTAAGTACTTCATGACAGGTTTTTTTTACAGCATTTATCAAGTTGCGAGCCATGCATTATTTTTTAATTGCCTTTTTAGTGTCTCTTTGAACTTGTCTAGATCACCCGCTTTTATTTTCCATTTTCTTGCGGTGCATTCCACTCGCTGTTTTTCTTTTCCGAGTTTTGTGCTACTTGTCAGTGTAAACTCTATATATTTGTGATCCGACAGGGTCTCTGTTTCTTTTAGTACTGCCCAGTCCATCATGTTGGCGTATGTTTCTTTCCCTGCCATCGTTATATCCATAATTGAGCTTTGGTTTCTCCGTTAGAAGGTGGCCGCATTTCCCGCATTGCAGATTATCAGATCGTGTTGTGCAAGAAAGTCCAATAGTAGGTTTCCTCTCTCATCCTGTGTATCCGAATCCGAAAACTAACCTAATGCTAACACATATAACCCAACCCAAGGAGATTAAAGCTGATTAAAAGATGATAACCTGATTACAAGCTCATTAAAGCTGATTAAAGCCGATAAAATCTGACTATACACCCGCTTTAGCATGGGGCAACATAGACCTCACACCCTGTTTAGCGTGGGGTTACATAGATCTCACACTCTGTTTAGCGTGGGGCTACATAGACCTCATACCTTGTTTAGCGTGGGGCTACATAGACCTCAGACTCTTTTAGTGTATTAGGGCTTAAAAGCTGATTGATGTTGATTAAAATTGATTAAAAGCTTTTTCAAAGCTGATACAGTCTGGCCCTCATTGATGGTAATTAGCCCGTCAATTGAGGATTATGAGGGAATCATAAGATTTCATGTGAATTTTTTTTTGCACGTGCTGTAGTTGAAAATCTGCAAACAGACACCACCCGGCCCGTGCCGAGTGGTAGTGTGGGGCCGCCCCCCTAAAGGGGCGACCCACTAAAAAACCCCAACCATTCAGACCCCCCAGCCAAAACCGGAGAGAACGTGATGGAATCCAAAATTTGGCATAACTACATCACGTTCCTCCCCCTTTCATATCCAAAGCATTCATCCGCATTCATTCGTTGTGCCGTGCGCGCCGTTAATCGCCGTGCCCCCCTCACATCAGTGTTTACAATAAATTTATGCGTCCCCTTCGCACTAAGGGGGGCCCGGCCTTGGCACGCTCGGCTCGCGCGTAGCAACCCCTCTTCCCGCCTTACGCTCGTCCCTTCCATCCTTCTTCTTTCTCCTCGATATATATTCTATCATTCCAGCTCCCACGCCCCATTCAAACTCACTGCGGATCATGATTCTCACCATACTCTCCTTGTTTACATTTTCTCCCACCTTGCATTCTGCGGCGCTCCTCATTCTCTCCCATCACGTACACTCGAAGATGGTATGCTCCGCAGTGTCCTCAGTCGCTCCACAATACCTATAGTGCGCCTCAACCAGTTTCCCGATGCGCACCAGGTAAGACAGAAAGCATCCATGCCCCGTAAGCGCCTGGGTGAGGTGATAATTCACCTCCCCGTGCCCACGGTTGACCCATTCATCGATAGTCGGAATCAGTTGCCTGGTTCAGGCTCACTTTTCCGATCCCTGCCATAGCTCCAGATAGAGTTTGGGGAGGTAATGACCCAAGAAATGAAAGGAAAAAAACAATGCGTGTATGGCAACGCATTGTTTTTTTCCTTTCATTTCTTGGGTCATTACCTCCCCAAACTCTCACCCTTTCATGCGCCAAAAGGTCTAACGGGATAACTCCAGCAACGACCGCCACGGCGTCGCCAGAAATAGTTCGTATGCGCTGCACACACGCAGCAGCATACACCTTTGCACTCTCGTCAGTCTCGCTCTATTAGATTCAGGCCTGAACGCATTTAACCATGCCGGCACCCCATACAAGAGAATGAAGTGCACGACCGCATTCATAACCCTTCTCTTGGAGGCCAACGGCCCACCGATGTTGTGCATCAGCCGTCCAAGGGCTTTCACACATGCTGTAGCCTTGCTCACCACTCGGGTGACCTGATCGGATACTCTGAGATTTCGCTGAAGCTGTACTCCAAGGTATCTCACAGATTCCCGACCCGGTACGTCAACTGTCCCCATTCGCACGGTCAGTTCACGCAGCTTTCTTCTCCCAATTAGCAGGACCGTCTCGGTTTTGTGGAGAACCAGAGCAAGCCCTTTTTCCCCCATCCACCGATCAATCCTGCTAATTGCCTCATTCATTATCGCTTTCAGACTTTCTTCCGTTCTTGCGACAGCGACCACCGCTAAGTCATCAGCGTACGAGTGTAACCCCGTCTGGCAGCCTCAATCTCAAAACCTCATCATAAAATAAATTCCACAGTATCGGCCCAAGAACCGAACCCTGTGGAACACCCGCACTCATTTTGAAAATATTACCTTCCATAGTCACTATCCCCCTATCATTCAAGTAGCTCCCCACCATCTTTCGAAGATAGGGTGCTACCCCCTCTAGTTCCAAAGCCTGCATGATTCCGTCCCATGGGACCGAATTGAAAGCATTTTTTACGCCCAGGGTTACAAGCACGCAGTAGCTACGGGTACGCCATGTACCCGTATTTGGTAACCTTGCTTTCTCAAACACATGTCCTCGCAACGCATGTGCATTCAAAGACATGTCCTCGCACACATGCCCAAACACCTTGCACGCTTCGGGTGGAACACCATCAGGACCCGGCGCTTTTTCCACTCTGCAGCTCGGCCGGAGTGAAAAGGGGCGCCGATCTCCATCTCACGGGTTCCAACCAGTTCATTCGCTCATGTACTGGGAACAGCTTCTTGACTTCCGTCATTAGGCTACCCCCCCGGAGAGTATTAACCCTTTGCGCAATTTTCCTGGTGACGATCTTATAGCCGTCAGCCCAGATGTTATTATTTACCTCTTCGCAGAGCACTCTCCAAGCTTCTTATTTGGAGTTCGCGATGGCTCTGCGAAGTTCCCTGCGCGCCAAGTTATACCTCCTTCTCCACTCCTCACGCACTTCCTCATTTGCTCGCCTATTACTCTTCACCATGCATCTCCTTTCACGCAAACAGGTTTTACGCTTTTCAGCCACCTGCTCATTCCACCAGTAAACTGGCTTCCTGCCTCTGACGTGTCATATGAAGGGCTGTAAGGTATTTACATAACCGAAGATAAACTTCGTGGTGGTGTCGTGTGAATATATGGGACTGTTAGATCCATCGAGAATTATATCTGGGGTCATTTGTTGAGAATGCGGATTCTCGAACAACGGCTGTTCAATTTACTAATAAAACTATCTGCTGATCAATCAATCCCTGAACTATTTATGCTATAGTTGGCTGCTCTATTCTTAAACAGGAACAAGCTTGGATGTTCTGCTGGACCGGCACGTTTTCGTAAAAGAGTCAATCATTTGGAAGAGTTGCTGGGGCCAATACTGAGAAGCATATCATTCATATGGATCGACGATTTATTATTGATGTTCAAGGATTTAATGTGAATGGAAAATTTAGGCCAAAAGAGCTTTGGAAGTGGTCAAGGTCGTCGGAAGCGGGGGCGGAGGTGGGGAACCGGAAGCGTGGGCGGGGAACCGGAATTCGTCAAGGTCATCGGCAAGGTCAGTGGCTAGGGTCACAGGAAGTGGGCGGGAAGTAGAAACCAGAAGTCGTCAAAGTTACCGGAAGTGGAGAGGGTCAAGGTCAGAGGGGGAGGTGTGTCCAGAACATATGATCTTTCCCTACTATAGTCCATTTTTTAAAAATGCAGTAACTGAAAACCTGATTTACACTATGACAAATGTTCTAGTTACAAAATCTAGTTACAAAATTTGGCGCTAAATTCAAATATAGTTACTTGAATGTAAAATTGGTACTTTATTAATATAATACTCCAATATTAAGTAGACCAAATGGCAACAATAGTAATAAAATACAAACAAATAGAGAAAAACGCATAAAATCTAAATGATACAGACAGATCAGATGACAATTGTGAATTGACACGGCAGCCATTAACAACAGTCCGTCCGTATGTCCGTCCGTCCGTCTGTCTGTCTGTCAAGACAATTTTTCTCAGGAACGCGTAGAGGCAACAAGTTGAAATTTGTATCAAATACTCGGGTCTGCGGTCTCTTTCAGCTGTGAAAAAAGCAAACTTGTAAGTCAACGCGATCAAAAGATATGACCGTTTATGTCTCATATTTTGCGATTTCACAAGGGAATCAAAACCTATAGGGTACAACCCGTTGACCTAGAATCATGAAATTTGGCAAGAAGCGGTGTCTTACAGCACATGTAAAGGGAAAAATCTGAAAACCGTAAATATGTAGTTTAATTACAAGAAAAATGCGAATTTACTATTAGAAACTTATGAAAATACACTAATGTTGTCGTAGTGGTATTGTCAGGCACCAGAAGCATATGGGTTGCATACAGTTACTTCTTCCTAAAGATACCTTACAAGTTCGTACGGAACCCTCGGTGCGCGAGTCACATTTCGCACTTGGCCGGTTTTTTTAATATCACGCAATTCTGTACGAATGAACGAACTCGGTAGAGTTCTATAATATTTAGATAAAAACTGTATATTGCCACATTGACCTCATTTTGGATCGGGAGTTCGCGCGCATGTGGTCTTGATTTATCTGCCGCTCCGCGGTGTGCAACCTAATGTAACACTTTCTTTCGGAGGACGGGGAAACCTTTTATAGGCACCCTCTAACTGGGTAGTGTAGGACTACATTCTCATCCAGAGATAGTATACCTACTAAAACAACCCTCCCTCCCCCTATTTTCCTGCCCTATACAACTCGACACTGCAATCATGCATCACTTCAAGTTGTGTTTTACATATTTACTCCGTTTATTTCCTTTTGCCATTCAATCTCGTCTTTCTCCTTCTGCTGCAGTATCTCCTTGATGATGCCGCCGACGTCATTCCAACTGTCTTCTTTTGTCTCTCTTTGATGCTTTCCAGCATCAACTCGGTTAACGCCCGGGGATTAAGTGCCTTTAACACTACCAGCTTCGCCCTCTGCCCTGTCCACTTTTCGTAGGTGAACAACGTATGCTCGGCCGTCTCCGGTTCATGTTGCAGTTGCAGTATGGGCAATTCTCCGCGGTCGTCTTGTCTATCCTTTTCCGGTAGCTCTGGAAACAGCCATGGCCAGTCAGCACCATTGTCAGGTGGTAGCTCAGATGACCGTGATTCCTTTCCAGCCAGGGCTTAACGTCTGGTATCAGCCTGTAGGTCCATTTAGTCCTATCCTTTTCCCACGACTCTTGCCACTTTTGTATAGTTATCCGCCTTTCTTCTTCTTTCATTACCTTTGCTTTATTCGCCTCCTTGTCGTACGTGCGCTCCGCAATTCTGGCTATCTCTTCTGCCAGAAGCTCCATTGGGATCAGCCTTGCCAGTACGCGCACCGCATCAGTCCCGACCGTTTTATACGCGCAGACTACTCTTATGGCTCTAGTCCTTGGTGCATCTGACCCACACAGGAGCCATAGAGTACGATGTTATTCACAATGGATGCCATCACTCTTCTCTTAATTTCTGACGACTGTTCGCGCCAATTTTAGTAAATCTGTATTTTTAATTTAACATTTGAATCGATTTCAGCACCGATCAACAAAAGGGGAAAGGTGTATCGACCTTGGCAGAAATAGCGCGATTTATCAGTTTACTTCGAGAATCAATTTGCTTCGAGTGTGAGAAGTGTACACTAATGTGTTGCGTGGTATTGTCAGGCACCAGAAGCATATGGGTTGCATACAGTTACGTCCTCCTAAAGATACCTTACTTAAAAGTTTGTACGGAACCCTCGGTGCGCGAGTCACAACTCGCACTTGGCCGGTTTTTTTTTTAAGAATGCAGTAACTAAAAACCTGATTTACACTGTGACAAATGTTCAATCTAGTTACAAAATTTGGCGCTAAATTCAAATATAGTTACTTGAATAAGAAATTGGTAATTTATTATTGGTTTCATTGAATATCTTATTGTTATTGATTAAAAACTCCAAATGGCAACAATAGTAATAAAATACAAACAAATAAATGGAGAAAAACGCAAAATATCTAAATGATACAAACAGATCAGATGATGATTGTGAATTGACATGGCAGCCATTGACAACTGACAGCTGCAAATGTATGTGAAAAGAAAGAGAGAAAAGAGGTTGAGATGGATTTAAATATCGTCGGTGTGAACTTCTCCTCGATTTAAGCCATCAGAGAACTAGGTGAAATAAGCCCTATCTTCCCTGTACTGCATTCTTAAAAAAAATGGACTATAGAATTGAACAAAATATAATCAAAATTAATTTGACGCAAAATAAGAATTTCCAAATAAAATGTCGAAATTTGACATCGAGGTAAAATTAAATGGATTTTAATTGAATACTGAATGAAACTTGAAATGCTTAAAAAATCACGATTAACTGTAACAGAAAAATATTTTAAAATTGTGCCAATTTTGCATAAATTTTCAAATTTGACATTCGAAATGTCACCAAAATGATTTTAATTAATAATGACAATAATCACAAAATGTCAAGCAATTGAAATGTACAGAAAAATTGATAGTTTGACACAAAAAATTGACAGTTGTTTATTTTTTTTTCCAATTTGAAAAACGTAAATGACAAAATAAATTTTGTCGTTTGGAAGCGTTTCAAATTTATTGCCTGTCAATCATTATGTTAAAGTTAAATTAATTCATTCCTTTTTTTCTTTTAACTATAGATCATGGTCGAACGTCAATAGAGAACTGCAAAGTTTTGACAGCTATCTCCCATATATTAATACCCGTTTTTGCTGTGGAGATGACGCTCGAAATAAGCATGTCGAATGAAACGCCGAAGGAAAATTAAGGAAAAATGTGGGAAGTAAGTAGGAAAAATGGTTGGAAGTTGTTGCGAAAATGTTTGTTTAAAAATCGGCGAATTTGTGGAAAAAATGTGTTTCTTTTGAACGTTTCGCGCGTCGGCGATGATTAAACGATAGGCCGTACACAGACACCGCGCATGCCTTGGGAAAATTGTGGATTTTTGCGAAATTCCGCTATAAAAAAACTTGGTTTCGCTAAAATGGAATTGCAGAAAAATCGGGAAAAAAACGTTTTATTCAGTCGCGTTTTTTAAAAAGCCCAAGAGCTCTTATCAAGTTGTTGCTGAATTAAATTCGAGTAGGCTTTGGGCGTGTTCTAGTCTGATATGGAATCGAAGCATGTATTGCGTGACGAGAGATGGGAATTCGCGTGTGTAAGAAGGAGATGGAGACGTTGCCGGGATGTGTGTGTTTGAGGAATAAAGGCGTAGCCATTTTGATTTTGACGAATATTGACATACGTCGTCGAGTCTAGACAGAAAGTCATTTGTTACGGCAAAAGTGACATGTAAACATTTAGAATTTCGGGACGTAAAACGGGAATATTAAAAGAGCGTGTTTTGACGGCCTGGTGGTCGTGCGGCACACGCATTTGCGACGCCTCTTTTTGTTTTGTTCTTTCAAGTATTTTTTGCCAATTCAGTTTTTTTTTTCGTTCGTCGATACACAAACTAAATTTGATTTCGCAGTGTGCCGTGTGTTGTTTTGTTTTTGTGGTGTCGCGGCCCCCGCGATGCGACTGCACAAAGGAATTTGATTGGCGCAGGATGGTACCCGAACCAGAAGAACCGTTCGAAAAAAATGTGAGTTTTCTTGATTGTTTTTTTTTTGGTTGAAATTTTTGAAAATATTTTTTTTCTTTTCGTAACTCGCTTTGATGTGTGCTCGTGTCTGCTTTAGCGGACTCGCACTAATCGATGTAAATTGATATGCCCTTCAAAACGATATTTTTCCCACCCAGAAAGAAATTCTTTCAAACATTTCCAACTTTTTTTTCCTTCAATTTTTGTTGGAAAATCTGAGACGCAACGTTTAGAGCGCCGTGATTTGTTTACCTCGCGTTTATCCGTTTTTTTTTTCTTGCGGTTTCGGACAACATTCTATTTTCGCAATTTTAACCCAAGTTTTTTGCAAGTTGAACATTTTGCTTCTTATCGATCTACACTTTGTCGCCGAAACTTTTTAATCTTTTCAATTTCCCTGCACTATTTACCAGTCGAAACGATACGAAAGACAACGAATTTCAAATTTTCTTTGCAGAATTCTTTCATTCAGCATTTAATTCGCAACATTTATCAACTACGATTTAGATTTAATATCTACGATATGCGCCAAGATAGTCAGGCACTAATATTTAGACTTCGACAGTTTGATACTAATGCTTAAATACTTTGTTTCAACTCCATACCTCAAGGTACTAGTGCTTAAATAGTCTAGTACTAGTGTTTAGATAGTCTGGTATTAGACTTTAGATAGTGTGGTATTAGGCTTTTGATAGTCTGGTATTAGGCTTTAGATAGTCTGGTATTAGGCTTTAGATAGTTTGGTATTAGGCTTTAGATAGTCTGGTATTAGGCTTTAGATAGTCTGGTATTAGGCTTTAGAAAGTCTGGTATTAGGCTTTAGAAAGTCTGGTATTAGGCTTTAGATAGTCTGGTATTAGGCTTTAGAAAGTCTGGTATTAGGCTTTAGATAGTCTGGTATTAGGCTTTAGATCGTCTGGTACTAGTTCTAGTACCTATATAATATTTTTTTGCCACATTAACTAAAATCTTCAAGGATTAGGCAATACTAGATAAGACTAAAACCAGACCAGGTAAGTCTAGATAATCGAAGGCAAGACTACAGTGGATTAAACATGACTGGAGAGGATTAGGCAGAACTAGACAAAATTATTAACTAGACAACACCAGACAAGACTGGACAAGACTAGACTGGCTTAGACAAAACTGGACTAGAGAAGGCTGGACTAGACAAGGCTGGACTAGACAAGATTAGACTAAACAAGGCTGGACTAGAGAAGACTGAACAAGACAAGACTAAAATATAAAAGACTGGACTACACAAGACTGGACAAGCCTGGACTAGACAAGACTCGACTAGACAAGACTGAACTAGACAAGACTGGAATAAATAAGATAGGACTAGACAAAACTATACAGACTAAGAGTAGGTAAGACCAAACAGTACTAGCTTAGACAGGCTTAAACAAAACTGAACTAGACAAGGCAGGGCTAGACAACGCTGGACTAGCCTGGACTAGACAAGACTGGACTAGACAAGGCTGGACTAGATAAGATTGGACTAGAGAAGACTGGACTAGACAAGGCTCAAATAGACAAGGCTGGACTAGACAATACTGAACTAGACAACGCTGGACTAGACAAGGCTGGACTAGACAAGACTAGACTAGTCAAGATTGGACTAGACAAGACTGGACTAGACACAACTGGACTAGACAAGACTGAAATAGTCAAGATTGGACTAGACAAGGCTGGACTAGACAAGGCTCGAATAGACAAGGCTGGACTAGACAATACTGAACTAGACAACGCTGGACTAGACAAGGCTGGACTAGACAAGGCTGGACTAGACAAGGCTCGAATAGACAAGGCTGGACTAGACAATACTGAACTAGACAATACTGAACTAGACAACGCTGGACTAGACAAGGCTGGACTAGACAAGGCTGGACTAGACAAGACTAGACTAGTCAAGATTGGACTAGACAAGACTGGACTAGACACAACTGGACTAGACAAGACTGAAATAGTCAAGATTGGACTAGACAAGGCTGGACTAGACAAGGCTGGACTAGACAAGGCTGGACTAGACAAGACTAGACTAGTCAAGATTGGACTAGACAAGGCTGGACTAGACAAGGCTCGAATAGACAAGGCTGGACTAGACAATACTGAACTAGACAAGGCTGGACTAGACAAGGCTCGAATAGACAAGGCTGGACTAGACAATACTGAACTAGACAACGCTGGACTAGACAAGGTTGAACTAGACAAGACTAGACTAGTCAAGATTGAAGTAGACAAGACTGGACTAGACAAAACTGGACTAGACAAGACTGAAATAGTCAAAATTGGACTAGACAAGACTAGACTAGTCAAGATTGGACTAGACAAGACTGGACTAGACACAACTGGACTAGACAAGACTGAAATAGTCAAGATTGGACTAGACAAGGCTGGACTAGACAAGGCTCGAATAGACAAGGCTGGACTAGACAATACTGAACTAGACAACGCTGGACTAGACAAGGCTGGACTAGACAAGGCTGGACTAGACAAGGCTCGAATAGACAAGGCTGGACTAGACAATACTGAACTAGACAATACTGAACTAGACAACGCTGGACTAGACAAGGCTGGACTAGACAAGGCTGGACTAGACAAGACTAGACTAGTCAAGATTGGACTAGACAAGACTGGACTAGACACAACTGGACTAGACAAGACTGAAATAGTCAAGATTGGACTAGACAAGGCTGGACTAGACAAGGCTGGACTAGACAAGGCTGGACTAGACAAGACTAGACTAGTCAAGATTGGACTAGACAAGGCTGGACTAGACAAGGCTCGAATAGACAAGGCTGGACTAGACAATACTGAACTAGACAAGGCTGGACTAGACAAGGCTCGAATAGACAAGGCTGGACTAGACAATACTGAACTAGACAACGCTGGACTAGACAAGGTTGAACTAGACAAGACTAGACTAGTCAAGATTGAAGTAGACAAGACTGGACTAGACAAAACTGGACTAGACAAGACTGAAATAGTCAAAATTGGACTAGACAAGACTAGACTAGTCAAGATTGGACTAGACAAGACTGGACTAGACACAACTGGACTAGACAAGACTGAAATAGTCAAGATTGGACTAGACAAGGCTGGACTAGACAAGGCTCGAATAGACAAGGCTGGACTAGACAATACTGAACTAGACAACGCTGGACTAGACAAGGCTGGACTAGACAAGGCTGGACTAGACAAGGCTCGAATAGACAAGGCTGGACTAGACAATACTGAACTAGACAACGCTGGACTAGACAAGGCTGGACTAGACAAGGCTCGAATAGACAAGGCTGGACTAGACAATACTGAACTAGACAACGCTGGACTAGACAAGGTTGAACTAGACAAGACTAGACTAGTCAAGATTGAAGTAGACAAGACTGGACTAGACAAAACTGGACTAGACAAGACTGAAATAGTCAAAATTGGACTAGACAAGACTAGACTAGTCAAGATTGGACTAGACAAGACTGGACTAGACACAACTGGACTAGACAAGACTGAAATAGTCAAGATTGGACTAGACAAGGCTGGACTAGACAAGGCTCGAATAGACAAGGCTGGACTAGACAAGGCTGGACTAGACAAGGCTGGACTAGACAAGGCTGGACTAGACAAGGCTGGACTAGACAAGGCTCGAATAGACAAGGCTGGACTAGACAATACTGAACTAGACAACGCTGGACTAGACAAGGCTGGACTAGACAAGGCTCGAATAGACAAGGCTGGACTAGACAATACTGAACTAGACAACGCTGGACTAGACAAGGTTGAACTAGACAAGACTAGACTAGTCAAGATTGAAGTAGACAAGACTGGACTAGACAAAACTGGACTAGACAAGACTGAAATAGTCAAAATTGGACTAGACAAGACTAGACTAGTCAAGATTGGACTAGACAAGACTGGACTAGACACAACTGGACTAGACAAGACTGAAATAGTCAAGATTGGACTAGACAAGGCTGGACTAGACAAGGCTCGAATAGACAAGGCTGGACTAGACAATACTGAACTAGACAACGCTGGACTAGACAAGGCTGGACTAGACAAGGCTGGACTAGACAAGGCTCGAATAGACAAGGCTGGACTAGACAATACTGAACTAGACAACGCTGGACTAGACAAGGCTGGACTAGACAAGGCTCGAATAGACAAGGCTGGACTAGACAATACTGAACTAGACAACGCTGGACTAGACAAGGTTGAACTAGACAAGACTAGACTAGTCAAGATTGAAGTAGACAAGACTGGACTAGACAAAACTGGACTAGACAAGACTGAAATAGTCAAAATTGGACTAGACAAGACTAGACTAGTCAAGATTGGACTAGACAAGACTGGACTAGACACAACTGGACTAGACAAGACTGAAATAGTCAAGATTGGACTAGACAAGGCTGGACTAGACAAGACTAGACTAGTCAAGATTGGACTAGACAAGACTGGACTAGACACAACTGGACTAGACAAGACTGAAATAGTCAAGATTGGACTAGACAAGGCTGGACTAGACAAGGCTGGACTAGACAAGGCTGGACTAGACAAGACTAGACTAGTCAAGATTGGACTAGACAAGGCTGGACTAGACAAGGCTCGAATAGACAAGGCTGGACTAGACAATACCGAACTAGACAAGGCTGGACTAGACAAGGCTCGAATAGACAAGGCTGGACTAGACAATACTGAACTAGACAACGCTGGACTAGACAAGGTTGAACTAGACAAGACTAGACTAGTCAAGATTGAAGTAGACAAGACTGGACTAGACAAAACTGGACTAGACAAGACTGAAATAGTCAAAATTGGACTAGACAAGACTAGACTAGTCAAGATTGGACTAGACAAGACTGGACTAGACACAACTGGACTAGACAAGACTGAAATAGTCAAGATTGGACTAGACAAGGCTGGACTAGACAAGGCTCGAATAGACAAGGCTGGACTAGACAATACTGAACTAGACAACGCTGGACTAGACAAGGCTGGACTAGACAAGGCTGGACTAGACAAGGCTCGAATAGACAAGGCTGGACTAGACAATACTGAACTAGACAACGCTGGACTAGACAAGGCTGGACTAGACAAGGCTCGAATAGACAAGGCTGGACTAGACAATACTGAACTAGACAACGCTGGACTAGACAAGGTTGAACTAGACAAGACTAGACTAGTCAAGATTGAAGTAGACAAGACTGGACTAGACAAAACTGGACTAGACAAGACTGAAATAGTCAAAATTGGACTAGACAAGACTAGACTAGTCAAGATTGGACTAGACAAGACTGGACTAGACACAACTGGACTAGACAAGACTGAAATAGTCAAGATTGGACTAGACAAGGCTGGACTAGACAAGGCTCGAATAGACAAGGCTGGACTAGACAATACTGAACTAGACAACGCTGGACTAGACAAGGCTGGACTAGACAAGGCTGGACTAGACAAGGCTCGAATAGACAAGGCTGGACTAGACAATACTGAACTAGACAACGCTGGACTAGACAAGGCTGGACTAGACAAGGCTGGACTAGACAAGACTAGACTAGTCAAGATTGGACTAGACAAGACTGGACTAGACACAACTGGACTAGACAAGACTGAAATAGTCAAGATTGGACTAGACAAGGCTGGACTAGACAAGGCTGGACTAGACAAGGCTGGACTAGACAAGACTAGACTAGTCAAGATTGGACTAGACAAGGCTGGACTAGACAAGGCTCGAATAGACAAGGCTGGACTAGACAATACTGAACTAGACAAGGCTGGACTAGACAAGGCTCGAATAGACAAGGCTGGACTAGACAATACTGAACTAGACAACGCTGGACTAGACAAGGTTGGACTAGACAAGACTAGACTAGTCAAGATTGAAGTAGACAAGACTGGACTAGACAAAACTGGACTAGACAAGACTGAAATAGTCAAAATTGGACTAGACAAGACTAGACTAGTCAAGATTGGACTAGACAAGACTGGACTAGACACAACTGGACTAGACAAGACTGAAATAGTCAAGATTGGACTAGACAAGGCTGGACTAGACAAGGCTCGAATAGACAAGGCTGGACTAGACAATTCTGAACTAGACAACGCTGAACTAGACAAGGCTGGACTAGACAAGGCTCGAATAGACAAGGCTGGACTAGACAATACTGAACTAGACAACGCTGGACTAGACAAGGCTGGACTAGACAAGGCTGGACTAGACAAGACTAGACTAGTCAAGATTGAACTAGACAAGACTGGACTAGACAAAACTGGACTAGACAAGACTGAAATAGTCAAAATTGGACTAGACAAGACTGGACTAGACAAGACTAGACTAGTCAAGATTGGACTAGACAAGACTGGACTAGACAAAACTGAGGTATTCAAGATTGGACTAGACAAGACTGGACTAGACAAGGCTGGACAGACAAGGCTGGACTAGACAAGGCTGAACTAGTCAAGATTGGATTAGACAAGACTGCACTAGAAGTCGTTGATGCTCTATTCCCAATTCACGAAGCCCCGAAAAATTTTCCTCGGTAAACGAAAAATTTTCCCTGGAAGAATTAAAAAGAACTACTATGCGCCTTCAATATAGGCGCATATGATAGGTGTATAATGACCATAGTTGGGCAAAAATTAATTGTGAAAACAATTAACAACTAACAATTAAATTGCCAGATTTAATTGCAACTAACAATTAAAATAATTAATTGTAATTGCAAGATAACACAATTAACAATTAATTAATTATTAATTGTAAAATTTTGCAATTACAATTAATTAATTGTTAATTGATTGATGTATTTTTACACTTACAGTTAACAATTAATAAATTTGGGTTAGAAGATATGTTTATTATACTCCATTGTATCACTTGCCGCAATGATTAACTGAAATAGTTATTTACATTAGAGTGCGGAAACTTTGATTTTACAACGCGACAGCTCGTTTGGTTGGATAACCTCCTCCTCCACTTCCGGTCATCCATCCCCGATTTCCCACCCCTTCTTCCGGTTCCCAACCCCACTTCTGGTTCCAAAAATTCACCCACTTCCGGTTCCCACTCCCGGTTCCGGAACCGGAAGGTGGTAACTGGAAGTTGGGTAAAAGGAAAGGAAGTGAGGGTGGGAACAGGAAGTTGGCGTAGGAAATGGAAAAGGGGTGGGAACCGGAAGTGGGAGTGGTAACCGGAAGTGGTGGTGAGAACCGGACGTGGGTGTAAACCGGACGTGGCTTGGAAATCGGAAGTGGGGGCCGGATGTGGAGGTGGAGGGTCCAGAACGACCATCTCCCCGACTGTTTAAGTTTTTACATTCATCAAATAGTTTTAATTGTTATAATAAACAATTGATGATTAAGTTAATTGTAACTAACAATTCAAATTTTAATTGCAATTAAATTAATTATAATCCACAATTAATGGATTTAATTGCAATTGATTTCAATTGCATCTCACAATTAATCACTTAATTCAATTATATTAATTGCAATTGATTTAGTTGCAATTAAAATTGTAATTGTTTGATTCTGCAATTAAAAAATTAATTGAATTATGCCCAACACTGATAATGACATCTCTTAGGTCAGGAAATTGTTTTAAAGATTCTCCCATAATGCGTTTACTATGACATTTTACATAACAAATGACATCTCTTTGGACAGGATTATCACTTAATGTGTTTACTATGACATTTTACATGGCAAATGACATCTCTTTGGTCAGGCAATTGTTTTAATGATTATCACTTAATGCATATACTATGACATTTTAAATGACATCTCTTTTGACTGGAAATAGTTTTAAGGATTATCACTTAATGCGTTTACTATGACATTTTACATGACAAATGACATCTCTTTTGTCAGAAAATTATATTAAAGATTCTCCCTAAATGCGTTTACTATGACATTTTACATAACAAATGACATCTCTTTGGTCAGGAAATTGTTTTAAGGATTATCACTTAATGTGTTTACTATGACATTTTACATGACAAATGACATCTCTTTGGACTTTGAACTTTGACATTTCACATGATAAGTGACATCTCTTTGCACAGGAAATTGTTTTAAGGACGCTTAATGTGTTTACTATGACATTTTACATGACAAATGACATCTCTTTGGACTGGAAATTATTTTAAGGATTATCACTTAATGTGTTTACTATGACATTTAATGTGTTTACTATGTCATTTTACATGACAAGTGACATCTCTTTGCACAGGAAATTGTTTTAAGGATTATCACTTAATGTGTTTACTATGTCATTTTACATGACAAGTGACATCTCTTTGCACAGGAAATTTTTTTAAAGATTCTTCCTTAATGCGTTTACTATGACATTTTGCATGACAAATGACATCTCTTTTGACTTTAAATAGTTTTAAGGATTATTACAATGCGTCAACTATGACATTTTACATGACAAATGACATCTCTTTGGTCAGGAAATTGTTTTAAGGATTATCACTTCATGCGTTTATTATGACATTTTAAATGACAAGTGACATCTCTTTTGACTAAATAGTTTTAAGGATTATCACTTAATGCGTTTACTATGACATTTTACATGAAAAGTAATATCTGATTGCACAGGAAATTGTTTGAAAGATTAGCCCTTAATGCGTTTACTATGACATTTTACATGACAAATGACATCTCTTTGGACAGGAAATTGTTTTAAGGATTATCATTTAATGTGTTTACTATGAAATTTTACATGACAAGTGACATCTCTTTTGACTGGAAATAGTTTTAAGAATTATCACTTAATGCGTTAACTTTTACATTTCACATGACAAGTGACATCTCTTTGCACAGGAAATTGTTTTAAATATTATCCCTTAATGCGTTTGCTATGACATGTAACACGTTAAGTGACATCTCTTTTAATAAGAAATTCTTTTAAGGATATCACTTAAGGCGTTACTTTGCATGTTTTAATCGAATTAATCGCATTTGGTTCCGAGCGAAGATTCATTCAGGCGTTCGCTCCACTGCTAATTCATCATTAAATATGCAAATTGGATAAACAACTCGTTATATAATTCGTTGCCGTCATAATCGCACCGACAAAAACAAATTTGCCCGGTTTCTAATTTAATCCAGTTATCTAATATCTTTGTCCAGAACTAGGAAAGGAATAGATTACAGCAGTGTATAGATCAAATCAACTTTTGTAAAGTCCAATTTGATGTGTCTTTTCATAGTTGAAAGTGTTTTGGGCGCATGTTATACGTCAAAAAGTGCCCGAATTTTTGACGTATAACTAAATATGTGCCCGAAGCTTTCATATTCCCGCCTTTCAAACTCGGCGGATGCGCATGCGCTTAACTAACCGGAAAAAGGTCTATTTGTACAAAATATAAAATATTTAGAAAGGAGCTATCTTGTTATTCTTGTACTCTTGTACTTGCTGGGATAGTTATTATGATTGTATATCTGAATTTATCACTAAAATCTCCAGTACTTAAGTATATAATATAATCTCATGTACTTAAGGATGAATAAAGTTAAAGTAAAATAAACGTCTAATTAAATTAAAAAATAATAAATGTCAAAATAGACATTGGACTTTTACGCACGATTTGGCTACTTTTACGCACGATTGTAATAATGGTCAACTGTGAATTTAGATTCAACAGGGTTGCTTGTTGACGGATAAATGTCAAATTGTGACAGCGCCTTATATTTTTGCAACATAAATCACGCCGCAGTCTTATTAACTCCCGGCGAGGCGACATAAATTGCAAATTGATTCGAGACAGATCGTTGCATTAAGATCCGCTCGTCAAATCTGCTGACCGTGTGTTTGTTTTGGGAAAACGTTACGTTGAATGTTTCTACCTGGGCGGTTGAAAATCTGCTACCTACCCTCAATGAACGTCAGGCGTGATTGTTGCTTTACGTCAAACACAGTCAAACTAGAAAAACTTGTTTTGTTTGTCCGGTCTAGCGGAAATAATTGATTTTAATATACTCGTTGCTTTAAGTGCGCGATTTCGTTTTATTTCACACTCGGCCACTTTGAAAACTAAAACAATTTACTCGCGAAAAAAAAATAGACTGGGATTGAGAGATTTGCTGAAATTGGCGCATTTAGTTTTTGTCTATCAAGGTTTGGGCAAATAAATTTTGTCTAGGGAGGTCGTCTTAACCCTAAGTTGTCCAGGCCTGTCCAAAGCTGACTTGCTTTGAACTGTACTTTCCGTGAACTTAAAAGTACCGTCGGTCAACAAAGGGTTAAATATGATAGAATTAGATAACGAGTCCACCCTAATATTGCTATTGAGAAGACTATCTAGTTAATCCTAGCCGGTGTGTCGCATTAGTTTGCGAAACAAGTAGCAACGAAGTTTGCAAAAAATAAAAAGCAAGAGTCGTTATAAATAAGAAACTTCAAAGCCCCTGCATATCCAATCTGCGACCACCTGCGTGCCCCAAAAAAAAAACTCGGATCACATCCGCACATTCGTTCCGTCTGCCCGTGTGCGTTTTTGCATTCAGCGCGCGTCGCGCCGTAACGGCGACATATTTCTCGCGCGTCCCGTCGACGTGTGCGCCGTCTCTCCCCCGAATTACAGGCTAAAATGGGCCATAAAGATTTTAAGCATGCCCCCCCGCTTGACAAACAACAGAAAAACACGCCGCAGGAACATCTTTCGCTCCCTCCGACCGAGCGACCCTCCGAAAATTATTTTCGCACGCTTGTTATTCAGACGGTTGCGTCTAATTCGCGAGATTTAACGGTTTACGTGTCAATGTAGACCAACTTATTTTCAGACAGACGTTGCAAACTAAGTTGTCTTGAAAGCAATAAAAACTTAAAGGTTCCATCTTTAACTAAATCTATAGACATCTATAAATTAAATCCAGAGTTTTTAGCCTTTCATTGTTTTCTCAGTTAGTTTAGACCAGGGGTGGCGAACATTTTTTTTTTTAAATAGACAAAAAACTTTTTTTTATAATTTCTTTTAGAAAATTAGAAGGTTTAAATTTAAGAAATTTAGAAGGCACGCGAGAGAAATATATTTTTACTACGTACCAGCTGTGGCACGCTTGCCAAAGGTTCGCCACCACCACCCATTTCATCAGTATAAGTTGTATTTACAAAGCTACAATTTTCAAATTTGGTAATTGGTGATATCTTGTAAGAATGTCAATTCATACAAAGTTTCATCAAAATACATCTATTGATTTGTCCGTAATTGCAGAAGACGCACAAAAATTTACAAATTTCATCAAAGCCGTATTTACAATGCTACAATTTTCAAATTTGATAGTTTGTGATATCTTGTAAGAATATCATTTCATACCAAGTTTCATCAAAATCCGTCGATTGATTTGTCCGTAATTGCAGAAGTCGCACAAAAATTTACAAAGTTCCAAAATTCACGAAAGCCATATTCACAAAGCTACAATTTTGAAATTTAAGAATTTCTGAGATCTCATAAGAATATCAAATCATACCACGTTTTATCAAAATCCGTCGATTGGCTTGCCTGTAATTGCAAAAGGCGCCCAAAAATTTTAAAATTTCACCTAAGCCGTATTTACAAAGCTACAATTTTTAAATTTGGTAATTTGTGATATCTTGTAAGAATGTCAATTCATACAAAGTTTCATCAAAATCCGATTGGTTTGTCCGTAATTACAAAAGACGCACAAAAATTTACAAAAATTTACGAAAGCCGTATTTACAAAGCCGCAATTTAGAAATTTGTGAGAACGAGTTTTTTATAGTAATTTTCCATTTTGCGCCTTTTCTAAATAAAAAAATCGCCGATATATATAACCGCACGCATATGAGTGCTGTTATGAGTCCATTACAGACGCAAAATAGAAAAATATATTTATATTATTTAGTGCGTGTTTAAGAGGAGGAATTACATTGAGCTCGGCGCTCGAACAGATAGCGATCTTGACGGCGATCGCTAACGAGTCGTCGCGTCTGCCGGACGATAAAAACAAACGTTTTCGATTGTAATTGCTTCATTTTTAGTCGCTGCACCGGCCGACGAGCGCACTCGTCCGCTTTTAATTAATTACCGCCTATAATTAAGTTTTTAATTAAGAAAAGCGAATAAAGGCAAGGAAGTTAGAGAGAGATAACTTGTGCAAAGCGCCATCAGTTCGAAGCAGGCGAGACTAGACAGACAACAGTAGATAAACTAGGCTGACAAGCCTCACTAAATCCCGTATTCCAGTTTGGGTTTTAGTATGCGTAACCCCGGTATCACGTTTTGCATTCATTAATCCGTTTTTTTTTTTTTTTTTTTTTTTTTTTTTTTTTTTTTTTTTTTTTTTTTGGAGCTCTCACTAAACCTTTTTTGCCACCCTGGTGTCGCATATTCAATCAGGGTGGGCAGACCGGAAATCTGTGAAAACTTCTTTAGTGAAATCCCCCGTAGTTGTTGCCTCCCCGACCAGGAATCGAACCCGGGTTTACCGCATACAGACAATCCTGGACAAACTAGATTAAATACGCAAGACACACTATATTAGAAAACGAGCTTCCCTCTGTCTGAATAATTCAATTTGTTTGTTAATTTCTTTTCGTCTCTTTGTGCAAGTTGTTTTCGTAAACTGGTTGTTTTCACACCTTAGTTTTTTTCCTGCCTACGTCTTACGTCAAGTTTCAAGTTTAAATTGCTAGAAAAAGACGTTAAAAACAAAGAAAACTCGCCGAACAAACGAGACTAGACTGGATTAGCTGGATTGTCAAAATATGACAATCTATTGTGTTAAAATATGAAAAGTACTCAATTTGTTTCGTACGTTTGTCATTTATATCAAAAGTAAGTCAAAAATATGACGATACAATATATCAGTGTCAAATATGAACTTGCCAAATATGACTAAATACCTCTGAAGCATGAAAAGTACTTCATTTGTTTGATGCATTTGTCATTAATGAAATTTGTCAGAAATGACATTGATGTCATTTCTGACACAATGACATTTTAATAAGATTTTTGTGTGAACATTAAATTTGTAGTTTCAATTCTGACATTGATGTCATTTCTGACACAATGACATTTTAGTAAGCTTTTTGTGTCTACACTAAATTTGTTGTTTCAATTCTGATATTAATGTCATTTCTGACACAATGACATTTTAGTAAGATTTTTGTGTGAACATTAAATTTGTAGTTTCAATTCAGACATTGATGTCATTTCTGACACAATGACATTTTTGTGTGAACATTAATTTGTAGTTTCAATTCTGACATTGATGTCATTTCTGACACAATGAGATTTTAGTTATATTTTTGTGTGAGCATTAAATTTGTCATTGATGTCATTTCTGACACAATGACATTTAGTAATTTTTTGTGTGAACATTAAATTTGTACTTTCAATTCTGACATTGATGTCACTTCTGACACAATGACATTTTAGTAAGATTTTTGTATGAACATTAAATTTGTAGTTTCAATTCTGACATAGATGTCATTTCTGACACAATGACATTTTAGTAAGATTTTTGTATGAACATTAAATTTGTAGTTTCAATTCTGACATAGATGTCATTTCTGACACAATGACATTTTAGTAATATTTTAGGGTGAACATTAAATTTGTAGTTTCAAATCTGACTTTGATGTCATTTCTGATAATAAATTTGTAGTTTCAATTCTGACATTGATGTCATTTCTGACACAATGACATTTTAGTAAGTTTTTGTGTGAACATTAAATTTGTAGTTTTAATTCAGACATTGATGTCATTTCTGACACAATGACATTTTTGTGTGAACATTAATTTGTAGTTTCAATTCTGACATTGATGTCATTTCTGACACAATGACATTTTAGTGAGATTTTTGTTTGAACATTAAATTTGTAGTTTCAATTCTGACATTGATGTCATTTCTGACACAATGACATTTTAGTAAGATTTGTGTGAACATTAAATTTGTAGTTTCAATTCTGACATTTATGTTATTTCTGACATTTTAGTAAGATTTTTGTGTGAACATTAAATTTGTTGTTTCAATTCTGACATTGATGTCACTTCTGACACAATGACATTTTAGTAATATTTTTGTGGGAACATTAAGTTTGTAGTTTCAATTCTAACATTGATGTCATTTCTGACACAATGACATTTTAGTAAGATTTTTGTGTGAACATTAAATTTCTAGTTTCAATTCTGACATTGATGTCACTTCTGACACAATGACATTTTAGTAAGATTTTTGTGTGAACATTAAATTTGTAGTTTCAATTCTAACATTGATGTCATTTCTGACACAATGACATTTTAGTAAGATTTTTGTGTAAACATTAAATTTGTAGTTTCAATTCTAACATTGATGTCATTTCTGACACAATGACATTTTAGTTATATTTTTGTGTGAACATTAAATTTGTCATTGATGTCATTTCTGACACAATGACATTTTAGTAAGATTTTTGTGTGAACATTAAATTTGTAGTTTCAATTCTGACATTGATGCAATTTCTGATACAATGACATTTTAGTAAGATTTTTGTGTGAATATGAAATTTTTAGTTTCAATTCATACATTGATGTTATTTCTGACATAGTGACATTTTAGTTGATTTTTGTGTGAACATTAAATTTGTCACTGATGTCATTTCTGACACAATGACATTTTAGTAAGATTTTTGTTTGAACATTAAATTTGTAGTTTCAATTTTGACATTAATATCATTTCTGACACAATCACGTACTAGTAAGATTTTTGTGTGAACATTAATTTTATAGTTTCAATTTTGACACTAATGTCATTTCTGACACAATGATATTTTAGTAAGATTTTTGTGTGAACATTAAATTTGTAGTTTCTGATTGTCATTTCTGACACAGTGACATTTTAGTAAGATTTTTGTGTGAACATTAAATTTGTAGTTTCAATTCTGACATTGATATCATTTCTGACACAATGACATTTTAGTAAGATTTTTGTTTGAACATTAAATTTGTCTTTTCAAATTTGTCCAAAATAAACTACCAATATCAAGAGCCAATATAACAGTCAAAAATGTCAACGGTGATTAAATTTTTATCAGAATTGAATCATTCGTCATCAATATAGACATCTTTTGTATCACAAATTCTCACTGACGATTGACACTTTCAACTAAATCCATCAAATTGCTAAATTTAACGTAAAAATAAGAGAAATGTAATTAATTTTTTAATTTAAAATTAAAATTTCGCGTGTTTCCGTATAAATTAATTTGAAAAACTTGTCCGTGCGGGGGAGAAAAAGGAAAAGAAAGGGTTGCGTTATTGCGCTCGCAACCCACAGGGAAGTTCCTCCACATACAAAAAAGAAAACATAAAAACCAGCTGCTTCGGCGGTATTTGGTTAAAATTAATAAAAGAGAAGACGGGCGAAGGGGGTGGCGGGCGCGACTCTTGTCGCACGATTCGTGGCCTTATACAAGGACGCAATAAGTAAACGGGGCAAAAACGATATAATATAGGAAGAAGGGGGCATGTTTAATTCATTCCCGCCGCCGTCGCCGCCGCCGCCGAACACACAATAATTGCGCTCGGGAATCGGCCCCTCGGTGACACTTGCACGGAATGACCCGCCGTCGACGCCGCCGCCCTCCGTCTTTTCCCTCATCTCTTATTTATATTATATATGCAGGACGGGGCGGAGGCGCTCCAACCGACCCCGTTGAAAATGTAATATTCAAGTATGTGCGGCCAAAAACGGGAAATAAAATAAGCGGCGAGGGCGGAAATGTGTGTTCCTATGCAGATAACAATTAAGGGGGGTAATTCCGGCTAATTTCCGATTAACGTTTTCCCTTCTTGACGTTTATTTTCTTTTCTTCGGCGCACGGAAAAATTTCGAATTGCTTTAATATTTAAATTTTCCTCAAATTACATTTTCTTCTATTACATAGTTTTCACCTATAGAACGCCTTCTTCAAAACAACTTATACCGATCTAAATATAGATAGATAGATAGATCTAAATATGGAGAGATAGATAGATTTAAACATAGATAAAAATAACAAAATCTATTCATTTAAAAAAACCGGCCCAGTGCGAGTTGTGACTCGCGCACCGAGGGTTCCGTACAAACTTCTAAGTAAGGTATCTTTAGGAGGACCTAACTGTATGCAACCCATATGCTTCTGGTGCCTGATAATACCACGCAACACATTGGTATATTTTCATAAGTTTCTAATAGTAAATTCGCATTTTTCTTGTAATTAAACTACATATTTACGGTTTTCAGATTTTTCCCTTTACATGTGCTGCAAGACACCGCTTCTTGCCAAATTTCATGATTCTAGGTCAACGGGAAGTACCCTATAGGTTTTGATTCCCTTGTGAAATCGCAAAATATGCGACATAAACCGTCATATCTTTTGATCGCGTTGACTTACAAGTTTGATTTTTTCACAGCTGAAAGAGACCACAGACCCGAGTATTTGATACAAATTTCAACTTGTTACCTCTACGCGTTCCTGAGAAAAATGGTCTTGACAGACAGACAGACGGACAACAAAGTGATCCTATAAGGGTTACGTTTTCGGTACGGAACCCTAAAAACGGGAGAAAGGTTTTTCGTTGTCAAAACTCCAATTTGACATACACATATATTTTCGTAAAAAACTGTCAAAATTTGACAACATTTTGACACATGTCGTATTTTCATTGTTTTTGCCCCATCAATTTAATCAAGAGTTTCCTCGGTCCTTCCAGGTAAGATGAGATGGACTGCGGCGTACAAAGCACGACGATGTTGAGCGTCGCGACGGGCGGGGACGCCTCCGTGCCCCAGCAGCCGCTCTCAGCCCCCGTCTTCCCCACAACCGACACCGACCAGGCCCAATTCGAGGCCGACAAACGAGCCGTCTACAAGTAAATAACAAACAATCCCTTGGACTCTTCCTCATCCCTTGATCTCTTCCTCATCTCTTGATCTCTCTCTCTCATCCCTTGATTTCTTCCTCATCTCCTGATCTCGTCCTCTTCCCTTGGAGTCTTCCTCATCTCTTGGCCATTTTCTCATTACTTTAATCTCCTCATCCCTTGATCTCTTCCTTATACCTGGAACTCCTTTCTTTCTTTGATTTTCAAAGAATCTTTTCAATTTTTCAAAATCTTTTTTTTCAAAATTCAAAAATTTAAATCTCTTCCTTCTTTCCTTGATCTCCACCTCATCGTTTCATCTCTCCCTTATTCCTTGGACTCTCCCTTATTTCTTGACTCCTTTCTGATCACTTCTTTCCTTGATCTCTACCTCATCGTTTCATATCTCCCTTATTCCTTGGACTCTCCCTCATTTCTTGACTCCTTTCTGATCACTTGATTTCTTCCTCATTCCTTGTGTTTGACCTTGATATCTTCCTCGTCTCTTGGCTTTTTCCTCCTAACTTAATCTCTTCATCATCCCTTGATCTCTACCTCATCCCTTAAACTCTTCTTCATCTCTTGGCCATTTTCTCATCACTTAATCTCTTGCTCATCCCTTAATGTCTTCCTCACACCTTGAACTCTTCTTCATTCCTTGATCTCTACCTCATCCTTTCATCTCTTCCCCCTTCCCTTGGACTCCCCATCATTTCTTGGCTCATTCCTGATCACTTGAACTCTTTCTCATCCATTGATCTTTTCCTTATCCCTTGATACCTTCATCATCTCTTGGCCTTTTCCTCATCACTTAATCTCTTCCTCATACCTTGATCTCCTACTCATACTTTAATCTCTTCCTCATCGGACTCTCCACCATTTATTGACTCCTTCCTTATCTCTTGATCTCTTTCTCATCCCTAGATCTCTTCCTTATCCCTTGATATCTTCATCATCTCTTGGCCTTTTCCTCATCACTTAATCTCTTCCTCATCCCTTGATCTACTCATACCGTAATTTCTTTCTCATCCCTTGGACTCTCCACCATTTCATGACTCCTTCCTTATCTCTTGATCTCTTTCTCATCCCTAGATCTCTGCCTTATCCCTTGATATCTTCCTCATCTTTTGGCCTTTTCCTCATTACTTGATCTCTTTCTCATCCCCTTGCCTCTTCCTCATCCTTCGTCTTCCTCGTGTGTTGGCCATTTTCTCATCACTTAATCTCTTCCTCGTCTCTTGATCCCTACCTCATCCCTTGAACTCATCTATATCTCTTGGCCATTTTCTCATCACTTAATCGCTTCCTTATCCCTTGATCTCTTCCTCATACCATGAACTCTTCATCATTCCTTGGTTCCTGAGAAAATGGCCAACAGACGAGGAAGACGAAGGATAAGGTAGAGGCAAGGGGATGAGAAAAAGATCAACTAATGAGGAAAAGGCCAAAATATGTGGAAGATATCAAGGGAGAAGGAAGAGATCTAGGGATGAGAAAGAGATCACGAGATAAGGAAGGAGTCAAGAAATGGTGGAGAGTCCAAGGGATGAGGAAGAGATCAAGGTGTCTCTACCCCATCCTTTCATCTCTTGCTCGTCCCTTGGACCCCCATTTCTTAACTCCTTCCTGATCACTTAACCTCTTTCTCATCCCTTGATCTTTTTCTTATCCCTTTATATCTTCAGCATCTCTTTTTTCGTCATTACTTAATCTCTTCCTCATCCCTTGATCCCCACCTCATCCCTTGAACTCTTTCTCATCTCCTGGCCATTTTCTCACCACTTAACCTCTTCCTCATCCCTTGATCTCTTCCTCATACCTCGATTCTTCGTTCCTTCATCTCTACGTCATCTTTTCATCTCTTGCTCATCTCTTGAACTCTCCCTTATTTCTTGACTCCTTCCGTAACACTTGATCTCTTTCTTATACCTTGATCTTTTCCTTATCCCTTGATATCTTCCTCATCTCTGGGCCTTTTTTTCATAACTTAATCTCTTCATCATCCTTTGATCTCTACCTCATCCCTTGAACTCTCCCTCATCTCTTAGCTATTTTCTGATCAATTAATCTCTTCCTCATCCCTTGATCTCTTCCTCATACCTTGGACTCTTCTTCATTCCTTGAACTCTCTACCTTATCCTTTCATCTCTTCCTTATCCCTTGGACTCCCCCTCATTTATTGACTCCTTCCTGATGACTTAATCTCTTTATCATCCCTTGATCTTTTTCTTATCCCTTGATATCTTCATCATCTCTTGGCCTTTTCCTCATCACTTAATCATCTCTTCCTCACTCATCCCTTGATCTCCTACTCATACCTTGATATCTTCCTCATCCCTTGGACTCTCCACCATTTCTTGACACCTTCCTTATCCCTTTCTCATCCCTAGATCTCTTCCTTATTCCTTGATATCTTCCTCATCTTTTGGCCTTTTCCTCATTACTTGATCTCTTCCTCATCTCGCTGTTTCTTCCTCATCCCTTCATGTCTTCTTCATCCCTTATCCTCTTCCTCGTCCCTTGCACTCTTCCTTACTTCTAATTCCTTGTCAATTTCTTGACTGTATCCTTTGTTGATTATCTTAGCATATTCAATTGTTTTTTGTTGTAGGCATCCCCTGTTTCCTCTGTTGGCGTTGCTGTTCGAACGTTGCGAACTCGCGACGCAATCGTCGGACCCCCAGTCCAGCGACGCCTTCAACATGGACATACAGGCTTTCGTCCAGCACCAAGAACGCGATCGGAAGCCGTTCCTAGCCAACGAACCGGAAATTGACGGACTGGTAACGCTACGATCCGCCTTGGTGCGTCGTCTGTGATAAATATTTCGATTGTGTTTGTGTTTAGATGATCAAGGCGATTCAAGTGTTGAGGATACACCTGCTGGAGCTGGAGAAGGTGCAGGAGCTGTGCAAGGACTTCTGCAACAGGTACATCACGTGCCTGAAGGGCAAGATGCAGTCGGAGAACCTGCTGCGCTCCGACTATCCCCAGGGGCCCGGCGGGGCGGTGGTGCTCGGGCTCGAGAACAACAACAACAGCATGATGTCGCACGCGAACAGCGAGAGCGGCTCCGATTCCAACAGTCCCGTGCAGTATTCCATCAGTCCCTCACAACCGGTATGTCAAAATATTAACCAAATAAAAAATATTAATAATTTATTATTATATACCAAATATTAATAAATTTTCGCCATTTACGTCAAAAAAGTGCCCGAATTTTTTTGACGTATAACTAGTGAAAATAACAAAATGTGCCCGAAACTTTCATATTCTCGCCTTTTAAACATTGCGGATTGCAAATATTATTATTTAGTTTATGTCATTATGACAAACATCAAATGTCATTATAATGCATCAAATGTCATTATGATACATCAAATGTCATTATGATGCATCAAATGTCAATAATGACATCAAATGTGAATAATGGCATTTAAAATTTGACAATAGACTTTTACATAGTTGATTTTTTTGTGCCACAATTTTCGCCATTTACGTCAAAAAAGTGCTCGAATTTTTTTTACGTATAACCAGTGAAAATAACAAAATCTGCCCGAAACTTTTATATTCTCGCCTTTTAAACATTGCGGATTGCAAATATTATTATTTAGTTTATGTCAATATGACAAACATCAAATGTCATTATGGTGCATTAAATGTCATTATGATACATCAAATGTCATTATGATACATCAAATGTCAATAATGACATCAAATGTGAATAATGGCTTTTCAAATTTGACAATAGACCTTTTCGTAGTTGTTTTTTTTTGTGCGTCAATTAGCGCCATTTACGTCAAAAAAGTGCCCGATTTTTTTTGACGTATGACCAGTGAAAATAACAAAATGTGCCCGAAACTTTCATATTCCCGCCTTTTAAACATAGCGGATGCGTATGCGCTTAACTAACCGTGAAAAGGTCTATTGTCTATCTTATCTAATAAGTTATTTACAAACTGGCAATAATGTTTTTTTCTTGTAGCCGGTTGTAAGTCAGCCGAATCCGTTGGACCGGCAGCTGGACGTGAACGCGTTCAGTCTGCAGCAGTACCAGCAGCAGCAGTCGGTGGTGGCGGCGACGGTGGTGCAACAGGCCGCGCAACAGGTGCCGCCGTCGTGCGACGGCCTCGTCGTCCACGGCAGCACGCCGCTTAGCCAGATCGGCGCCAATATTTGCTCGGTGGCCAGCGAGAGCTCGGGTCCCCTGTCTCCGGCGCCCACGACGCCCGGCGGATCCGCCGACGACTGCGACAGCGACTTCACCTCCCGAACCGGACGCAAGCAGAAACGGGGAGTCCTGCCCAAACACGCAACCAGCGTCATGAGATCTTGGCTCTTCCAGCATCTCGTCGTAAGAACAGTCATCAATCCCTCTTCTTGCTAATTAATGATCTGTTTGTAGCATCCGTACCCAACGGAGGACGAGAAGCGGCACATCGCTGCCCAGACGAATCTGACGCTGCTGCAGGTGAACAATTGGTTTATCAACGCGCGGCGGAGGATCCTGCAGCCGATGCTGGATGCGAGCGCCCCGACGGACAACTCCAGCGGCGCCGGATCGCCGGCCCACAAAAAGAAAAAGGGACACAACAACAACAGGCGCTTCTGGGCCCAAGACTTTGCCTCCATGCAACCACACATGGACGGCGGTAAATATCCATATGTCTATTAAAGGTCGATTCTCAGCTACTCGACGTCACGCGACATCGCCTGTCAAATAATTATTACATTGTTTTAAATGGGCACGTTCTCACTATGGCTACGCGACAGCTACGCGACGTACCAATTTAATACAATGTAATCATTATTTGACAGGTGATGTCGCACGACGTCGCGTAGCTGAGTGTCGCGCATATGGCAAACGACCTTTAGTCTTACTGTTTGGTTGATGATTGGGTGGACGATATGTCATTAACGGTAATGATTTAAGGCCGATTCTCATATTCGCGACGCCACGCGACATCGCCTGTCAAATAATGATTACATTGTTTTAAATGGGCACGTTCTCACTATGGCTACGCGACAGCTATGCGACGTATCCATTTAATACAATGTAATCATTATTTGACAGGCCATGTCGCACGACGTCGCGTAGCTGAGTGTCGCGCATATGGCAATCGAGCTTTAGTCTTACTGTTTGGTTGATGATTGGGTGGACGATATGTCATTAACGGTAATGATTTAAGGCCGATTCTCATATACGCGACACAGCTACGCGACGTCACGCGACATCGCCTGTCAAATAATGATTACATTGTTTTAAATAGGCACGTTCTCACTATGGCTACGCGACGTGCCCATTTAAAACAATGTAATCATTATTTGACAGGCGATGTCGCACGACGTCGCGTAGCTGAGTGTCGCGCATATAGGAATCGATCTTAATACGTTGGGTTTCACATGATTTGGTCGTGTCGCCAACATACTCAAATTATGTGTTTCTAATAAACCTTCGGCGGTCATCGGTGACCCCCACGACGCAATAAATAAACTTCGTGCCGGGCAGTGGTGATCTCCATCGCATACAACAGCATTAATTCATGGATTTTGCAAGATAATCATTGATTTGTCAATTAACGTTTGAATTGTAAAACAAAACGGATGGTGTGGCTATTTGGCAACGAATGGTTACTGTTCCAGGTTTGTTGTCGAGTTCGGATGACGAGGGCGATTCGTACAGCAGCGACGGCGAGGAGAGTAACCTGGTGATAGACGCCCAAGCGCCGACCCACGAGAACCAAAACGGCCATCAGGTCGATCCGCTCGCGTTCGCCGGCAGTCCCGATTCGAAATAATTGGGGTAAATATATGATTTTGACAATTATTTCGATATAACAAATTTGACATGACGGTTATGACAAGAATTTTGACTTAACCGCTTGACATACAATGACGTCTCTAAGACGTCATGTATATTTGATAAGATCACATGTATATGGACACGTCAACGCGTATTTTATTTGTATGTCAAGGGGTTAACAAACAAATTTTTAATTATTTATTGAATTTATTATTTAAATTCTTGTTGTTTTATATGTCATTTTGTTAAATCAGGGTACTGTCAAATTTGACAATTGTACGATTGTCAGTGTCAAAATAAGTAATAAAGTTTTTTTTTTGTGATGTAGAGGGGTTGGACGTCGTCGAAGGGGTCGTCCCGTCGCCAGCGCCGCTTTATCTGTATAATAATAATTAATTCGCGCCCGGGCGATCTCTTCCCCAACAATAGAACAAAGGCTGATATGATTTAGTTTCTTATAGAAAGTAAAAAGGTAAAACAGATATTCCGAATCTCTTCAGAAAAACAAAACTAAAAATTAAGTAATAGCAATTAACACGCGAAAGTAATGTTGTGGTAATTGAACCGTTTTCTCTCTATATCTCTATCATTATGATTATTATTATCTATTCGATATCTATATCGTTCGTTATTCGGTTTTCCTCGAAGCAACTTGTATACGTAAACATATACCTCAATTTTATTAAGGAAAGGTCTTAACCCAAACAGGCAGACCAATATACACAAATTGATTCATTCTAGATTTATAAATATCCTAGATTCATAGATAAACAAAATAACAAGAAATATTATTGTTTAGTTTATGTCAATATGACAAACATCAAATGTCATTATGATGTTTCAATGTCATTATGATGCAATTGTTATGATGTAATTATGATCCATCAATTGTCATTATGATGCATCAATTGTCATTATGATGCATCAATTGTCATTATGATGCATCAATTGTGATTATGATGCATCAAATGTCATTATGGTGCATCAAATGCCATTATGATGCATCAAATGACATTATGATGCATCAAATATCATTATGATGCATCAATAAACAATGACATATCTCAATGACATACAATAATATATGACAACAATGTCAATAATGGCATTTTTTGTTTGTCAAATTGACATTAAATTTTATTTATTACACCAATACAAAATAAACTAATACAAGATCGATTTCTTGTTATTTTGTTTAAAGTAATAATCTATGAAGCTAAAATATTTATTGATAAACATCAAATGTCATTATGATGCCAAGACATTTGATGTTTGTATTTGTGTAATAAATATGATTTGACGTTATTTACATTATGTCATAATATGGCGAATGTTTTGATGACGTATCAATAATGACATGTGATGTTTGTTTCAAAATAACGTAAAATGTATCGAAACTGTCAAATTTGGTCTTAAAATAGAAAGTATGTTGGTTTGTCTGTGGTGGTTTATCCCCCCCGGAACCTTTCCATGTATACGGAAACGCTCATTTCAGTATTACGAAAGAAGAATTGTGTATAAAAAAATTGTAAGAAAGAATGAAAGTAAGGCATAGATTTAAGCAAATGAAAATATTGTTGGCTCTTGAAGAGAAATTGCGATAAAAGTAACGATAAGGTGCAGTATTAAGGGAGAAGGAGAAGGATTTTTTTTTAGTAAAACAAAATGTGGGAAAAACGAAACCTATATACGTAATTTACAATAATAGTTAAGTAAGTATTAAGAAAGAAAAAAATTAAGAAATCTCCATCCAGTTTTTAAGAAAAAAGTAAATTATATATTAAAAAAGAAGTCAGGCTATAAAACCGCTGTTAATTATTTGTTTTCGATTAAGGAAAGAAAACGTTTTTTTTTTGTATATTTTCGTGCCATTTTTGAGCCCCTTGGCCGCATCTGTACATTCTCCTTGCACCAATCCAAAAAGGGGCTGAAAACCAACAGTGTACATATAAGTTGTTTTTGTTATTGAAATTGATCCCGGAGTTTGTTTATGTTTGTGCTACTTATGTATGACTTGTGCCGCAAAGGCGCGCGGAAATCGAGGAGGAAAAATGGTTTTGTGGACGATGCATTGTGTTTATGAGTTTTCGTGTCCTACAGTTTAAGTTGCTATGTCAGTCTGTGATAATTACAAAAAAAAATAAGATGAAGTTGAAAAAATAATTACAAGAACGTGGAAAAGTTTTTAAATTGTTTCCAACGGAGAATTTTTTTTTTGTGGCCATAGAATATTATACGGTTTTGTTTGTTGTGCAATATATACGTGTATACGAAAGAAATTTTTTGGATTTCAAACTTTGGAAACGGTCTTGTTTTCATTGAGGAAAAAGCTTCTTGTGACTCCATGTATACGCTAAATACTCAGTCTAGGATTAAGGTTTTACTTAGATAGTTTAATTAATTACTGTAATAGGCCCAAGTGACATTTTTATGTTTTTCTTCCAAATAATTAGTTTTTTAATGAAAGAAACTTCGTTATAAATAAGCATTCGAATCGACACGGAACTCGACACATTTTTACGAAAAACGTTTATTTTTTATTTTTGAGTTTTGTGTCGATTCGTCTGTCCGTCTTTTTTCGTTTTATTTGACGGTCGCATTGTACTACTAGTAGCCATATGTGTCACTTTGATTGTATAATAAATAAATCAAGAAAACTAAATCATTGAGAAGTTGCTAACTGTGTTGTTTTCTTTTTGTTGCATAAAACATACAAATTCACTAAAATCATATTTTCCTTTTAACCCCTTGACATATAATTACGTCTCTAAGACGTCATGTATATGTCATAAGATCACATGTATATGCACACGTCAACGTCATTTTATTCGTATGTCAAGGGGTTAATTATCTTTTTTGTGTCAATTTTTAGGCAAACGCAGGAATTCTAAACCTTTATTTATTACAGAATTAAAAAAAAAACTAATAGGTCAAATTTTGACGTAAGTTTTGACATATTAGACATTTCCTCTATAAAAACTTCCACTTCCTCATTAATACATGTTCCCTCCTACATTACAAACATTCGCGAAAAGACAATCACTAAATAATTTAGTTTACTATATCCGCACCATATTTCATTGTTCTATCTAGTTCAGTGGTTCTCAAACGTTTTTGCCGCGGCACCCTTGTCGAGCTGAAAAAATCTCTTAGGGTCGTCCATTAAACACGTGATGTTTTTAGCAACTTTTTAAGAACCGTTAGCGAACCCTTTTTGCAGAATAAATTTATTTGCAAACTTCTTACGGCGTTCTCCATTTAAACCCATGTAAATTGAAAATCGAAATTCAGAGAAGGGAAAATTTTTGCATTTAATATTATTTACTTTTGTGACTAAATCGAAAGATTTTACAAAAATTGTAAAGAATCCTTAGTTGTATATACGGGCAAACTACATACGGAGGTCTGGGTTGTAATTTTCTAATGTGAGGCTTACTAAAATTGGCGCGAACAGTCGTCAGAAATTAAGAGAAGAGTGATGGCATCCGTTGTGAATAACATCGTACTGTATGGGGCTCCTGTGTGGGTCAGATGCACCAAGGACTAGAGCCATAAGGGTAGTCTGCGCGTATAAAACGGTCGGGACTGATGCGGTGCGCGTACTGGCAAGGCTGATCCCAATGGAGCTTCTGGCAGAAGAGATAGCCAGAATTGCGCAGCGCACGTACGGCAAGGAATAAGCAAGGGTAATGAAAGAAGAAGAAAGGCGGATAACTATACAAAAGTGGCAAGAGTCGTGGGAAAAGGATAGGACTAAATGGACCTACAGGCTGATATCAGACGTTAAGCCCTGGCTGGAAAGGAATCACGGTCATCTGAGCTACCACCTGACAATGGTGCTGACTGGCCATGGCTGTTTCCAGAGCTACCGGAAAAGGATAGACAAGACGACCGCGGAGAATTGCCCATACTGCAACTGCAACATGAACCGGAGACGGCCAGCATACGTTGTTCACCTACGAAAAGTGGACAGGACAGAGGGCGAAGCTGGTAGTGTTAAAGGCACTTAATCCCCGGGCGTTAACCGAGTTGATGCTGGAAAGAATCAAAGAGAGACAAAAGAAGACAGTTGGAATGACGTCGGCGGCATCATCAAGGAGATAATGCAGCAGAAGGAGAAAGACGAGATTGAATGGTAAATGGAAATAAACGGAGTAAATATGTAAAACACAACTTGAAGTGATGCATGATTGCAGTGTCGAGTTGTATAGGGCAGGAAAATAGGGGGGAGGGTTGTTTTAGTGGGTATACTATCTCTGGATGAGAATGGAGTCCTACACTACCCAGTTAGAGGGTGCCTATAAAAGGTTTTCCCGTCCTCCGAAAGAAAGGGTTACATTAGGTTGCACATCGCGGAGTGGCAGATAAATCAAGACCACATGCGCGCGAACTCCCGATCCAAAATGAGGTCAATGTGGCAATATACAGTTTTTATCTAAATATTATAGAACTCTACCGAGTTCGTTCATTCACACAGAATTGCGTGATATTAAAAAAAACCGGCCAAGTGCGAATTTTGACTCGCGCACCGAGGGTTCCGTACGAACTTGTAAGTAAGGTATCTTTAGGAGGACGTAACTGTATGCAACCCATATGCTTCTGGTGCCTGACAATACCACTACGACAACATTAGTGTATTTTCATAAGTTTCTAATAGTAAATTCACATTTTTCTTGTAATTAAACTACATATTTACGGTTTTCAGATTTTACATGTGCTGTAAGACACTGCTTCTTGCCAAATTTAATGATTCTAGGTCAACGGGAAGTACCCTATAGGTTTTGATTCCCTTGTGAAATCGCAAAATATGCGAGATAAACGATCATATCTTTTGATCGCGTTGACTTACAAGTTTGATTTTTTCACAGCTGAAAGAGACCGCAGACCCGAGTATTTGCTACAAATTTCAACTTGTTACCTCTACGCGTTCCTGAGAAAAATGGTCTTGACAGACAGACGGACGGACTGACGAACAGACAGACAGACGGATAACGAAGTGATCCTATGAGGCCTCTTGTACACGACACGGTTTCTTAACCGTACGCCGTGTTCGCCGTACGGTTAAGAAACCGTGCTAGCTTGTATATGACACGGCAAAGCCACCGTACGAAACAACGGCCAGCTACGGCTCAGATGCGTTTTATCTGGTCAAGCTGCAGGACGTGCGTCATGAATCCTTATAAAAAAATGATCATGGCTTACTACATGTATAGGAAACTCAAAATAGAAAGACACATTAAAAGAAGGTTTTGGATACATCCGATTATAGAAAAAAGGGAGGAATTTGGCGCATTTCACACACTTGTGAAGAATCAACTGAGGGATGATAAAGACAAGTTTTTTAATTATTTTAGAATGCAGAAAACGACATTCGACAAATTGCTGCAAAAATTATCGCAGAAATTAAAACATCAAACTGTCCTGCAAACCAATTAAAAAAAAAATGTCGCCGTTAAAAAGTCCGGCGCCGTCGACAGACTCCCATATATTGCAATACAACACTGTTGAAAAACACCGTGCGTAGACGCGGTGCGCCGAAGGGCAGACACGGTACATACGGCGGCGGCGCCGTGCCGTGGTTGCGCCGTGTATGTGAACAAGCTTCCATAGTGATCCATACAACACTGACGACCGTGCCTACACACGGCGAATTAACCGTAGATTTTCACGGCGAAAAACCGTGTGTGTACAAGAGGCCTAACGGTTCCGTTTTCGGTACGGAACTATAAAAAGAGCGGGATTTGAATGTTATATTCTTTCAAAAACTCTATTGCTTTGGAACACTTTCTATAGCGATTACATTGGCATAATCTGGCAGCACATTTACAATTCACTGTACTCTACCACATGCGGCAGGTGGCGGTAAAAGCGCCAATAGCGTGCACCTTTAAAATTTTCAGGTATCACCATCGTTAGATTGGGTTGCATACCGCCAAGCGGCAGAAAAATTGCCGAAAAGAAAACTATGTGGATTTTTCAGCGTCACTAGCGGCGTGCACTTCTAAATTCTCCACATTATTCCATCCTCGTAAACTATTCAACCCTCAAACAACTATTCCACCCTCACACAACTATTCCACAACTATTCCACCCTCAAACAAATTTCCATCTTTATCGTTATTCCACCACAAAAAAAAGATTAATATGTACTAGTTCTTCTTCTATTCGGGCAAAGATCTCACATTGAACGAACCGACTACGAGATATTCCTGGATCCCTTCAAATAAGAAAACCGTATCCACAAAATTGACTGAAGAAACTAAATTTTCTTTCCGCCGCAGCGGACGAACCGACGGCCGTGTACTTGTCGGCCTAATTCCAAAAGACGTACCAGAGACGCAGCCAAAGGATATATGAAAAAAATCGAGCCGCTAACAAAAGCTGCTCAAATATCCAAAAAAAACCGGCCAAGTGCGAGTTGTGACTCGCGCACCGAGGGTTCCGTACAAACTTGTAAGTAAGGTATCTTTTTTTTGTGGAGGACGTAGCAAGCACATTCATTTAACTTGACAAGTGGCCCTCCTGAAATCACGACCATCTTAGTACCGCTGCAAGCATAACCTCAAGATGTCGCTGTCGTACGATGGAATTCTACTCTATATTTTATTACCATACATCCCCCATTCACTATGAGTGTTTAGGGGTTCTGGAACTTCACTATTTGTTTTTACTGCTCAATTTTGCCTGTATACCTATATACTCTGTATAAAGGTATACAGGGTATATTTTTTAAATAACGCGAATATTTTTAAACTTTTAAAAAGAAAACTTTATTTTAGTATTACACTTATTCACTAACTTATAATAAGATCTAACTATTTCGAGATCTAATATAAACTAATATATTAACTATTTCTAGATCTATTTCGATACTCTTAACATTTATTTGTTTAATTGACTGCTTTTGGGCAATTGACTACCAAAAAATATAGGGCGGATTTAAGTATATGTAGATTATAAAAAAAATTAGACAAAATATAATATATACAGGATGTTACGGGACTTGAGTATGTCGCATGTCGGTTATAAACAAGCAAAATTTAGACTTACTATATACCCTGTATATATTATGTATATAGAGCGTACGTGATGAAATGCATAACGGATATACACAAAGAAAATTCAGAATAAACAGCTTGGTGCCGACACATACTTTTTAACTTTCGGACCTAACCGAGGAGGACCTAACTGTATGCAACCCATATGCTTCTGGAGCCTGACAATAACACATTAGTGTATTTTCATAAGATTCTAATAGTAAATTCGCATTCTTCTTGTAATTAAATTTTTCCCTTTACATGTGCTGTAATACACTGCTTCTTGCCAAATTTCATGATTCTAGGTCAACAAGAAGTATAAAACCTATATCCTATATAATCATAAACCTATGTAATCATAAAACCTATAGGTTTTGTGATTCCCTTGTGAAATCGCAAAATATGAGACATAAACGGTCATATCTTTTGATCGCGTTGACTTACAAATTTGTTTTTTTCACAGCTGAAAGAGACCGCAGACCCGAGTATTTGATACAAATTTCAACTTGTTACCTGTACGCGTTCCTGAGAAAAATGGTCTTGACAGACAGACAGACAGACGGACAACAAAGTTATTATATAAGATAAACTTAATAAAGACGGAACAAAGCTTGAATATATAAATATACTCAACCTTTCCGGAACTCTATAATACTAATGAGTCTTTTTAGGACTACCAAAAACAAATCTCGTATGAAATTTGTCAGTTATTCTATAGCTTTCCGTCCACCTTCGTGGCACTCACCAAAAACCATAAAAATAACATTGATTTTTAAGATCATGTCTTTCCGATACCTTGAGTGTGGATGCGTTTCTGTGTGTGGATTTCTGAGTGTGGATGTGGATGCGATCTGTGGACGCGTTTCGAGGCTATCCACTATCCACTCAAGGTATCGGAAAGACATGATCTTAAAAATCAATGTTATTTTTATGGTTTTTGTTGAGTGCCACGAAGGTGGACTGAAAGCTATAGAATAACTGACAAATTTCATACGAGATTTGTTTTTGGTAGTCCTAAAAAGACTCATTAGTATTATAGAGTTCCGGAAAGGTTCAGTATATTTATATATTCAAGCTTTGTTCCGTCTTTATTAAGTTTATCTGATTATCTATAATGTTGTATGGTTTTACCAATTCAAAATTGATTATATAGGGGTTCCGTTTTCAGTACGGAACCCTAAAAATGGATTTTAGTTTTTCGCACCTGATGAACGCTGTACAGATGCGCACCTGTTGAATAAGCTCGAAATAATAAGCTCGAAAATGAACTTGGGAAAGACCAAGATCATGACCCAAGAAGTTGGAGCCCAACCGCACCAAAGGGACGGACAGGAAGTCGAAGAAGAGATCGAGTACATAACCTAGGACTAAAAAAACTGGGGAAGCAAAATCAGGCAACAGAAATAACCAGAAGAATAAGTCCGAGCTGGGCTGCTTTCGGCAAACTCAGAGACATACTCAAGAACCCAGACATACTGCACGGCCTGTACACCATATTGCCCGTTACAAGGTGATGGCCTTGAAACGATGACATGCATATCAACGAGGGCAAACCGATTCAAAACCTGCCAACAAACAATGGAACGGGCTCTGCTCGGCAAATCCTAAGAGACAGAGTAATGAACTAGGAGATCAGACTGCGAACCAAAGTTAAAGACGTGATTGAACAGTGGAGCTGGGTACAAACACAGGAACAAGACGTCGCAGACACACTGGAACAAGAGCAGGAATCTTTGCCCACATGAATCAGTGGTCTGCGATGTCTTGTTCCTGTGCTGTTCCTGCTCGTGTTCCAATGTGTCTGCGACGTTTTGTTCCTGTGTTTGTACCCAGCTCCACACGAGCGTACAGACCTGTACGCGGCAGAATGACACGCGTCGAAACTCCCGTCAGTTTTACAGCAGAAAATGATATGTTTCCGTTAAGCCGTGCAAGAGGAAAGGAGTTTTTGGAGAAAAAGTGAGGAAATAGTAAAACGCGCATACAGCTCCCTGCGTATGCGAAACGTCGTGAAACTTGTCATAAAAACCTTGTTTTTTGCTCGATTTGCCCGAAAAAAAGTCATGAGAAAAACTAAATCTAATGGTAAATAAGTCAGAATAAAATAATTTTGATTTATGGTTGTTTTTTTATGCAAACAAAGGAGTTTTTGGAGAAAATGTGGAGGTGTATTAAAACGCACCTATAGCCGCATTTTTATTATTTTCATTAAAATCTTAGGTTTTTTGTCCCCTGTTTAGTTTAGTAACGGCTCGTTACTCGTTTAGTATAACGTCTATTTAACCCCTTGACATATGAATAAAATGCGCGTTAACGTGTCATATGGCCAAGGGCAACCGGCCATCGCTTACGGAGCCCCTCTGATACCTGGCGACCTCAGAGGGTATCCAGCCTTACCACTATCAAGCGGGGCTCTGATGTGGTGGACCTTTAGTTCCCTTGCGACTCGTGGGATTTATATGAATTCCAAAAGTAAAAATAATCCATGTGTACGGGACCTAACCGACACAGAGAACAAGGAAGTCAGCCCGGATTCCCGGGAAGACGATGTCTATAGAGGCAGAGGTAGATGTTCTTGTAGGGACAGAGGAGGACTTGCCGCCTCCTGTCACAAAACAAGAATGACCAGCAGGCGCACCAAAATAGCCCAAGTGAACATCCATCATGCCAAAGCAGCTTCAGCTGTGATGGCTAGGATGTTCACCAAGCAGCACCTAGGGCTAGCGCTGCTTCAAGAACCCTGGACCTACGGAGGTAAGATCAGAGGCCTTAGCAACAGGGAATGTAAGTTGGTATGGGACAGCCGTGAGGTCTCCCCTAGAACCTGCATTATGGTAAGAAATGGCATAAATTACTTATGTCTTTCAGAATTTTTAACGCGGGATTTAGTACCGATTCAGGCCCTCATCAAGATCGAGGGTCTCCACCGCGAAGTAGTGATCGCATCAGCATACTTCCCTGGCGATGGTAACAGCATACCACCCATTGAAGTACAAAAGCTGGTGGAACACTGTATTAGGAGAAGGCTGCCACTCATCCTGGGATGTGACGCGAACGCACACAATGAGATGTGGGGCAGCACGGACACTAATAAGAGGGGTGAGTACCTTTTAGAATACCTCATTAAAGAGAACTTAATTGTGTACAACGTTGGGAAAACACCAACATTTGTCACTAAAGTCAGAAATGAGGTACTGGATATTACGGTAGGTAGCGCTAACGTAAGTAAACTAATTAAAAAGTGGAGGGTTTCAAGTGAGCCCTCAATGTCAGATCATAGGATCATAGAGTTTGAGCTGGAAGGAGCGACTGAGGAAAACACCCCCATTCGAAACCCCAGACAAACTGTGTGGCCTATGTTTAGTTCTCAACTAAAAGAAAACCTAGAGCAGGTGACAGTGCGGGGTAGTATCAAACACTGCACCGTGCTGGAGCAGGCTTTAGGAGAAATAAATGTAACAATCACCACGGCATTTGAATCCAGCTGCCCGGTAAAAACCGTGAAGGAGCATAAGGACGAAAAATGGTGGAACAAAAACTTGTCTACATTAAGAGCAAAAGTACGTAGGCTTTTCAACAAAGCCAAGCAATACGGAAATTGGCTAGAATACTCTGAGGTGCTTACCACCAACAACAAAGAGATCAGAAGGGCAAAAAGGGAAAACTTTAGGACCTTCTGTGAAAACATAGAATCCTCGCCGGTGGCAGCTAGACTGCACAAAGCACTAGCGAAGGATAGAGTGGAAATGACAACCACTCTGAAGAAACCGGAGCTCTCCTCCTACTAGAAACCCATTTTCCGGGATGTAAAGGATACAGGGAGACCGAGGGCTTGATGCAACCACGGAAACCAAGTCGGGCCGGCTGGAAGAGGGCAGCGTCCATCTGTACGGAAAACCGAATCAGATGGGCTATCGGCACTTTCCAGCCTTTTAAGGGCCTAGGTGTGGACGGACTAATTCCTGCCTTCCTACAAAAGGGAGAGAGAGAACTAATGCCGTATCTTCTAAATATCTTTAGAAGTAGCTTAGCGCTCGGATATATACCGGAGCTATGGAGAAGGGCTAAGGTGGTATTTATACCGAAGGTGGGGAAGAAAGACACCACTCAACCGAAGTCATTTAGACCCATTAGTCTAACATCTATTATGTTAGACAATGGAGAAGGTGATTGATAATTACCTTAGGACTATAGTGCTGGTAGGTACACCACTACACAGGAGTCAGCATGCTTACAGAGCAGGGAAATCCACAGAAACCGCCCTGTATCAGCTGACAAACGAAATAGAAGCAGCACTAGAGATAAAGGAAGTAGCGATATGTGCCTTCTTGGATATAGAGGGAGCTTTTGACAACACCTCACACGAGGCTGTCAGGGCGGCCCTCGAAAGAAGGAATATCGACAGCACTATCTCAAAGTGGATGGGAGAAATGCTGAGAACTAGAACGGCGTAGACACAAGTGGGAAAAGACACCATTAAGATCTCCACAACTCGAGGCTGCCCACAGGGAGGTGCATTATCACCGCTAATGTGGAGCCTGGTAGTTGATGAACTACTGGTTAGGCTAAACGATCTAGACATCAAATGTCAAGGTTACGCCGATGACATAGTCATAATGGCCAGAGGAAAATTTGAGGGAACGCTCTGTGAAATTGTTCAGAGAGGCCTCAAAGTAACTAGTAAATGGTGTCAAACAGTGGGATTGAGACTCAACCCGAGCAAAACCACGGTGATACCATTTACTAGAAGAAGAAAACTAAACTGCCTACATCCCATACTCATATATGGGAAGGCAGTAGAATACCAACAGGAGATAAGGTATCTGGGTATTACACTAGATAGCAAACTCCTATGGAATAGACACGCTGAGGCAGTGGTAGGTAAAGCCAAACGCGCCCTAATGGTGTGCAGAAATCTGGCAGGAAAAACGTGGGGTTGTAACCCCACTATCCTGCGATGGATGTACACCATGATAGTGAGACCTGCAATCACTTATGGGGCGGTTGCGTGGGGAAGTAGAATCAAGCTGGCCTCTATGAGGAAACAGCTTGAGAAGATTCAAAGACTGGCGTGTGTCTGCATCACGGGGGCGATGGGGTCGTGTCCGACTGCAGCATTGGAGCTGCTGCTGGATCTGACTTCGCTGCACCTTGTGGTGGAGAGCGCCGCCAGATCGGCGATCGTAAGATTCAGCAAGGAAGGAATGGGCAGAGGTAAAATAATCAGGAGCAGAGACCGAAACAGCCTCGCTGCCAAGATCCCCTGGCTGGAAGTACCAAAAGACGAAATGGTATGCAAATACCACTTCGAGAAAAACTACACAGCAATGTGTAGTAGTAAAGCCGATTGGAGCGACGAATCCTCAGCAAAATGCCATCAAGTGGTATACAGATGGTTCGAAGACAAAGGAAGGCACTGGTGCAGGAGTGTTTGGACCTCGTACCAGATACTCCGAATCCATGGGAACATCCCCAAGTATCTTCCAAGCAGAGGTACACGCAATCGAAAGATGTGCACAGTTTAACCTCGACAGGAATTACCGCAAAAAACGAATTGCTATCCTGTCAGATAGCCAAGCAGCCATCAAGGCCATTAGCTCATACACCATCAGATCCAAACTGGTATGGCATTGTGTGGGGAAGCTGAACAAGCTTGGCAGGGATAATAAAGTAACGCTATACTGGGTACCAGGACACACTGGTATAGACGGAAACGAAGAAGCCGATCACCTAGCAAACAAGGGATCCAGTATCCCCTTTATAGGTCCGGAACCCTTTTGCGGTATGAGCGTGAACACCATCCGCAAAAGTTTAGATTAAGAAATAAGAGGAAAATGGATGAAAACCTGGGAAGAACTTCCAGGGCTAAGGCAATCCAAAGGGATGCTGGGATCTTTTAACCAGAAGAGAACTAAAGCTTGCCTGAAACTAAGCAGGAACAAGCTCAGAATTCTGACAGGAGCCCTGACGGGACACTGCAGACTTAGGAAACATCTCAAGGCCCTAGGCCTAGAGGAGGATGATGGATGCAGATTCTGTGGCTCAGCAGAGGAAACCCCCATGCATCTGTTCAAAGACTGCGGAGCATTACTCCGCAAGAGACAGATGTACCTTGGGGCTCACTGCTTGAACACAGAGGAGCTGCAGGCCTTGAATCCCACCCAGATCCTGAGATTCCTAAAGGAATCAGGATTAGAGGAGGCGCTCTAAATGGGTAAGTACACCAACACTTGGAGGAGGAGGGTGGGGTACAATAGATCTATAAAGGTCGCAGTACAAGTCGTTACCACCATATCTACAATCTACAATCTAACGTGTCATATACATGGAATCTTGTCACATATACATGACGTCTTAGAGACGTCATTGTATGTCAAGGGGTTAAGACACTATTAAATAATTTAGGTTTTTTGCCAGTTTTTATGCAAACAAATCTGGATATTTTTTATTGCGACACACTGTATATATAAAGCTGTTATGCAACCAACGTTTCACCACCCAAAAAACATATTTTTTATATAATTCCTGCGTAAACATTACGTAATAGCGAACAACCAACAGGATTTGCGAATAACTATCGCTGCAAACAACAAATTAAATAGATCCGCATGAAAATTTCGCAAATAAAACGGTTTAATTATTGTGAAGTAGGCAACACATCATATTTTTTATTAATTACGACAAAACAGCAGATAATTAGAACATTTAATTTAAAATTTAATTTTGTTGTTGCAAAGTGAAAAGCTGCGCGAATTACTGGTGAAAATTGGTGGAAATTTAACTGCAGAAACACGCCATTTTATAACCTAACTGGGGCGAAGTTAGCTGCGTGTCAAGTGTCAACATCAACACAAACACCAAAAACTTATTAACCAAAAATGCTGCGTAAATTCCCAACAAACTAGCACAGAAACAGGAAAAACCAACACTTGAAACCCCCAAATTCGACCAACCAAACCGATTAAGGTAAGAAATAAACGTTGAAGTACTCAAAAAAGTTGTTTTGAAAAAATATTTGTGACTTTGGCCTCGTTTATTTGGAGACCTGTCAAACTGCTCTGATAACTTTTTCCCCCCAGGTAAACAACAACAAACCCTTCACCAGCAGCCCCCAACCTCTCCGAACGCAGTCCTCTTTGGGGGGGCGACATGCCCCGCCGCCACCGAACGTGGTTTCTTTTTAGGTCACCCTCACCAATATGGGCTCACTGACGCCGACCTAACTACCCCCGATGATTCTAAAGAGCGCTCACCAGCACAATGTGACCGCCTCAAACCCCCGAACCATGCAGCACGCACGACGAATTCCCATTACAGATCTCAGCGAACATCTCACATGCACCCTATGCAAGGGATATTTCATCGATGCAACAACTATCATTGAATGTTTACATTCATGTAAGATTTATTTGATAGAATTAATTCAAGCAGAAATCTGAGTATACTAATAATTAAGGTTACGAAAACAAATATAAATTATTACTGCATGAACTAAATTTAGAAACCTTATGGTACTTAGACCATAAATGTAATGTCAATTTGATGTAACTGTTTTTAGGTAAATGTCAAATTTTGACACAATTTTTAAGAGTAAATTTGTTTTTAATTGGCAGATTTAACCAAATAAAATGTCATTTTGACAATAATTTTGTTTTTATTTCAGTTTGTCGAAGTTGTATAGTCAGGTATTTGAAGACGAACAAGTACTGTCCTGTGTGCGATGTCCAGGTTCACAAAACCAAGCCCCTGCTCAACATTCGGCCGGACAAAACGTTGCAAGACATTGTCTATAAACTGGTCCCCCGACTTTTTCAAAGTAACAAAAACTTGTGTGCTTGATAAAATCGAATTTATAAATCCATTTTCCAGATGAAATGCAACGGAGAAGGCAATACTACTCCGACCATCCGGAGGCGAAGCCCTCTGGCCTTGAACAAAGAGGCGAAGCCTCCTACCAGCACCTACTCTCACCTGACGAGACCATTTGCTTGTCTTTCAACTACCACGGTGGCACCAGCACAACAAGGTGTATATTGTTAAAATATTCTTAATATTTCCAGAAGGCTAATCTCTTTTTCAGATATCTTCGATGTCCTGCGGCTGTCTCCGTATCCCACCTGCAAAAACTGATCCGTGCAAAGTATGACCTCACAGACAACCATCGGGTTGATGTCCTCCACAATCAGGATTGTCTCAACACTTACCTCACCCTCATAGACATCGCTTATATATATCTCTGGAGAAGAGTAAGATAAAGCTTTATCACTTTTTATTGCATGGAAATGTCAATTTGACAATCTTACAAATGTCAAGTTGAAGTGTAACTTTTAATGTCATGTTGATGTTTGATTTGATATTTTTTCAGAAAGGTCCATTGGAATTGACGTATCGAATCTATGAGAACACGGCAAAACGAATCAAACTAGAAGATTGCACAGCTTCGATCAACAACAACAACAATGATTGGAAGGAGGTGCAGCTACGGATCAGCGAGAATGGAGAGATGAGTGTGACGGGCATTCAAGATTGTTTATTGGATGAGTTGGAAGAGACCAATCTGTTGGACACCAAGGAGGAGAAAGGCAAGAAGGAGCTGCCCCCTCTGAAACTAATTGCCGAGGTCAACACTGAAATATTGGAAGCAAAGAGTGGAGTAAAAAGGAAATTGGATGATAAGGTTAAAATTGATGGGGAGCCCCCGGTTAAACAGACAATACTGAATCATTCTTTGGGGCTTCAGAATTTGTCCAACAACCACCCATTGAAGAAACACTCACAACTGCTCAATAAAAACGAAGGGAAAAAGAATGACAAAGGTTTGGACAAAGCTGAGAAGAAGGAGGAGGTTAAAATTAGTAAGCTGGAGGGAGTTAAAAGTGTTCAGGAAGAAAACACACTTAAATGCGAAGACTTGAAAAAGGTAAAAGTTAATGAAAAGAAGGTGAATTGTGTTAAGAAAGAGGAAGTTGAGAAGAGCAACACAAAGGAGGAATCAGTTAAGAGTGTTAAGAAGGATGAATTAGAGAAGAGTGATAAGAAGGGTGATGAAGGTATTAAGAAAGTTGAAGTATCATTGAAGAATGAAGAGAAGGGTAAAAATCTCAAAACAGAAGAAACAGTTAAGAATGTTAAAAGACCAAATAATGTTGCGGTTAAACATGAAATGTGTAATAAAATTGAGATGGTAGCTGGTAGTACCAAGTTAGAAAGTTCAAAGAAGGAGGAAGTAAAGAAGGTTCAAGAAAAAATTATTTTAATAGAAAGTTTGGTTGTAACGGGGAAGATCGACAAGAAAAAGGAGGTGGAGGTTAGTCAAGAAATGAAAAAATTCGTTCAAGAGAAACAAGTCGCAAAACCACCGATTGTAACGTCAATCGAAGTAAAGGTTTCGATACCCGACGTCAAAACAGCAACTCCGTCAACCATAAACACAGTCGTAACGGCGACCTTTACGAAACCAACGGCGAGTGTCGTCAATCGAGCAGTTCCACCCTCCAGACCCGGCACCCCGATCACCACAAACAAATGGGGCCCCAGTAAAACCTCCGCTTCTCCACCCTGCTACATTCCCAAACCGAATTACAGCCCCGTAATCAACGTGCCCAAAGTCCAACCCAGCACCAGTTCCGCCCCAAAGGAAACCCAAATCAGCACCACCCAAAGCTCAATGATATCCAACAAGGCGTCCGTCAAAACGAAAAGCAATGCTCCCATGGGCTATAAAACTTTGAGGGATCCCCCGAAGACTTGGAACCCGCAAATCTCCCGCGCGAACATGGTAAAACCAGAAAACAAGCCGACGGACTCGAAAAACCGCCCGGCCAAGTTTTTTAAAATGCGCAATAACATCCCTAGATATCTAGGTAATCCGGCTTCGAGGGTGAAACCCATGTATCAAGTCCATCAAAGCCCCGAAAAACCTAAAACCCCCGAGATTAAGAAACACTCAATAGTTAAAATCGATCCGAAAACTTTGAAACCCATCTCGGAGAGAGCGCCGGAAACCTCAAATTTGACCACGGATCTTAAGATCAACACCAGCAGTGTCCCGATTTTCAACCCGTTGAAACATCAAAGCTCCCCGAAAAACGATAGGAAATCCCCAAAATCACCCCCTGCAAAAAACAAGATAAATTTCACGCCACCAAACCCATTCATACCAAACCCCACTATCCACCCCCCGTACCTCCAATACACACCACCAGGTTTCACTCCCTACGACCCCGTAATGGCCACGTTCCACAACTTACTTTACAGGATCCCGTACAATCAACCTCCTTTACCCGGCCTGAATCTTGATATTAAGCCCCCAAACAGTGGTCCGGTAACTTCGCCGAAACCAGCCGTGAAGGGGAAGAAAGGCAAAGAGGTAAAGGTGGAGAAAAGCTTGCAGAACGCCGTGGAGAAACTGACCAAGATCAAAAGCGAGGAGACCAAGGCAGCTAAGGAGGAGAAGGAAGCGGCCGAGGAGAACAATAAAAGCGTTGCGGAGGGGAGCAACAAGTGATAGATTTTTGTAGTTTGAGAGTGTAAATAGGGGTTCTATCTCGATATCATGTAAAGTGCCTACGTGTTTATTTTTTCCTTTCGGTGTTTTCGGAAGCAGCTAGACGACGGTGCCTTTTTATACATGGAAAATCTGCTGAATTCGTTTTCGGTTGTCAAATATTCGTTTTGAGTTTATTTTTGTTTTTTCGGTTTTAAGTACAAATTGGGTTTTTCGTTTTTTTCTTGACTTGTTTCAGAAATGTTTTCAGTTTTAACCGAAATGATTTTTTTGTTTTACCTAAACGTTTTTAGTTTCTCCCGAATGTTTTTTTTTTAGTTTTTCAGAAATGTTTTTAGTTTTCCCAAAATTTCTCCGAAATGTTTTTATTTTTTTCCAAAATTGTTTCTTCCTCCTTTTACATTGACGAAAAGAAAGATTTCTATTTCCCTTCCTCTTGTTCTTGGTGTTTTTATATATATTTTCTTAGTTTTTTTTTTTTTGTAAATTTTTTAGAAATTTCTTGACGGTTTTTTCTGTTTTTTTTTTTGTAATTTCACGAAAAAAAACAGGATTTTATCTATGCATATATATACATACATTTTATTTTCTGTTTTAGTATTAAGTATGATATTTGTAAAGAAGTTATAACTATTGTACATTGTATATATATAAGCACAGATTTAATAAATATTTATAGTTTATCTTTAATTTCGACTTTTCAAACGGAATAAACTCGACAGAAAAGTGGCCCTAAGTGATTTCCAAAGTCGCGTAATTCCTGAAATTTAAAGCAAAATTCGTCTGTCCGTTCGCCTTTGCCAAATAATTAAAATCGCATTATTCTTGAAAACTTTCTAAAACTAGCCAAGTCAATGTTTGCAAATTTGTATTTCTGGTAGTTTCCGGTCTACACATTTGCAACTTACCAAGTTATTAGAAGACATTTTCAAATATAATTCCTGAATTTTTCAGGAAAATCAATCTGTCCGTTAGCCTTTGCCAATTAATTGAAGTCGCGTTATTCTTGATAACCTTCTAAAACTAATCAATGTTTGCAAATTTGTTTTCCGGTAGTTTCTGGTCTATAAATTTGCAACTTACCAAGCTATTAGAAGATACTTTCAAGAATAATTCTTGAAATTTGCAGCAAAATCCACCTGTCCGTTAGCCTTTGGCAATTAAACTCGCATTATTCTTGAAAAGCTAAAACTAGTCAAGTCAATGTTCGCAAATTTGTATTTCCGGTAGTTTTTGGTCTACAAATTTGCAACTTACCAAGCTGTTAGAAGACACTTTCAACAATAATTCCTGAAATTTTCAGCAAAATCAGTCTGTCCATTAGCCTTCGCCAATTAATTAAACTCGCGTTATTCATGAAAAGCTTCTAAAACAAGCCAAAGCAATGTTTGCAAATTTGTATTTCCGGTAGTTTCCGGTCTACAAATTTGCATCTTACCAAGCTGTTAGAAGACACTTTCAAGAATAATTCTTGAAATTTGCAGCAAAATCCACCTGTCCGTTAGCCTTTGGCAATTAATTAAACTCGCATTATTCTTGAAAAGCTAAAACTAGTCAAGTCAATGTTCGCAAATTTGTATTTCCGGTAGTTTTCGGTCTACAAATTTGCAACTTACCAAACTGTTAGAAGATACTTTCAAGAATAATTCTTGAAATTTGCAGCAAAATCCACCTGTCCGTTAGCCTTTGGCAATTAATTAAACTCGCATTATTCTTGAAAAGCTTCTAAAACTAGTCAAGTCAATGTTTGCAAATTTGTAATTCCGGTAGTTTCCGGTCTACAAACTTGCAACTTACCACGCTGTTAAAAGACACTTTCAAGAATAATTCCTGAAATTTTAAGCAAAATCAGTTTGTTCATTAGACTTTGGCAATTAATTAAACTCGCGTTATTCTTGAAAATTTTCTAAAACTAGTCAAGTCAATGTTCGCAAATTTGTATTTCCGGTAGTTTTCGGTCTACAAATTTGCAACTTACCAAGCTGTTAGAAGACACTTTCAACAATAATTCCTGAAATTTTCAGCAAAATCAGTCTGTCCGTTAGCCTTTGCCAATTAATTAAACTCGCGTTATTCTTGAAAACCTTCTAAAACTAGTCAAGTCAATCTTTGCAAATTTATATTTCCGTTAGTTTCCGGTCTACAAATTTGCAACTTACCAAGCTGTTAGAAGACACTTTCAAGAATAATTCCTGAAATTTTCAGCAAAATCAGTCTGTCCGTTAGCCTTTGCCAATTAATTAAACTCGCGTTATTTTTGAAAACCTTCTAAAACAAGTCAAGTTAATGTTTGCAAATTTATATTTCCGTTAGTTTCCGGTCTACAAATTTGCAACTTACCAAGCTGTTAGAAGATACTTTCAAGAATAATTCCTGAAATTTTCAGCAAAATCAGTATGTCCATTAGCCTTCGCCAATTAATTAAACTCGCGTTATTCATGAAAAGCTTCTAAAACAAGCCAAAGCAATGTTTGCAAATTTGTATTTCCGGTAGTTTCCGGTCTACAAATTTGCAACTTACCAAGCTGTTAGAAGACAATTTCAAGAATAATTCCTGAAATTTTCAGCGAAATCCGTTTGTCCGTTAGCCTTCGCCAATTAATTAAACTCGCGTTATTCTTGAAAACCTTCTAAAACTAGTCGTCAATGTTTGCAAATTTATATTACCGTTAGTTTCCGGTCTACAAATTTGCAACTTACCAAGCTGTTAGAAGACACTTTCAAGAATAATTCCTGAAATTTGTAGCAAAATCCCTCTGTCCGTTAGCCTCAGCCAATTAATTAGGCTCGCGTTATTCTTGAAAACTTTCTAAAACTAGCCAAGTCAATGTTTGCAAGTTTGTATTTCCGGTAGCTTCCGGTCTACAAATTTGCAACTTACCAAGCTGTTAGAAGACACTTACAATAATAATTCCTGAAAATTTCAGCAAAATCAATCTGTCCGTTAGCCTTTGGCAATTAATTAAACTCACGTTATTCTTGAAAACCTAAAACTAGACAAGTCAACGTTTGCAAATTTGTATTTCCGGTAGTTTCCGGTCTACAAACTTGCAAGTTACCAAGACGTTAGAAGATACTTTCAAGAATAATTTCTGAAATTTGCAGCAAAATCTGCATGTCCGTTAGCCTTTGGCAATTAATTAAACCCGCTTTATTCTTGATTCGCTTCTAAAACTGACCAAGTCAATGTGTGCAGATTAGTATTTCCGGTAGTTTCCGGTCTACAATTTTGCAACTTATCAAGCTGTTACAAAACACTTTCAAGAATAATTCCTGAAATTTTCAGCAAAATCAGTCTGTCCGTTAGCCTTAGCCAATTAATTAAACTCGCATTATTCTTGAAAAGATTCTAAAACTAGCCGAGTCAACGTTTGCAAATTTGTATTTCCGGTAGTTTTCGGTCTACAAATTTGCAACTTACCAAGCTATTAAAAGACACTTTGCCAATTAATTGAATTAAATGTTGAAAACTATTTCAGAGTTCTTGGAGATGGCAGCTTCTTCGGTTCGGTTTCCTGCAGCCACAAAGCTAAATGCTGCAAGGGTTGAAACAGAGAGCGGAAAAGAAAACGCTTACAATTAGTTTTTTGTATTTATTTAATTTATTTTTATTAGATACATTACAATATAACATACATGTTTTTGCTATAGTAATTCATACAACCATACAACGCATTTAAACGTTTAAAAAAATGACGTATTATCTCCTATATTATAAGACTACAATATTTTTTTTTCATTTTTTGGTTTATAATTTACGTTTTATTTTAGGTTTTTTTTTTGCAAAGATTTTTTTTGTATTTTTGAATTTTTTTCACTTAAAAAAAACAGACGAATAAAAAAATTACAATAAAACGTGGGTGGGAAATGAATTCGTAAGAAACAACAAACGGATGAACGGTGGATGCAATAATATAAATACTTTTTCAAGAAAATTTATTTGAAAAAAACCTTTCTGTGTGTAAATAAATCATCCGAGATGTTAAGAAACGAGTTTATTCTTGTTTGTTGCAAGTTTTTTTTGAGAGATTTTTAGACGAAGAGGATTAAAAGTGCGTGTTTCGTGTGATTTTCTTTTCATTTTTGCTGGGTATGTGCTCGACTAACGACCGCCACGCGTTCAGATAAATCCCTTAAACTCGCGTTTCCACCGTACAAATTGCCGAGCGATTGCCAGCAATTGCACCGATTTGTTTCTGCGAAAACACATTCGCCAATCATCGCGCCAACCGCCAATTAATATGAAAAACGTGATGAATTATGCGAATAATTCGCTAGCTATCGCCGATATATTCATAATAAATTGCTTTAAAACTCGCTAACAAACGACAAGTATTTTTACCAATCAATTAAACTCGCGTTATTCTTTAAAACTTTCTAAAACTAGTCAAGTCAATGTTTGCAAATTTGTATTTTCGGTAGTTTCCGGTCTACAGATTTGCAACTTACCAAGCTGTTAGAAGATAGTTTCAAGAATAAATCCTGAAATTTTCAGCAAAATCCGTCTGTTCGTTCGTCTTTGCCAATGAATTAAACTCGCGTTATTCTTGAAAACCTTCTAAAACTAGTCAAGTCAATGTTTGCAAATTTGTATTTCCGGTAGTTTCCGGTCTATAAATTTGCAACATACCAAATTGTTAGAAGACACTTTAAAGAATAATTCCTGAAATTTTCAGCAAAATTCCTCTGTCCGTTAGCCTTTACCAATCAATTAAACTCGCGTTATTCTTTAAAACTTTCTAAAACTAGTCAAGTCAATGTTTGCAAATTTGTATTTCCGGTAGTTTCCGGTCTATAAATTTGCAACATACCAAGCTGTTAGAAGACACTTTAAAGAATAATTCCTGAAATTTTCAGCAAAATTAGTCTGTCCGTTAGCCTTTGCCAATCAATTAAACTCGCGTTATTCTTGAAAACCTTCTAAAACTAGTCAAGTCAATTTTTGCAAATTTGTATTTCCGGTAGTTTCCGGTCTACAAATTTGCAACTTACCAAGCTGTTAGAAGACACTTTCAGGAATAATTCCTGAAATTTTCAGCGAAATCAGTCTGTCCGTTAGCCTCTGCCAATTAATTAAACTCGCGTTATTCTTGAAAAACTACTAAAACTAGTCAAGTCAATATTTGCAAATTTGTATTTCCGGTAGTTTCCGGTCTACAAATTTGCAACTTACCAAGCTGTTAGAAGACACTTTCAGGAATAATTCCTGAAATTTTCAGCAAAATCAGTCTGTCCGTTAGCCTTTGCCAATGAATTAAACTGGCGTTATTCTTAAAAACCTTCTAAAACTAGTCAAGTCAATGTTTGCAAATTTGTATTTCCGGTAGTTTCCGCTCCACAAATTTGCAACGCACCAAGCTGTTCGAAGACACTTTCAAGAATAATTCCTGAAATTTTCAGCGAAATCAGTCTGTACGTTAGCCTTTGCCAATTAATTAAACTCGCGTCATTCTTGAAAACCTTCTAAAACTAGTCAAGTCAATGTTTGCACATTTGTATTTCCTGTAGTTTCCGGTCTACAAATTTGCAACTTACCAAGCTATTAGAAGACACTTTCAAGAATAATTCCTGAAATTTTCAGCAAAATCAGTCTGTCCGTTAGCCTTTGCCAATGAATTAAACTGGCGTTATTCTTAAAAACCTTCTAAAACTAGTCAAGTCAATGTTTGCAAATTTGTATTTCCGGTAGTTTCCGCTCCACAAATTTGCAACTCACCAAGCTGTTCGAAGACACTTTCAAGAATAATTCCTGAAATTTTCAGCGAAATCAGTCTGTACGTTAGCCTTTGCCAATTAATTAAACTCTCGTTATTCTTGAAAAGCTTCTAAAACTAGCCAAGTCAATGTTTGCAAATTTGTATTTCCGGTAGTTTCCAGTCTACAAATTTGCAACTTACCAAGCTGTTAGAAGACACTTTCAAGAATAATTCCTGAAATTTTCAGCAAAATCAGTCTGTTCCTTAGCCTTTGTCAATTGATTAAACTCGCGTTATTCTTGAAAACCTTCTAAAACTAGTCAAGTCAATATTTGCAAATTTGTATTTCCGGTAGTTTTCGGTCAAAAAAATTGTAACTTACCAAGTTGTTAGAAGACACTTTCAAGAATATTTTCTGCAATTTGTAGCGAAATCCGTCTATCCGTTAGCCTTTGCCGATTACCTAAACTTGCATTATTCTTGAAAAGCTTCTAAAACCAACCGAGTCAATGTTTGCAAATTTGTATTTCCGGTAGTTTCCGCTCCACAAATTTGCAACTCACCAAGCTGTTCGAAGACACTTTGAAGAATAATTCCTGAAATTTTCAGCGAAATCCTTCTGTTCGTTAGCCTTTGTCAATTGATTAAACTCGCGTTATACTTGAAAACCTTCTAAAACTAGTCAAGTCAATGTTTGCAAATTTGTATTTCCGGTAGTTTCCGGTCTACAAATTTGCAACTCACCAAGCTGTTAGAAGACACTTTCAAGAATAATTCCTGAAATTTTCAGCGAAATCCTTCTGTTCGTTAGCCTTTGTCAATTGATTAAACTCGCGTTATACTTGAAAACCTTCTAAAACTAGTCAAGTCAATGTTTGCAAATTTGTATTTCCGGTTGTTTTCGGTCTACAAATTTGCAACTTACCAAGCTGTTAGAAGACACTTTCAAGAATAATTCCTGAAATTTTCAGCGAAATCCTTCTGTTCGTTAGCCTTTGACAATTAATTAAACTCGCGTTATTCTTGAAAACTTTCTAAAACTAGTCAAGTCAATGTTTGCAAATTTGTATTTCCGGTAGTTTCCGGTCTATAAATTTTCAACTTATGAAACTGTTAAAAGACGCTTTCAAGAATAATTCCTGAAATTTTCAGCAAAATCAGTCTGTCCGTTAGCCTTTGCCAATTAATTAAACTCGCGTTATTGTTGACTTTGACTAGACTGGTCGGATGTTGAGTAGTCGAGTCTCGCTTTGTCTAAACTTGTCTTGAATAGTTTAATCTAGCTTTGTGTGGCATTTAAACCAACTTTGTTTAGTCTTCTCTAGCTTTGACGACTTAAATCTAACTTTGTCTAGTCTTATCTACCTTGGATGACTTTAATCTAACATTCTCTAATCTTACCTAGCTTTGAAGATTTTAATCTACTCTTGTCAGTTCTTGACGAGTTTATCCTAGCTCTTGAGTCTTGTCCAGCTTTGTCTTATATAATATCGCCTTTTTTGTCGAGTCACCTATTTGGTGGAAATCTTGTTTGTGTGATTTCCCCGTTTTCAACGCGTTATTTTAGAAAAAGAGTTTTAAAGCAATTTATTAGCAAAGTTAGTGTTTGAAGCGGTTGTACAGATGTAGGGATTGGATCTGAACGTGCGTGGAGAAAATTTGTTTGGGAATTGTAAATAAAAATGACGAAAAGAAGGCCGAAAAGTTAAGTACAGAAGAGAAAAATGTCGCTTAAACTTTTAGTTATGGTAGTGATAGGATACGTTTTTTTTTCATCTGTACTTTTTCACGTCCGAAAAAGAACTACTTTTAAGAAAAAAAAATTTCCACACGAAGAAAAAGCTGTTACTTTTACGTTCCGTGACTCTCATGTTTTAAATATAATTTCCCTTTGTCTCAATCATTTCTATATGTATGTATGTATATATATATATTTATAAAAACCCATGCACGCGTACATTTATTTCAAATTGGTCCAGTAAAACAAAACTCAGTGCCGTATAATTTACTCAAAAACGTTTTAACCCGGAAAAATCGCCGAAATTTCCGGGAGATAATTCAAGTGTGTTTGTTTTTTAGGGGGTGCGTTTCCATTCGCGCGTTTCCATCCCCTGCAGATCGTAGCGGAGCTTTGGGCCCCGCTGCGCGTTATAAGATCCGTGAAAAACTCATGAGCCCTTTCGAAAAAGTTTGTTGAATCTTTTGTTGTTGAATTTTTCACGGATGGTAAGGTATCTGTGGGGGACAGGCCGAATATACGCTCAGCCCCCCAAAAATTTATTTAAATAATTTGATAAAAATTCGCGCTCGCATACACACACGTTCTTGGAAAAAAAATGGTAAAGCTTCATTAGCGGTAATTTGGGGAAAATTTTACAAAATTTTTTTTGGGGGTGGATTTTCTTTTATCCTATTTATGTATAAAATAAAACACGCCGCATTCACACACGTCCGATAAGCGAAGCTATGTTATTCATATTTTTTTTTGCTAGAGTTCTTAATTATTAAAGTTTTTTTCAACGAAAGAAATCGTTTAAATGCCGTCTTCTTGTTTCATCAAACGCAAAATTCACCCGAAATATGAACCCAAATTTTTTTTCTCTTAATATATACAGAAAAATACAACCGGAATTTACCTTTTTTGGGTAAAAAAAAACTAAACTATTTTTTTTTGTTTAATTCAAAATTGGAACACTGCCAGCGGGTTTTCCTTTTCCCAACTCAAAAACCCGCATTTTCATCTTTAATTTGTGTGATAAGACTAGCACAGCGCCGGAATAATGACAAACGCAAAAAATCTTAAATATTTACTCTCTTTCCACGTAAATATTCCAACTAGACACTGTTTGCTATGTACACCACATGGCACTTGTGCGCTCAACACTTTGTACGCGGGAATAACACCTCCAAAAACAGCAGGCTACACACTTTACATAAATATTTTTCGTAATCACCCTCCAAAATCTTAGATGAACACGTTGAGTGCCATATCAGGCACGGGTGACTGATAGTGTAACTATCAACACTTCAAGCAGCGCGCATAGCCTGACAGGGATTTCACTAAGAATTCGCGTGACAATTAACGATCTTCAAAAGTAGCCGGCTACACAATTTACACGTAGATTGCTACTGTTAATATTGTGTAATCACTTTTCAAAATCTTAGATTAACACGTTGAGTGCCACCTGTGACTGATAGTGTAAATACCAACACTTCTAAGGGGCGCGCATGACCTGACGGGGATTTTCCTAAGAATTCGCGTTGCACTCTGCTACATACTTTACACATAGATTTCTCATGTCTTGTTGTTAACATTGTGTAATCACCTTTCAAAATCTTAGATTAACACGTTGAGTGCCATCTGTGACTGATAGTGTAAATACCAACACTTCTAAGGGGCGCGCATGACCTGACGGGGATTTTCCTAAGAATTCTCGTGGCACTCTCCTACATACTTTACACATACTTTTCTCATGTCTTGTTGTAAACATTGTGTAATCACCTTTCAAAATCTTAGATTAACACGTTGAGTGCCACCTGTGACTGATAGTGTAAATACCAACACTTCTAAGGGGCGCGCATGACCTGACGGGGATTGTCCTAAGAATTCGCGTGGCACTCTCCTACATACTTTACACATACATTTCCCATGTCTTGTTGGTAACATTGTGTAATCACCTTCAAAAATCTTAGATTAACACGTTGAGTGCCACCTGTGACTGATAGTGTTAATACCAACACTTCTAAGGGGCGCGCATGACCTGACGGGGATTTTCCTAAGAATTCTCGTGGCACTCTCCTACATACTTTACACATACATTTCTCATGTCTTGTTGTAAACATTGTGTAATCACCTTTCAAAATCTTAGATTAACACGTTGAGTGCCACCTGTGACTGATAGTGTAAATACCAACACTTCTAAGGGGCGCGCATGACCTGACGGGGATTGTCCTAAGAATTCGCGTGGCACTCTCCTACATACTTTACACATACATTTCCCATGTCTTGTTGGTAACATTGTGTAATCACCTTCAAAAATCTTAGATTAACACGTTGAGTGCCACCTGTGACTGATAGTGTTAATACCAACACTTCTAAGGGGCGCGCATGACCTGACGGGGATTTTCCTAAGAATTCTCGTGGCACTCTCCTACATACTTTACACATACATTTCTCATGTCTTGTTGTAAACATTGTGTAATCACCTTTCAAAATCTTAGATTAACACGTTGAGTGCCACCTGTGACTGATAGTGTAAATACCAACACTTCTAAGGGGCGCGCATGACCTGACGGGGATTTTCCTAAGAATTCGCGTGGCACTCTCCTACTTACTTTACACATAGATTTCTCATGTCTTGTTGTTAACATTGTGTAATCACCTTTCAAAATCTTAGATTAACACGTTGAGTGCCACCTGTGACTGATAGTGTAAATACCAACACTTCTAAGGGGCGCGCATGACCTGACGGGGATTTTCCTAAGAATTCGCGTGGCACTCTCCTACTTACTTTACACATAGATTTCTCATGTCTTGTTGTTAACATTGTGTAATCACCTTTCAAAATCTTAGATTAACACGTTGAGTGCCACCTGTGACTGATAGTGTTAATACCAACACTTCTAAGGGGCGCGCATGACCTGACGGGGATTTTCCTAAGAATTCTCGTGGCACTCTCCTACATACTTTACACATACATTTCTCATGTCTTGTTGTAAACATTGTGTAATCACCTTTCAAAATCTTAGATTAACACGTTGAGTGCCACCTGTGACTGATAGTGTAAATACCAACACTTCTAAGGGGCGCGCATGACCTGACGGGGATTGTCCTAAGAATTCGCGTGGCACTCTCCTACATACTTTACACATACATTTCCCATGTCTTGTTGGTAACATTGTGTAATCACCTTCAAAAATCTTAGATTAACACGTTGAGTGCCACCTGTGACTGATAGTGTTAATACCAACACTTCTAAGGGGCGCGCATGACCTGACGGGGATTTTCCTAAGAATTCGCGTGGCACTCTCCTACTTACTTTACACATAGATTTCTCATGTCTTGTTGTTAACATTGTGTAATCACCTTTCAAAATCTTAGATTAACACGTTGAGTGCCACCTGTGACTGATAGTGTAAATACCAACACTTCTAAGGGGCGCGCATGACCTGACGGGGATTTTCCTAAGAATTCGCGTGGCACTCTCCTACTTACTTTACACATAGATTTCTCATGTCTTGTTGTTAACATTGTGTAATCACCTTTCAAAATCTTAGATTAACACGTTGAGTGCCATCTGTGACTGATAGTGTAAATACCAACACTTCTAAGGGGCGCGCATGACCTGACGGGGATTGTCCTAAGAATTCGCGTGGCACTCTCCTACATACTTTACACATACATTTCTCATGTCTTGTTGGTAACATTGTGTAATCACCTTCAAAAATCTTAGATTAACACGTTGAGTGCCACCTGTGACTGATAGTGTAAATACCAACACTTCTAAGGGGCGCGCATGACCTGACGGGGATTTTCCTAAGAATTCGCGTGGTACTCTCCTACATACTTTACACATACATTTCTCATGTCTTGTTGTTAACATTGTGTAATCACCTTTCAAAATCTTAGATTAACACGTTGAGTGCCATATCAGGCACGGGTGACTGATAGTGTAACTACCAGCACTTCTAACCAGCGCGCATAGCCGGATTTCACTAAGAATTCGCATGACACTCAATGTGTTTAACATCTTCAAAAGTAGCGGGCTTCACACTTTACACGTAGGTTTATCATTCCGTCATTAACAGAAAACGCAACATTTCAAAATTTCGAATAAAAATTCGAGCGCGTCAGATGGGATTTAAATTCGCGAGTAAAACCCTAATTTGAATATAAACTTTTATTCAATTTTGTCTTTTATTTAACAAAAGTTAAATTCAAAGGAAAGTTCAATTTTTCGCCTTTTTTACGACAGTAGACGCCTTGATTGTATTGTTATTGTTTATCGTTGTTCATAACAACGATAAAATTGTTGATTCAAGCGTCAAAATTTTGTTTGGAATTTGTGTTTAATTAATTTGTGTTTTATTAATTAAAAATGGATTTATAAGACGAATCAAGAGAATTATATAACAAAATTGAGTGATTGGCGATTAAAGAAGAATATCTGCGCGGTTACCGCGACTGCTGAGATCGAGAAATGTTTTGTTGCATACGGTTAAGTTTACGGAGCCCGTAAGTTATTTTGATGCGTTGCTATAGATACTTTTATTACACTAGTGTAAATACTTTTATTGCACAATACATTTTTTTGTAAAAACATTATTTGCTGGGGCATACGATTAGGTCTTGCGCAATTTCGGATTTGTTTCCTGTAATTAACACGCTTAAGGATGTTCGGCGACAAAATTTGAAATTTACCAAAATTACCATATTTTAGCATAAAAATGCAAAAAATCAAGCGATGTATTTTGCCTCTAAACTTGGTTATTTTATAGTATATTAAAGAACGAGTTCAATAAGCGCGATTTTTCAGCACGCGTCCATGTTTAGAAAACTCCTCGCTGCGCTCGTCGTTTTCTAAACATGGACGCGTGCTGAAAAATCGCGCTTATTGAACTCGTTCTTTCAACTATTTTTTCTATTTTGCACCCTTTTATGCCATTTCTAAAAAGAAAAATCGTCGATACATGTTGAGAAAATTGTATCGCACTCAGCGAGCCATTAACGAACCCATATGAGTGCTTTAATGACTTCATTATAAACGCAAAGATCAAAACGCGATTTTTATCATCGAATCTACCTTGAATCCAACGTGCTGGCCCCACTTTTACGGTACAAGTTTTCGTTTTCGGCTGAAATTCAGCGAAGGTTAATCGCGAAGAAACTTTGCAGTTTTTAGTTACAGTTTATCAGTATTAGTTACTGATTTTATATATCAGTTAACAGTTGTCGCGAATTTATTAAGCTACTCATATGATTTTTTTGGAAATTTTGTCATCTCTATTTACAACCTTTTTTGGACTCCTTTTATGCCTAGTGTGCTCAGTGGCGGCACGTGCGCCTGGTCGGACAGGCGATCGCTTTACTGCGCCATATTTTTAGGGCGGCATATTTTTGTAGCAGCGAGTTTCCACCGCTTCTTAGTTCTACCTTCTACTTCTAAATAAAAGATGTCATCAAAAGAAATTCCAAAATCAGAAAAGATGAGATCAAAGAAATTTTTTTTAATTATTAAATTTTTGGCAAAATTTTGCTCATTATTTGAGCAAAGAAATTCAAAATAAGAAAATAAATTTAATGGGAGAAAAAGTACGTGTTACTATTATTTCCAATATTATTTCCTAAATATTACAGTATTATTTTGGATTGCACTCAAGATGTTAGTAGAATTGAACAAATGTATCTTGTTATTCGTGTTCTAAATACAGATAGTGAAGAATTTGTTCCTAAGGAATATTTCATCAAATTTTTACCTGTAGAATCATCAACTGGGGAGAGTTTAACTGATTTAATTTTGCAAGAATTAGATAAATTAGGTCTCAAAATTAAAAATATACGTGGCCAGGTATACGACAATGGAGCAAACATGAAAGGTATGCATTCTGGTGTGCAAAAACGAATCTTGGATAAGAATCTTAAGGCCTTTTTCGTAACCTGTTCCTGCCATTCTTTAAATTTAGTTGTAAACGACGCAGCCAAAAAATCTGGTGAACTAAGTATTTTTTTTCAATTATTCAAGAATTGTTTTTTTTTTTTCTAGTTCTAGCTTAAATTTGTTTCTGATGGAATTTCGTATAAATAGTTTTGGGCAAATAATTTGTAAAAGCTAAAGAAATAGCTAATAAAATGGAAATAAATGCAGATTTTGATAGCAGGCTTTCAATTAGAACTAGACCTAAATGCAAATTATTTATTCACGAAGGAACAGATAAACAAATAGAAAATATGTCTTAAAAATTTGACATTAGGGAAAGACATGTAAATTTATTATATTTGGAAGAGGGGGTTAAAGGTCATTATGTATATATTAAAGATATTTGGGGACTTGTAAGAAGTCAAATATCATCGCATCATGATAAAAAATATTTATGTGATGGCTGTCTAACCTTTTTTTCAACCGAGTCGTCTTTCAATCAACATAAATTGAATGACTGCAACAAAATATACTCTATTATGCCGACAAAAGACATTGTTAAAGACAAGAGAGGTGATAAGGTCCCGGGGGATATATTAAAATTCCAAAATTTCGATAGGAAAATGCGTATACCCTTTGTTGTATACGCAGATTTTGAATCAATATTAAAACTGATTGATACATACTCACCAAACCCCGACAATAGCTATACCAACCAAACACATATACACGTACCGTACAGTTTTGCCTATAATATAAAATGTACATTTGATGATTCATTGAGTAAATTCGTCACTTATACCGGAGAAGATTGCCTAAAATTATTTTGCTAGAACCTCTATGCGGTAACACCTGCTGTTGAACACGTAATCAAAGTTTTTCATAATCTCTTAAATATTTGTACTAATTCTGTTACAGAAAGATTTACACAATTGGAAAATCATAATAAAATTTTTGAATTTTATAAGATATTCCATCATTAGCGCAAAAAAATTCGGCCGAAATTCTTAAAAATTGTCAGGATTTACACATGTACCCAACAGACGATATAGAACCTTTAAATTTGTCTAACGAATTTCAAATTGTGGCGGCGAAAGTTGTATTCGCCTTAGGCGGCATATTTTGACGTGCCGGCCCTGAGTGTGCTCATAACACGCCGTGTAAAAACTGTTCAACATTGAATTGCAATAACTATTAAACGGTTTAGTGAATTGATATGAATTTTTTTCTGTTATTTCCTAACAACTATATGCAGAAGTTTCATAACATTTTAGCTTCAGAACATCTTGTAATATGTGTTTTTATTTTAAAACTTTTACTGTCGAAACTCGGATTTACACGGTTCAATTTGCAGAAATAACGTTTTCTGCGTAAACTGCAGAGATATTTTTAGTAATTTCGTTTTACAACAGTAACGGGCAACACGCAACTCGTCTCCCGATTTTGATAACAGTCCCGCGTCCCGCCGATTTTTAAAAATGTCCCGCTTTTTAGAAAATATCCGCATTTCTTATTTTAAATGTACTAGTAGTATAATATATAAAATAAGATTTTTCCACATATTCACATAAAATCTCCCTTTTTAATGTCATCCAATGATATTTTTTAATATCCGCGAATTGAGCACTCCATTCTTCAAGATATTCCAAGCAGTTATCATAAAAATTTCTAACTTAACTGACAGAACTTTATTTCTAACAGAAAATCCGGTCGTTTAATGGCACGTAGAAAAATCTTTTGAATATGTTAGTAACCATTTTCCGAAAAATAATGATCTTTTATCTACTCACACACCAAAATGAACACATTCATAAATACATTATTGTATGTGAAGGATGCCATTATTACAATCACGTCTAAAAGTTTCCAAACTGTGCGTAAAAGTCCAATGTAAATCAAATAGAGTTTCATTATTAAACGATTTCTGTTTGTTGTTACTATGGCAACAACTTGCGTCACTAAACAAAAAACATAGGCGTAGTGAAAATAAAATTTCCGACGTATATTAAAAATGAATTAAATTTTCTTATTTTGAATCAAGAAGTCGTCTGAAGCCACAAGGCCACAAAGCCACAAGGCTCAAGAAGCCACTGAAATTATTGTTTTTTATAAATAATTTTGTAGTTACCAATAATTAATAATAAATAAATTTTTGTATATTTATAGATAAGTATATGAATGTATTCAATAATTTTAGTTTATGATACAAGTGTGTGAAGACGGACTTTTGTGCATGACTTGCGAAGTTTAAAGCACGAGCCGAAGGCGAGTGGTTTAATCGCAATGAGTATATTTAAACTAGTTTAGGTTATGGTTAGGTTAAGTTATATTACAGCCAGATAAATCCAGACCGATAGGCCGAGACTTCTTCATTCAAAATAAGAAAAATTAATTCAATTTTAATATCCCTCAGCAAAATTATTTTTACTACGTCTATGATTTTTGTTTAGTTACGCAAGTTGATTCCATAGTAACAACAAACAGAAATCGTTTAATAATGAAACTTCATTTGATTTACATTGGACTTTTACGCACGATTTGAATACTTTCACACACGATTATAATAATGGCATCCTTCACATACAATAATGAATTAGTGTGTTCATTTTGATGTGTGAGTAAATAAAATATATATTTTTAAATGATTTGTCCCGCTTTGTCTCAATTAAATTGTGGTCACTTTAGTCTAGAAGCAAAAATCTTTCCCTACTCATCGACCAAATAGTGTTCCCGTTACTGTGCGTTTTTACTAGTTAGGTTAGGTTAGGTTGTTTTCGTTCTGACCTTATTGTATCAGTGATTTGAAGTATGTTGTCTGTCAAAATTACAATTTTTACAATATTATCGGTAAGAAACAATTATTTTTTATGCCTCGTAGATTAAATAATGTATGACACACGTCTGTGAAAGGCTTTTGTGCATGAGTTGCGAAGATTAAAGCACTTTGCTTTAAACTTCGCAACTCATGCACAAAAGCCCTTCTTCACACACTTGTATCATAAACTACTATTTACAGTTAATCGTATGTACAAAAAATATACCTTTGTAAATTTGATTTATTTGATATTTTTGCTTAAAAAAAAATCACAAAAACCTATTTTTCCGGCCCGTAGAGTGGCCTAACACCTAATGATGAAATATAACTTGAATATATTCAACCTGTTCGTAGCTCTATAATATTAAGTCTTATTAAGACTACGAAACAAATCCCATGTTGAAATAACCACTTACCTGGCTAATACCACGCAGGATTTTGAATTATACAACAGACTTTTTCATGTTATCACTAGGGCCCGGATTTATATGTAAATACATATTTTTAATTCAAATTATTTTCGGTCTTTATTTTGTTTTCTACACAAATTACGATATTTGGAAATAAAGATTACATTTTCTAGTTCAAAATGTCATAATTTGTGTTGAAAACAAAATAAGACCGAAAATAATTTGAATACAAAATGAGTATTTACATATAAATCCGGGCCCTAGTTATCACTAGTCCGCTCACACTTTCGTGTCACTAAACGAGTACTAGATACATAACGTTGTTTTTAACCTCATTTCTTCCTATTTTAAATTAAGTGGATAGCCATCTGCAGACGCGTTTCGAGATTTATCTCTCACCAGTGCAGCTTTGCGTCCGTGTTTTGATGAGATAAATTTCGAAACGCGTCTGCAGATGGCTATCCACTTAATTTAAAATAGAAACCTTTAAAAAAACGTTATTTCTCTAGTGCTGTTAGTGACATGAAAATGCACTGGGACTAGTAATAACATGCAAATGTCTGTTGTATAATTCATTCAACTTCTTCGTCAGCTTTCCATCGTTCACTCCTGGACATAAACCTCTTCGTAAATCTTCCACATTTGGCGATTTTGGGCTTAGAGATGCCAATCTTTACCAGCAATCCATTTAATGTTATTTAACAGCTTATCTTGGCCACATACTTCGTAATGACAAATACTCCCTCCTACAAGTTATTATGCAGTGAAGAAAAAAAATTTTGGCTGAGGAATATCAGTGGCGAACAAATATTTCAAGCTGGCAGAGACAGGGAGGCGTTTAAAGAAGTGATCGCCAACATTCGTTAAAGAAGACGGAATGAGAAGAAAAAACGTAATTTAATATAAAAAATACGTTTTTTCGTCCAACCACCTTTTTTTTGTGGATAACCCGTGCTCCTTATGGTTTCTATAGGTTGTCACAGGGTAATTCTTGCAGTCCACCTGTTGTTAAGTCTTGCGACGTGTCCGACTCAACGCCTCAACGTTCAATAACGGGCGGATATTCTCAATCTTCTTCTGAAAAACTCATGTCTGACTTTGTCTCGCAATGAAACCCCAATCGTCGAGCGCTCCTTTGCTTTACCCTTAGTCTATCGGAACTCTTTAAGCAGCTCATAGTTTCTAAACCGCATGTAGCTACTGGCAATATGCAGGAGTTGAAAATTTTCATTTTTATCTTTATTTCTCAGGATGTACTAGTTTGCCTATGTACTTTCGACCAACCCGACTGGGCACTTCAGCCGTTTGGTTCTCCTCTCCCAACTTGATCACATGGCCGAGATAGATGTAGTGGTTCACACATTCGATCCAGCACAATGAGAGAAGAATCTGGACTGTTTTTCCCACGTTCATTTTGAACCCAATCTCGCTGGATGCTTGATTTAGCTGTTGCATCTAAAGTTACTGGGACTAGTAATAACATGCAAATCTCTGTTGCATAATTCACTATCCTGTGTGATATAAGACAGGAAGTAGTTGTCTCAACAGGAGGTTTGCTCATCTTCTTCTTCACTTCCGGGGGCACTTCAGCCGTTTGGTTCTCCTCTCCCAACTTGATCACATGGCCGAGGTAGATGTAGTGAATCACACATTCGATCCAGCACAATGAGAGGAGAATCTGGACTGTTTTTCCTACGTTCATTTTGAACCCAATCTCGCTGGATGCTTGATTTAGCTGTTGCATCTAAAGGTACTGGGACTAGTAATAACATGCAAATCTCCGTTGTATAATTCAATATCCTGTGTGATATAAGCCAGGAAGTAGTTGTTTCAACATGAGGTTTTTTCATCTCCTTCTTCAGCTCATCTTCTTCTTCACTTCCGGTTTTATGCACTTTGCCTGTTACGACGCCCATCTTTTTCTCGGCCTTCCGACATCTCTTCTTCCAAGGCATTGATAGAATCTGACTTTGGCTGGTATCCTCTTCTCGTGCACACGTTCTTTTATTCCTTGGCTTTTAGTATGTGCCACCCCGGTATCGCATATTTTGCATTCATTCAGGGTGAGCAGCCCTTTTTAGGACGGTTAGTGAAAACCGCCCTAGTTGTTGTCTCCTCAACGAGGATTCGAACCCAGGTCTCCCGCATTGAAAGTCGTGCATACGTTCTACGTGTTCTTTCCGGATGCTCATGCACTTAACTAACCGTAAGAAGGTCTGTTATGTTTGATGACATTCTGTCACTTTGACAGTGACACCTGTCAAAGTGACAGAATGTCATTTCACGTCAAATATATCACGAGGAGATAATACCCTAATACCAGCCGAAATCATGTCACTTTCACATTCTGTCACTTTGACAGGTGTCACTGTTATGTCATCTCACGTCATATATATCACGAAGAGATAATACCCTTCGAACCAGCCGAAATCATTTTAGTGGCTGCTAAACTCAGACTAAAGAAAGCAAGCATTTGCTTTAATTTTCTTTTGGTTTATTATAGAGCTACGAACGGGTTGAATATATTTATATATTTTTGTTTGAATTTTGTTTTGTTTGGTTGAATATATTTATATATTCAAGCTATATTTCATCTTTAATATGTTTGTATGATTGTATCTGTAATAAGAGTTTCACCAATATTTAACTCGCCTCCCGTTCTTATCAAAGCGACCACTTAGATGTAATTACCGTCTCCCGAATAAACGCTGTTAAAATTGTTTAGAGGTAAATATCCTGTGAAACCATCAAATTTTGTTCATTATAACACTTTGTAAGGGGACAAAGATTCAGTTGCCTCACGTAGCTAGTAACACAAACCAAACTTATCCAAACATTTTTAATTTAACCGCTACTGCTGCTCTAAAACCGTCGCTTCATTGTAAAAATTAGTCGAAATTGTTACCAAAAATATCGAGAAAATACAAGAAATGACGGTTTGATAACATTCTGTCACTTTGACAGGTAGAAAGTCAAAGTGACAGAATGACGGGATTTATGTCAAATTATGAACTTTGGCAGATTTATGTTAAATTGTGGATTTTGACAGATTTATGTTGAATTATCAAATTTTAGATTTGTGACAATTTATGAATTTTGACAGATTTATGTCAAATTATGAATTTTGACGAGTTTATGACAAATTATGAATTTTGACCAATTTATAAATTTTGACCGATTTAAACCAAATTTTGACAGATTTATATCTATTATCGAACTATAAATATTTGACGTATTTATGTCAAATTATAAATTTTGAGATATTTATGTCAAATTATGAATTTTGAACAGATTTATGTCAAATTATAAATTTTGACCGATTTATACCAAATTATGAATTTTGACGAATTTATGTCAAATTATGAATTTTGACAGATATTACATTATAAATTTTTGACGTATTTATGTTAAATTATGAATTTTGAGATATTTATGTCAAATTATGAATTTTAACAGATTTATGTCAAATTATAAATTTTGACGTATTCATGTCAAATTATGAATTTTGACGAATTTATGTCAAATTATGAATTTTGACAGATCACATTATAAATTTTTGACGTATTTATGTTAAATTATGAATTTTTAGATATTTATGTCAAATTATGAATTTGAACAGATTTATGTCAAATTATAAATTTGGACCGATTTATGCAAAATTATGAATTTTTGCGAATTTGTCAAATTATGAATTTTGACAGATAATATCACATTATAAAATTTAGACGTTTTCGTGTCAAATTATGAATTTTGAGATATTTATGTAAAATTATGAATTTTAACAGATTTATGTCAAATTATAAATTTTGACCGATTTATGCCAAATTCTGAATTTTGAGATATTTATGTCAAATTATGAATTTTGACAGATATCACATTATAAAATTTTGACGTATTTATGTCAAATTATGAATTTTGAGATATTTATGTCGAATTATGAATTTTAACAGATTTATGTCAAATTATAAATTTTGACCGATTTATGCCAAATTATGAATTTTGACGAATTTATGTCAAATTATGAATTTTGACAGATCACATTATAAATTTTTGACGTATTTATGTTAAATTATGAATTTTTAGATATTTATGTCAAATTATGAATTTGAACAGATTTATGTCAAATTATAAATTTTGACCGATTTATGCCAAATTCTGAATTTTGAGATATTTATGTCAAATTATGAATTTTGACAGATATCACATTATAAAATTTTGACGTATTTATGTCAAATTATGAATTTTGAGATATTTATGTCGAATTATGAATTTTAACAGATTTATGTCAAATTATAAATTTTGACCGATTTATGCCAAATTATGAATTTTGACGAATTTATGTCAAATTATGAATTTTGACTGATAATTACATTATAAAATTTTGACGTATTCATGTCAAATTATGAATTTTGAGATATTTATGTCAAATTATGAATTTTGACAGATAATATCACATTATAAAATTTTGACGTTTTTATGTCAAATTCTGAATTTTGAGATATTTATGTCAAATTATGAATTTGAACAGATTTATGTCAAATTATAAATTTTGACCGATTTATGCCAAATTATGAATTTGGACGAATTTTTGAATTTTGACAGATAATATCACATTATAAAATTTTGACGTATTTATGTCAAATTATGAATTTTGAGATATTTATGTCAAATTATGAATTTGAACAGATTTATGTCAAATTATAAATTTTGACCGATTTATGTCAAATTATGAATTTTGACGAATTTATGTCAAATTATGAACTTTGACAGATAATATCAAATTATAAAATATTGACGTATTTATGTCAAATTATGAATTTTGACGATTTTATGTCAAATTATGAAAAAACTGCCCCCAATACAAAGAAAAAACAAATCCAAATATTAATTTTTCACCCGATTCTATTAGTAGCGCGTGTTGCTTAAATTACATTCTATAACAAAGAGTTATTTGTAACATTTCTGTTTATAGCGGGGTGTTGGTTAAATTACATGTGTTATTCCCATCTCCCAAGTGATTCTGTGTGTAGCAGGTGTTGATGAATTTCCTTGTCTCCCGGTTTTGTCGGGATTCCCACGTACAAAGTGTTCGATTAACGAAATTAAAAAGAAAATCATAATATGTACACTAAAAATTACATTTATTTTTTTTTGTTGACGAATACTTATCATAATAATAATAATAAATACATTAAGCGAAATTTTGGAACTAATCACAAAAGAAAGAAAATTGTATGTTTGTATATATTATATAGAAGGGCGGAGGGTAGAGGAAGGGGTGGTTTTGAAATGAAAATAAAGTGGGACTTAGTGTTATAAACGAATAATCTTAAAAACTACTCAAGTTATATATAAAAATCACAAAAACAAAGCGAACTAAAACGAAAAGGGAATTTTCTCTCATCAAAGCTACGAATAAAATTTATATATTATATATATATGACACAAATGATAATAATAAAATTGGTAAAAATAATTAAAAAATAATTGTTTTGAATGTGTTTCAGCGCGAACATTGCGATAATAAACCATAAACAAAAATCCGCGATTTCTTTTATGCTACTATCAAATTCAATTTATTTGGTATATCGTGAGGGAGCAACCCCAAAATCTCATAAAAACAAAAAAATATATATATTACGTTTTTTGCGCATGTGATGTACAGAGTTTCTCAACGTTTGCATTTCTGAATTTACTTGTTTACTTGTTGAAGGGGATTTTCTGTAATTTCTGTTTATGTGATTTTTTTCTCTTTTGGCAACACTCTCTAGTTCCATATGCGCAAGAAACTGTCCCACGAACCTGTGCCCACGGCCATACCGTTCTCCGTCACGCCCAGACAACTCACGCGATTGTCATGACCAGCCAAAATTCCTACAAAATACACAATATTATTAATTACAATAAAAAATTAAACAAATTTATAACAAAAATACAACTTAAATAGATAGACCTTTTCATAGTTGAAATTTTTTTCTGCACAGGTGTCAATTTCTGATATGTTTTGCCCCAACTTTTTGACGTTATTATTTGCCCGAAACTTTCATATTCCCGACTTTCAAACTTGACAGATGCGCTTAAACTAACCGTAAAAATGTCTATTATGTTTGATGACATACTGTCACTTTGACAGTGACACCTGTCAATGTAACAGAATGTCATTTCACGTCATATATCGCACATCCAACAGAAAAGTGACAGAAGTGCGAAATGACACATTCAATCACACATTTTTTAAATTGAAAATTGGGTATCTAGGATGTGGTTTTTAGTATTATGAAGTCGATTTTTGGTTTAATTCAATTATTGTCCGCCAGAAAACGGAAGTATCTTTTTTCATCTAAGCAGATTTTCAACAGAAAGATGGCAGATAAACAGTTGTTTTCAGAAATCAGTAATTCGCACTTGTGTCACTTTTCTGTTGGATGTGCGATATATCAAGAGGAGATAATACCCTAATACCAGCCGAAATCATGTCACTTTCACATTTTGTCACTTTGACAGGTGTCATCGTCATGTCATCTCACGTCATATACATTTGACGAATTTATGTCAAATCTTGTTGTTTACCTGTCATAGTGATAGAATGTCATCAAACGTCATATATATCTACAGAATAACAGGTTTATGTAAAATTATGCGTTTTGAGGGATATATGTCAAATCTAGTTGTTTACCTGACATAGTGACAAAACGACGAAATTATGCCAAATCTTATTGTTTACCTGTCATAGTGACAAAATGCCAAATTTACGTCGGATCTTATTGTTTCCTGTCATAGTGACAGAATGACAAATTTATATCAAATCTTGTTGTTTACCTGTGAGAGTGACAGAACGTCATTTTTCGAATTTATATCGAATTATAAATTTTGACAAATAGACTCTCATGGTTGAAATTTTTTTATGCGCATGCGTCAATTTATGTCATGTTTTCGGGCACTTCTTTGACGTATAACCAGTGCAAATATCAAATTGTGCCCGAAACTTTCATATTCCCGCCTTTTAAACATGGCGGACGCGCATGCGCTTAACTAACCGTAAAAAGGTCTATTTTATAAATTTTGCGAAATGTATGTGGAGCGTAATTGTTTACCTGCTCGTTCGGTTTTCATGGAATCCCAGACGTTGCAGTTGAAGTCGTCGTAGCCGGCGAGCAACAGCCGACCGGACTTGCTAAACGCGACGCTGGTGATGCCGCAGATGATGTTGTCGTGGCTGTACATGGCCAGCTCCTGGTCGGCGCGCACGTCGAACAGTCGGCACGTGGCGTCGTCACTGCCCGTCGCAAATGCAAATCCATTTGGGAAAAACTACAACAAAAAAAAATTGATTTGTCAAAACTGTCAAAATGATAGATTTGTCAAATTTTATTTTGACAGTTTTGAACAGAGTTGTTAAAATAACAAAACTATGAATGACATTAATGTATACTTTTCTGTGTATATAGATACACAGAATATGTAGATGTCATAGATAGACATTATGTCATAATGACATTATGTCATAATGACATGACACTGACAAATTTGACAAAGGATTTCATAATCACAAACTATTTGTAAATTTTTTCATATTAGTTATACATTTCATGTCACAATGACATTTAATGTTGTCAATGTCACAATGACAAATTGTTAACCTTGTGTGTCAAGGAAACATATTAGACAAAAATAACTAGATAGACTGGACTAGATAAACAAGACTAGACAGACAAGACTAGACAGACAAGACTAGACAGACAAGACTAGACAGACAAGACTAGACAGACAAGACTAGACAGACAAGACTAGACAGACAAGACTAGACAGACAAGACTAGACAGACAAGACTAGACAGACAAGACTAGACAGACAAGACTAGACAGACAAGACTAGACAGACAAGACTAGACAGACAAGACTAGACAGACAAGACTAGACAGACAAGACTAGACAGACAAGACTAGACAGACAAGACTAGACAGACAAGACTAGACAGACAAGACTAGACAGACAAGACTAGACAGACAAGACTAGACAGACAAGACTAGACAGACAAGACTAGACAGACAAGACTAGACAGACAAGACTAGACAGACAAGACTAGACAGACAAGACTAGACAGACAAGACTAGACAGACAAGACTAGACAGACAAGACTAGACAGACAAGACTAGACAGACAAGACTAGACAGACAAGACTAGACAGACAAGACTAGACAGACAAGACTAGACAGACAAGACTAGACAGACAAGACTAGACAGACAAGACTAGACAGACAAGACTAGACAGACAAGACTAGACAGACAAGACTAGACAGACAAGACTAGACAGACAAGACTAGACAGACAAGACTAGACATACAAGACTAGACAGACAAGACTAGACAGACAAGACTAGACAGACAAGACTAGACAGACAAGACTAGACAGACAAGACTAGACAGACAAGACTAGACAGACAAGACTAGACAGACAAGACTAGACAGACAAGACTAGACAGACAAGACTAGACAGACAAGACTAGACAGACAAGACTAGACAGACAAGACTAGACAGACAAGACTAGACAGACAAGACTAGACAGACAAGACTAGACAGACAAGACTAGACAGACAAGACTAGACAGACAAGACTAGACAGACAAGACTAGACAGACAAGACTAGACAGACAAGACTAGACAGACAAGACTAGACAGACAAGACTAGACAGACAAGACTAGACAGACAAGACTAGACAGACAAGACTAGACAGACAAGACTAGACAGACAAGACTAGACAGACAAGACTAGACAGACAAGACTAGACAGACAAGACTAGACAGACAAGACTAGACAGACAAGACTAGACAGACAAGACTAGACAGACAAGACTAGACAGACAAGACTAGACAGACAAGACTAGACAGACAAGACTAGACAGACAAGACTAGACAGAGAAGAGTAGACAGACAAGACTAGACAGACAAGACTAGACAGACAAGACTAGACAGACAAGACTAGACAGACAAGACTAGACAGACAAGACTAGACAGACAAGACTAGACAGACAAGACTAGACAGACAAGACTAGACAGACAAGACTAGACAGACAAGACTAGACAGACAAGACTAGACAGACAAGACTAGACAGACAAGACTAGACAGACAAGAAAAAAATTGGTTCGTGGGGAAGCTCTCACTAAACCCCCTAATTCACTATGGCTTTACACTATCACATCTCTCATTCTGACATTATCGCCACCTTCATTGTGACACTATCACAACTGTCATTGTAACACTATCACAACTCACATTCTGACATTATCGCCACTTTTATTGTGACATTATCACCACTGCCATCGTGACACTATCACAACTCTCATTCTGACATTATCACCATTGTCATTGTGACACTATCACAACTGTCATGTATGTGTACCCTGGTATCACATATTTTGCATTCATTCAGGGTGGGCAGTGCAGACGGTTCGTAAAAACCGCCCTAGTTGTCGCCTCCACGACCAGGATTCGAACCCGGGTCTCCCGCATTGAAAGGCGGGTATGTTGTTAACTACACTACCGAGGAGGACAGACAGAAAAGTCTAGGCAGACAAGATATGGGCAAATACTCTAGCAGAATCAAATCTTGTCAATATCCCGCTTCCAATAAATTATTCTATCGATTACATTGTTATATCACAATGACAGTTCCGATAGTGTAACAATGGCAGATGTGATAGTGCCACAATGACAGTTGTGATAGTGTCACAATGACAGTTGTGATAGTGTAACGATGACAGTGGCGATAATGTCAGAATGAGAGTTGTCATAGTGTAACGATGACAGTGGCGATAATGTCAGAATGAGAGTTGTGATAGTGTTACACTGACAGTTATGATAGTGTCACAATAAAAGTGGCGATAACTTCAGCATGTGAGTTGTGATAGTGTTACAATGACAGTTGTGATAGTGTCACAATAAAAGTGGCGATAATGTCAGAATGGGAGTTGTGATATTGTCACAATAAAAGTGGCGATAATGTCCGAATAAGAGTTGTGATTGTGTTACAATGATAGTTGTGATAGTGTCACAATAAAAGTGGCGATAATGTCAGAATGGGAGTTGTGATATTGTCAAAATAAAAGTGGCCATAATGTCCGAATAAGAGTTGTGATAGTGTTACAATGACAGTTGTGATAGTGTCACAATAAAAGTGGCGATAATTTCAGCATGTGAGTTGTGATAGTGTTACAATGACAGTTGTGATAGTTTCACAATGACAGTGGCGATAATGTCAGAATGAGAGTTGTGATAGTGTTACAATGACAGTTGTGATAGTGTCACAATAAAAGTGGCGATAATTTCAGCATGTGAGTTGTGATAGTGTTACAATGACAGTTGTGATAGTGTCACAATAAAAGTGGCGATAATGTCAGAATGGGAGTTGTGATATTGTCACAATAAAATTGGCCATAATGTCCGAATAAGAGTTGTGATAGTGTTACAATGACAGTTGTGATAGTGTCACAATAAAAGTGGCGATAATTTCAGCATGTGAGTTGTGATAGTGTTACAATGACAGTTGTGATAGTGTCACAATAAAAGTGGCGATAATTTCAGCATGTGAGTTGTGATAGTGTTACAATGACAGTTGTGATAGTGTCACAATAAAAGTGGCGATAATGTCAGAATGGGAGTTGTGATATTGTCACAATAAAAGTGGCCATAATGTCCGAATAAGAGTTGTGATAGTGTTACAATGGCAGTTGTGATAGTGTCACAATAAAAGTGGCGATAATTTCAGCATGTGAGTTGTGATAGTGTTACAATGACAATTGTGATAGTTTCACAATGACAGTGGCGATACTGTCAGAATGAGAGTTGTGATAGTGTTAAAATGACAGTTGTGATAGTGTCACAATAAAAGTGGCGATAATATCAGCATGTGAGTTGTGATAGTGTTACAATGACAGTTGTGATAGTGTCACAATAAAAGTGGCGATAATGTCAGAATGGGAGTTGTGATATTGTCACAATAAAAGTGGCCATAATGTCCGAATAAGAGTTGTGATAGTGTTACAATGACAGTTGTGATAGTTTCACAATGACACTAGCGATAATGTCAGAATGAGAGTTGTGATAGTGTTACAATGACAATTGTAATTGTGTCACAATAAAAGTGGAGATAATTTCAGCATGTGAGTTGTGATAGTGTTACAATGACAGTTGTGATAGTGTCACAATAAAAGTGGCGATAATTTCAGCATGTGAGTTGTGATAGTGTTACAATGACAGTTGTGATAGCTTCACAATGACACTAGCGATAATGTCAGAATGAGAGTTGTGATAGTGTTACAATGACAGTTGTGATAGTGTCACAATAAAAGTGGCGATAATTTCAGCATGTGAGTTGTGATAGTGTTACAATGACAGTTATGATAGTGTCACGATGACAGTGGCGATGTCAGAATGAGAGTTGTGATAGTGTTACAATGACAGTTGTGATAGTGTCACAATGAAAGTGGCGATAATGTCAGAATGAGAGTTGTGATAGTGTTACAACGACAGTTGTGATAGTGTCACAATGAAAGTGGCGATAATGTCAGAATGAGAGTTGTGAGAGTTGTTACAATGACAGTTGTGATAGTGTCACAATGAAAGTGGCGATAATGTCAGAATGAGAGTTGTGATAGTGTTACAACGACAGTTGTGATAGTGTCACAATGAAAGTGGCGATAATGTCAGAATGAGAGTTGTGAGAGTTGTTACAATGACAGTTGTGATAGTGTCACAATGAAAGTGGCGATAATGTCAGAATGAGAGTTGTGATAGTGTTACAACGACAGTTGTGATAGTGTCACAATGAAAGTGGCGATAATGTCAGAATGAGAGTTGTGAGAGTTGTTACAATGACAGTTGTGATAGTGTCACAATGAAAGTGGCGATAATGTCAGAATGAGAGTTGTGATAGTGTTACAATGACAGTTGTGATAGTGTCACAATGAAAGTGGCAATAATGTCAGAATGAGAGTTGTGAGAGTTGTTACAATGACAGTTGTGATAGTGTCACAATGAAAGTGGCGATAATTTCAGAACGACAGTTGTGATAGTGTTATAATGACAGTTGAGATAGTGTCACAATGACAATGGCGATAATGTCAGAATGAGAGTTGTCATATTGTTACAATGAGAGTTGTGATAGTGTCACAATCACAGTGGCGATAATGTCAGAATAAGAGTTGTGATAGTGTTACAATGACATTTTTTAATTTAGTTTTTATGAAAAGAAAGGTTTTTTTAAGTATTCGTGCTCAAGTTTAGTGTGTTTGCCGTGGAAAACTTGTGAGAGATTTGAGCGTTATCTTATCGGGGCCGCGTTGCAGGAATTCCGATAAGAGACAAGAACTTGGAATTTTTTACTGGCGCGACAAATAAAATAAGAACTGTGTGTGTGTATAAAATTGGATTCCCGAGATTCATTCCGTCACTTTAATCACAAGGATTCGCAGAAAAATATTTACAGAACTTCTCAAAAAAAAAAAAAAATTAATCAGAAAAGTTTTTTTTTTAATTAAAAATGATCAGGATTTGACATTAAGTCATGTGTTAATATTCGACAGGTGGTAGATAATGTCATGTGACATTATCTTAGTTCATCTGTCAAAATTTGAATCTGTTTAAAAATCACTGAAGTTATTTTTTGAACGTCCCGCCCCCTTTTCAAACCATGCATTAATCATTGACACTTTTGACAATGAATCATTGTCACTCATCAATTTAGAATCATTGCCAGTTGTCAATTTTGACGTGAAAGAGAATTGTGTTATTTGAATAGTTGATCTTACTGTAACAGCGTTAATGTCGGACTCGTGTCCTGGGAAAGTCTGTTTGCAAAGGCCCTCCCTGATGTCCCAGAGTTTGGCGGAGGCGTCGCAGGCACCCGAGACGAAGGTGCGCATGTCGGGGGACAGCGAGAGACTCATGACGTCCCCGGTGTGGCCGAGAAACGAGGTGGTCTGTTGTCCGGTTTCTATGTCCCACAGCGCACTGAAAGCAAAAACATTTGAGCGTTGGATGAAGGAAGGGGGTTGGGATTAGATGTTTACCAGCTCATGTCTCCAGAACTAGTAACTATTTGGTTGTCGTCGAGGAAGCGGCAGCAGGAGAGATAGCCGGTGTGTCCGGGGAGTTCGCGGGAGACGCGCACGTTTCCCTCGCGGGTCTTCAAACTGTATATGGAGCAAATGTTGTCGAGGCCCCCGCAGGCGACGTAGCTGCCGGACGGGGCGTAGGCGCACGTCATGACCCACGAGGAGCGCAGCGGGATCGCGTGCACCTTGTTGGTGGTGTGGCTGTCCCAGACGATCAGCTTGCCGTCCTGTGACGCCGAGACCAGGTTCCGCGAGTCGGAGCCCCAGTGCATCGCGTAGATCTTCGCCAGGTGTCCCCGCAGCGTTCGTCGTGTCCGCATCTGCACCCGTCCGATTGGTTCCAGGCTCGCCGTCGCCTGCACCAGCGATGTGTCGCATGCCGCTTTGCGAGCATCCTAAACATAAAACATTCAATCAATCATAACCTAACTGTCATTCATAAAATAACATTATTTTTTACACTTTCGAAATCTATAAACGTCAAACTTTTATTTTCTATAAACATCAAATTTTGACAGAATGTCAAAATTCAAAGTTTAAATTTACGTTTATAGATATAAACGTCAAACCTTGTTTTTTTTAAATAATCAAATTTTGACCTTCTATAAACGTCAAATTTTGATTTTCTAAAAAACATCAAATTTTGATATTTTATAAACGTCAAACTTTGATTTTCTAAAAATTATCAAATTTTGACTTTCTATAAACGTCAAATTTTGATTTTCTAAAAAACATCAAATTTTGATATTTTATAAATGTCAAACTTTGATTTTCTAAAAAAAATCAAATTTTGACATTCTATAAACGTCAAACTTTGATTTTCTAAAAAACATCAAATTTTAACATTCTATAAACGTCAAATTATGATTTTCTAAAAAACATCAAATTTTGACATTCTATAAACGTCAAACTTTGATTTTCTAAAAATTATCAAATTTTAACATTCTATAAACAGCAAATTTTGATTTTCTAAAAAACATCAGATTTTGAGATTGGATAAACGTCAAACTTTGATTTTCTAAAAACATCAAATTTTGACAATCTATAAACGTCAAACTTTGATTTTCTAAAAAAAACCTCAAATTTTGACATTCTATAAACGTCAAACGTTGATTTTCTAAAAATTATCAAATTTTAACATTCTATAAACGGCAAATTTTGATTTTCTAAAAAAACATTAGATTTTGACATTCTATAAACGTCAAACTTTGATTTTCTAAAAAACATCAAATTTTGAAATTCTATAAACGTCAAATTTTAATTTTCTAAAAAAACACCAGATTTTGACATTCTATAAACGTCAAACTTTGATTTTCTAAAAAACATCAAATTTTAACATTCTATAAACGGCAAATTTTGATTTTCTAAAAAAACACCAGATTTTGACATTCTATAAACGTCAAACTTTGATTTTCTAAAAAACATCAAATTTTAACATTCTATAAACGGCAAATTTTGATTTTCTAAAAAAACATTAGATTTTGACATTCTATAAACGTCAAACTTTGATTTTCTAAAAAACATCAAATTTTGAAATTCTATAAACGTCAAATTTTAATTTTCTAAAAAAACACCAGATTTTGACATTCTATAAACGTCAAACTTTGATTTTCTAAAAAACATCAAATTTTGAAATTCTATAAACGTCAAACTTTGATTTTCTAAAAAACATCAAATTTTGAAATTCTATAAACGTCAAACTTTGATTTTCTAAAAAACATCAAATTTTGAAATTCTATAAACGTCAAATTTTGATTTTCTAAAAAAACATCAGATTTTGACATTCTATAAACGTCAAACTTTGATTTTCTAAAAAACATCAAATTTTGAAATTCTATAAACGTCAAATTTTAATTTTCTAAAAAAACACCAGATTTTGACATTCTATAAACGTCAAACTTTGATTTTCTAAAAAACATCAAATTTTAACATTCTATAAACGGCAAATTTTGATTTTCTAAAAAAACATTAGATTTTGACATTCTATAAACGTCAAACTTTGATTTTCTAAAAAACATCAAATTTTGAAATTCTATAAACGTCAAATTTTAATTTTCTAAAAAAACACCAGATTTTGACATTCTATAAACGTCAAACTTTGATTTTCTAAAAAACATCAAATTTTGAAATTCTATAAACGTCAAACTTTGATTTTCTAAAAAACATCAAATTTTGACATTCTATAAACGTCAAACGTTGATTTTCTAAAAATTATCAAATTTTAACATTCTATAAACGGCAAATTTTGATTTTCTAAAAAAACATTAGATTTTGACATTCTATAAACGTCAAACTTTGATTTTCTAAAAAACATCAAATTTTGAAATTCTATAAACGTCAAATTTTAATTTTCTAAAAAAACACCAGATTTTGACATTCTATAAAAGTCAAACTTTGATTTTCTAAAAAACATCAAATTTTAACATTCTATAAACGGCAAATTTTGATTTTCTAAAAAAACATTAGATTTTGACATTCTATAAACGTCAAACTTTGATTTTCTAAAAAACATCAAATTTTAACATTCTATAAACGGCAAATTTTGATTTTCTAAAAAAACATTAGATTTTGACATTCTATAAACGTCAAACTTTGATTTTCTAAAAAACATCAAATTTTGAAATTCTATAAACGTCAAATTTTAATTTTCTAAAAAAACACCAGATTTTGACATTCTATAAACGTCAAACTTTGATTTTCTAAAAAACATCAAATTTTGAAATTCTATAAACGTCAAACTTTGATTTTCTAAAAAACATCAAATTTTGAAATTCTATAAACGTCAAACTTTGATTTTCTAAAAAACATCAAATTTTGAAATTCTATAAACGTCAAATTTTGATTTTCTAAAAAAACATCAGATTTTGACATTCTATAAACGTCAAACTTTGATTTTCTAAAAAACATCAAATTTTGAAATTCTATAAACGTCAAATTTTAATTTTCTAAAAAAACACCAGATTTTGACATTCTATAAACGTCAAACTTTGATTTTCTAAAAAACATCAAATTTTAACATTCTATAAACGGCAAATTTTGATTTTCTAAAAAAACATTAGATTTTGACATTCTATAAACGTCAAACTTTGATTTTCTAAAAAACATCAAATTTTGAAATTCTATAAACGTCAAATTTTAATTTTCTAAAAAAACACCAGATTTTGACATTCTATAAACGTCAAACTTTGATTTTCTAAAAAACATCAAATTTTGAAATTCTATAAACGTCAAACTTTGATTTTCTAAAAAACATCAAATTTTGAAATTCTATAAACGTCAAACTTTGATTTTCTAAAAAACATCAAATTTTGAAATTCTATAAACGTCAAATTTTGATTTTCTAAAAAACCTTCAGATTTTGACATTCTATAAACGTCAAACTTTGATTTTCTAAAAAACATCAAATTTTGAAATTCTATAAACGTCAAATTTTAATTTTCTAAAAAAACACCAGATTTTGACATTCTATAAACGTCAAACTTTGATTTTCTAAAAAACATCAAATTTTAACATTCTATAAACGGCAAATTTTGATTTTCTAAAAAAACATTAGATTTTGACATTCTATAAACGTCAAACTTTGATTTTCTAAAAAACATCAAATTTTGAAATTCTATAAACGTCAAATTTTAATTTTCTAAAAAAACACCAGATTTTGACATTCTATAAACGTCAAACTTTGATTTTCTAAAAAACATCAAATTTTAACATTCTATAAACGGCAAATTTTGATTTTCTAAAAAAACATTAGATTTTGACATTCTATAAACGTCAAACTTTGATTTTCTAAAAAACATCAAATTTTGAAATTCTATAAACGTCAAATTTTAATTTTCTAAAAAAACACCAGATTTTGACATTCTATAAAAGTCAAACTTTGATTTTCTAAAAAACATCAAATTTTAACATTCTATAAACGGCAAATTTTGATTTTCTAAAAAAACATTAGATTTTGACATTCTATAAACGTCAAACTTTGATTTTCTAAAAAACATCAAATTTTGAAATTCTATAAACGTCAAATTTTAATTTTCTAAAAAAACACCAGATTTTGACATTCTATAAACGTCAAACTTTGATTTTCTAAAAAACATCAAATTTTAACATTCTATAAACGGCAAATTTTGATTTTCTAAAAAAACATTAGATTTTGACATTCTATAAACGTCAAACTTTGATTTTCTAAAAAACATCAAATTTTGAAATTCTATAAACGTCAAATTTTAATTTTCTAAAAAAACACCAGATTTTGACATTCTATAAAAGTCAAACTTTGATTTTCTAAAAAACATCAAATTTTAACATTCTATAAACGGCAAATTTTGATTTTCTAAAAAAACATTAGATTTTGACATTCTATAAACGTCAAACTTTGATTTTCTAAAAAACATCAAATTTTAACATTCTATAAACGGCAAATTTTGATTTTCTAAAAAAACACTAGATTTTGACATTCTATAAACGTCAAACTTTGATTTTCTAAAAAACATCAAATTTTGAAATTCTATAAACGTCAAATTTTAATTTTCTAAAAAAACACCAGATTTTGACATTCTATAAACGTCAAACTTTGATTTTCTAAAAAACATCAAATTTTGAAATTCTATAAACGTCAAACTTTGATTTTCTAAAAAACATCAAATTTTGAAATTCTATAAACGTCAAACTTTGATTTTCTAAAAAACATCAAATTTTGAAATTCTATAAACGTCAAATTTTGATTTTCTAAAAAACCTTCAGATTTTGACATTCTATAAACGTCAAACTTTGATTTTCTAAAAAACATCAAATTTTGAAATTCTATAAACGTCAAATTTTAATTTTCTAAAAAAACACCAGATTTTGACATTCTATAAACGTCAAACTTTGATTTTCTAAAAAACATCAAATTTTAACATTCTATAAACGGCAAATTTTGATTTTCTAAAAAAACATTAGATTTTGACATTCTATAAACGTCAAACTTTGATTTTCTAAAAAACATCAAATTTTAAAATTCTATAAACGTCAAATTTTAATTTTCTAAAAAAACACCAGATTTTGACATTCTATAAACGTCAAACTTTGATTTTCTAAAAAACATCAAATTTTGAAATTCTATAAACGTCAAATTTTAATTTTCTAAAAAAACACCAGATTTTGACATTCTATAAACGTCAAACTTTGATTTTCTAAAAAACATCAAATTTTAACATTCTATAAACGGCAAATTTTGATTTTCTAAAAAAACATTAGATTTTGACATTCTATAAACGTCAAACTTTGATTTTCTAAAAAACATCAAATTTTGAAATTCTATAAACGTCAAATTTTAATTTTCTAAAAAAACACCAGATTTTGACATTCTATAAACGTCAAACTTTGATTTTCTAAAAAACATCAAATTTTGAAATTCTATAAACGTCAAACTTTGATTTTCTAAAAAACATCAAATTTTGAAATTCTATAAACGTCAAACTTTGATTTTCTAAAAAACATCAAATTTTGAAATTCTATAAACGTCAAATTTTGATTTTCTAAAAAACCTTCAGATTTTGACATTCTATAAACGTCAAACTTTGATTTTCTAAAAAACATCAAATTTTGAAATTCTATAAACGTCAAATTTTAATTTTCTAAAAAAACACCAGATTTTGACATTCTATAAACGTCAAACTTTGATTTTCTAAAAAACATCAAATTTTAACATTCTATAAACGGCAAATTTTGATTTTCTAAAAAAACATTAGATTTTGACATTCTATAAACGTCAAACTTTGATTTTCTAAAAAACATCAAATTTTGAAATTCTATAAACGTCAAATTTTAATTTTCTAAAAAAACACCAGATTTTGACATTCTATAAACGTCAAACTTTGATTTTCTAAAAAACATCAAATTTTAACATTCTATAAACGGCAAATTTTGATTTTCTAAAAAAACATTAGATTTTGACATTCTATAAACGTCAAACTTTGATTTTCTAAAAAACATCAAATTTTGAAATTCTATAAACGTCAAATTTTAATTTTCTAAAAAAACACCAGATTTTGACATTCTATAAAAGTCAAACTTTGATTTTCTAAAAAACATCAAATTTTAACATTCTATAAACGGCAAATTTTGATTTTCTAAAAAAACATTAGATTTTGACATTCTATAAACGTCAAACTTTGATTTTCTAAAAAACATCAAATTTTGAAATTCTATAAACGTCAAATTTTAATTTTCTAAAAAAACACCAGATTTTGACATTCTATAAACGTCAAACTTTGATTTTCTAAAAAACATCAAATTTTAACATTCTATAAACGGCAAATTTTGATTTTCTAAAAAAACATTAGATTTTGACATTCTATAAACGTCAAACTTTGATTTTCTAAAAAACATCAAATTTTGAAATTCTATAAACGTCAAATTTTAATTTTCTAAAAAAACACCAGATTTTGACATTCTATAAAAGTCAAACTTTGATTTTCTAAAAAACATCAAATTTTAACATTCTATAAACGGCAAATTTTGATTTTCTAAAAAAACATTAGATTTTGACATTCTATAAACGTCAAACTTTGATTTTCTAAAAAACATCAAATTTTAACATTCTATAAACGGCAAATTTTGATTTTCTAAAAAAACATTAGATTTTGACATTCTATAAACGTCAAACTTTGATTTTCTAAAAAACATCAAATTTTGAAATTCTATAAACGTCAAATTTTAATTTTCTAAAAAAACACCAGATTTTGACATTCTATAAACGTCAAACTTTGATTTTCTAAAAAACATCAAATTTTGAAATTCTATAAACGTCAAACTTTGATTTTCTAAAAAACATCAAATTTTGAAATTCTATAAACGTCAAATTTTGATTTTCTAAAAAAACATCAGATTTTGACATTCTATAAACGTCAAACTTTGATTTTCTAAAAAACATCAAATTTTGAAATTCTATAAACGTCAAACTTTGATTTTCTAAAAACATCAAATTTTGAAATTCTATAAACGTCAAACTTTGATTTTCTAAAAAACATCAAATTTTGAAATTCTATAAACGTCAAACTTTGATTTTCTAAAAAACATCAAATTTTGACATTCTATAGACGTCAAAATTTGATTTTATATAAACGTCAAATTTTGACATTCTGTAAACGTCAAACTTAAATTTTCTATAAACATCAAATTTTGACATTCTATAAACGTCAAACTTTGATTTTGTCAAACATCAAATTTTGACAATCTAACTAATTTTGACATGAAACTTTGAAATTTATAAAGGTAAAATTTTGAGAATTTATAAAGGTAAAACTTGACAAAATATTGTTATAAACATAGCTGTCAAACAAATATCTCTAGGACTTTCGGTGTAGTAAAACGTTTTAGGGCGCAACGGCTACACGCACCCTGTGCAGTGGGCAAACGTAGTCTCTATTGATCGTCCGGCGGCGACGGCCGCCGCTTCCCCGCGCCGTACACACGGGGCGCACGCGAATCGACAATTGTTGCTCGCCAGTTCCATTTCATAATTCCACAAAACACACAAATTTTCAAATAATTTTTACTTTTTTATTTCGCAAGAAATTCGTCGCAAGAAATTATTTTGGCAGATTAATCTGTCAATTTTTAAATTAATCTGTCAATTTGGCAAATAATTATGTCATTTTGGCAGATAATTATGTAATTTTGGCAGATAAATCTGTCACTTTGGTAGATAAATCTCTATCACTTTGATAGATAAATCTCTATCACTTTGATAGATAAATCTGTCACTTTGACATATAGTATAGTCAGTTTGACGTTAATCTATTACATTAAAAGCAATAATTTTGACAGATTTGTTCAAATAAATTTGAAAAATAAATAACAATTTGACATAATTAATGTCAAAATACAAAAATATTCGTTGAAATATCAAAATTTAACATTAATCTATATCAGGGGTGGCCTTTTTCAAAAACCTTTTTCCGGTCGCGTGCCATTTTTTTTAATTTTCACGTTTTGAAATGCTGACGTGTCAGGGCTACTTTTACAATGTGATAGTGAAAATCAGTTACCGTATTAGCGTGAATATTTTGCGTGTTTTGAAATTACGGGCAAACCAATAGACTGATTCTGATAAAACGTGGTATCAGTTGATAGTCTTACGAGATATTACAAATACCCAAATTTCAAAATTGTAGCATTGTAAATACGGCTTTGGTGAAATTTGGAAATGTTTGTGCGCCTTTTGCAATTACAGGCAAACCATCCACGGATTTTCATGAAACGTAGTATGATTTGATATTCCTACGAGGTCCCACAAATTGCCAAATTTCAAAATTCTAGCTTTGTAAATACGACTTGTGAATTTTTTTAATTTTTGTGCGCCTTTTGAAATTACGAGCAAACCAATCGACGGATTTTGATGAAACATGGTATGATTTGATATTCTTACGAGATCTCACAAATTCCCAAATTTCAAAACTGTAGCTGTGTAAATACGGCTTTCGTGAATTTTCTAAATTTGCAAATTTTGTGGCGTCTTTTGCAATTACGGACAAACCAATCGACGGATTTTGATGAAACTTAGTATGAATTGATATTCTTACAAGATATCACAAATTACCAAATTTGAAAATTGTAGCTTTGTAAATACGACTTTTGTGAATTTTGTAAATTTTTCTGCACCTTTTGCAATTACGGACAAACCAATCGGCGGATTTTGATGAAACTTGGTATGATTTGATATTCTTGCGAGATCTCACAAATTCCCAAATTTCAAAATTGTAGCTGTGTACATACGGCTTTCGTGAATTTTTTAAATTTGTAACTTGCTATGAATTGATATTCTTACAAGATCTCACAAATTCCCAAATTTAAAAATTGTAGCTTTGTAAATACGGCTTTCGTGAATTTTTGAAATTTGTAAATTTTGTGGCGTCTTTTGCAATTACAAACCAATTGACGGGTTTTGATGAAACTTGGTTTGAATTGATATTCTTACAAGATATCACAAATTCCCAAATTTCTAAATTGTAGCTTTGTAAATACGGCTTTTGTGAGTTTTTGAAATTTGTAAAATTTTGTGCGCCTTTTGCAATTACGGACAAACCTTTCGACGGATTTTGATGAAACTTGGTACGATTTGATATTCTTGCAAAATCTCACAAATAGCCAAATTTCAAAATTGTAGCTTTGCAAATACGGCTTTCGTGAATTTTGGAATTTTTTTTGCGCCTTTTGAAATTACGGGCAAACCAATCGACGGATTTTGATAAAACGCGGTATAATTTAATATTCTTACGAGATCTCACAAATAGCCAAATTTCAAAATTGTAGCTTTATAAATACGGCTTTCATGAATTTTTGAAATTTTTATGGCGTCTTTTGCAATTACGTGCAAATCAATCGACGGATTTTGAACACGTCTTATATTTTACACCGTTGATGTACAAAAGTAGATTGAGAAACAAAAAATTATTTTAGAAAAGATAGTTTAACAATTTTAGAAGGCGTGCGTAAGTAATAGTTCGCGTGCCAATAAAATTTTCCTACGTGTCAGCTGTGGCACGCGTGCCATAGGTTCGCCACCACTGGTCTATATTGACATTAGCAACATATTGTGTCATACCTGTCAAAAAGGACAAAAGCAATAATTTTGACAGATTTGTTCAAATAAATTTAAGAAAATAAATTTGACGCTATTAATGTCAAAATATAGAAATATTCACTGAAATGTCAAAATTTAAAAACATTAGTCTATAATGGCATTAGTTACATATTGTGTCATACCTATCAAAAACGACAGAAGCAATAATTTTGACAGATTTCTTAAAATAAATTTAGAAAATAAATTTGACATTAATGTCAAAATATAAAAATATTCACAGAAATGTTAAAATTAAAAAACGTGTGACATTTGCTTTAACATTTCTCTATAATGACATTAGTAACATATTGTGTTATAGATGTCAATAATGACATTAGTAACATCAACGAACTGTCTGAATTAAAAATATGAGCTGCCAAATGTACTTAATGTATATGATACTTACACTTAAGCTATATGACACTTATACTTAATGTATATGACACTAAATTACTTTTATATGACATTTAATGAGTGATTCTTGAAATTCGTCTCAAAAGGGTTACAAAATATTGGCTTTAACCCCTTAACATACAATGACGTCTCTAAGACGTCATGTATATGTGATAAGATCACATGTATATGGACACGTCAACGTCATTTTATTCGTATGCCTGAAATAAACGACATTTTACGACGTTTTAGTTTTTATATACAGACGATAATTAACGTAATTAACGATAATTGAGTCATAAAATTCCTTGATGACGTTAATAACAGCAATTAACTGTCAATAAGTGTGACATATATAAATGAAGTGTCAAACAAACCACATAACTTGATTTACGTACGTCAATCGCTTACTTCAAAAGTTAACACTTGTCAGAAAACATTGACAATTGCAATCTGTGTGACAGTTGTATAATATTTTTTTGAGTTTTCATTTGATAACTAATTTATTTTTTAAAACCTTGACCGGTGCAGCTCCGCCGCTCCCATACTCACTCTGATGGCATTTTTTAATGTTTCCGCTTCTTGTCTTAATGAGTCCAGTTCGTTCATACTGCACGCGGCGCACTAAACTGCAACACCTGCAAGCAAAGAAAACCGTCAGAAACCGTCACTAGCAGCACAAGAAAGACGGGGTTGATACCGCACATCTGCTCCCGCATCTGTCCGGACGCAACAACAACCGCTCAACAACTACGAACTTAATTGACGTTTATTAGTTATTACACGGGACGTGGGGTCACAACAAATGGAATTACATATTTACAATCCTCAACATACAAATATTTCAACAAAAATTTTCAGTTTGATAGTCAATTGGGGATATAATTTATCAGTTTTACATACAAAACGTTGGTTTGACATATAATATGTCAGTTTGACACAAAACACGACAGTTTCGCATATAACATGACAGTATAATATATACCATATGTACCATGTAGTTTGACAGAAGATATGTCAGTTTAAGAGATGATTCTCGTTTGTCAAATTGACAGAATTGTTGGTAAGAAAGTCACATTGATAAATAAATCGTTAATCGAAAACTTGAAATATGAATGTTGGTAAACTAATGTCAGTTTGACACAAAAGACGTCAGTTTGACACAAACCACATCAGTTTGACATAGGTCATGACAGTTTGACATAGGTCATGACAGTTTGACATATAACATGTTAGTTTAACAAATGTGTCAGTTTGACAGATGGCGTTTTAGTTAGACAGATGCTATGTTAATTTGACAGATGCTATGTTAGTTTGATAGATGATATGCGAGTTTGACAGATAATATGTTAGTATGATAGATAAGATGTTAGTTTAATAGACGATATGTCAGTTTAAGAAATGATTCTCGTTTGTGAAATTGACTGAATTGTCGGTAAGAAAGTCACATTTATAAATTAATCGTTAAAGTTGTCACAGTTGTAACGTAAATAAGTTACACCTTAATCGAAAACTTGAAATATGAATGTTGGGTAAACTAATGTCAGTTTGACACAAAAGACGTCAGTTTGACACAAACCACGTCAGTTTGACATATGTCATGACAGTTTGACATATACTATGTCAGTTTGACAAATGTGTCAGTTTGACAGATGACGTTTTAGTTTGACAGATGCTATGTTAGTTTTATGGAGGAAATGTGAGTTTGACAGATAATATGTTAGTATGATAGATAAAATGTTAGTTTAATAGACGATATGCAAGTTTAAGAGATGATTCTCGTTTGTCAAATTGACAGAATTGTCGGTAAGAAAGTCACATTGATAAATAAATCGTTAAAGTTGTCACAGTTGTAACGTAAATAAGTCACACGTTAATCGAAAACTTGAAATATGAATGTTGGGTAAACTAATGTCAGTCTGACACAAAAGACGTCAGTTTGACACAAACCACATCGATTTGACATATGTCATGACAGTTTGACATATACCATGTTAGTTTGACAAATAATGTGTCAGTTTGACAGATGACGTTTTAGTTTGGAAACTAAAACGACATCTGTTTGAGGATATGTGAGTTTGACAGATAATATGTTAGTATGATAGATAAGATGTTAGTTTAATAGACGATATGTCAGTTTAAGAGATGATTCTTGTTTGTGAAATTGACAGAATTGTCGGTAAGAAAGTCACATTGATAAATAAATCGTTAAAGTTGTCACAGATGTAACGTAAAGTCACACCTTAATCGAAAACTTGAAATATGAATGTTGGGTAAACTAATGTCAGTTTGACACAAAAGACGTCAGTTTGACACAAACCACATCAGTTTGACATATGTCATGACGGTTTGACATATACCATGTTAGTTTGACAAATAATGTGTCAGTTTGACATATGTCGCTTTAGTTTGACAGTTATGTTAAGTTTGCAACAGCTATGTTAGTTTGATAGAAGATATGCGAGTTTGACAGATACTATGTTAGTATGATAGATAAGATGTTAGTTTAATAGACGATATGTCAGTTTAAGAGATGATTCTCGTTTGTCAAATTGACAGAATTGTCGGTATGAAAGTCACATTGATAAATAAATCGTTAAAGTTGTCAAAGTTGTAACGTAAATAAGTCACATCTTAATCGAAAACTTGAAATACATGAATGTTGGATAATCTAATTAATGTTGGATAATCTTTTTAGGGTTCCGTACCGAAAACGGAACCCTTATAGGATCACTTTGTTGTCCGTCTGTCTGTCTGTCAAGACCATTTTTCTCAGGAACGCGTAGTGATAACAAGTTGAAATTTGTATCAAATACTCGGACCTGCGGTCTCTTTCAGCTGTGAAAAAATCAAACTTGTAAGTCAACGCGATCAAAAGATATGACCGTTTATGTCGCATATTTTGCGATTTCACAAGGGAATCAAAACCTATAGGGTACTTCCCGTTGACCTAGAATTATGAAATTTGACAAGAAGCGGTGTCTTACAGCACATGTAAAGGGAAACATCTGAAAACCGTAAATATGTAGTTTAATTACAAGAAAAAATGCGAATTTACTATTAGAAACTTATGAAAATACACTAATGTGTTGCGTGGTATTGTCAGGCACCAGAAGCATATGGGTTGCATACAGTTAGGTCCTGCTAAAGATCACAAGTCACAACTCGCACTTGGCCGCTTTTTTTTAATCTAATGTCAGTTTGACACAAAATACGTCAGCTTGACACAAACTTCGATTTGACATATGTCATGACAATTTGACATATGTCATGACAGTTTGATATACACCATGTTAGTTTGACAAATAATGTGTCAATTTGACATATGTCGTTTTAGTTTGACAGATGCTATGTTAGTTTGATAGATGATATGTGAGTTTCACAGACAATATATTAGTTTGATAGATGATACGTCAGTTTCAGAGATAGATAGAATAGTCGGTAGGAAAGTCACGTAGACAAATAAATGGTTAAAGTTGTCATAGTTGTTACGTAAATAAGTCACACCTTAATCGAAAACTTGAAATACTTAAATATTGGATAATCTTGTTTGTGTAGTTTATCTGCGCCGTTCGATAGATTAGAGCGAAGAAATTCGCGAAAAAATGTCGCGGAGGATTTGCAAAATGTTTGATGTCAGTTTGACTGATTTACAAATGTGTTGTCGAATTTAGCCCAATACCTAAATCACACACTAAAACTTTGTTTCTAAATAAACTCACTTTATAAAATCAAAAATAATCCAATTTTTGGCATAGGTTTGTCCCTCTTTTGCACAGCTTTCGTGTAAAGTGACCCTTTACATAATCCTTAAAAGGTAAAAGTGTTCCCAATTCGGAAATGTGTCTTTGCAGTGCAATTTATTGATTATTTCACGCACTGAATGGAGGAAACGGTTAGCTTTTGAACAACTCGCAGACTGACTATACGATGATAATTTTGCTAACAAATACATGCAAAAAAACCTGAGTGTGTCACGTTACCGCGAATTTATCTTATCGCTGAGGAAACCGCGAAATACGTAGGATTTTATTTGTTTTTTAGTACAAAAATAATAAAAAAAAAGACAGATGCAAAAAGTCATCTGTCAAACTGACATGACACAATGTTACAAATGACACAAAGATAACAACGAAATCACCGAAAACAATAGTAGTTTATGATACAAGTGTGCGAAGAAGGGCTTTTGTGCATGAGTTGTAAAGTTTAAAGCACGAGCCGAATGCGAGTAATCATCGAAAACAATGATAACAATAGTAGTTTATGATACAAGTGTGTGAAGAAGAGCTATTGTGCATGAGTTGCTAAGTTTAAAGCACGAGCCGAAGGCGAGAAAACATCGGAAACAACGATAACAATAGTAGTTTATGATACAAGTGTGTGAAGAAGGGCTTTTGTGCATGAGTAGCAAAATTGGGTTTGTGCATGAGCATAAGTTGTAAAAGGGGTATGAGTTTTGTGCATGAGTTGAAAGCACGAGCCGAAGGCGAGAAAACATCGAAAACAACGATAACAATAGTAGTTTATGATACAAGTGTGTGAAGAAGGGCTTTTGTGCATGAATTGCGAAGTTTAAAGCACGAGCCGAAGACGAGAAAATATCGGAAACTACGATAACAATAGTAGTTTATGATACAAGTGTGTGAAGAAAAGGTTTTTGTGCATGAGTTGCGAAGATTAAATCACGAGCGGAAGGCTAGAAATCATCGAAAACAACTATAACAATAGTAGTTTATGATGCAAGTGTATGAAGAAGGGCTTTTGTGCATGAGTTGCAAAGTTTAAAGCACGAGCCGAAGGCGAGAAATCATCGAAAACAATGATAACAATAGTAGTTTATGATACAAGTGTGTGAAGAAGGACTTTTGTGCATAAGTTGCAAAGTTGGATTTGAGCATGAGCATAAGTTGTAACATGAGCATGAGTTTTGTGCATGAGTTGAAAGCACGAGCCGAAGGCGAGAAAACATCGAAAACAAGGATAACAATAGTAATTTATGACACAAGTGTGTGAAGAAGGGCTTTTGTGTATGAGTTGCGAAGTTTAAAGCACGAGCCGAAGCACGTGTGAAGAAGGGCTTTTGTGCAGGAGTTGCTAAGTTTAAAGCACGAGCCGAAGGCGAGAAAACAACGATAACAATAGTAGTTTATGATGCAAGTGTGTGATGAAGGGCTTTTGCGCATGAGTTGCGAAGTTTAAAGCACGAGCCGAAGGCGAGAAAATATCGGAAACTACGATAACAATAGTAGCTTATAATAGAAGTGTGTGAAGAAGGGCTTTTGTGCATGAGTTGCGAAGTTTAAAGTGCTTTAAACTTTGCAACTCATGCACAAAAGTACTTCTTCTCACACGTATGTGCATACATTATTTTATCTACGAAGTATGCTATCGCCTGTCAAATAATGATTACATTGTTCTAAATGGGCACGTCGCGTAGCCATAGTGAGAACGTGCCCATTTAAAACAATGTAATCATTATTTGACAGGCGATGTCGCGTAGTTGAGTGTCGCGTATATGAAAATCGGCCTTTAATGTGTAAGAACTCCTAATGTGTAAGACTCTTAACGTTAGACTATGTAGTCAGATAAAATTTGAGGCTATCGTCCATGCTATCCGCTATTAATAATTGATATAATACCTGTCAAAATATTACTAATTTATGATTTCGATAAGCATTTATTAAGTATCTGTCACACTGACATTTTGCAATTGATGACGTTATCATGACGTGTTTTTAATACCTTATATATATTTGACAACAAAATATGAACACCAAAATGAACAGATTAATAAATACATTATTGTATGTGAAGAATGCCATTATAATAATCGTGTGTAAAAGTATCCCAATCGTGCGTAAAAGTCAAATGTAAATCAAATGGAGTTTCATTATTAAACGATTTCTGTTTGTTGTTACTATGGCAACAACTTGCGTCAATAAATTTTAAAAGAGTCAACAAATTTTAGACAAATTTTAGTTATTGCAAATTAAGGATGATAGCCTTGTCAAATTTAGTCTGTCTACGTAGACTATTTTACACATTAATAGTTTAAGTTTTAGACATTGCAAGTTACTTTTAATCATCGATTGTGTCGCTCGCGGTTTTGAAACGTCCAAACGGACGCGCGGTAAAAATGCGATTTCTAAATTTAGTTATTTCTAAAAAAAACCGCAAGATGCCAACAAGATACAACATGTATATATTTAATCTGTGTGGCACAGATTGAAATAAAAAGAAAGGTATAGATTTAGAGTCTGCCGTGGACGCTGTACAAATCGATCAAGAAAATAGGTTTTAATTAGAGTAAGCTATGTATCGGCATCTGTCAAAATTTGACATTATCGTTTACCTCTGTCAAAATTTGACATTATCGTATATATCTGTCAAAATTTGACATTATCGTATATATCTGTTAAAATATGACATTATCGTATATATCTGTCAAAATTTGACATTATCGTATACATCTGTCAAAATTTGACATTATCGTATACATCTGTCAAAATATGACATTATCGTATACATCTGTCAAAATTTGACATTATCGTATACATCTGTCAAAATTTGACATTATCGTATACATTTGTCAAAATTTGACATTATCGTATACATCTGTCAAAATTTGACATTATCGTATACATTTGTCAAAATTTGACATTATCGTATACATCTGTCAAAATTTGACATTATCGTATACATTTGTCAAAATTTGACATTATCGTATACATCTGTCAAAATTTGACATTATCGTATACATCTGTCAAAATTTGACATTATCGTATACATTTGTCAAAATTTCCCACAGTGTGCCGTGGACGCTTTACAATAATCGATCAAGAAAATAAGTTTGAAATGACCTTCTTAAGGTTAGTTAAGGGCATGCGCGTCCCCAATGTTTAAAAGGCGGTAATTTGAAAGTTTCGAGCACATTTTGTTATTTTCAATAGTTATACGTCAAAAAATTTCGGACACTTTTTTGATGTACATGGCGAAAATTGACGCATGCGCACAAAAAAAAATCAACTATGAAAAGGTCTATTAGAGCGGCGTTTCTCAACCTTTTTTGGCCCACGGACCAGTAAAATTTAAAAAAAAAGATTCGCGGACCAGTGATATTTCTTTGACAAAATTTTACTAGGTATTAAAGAACTACTACACAAAGGTGAATTAAAGTCATTTAACACAAAATATCGCGAAATAACACGTAGCATGAGTAACTTTGATGAAATTTATGACAGTATGTGTGCCAAAATTAAAACCAAATGTAGCGAGTTTAGGGAGAAAGATTCGGGTTGGTCACTAAGGGAGATTTCCCATTTAGAAATTAATATCAATAAATATAAACCAATACGTGGGTCGTCATTTATTGAACTGCCAAAGAGATTAGGGATCGGAAAGCTTGTATCAATGTTCAGAATGTAGACGAATTTTGTTTTTTATGGAGCATTGTATCCGCATTACACCCCACGAATGTGAGTTCTGATCGCCCGGCATCATATCCCTACTTTTCTTCAATTTTAAAATATGACAGATTAGAGTTTCCGCTTAGAATCAATGACATTCCTAAATTTGAACAGATGAATAATATTAGTATTAACGTTTATAGTTTGTAGTTTAATTTTAAATCTAAACAACATGACGTAGTAGGACCAATTTACCATACTAATGCGACTAGGGAAAGACATGTAAATTTATTATATTTGGAAGAAGGGGTTAAAGGTCATTATGTTTATATTAAAAATATTTCACGGCTTGTAAAAAGTCAAATCTCGGTAGATTGTAGAAAAAAATATTTATGTGACGGCTGTTTAACCTTTTTTTCAAATGAATTCGCGTTTAATCAACATAAATTGAATGACTGCAGCAAAATTTACACTATTATGCCGACGGAAGACCTTGTAAAACATAAGAGAGGTGATATGATGCCGGGGAATATATTAAAATTTCAAAATTTCGATAGAAAAATGCGTATACCCTTTGTTGTATACGCAGATTTTGAATCAATTTTAAAACCTGTTGATACATGCTCACCGAACCCTGACAATAGCTATACTAATCAGACACATATCCATGTACCATACAGTTTCGCCTATAATATAAAATGTTCATTCGATGACTCATTGAGTAAATTTTTCACTTATTCCGGGGAAGATTGCCCGAAAATTCCTACGATACGGCCATTTCTTGTCACATATGTAATTAATTATTACAAGTAACAGACAAAGTCGCCGATCACGATCATTTAACGGGTAAATTTCGGGGAGCCGCCTACTCAAATTGTAATTTGAATTATAAAATACCTAAAATGATCCCGGTATTTTTCCATAACATGTCGAATTATGATGTTCATATATTTATTAAAGAATTTGGATCTGACGAGGAAAAAATTGATATCATCCCCCAAAATAAGGAAAAATATATATCCATCACCAAAAATCTACCTGTTGGTAGAACTACTACATAAGTTAATTGTAACATTTTTATTATCATTTACTTACAATAATATTTAAATGTAAAGATATGTAATTATTTTTCTTTTTTTTTTCTTCAGTGCCGTACTAATCATAAATTACATAGAATTAAAATTAGTTTAAGATATTTGTATTTCGTAATTTTATAAATTAAAATTTAGTTTTTATAAGTAAATTTTTTTCGCGGATAGAAAAAAATGTCTGCGGACCAGTAAAATTTCTCCGCGGACCACTGGTGGTCCGCCGGACCAGCGGTTGAGAATAGCTGTATTAGAGTAAGCAATGTTTCGGCATCTGTCAAAATTTGACATTATCGTATACATCTGTCAATACTTCCCAGAGTCTGTCGTGGACGCTTTACAAAAATTGATTAAGAAAATAGGATTGAATTAGAGTAAGCTATGCGTCAACATCTGTCAAAATTTGACATTGTATACATCTGTCAATATTTTCTTGTCGTCAGGGCCGTTACTAGGCAGAGGCAATAGGCAACGTGACCTGGGCCCAAAAATATCCAAAAAAATCATAATGAGTTAGAAAAAAACGCGCCTTTCAACCAGTGTTCCCTCTAATTTTTATTAATGCTGCGCGGTCCAAAGTCTAGGGTGTGCAAAAAAATTAAAATAAAAAACAAATTGCGCAATTTTTTTATACTTTATATTCAAACCATAATATCAAACTAGCACGAACAACCCGCGCTCCGAAACTGGACATAAGAAGGTTGATGGACTCAAAGATTAATGAACAGGTGTGCCAATCTTTAAGCGTTGGTATAAATAACACCACATCAGTAACACAAACAGAAGAAAAGTGGAACGTCTTAAAACGCCTTATCCAAAATACGAACCAAAAGTAAAACCACCAAAAAACAACAAAGAAAGAATGGATGACGAATGAAATTCTTCTGTTAATCGAACTCAAAGGACACGCTAATAACGACGGACCGGCCATTACAAAAGACGAAGTTCAAAAAGCCATAACATCAATGAAGAATACGAAAGCAGCCGATCCATATAACATCCTCTCTGAAATTTATGTTGCAACTCGCACCCAGAATTACTGAACATCATCATTGACTTATTTAATCAAAGCTACAATACGGGACAAATGCCAGCAGACTGGATGACCTCTATGTTTTGTTACAATCCTCAATAAGCCATCTGCGATCATACATGCCATGATCTATCCTGGCATGTATGATTATAGGTGTGAGGAACATGTGGGAGAGACGCAGTAAGACTTTGGCAATTCGCTCGAAACGAGAGAAGCCATCTTGACACTCAAGGGCGTACCCAGGATCAGAACTAGGTCAGAACACATTTGTTTCGCGAATTATGAAATGAATTATGCATTATGAAATGAAGTATCTATCTATTGTATTGTATTTTAGAACAGCTTTGCCGTGCTCTTTGCACCCGAAGACGCCAGGGTAAGGTTTTAATAATGTCATAGGTATTTATGTGCAGCGGGGTGGGTTCTAGGGGGGGGGGGAGCTGCCCTAGCCTGCCCCTCGCTGGGTACGACCTTGTAATGACACTCCAAGTCATGATACAGAGGTGTAGAGACATGGCACGAGATGTACACGTTTCTTTCATTGACTTTGCCAAAGCATTTGACACTGTACAACATGATACATTCATTTGTATCAAGGCAAGGTAATTCTCTGAGAAAATTTTCCAAGAAGCATTAAACGCAAACGAAGATATTAAGATGAATGGCGAAAACATCAATAACATACGATACGCTGATGATACCATTACAGTAGTAAACAAGGTCAAAACAAGAAGCGAACGGTATGCACTCAGATTATACAACTCAAAGACAAAATACATGGTGATATCTAAAACTTCTGTATGCGGATGTAATGGTTGCAGATATCTCCCGCGCGAAACTCAACGTCAAGTTGAAAACTGGAATAACCGCCTCTCCCAGTATGGTCCAAGTCTAAAGGGCGATTCTCATATACGCGACACTCAGCTACGCGACGTCATGATGATTACAATTTTGTTTTAATGAGCACGTTCTTACTATGGCTACGCAACGAGCCCATTTAAAACAATGTAATCATTATTTGACAGGCAATGTCGCACGACGTCCCGTAGCTGAGTGTCGCGTATATGAGAATCGGCCTTTAGACGTAGACCATACTGGGAGAGGCGGTTATTCCAGTCTTCAACTTGACGTTGTAGTTTCTCGCGTGAGACACCTGCAACCATTAGATCATCCGCATACAGAAGGGTCCAAAGGACATTCCGTTGTAGATCCACGAGTGATGGTGTCCATGACAAGAACAAAGAGGGATGGTGATTGGTGGACCCCGATATTTACAGGAAAGTTATCTGAGATGCCAACAGCAGAACGTACTCTACTAGTGGTGTTTGTGCATAGCATCTTGATATTAACAAATGATTCTGACACTCCATGGTCTCGGAGCGCATATCAAATTAACTTATAAAGAACACGATCAAGGGTCTGTTCCTCATAAGTTAATTTGGTATGCGCTCCGAGATACAAAATTTGCGACAGTAACAACACTTTGTTATCAAAATGTACAAGTAAAGTTGCACAATCTACAATAAATTTGCATATAGGAATCGACCTTTAACGTGAAAAAGACGGAATATCTGGAGTTAAATCTAAGTGACGGTACCATTCAAGTCGGTGGAGAAAATCTAGTCTAGAACAACTCCTCTAGGTACCTTCTCGTCTACAGAGTGATGGTAGCTTCAGTGATGAAGTAAGAGGCAGAGTAAATGAAACCTGGATGCGGTGGAAGGTCACGGGTGTACTTTGCGATAAGAAAATGCTCTCTCTCTCTCTCTTATGGCTCTACAGCCCAAGGTTGGGCCTTGGCCTCCTTCAATTTATTCCTCCAGGCGCTTCTGTCCATTGCTATCGTCTTCCAGCCTCTAATCCTTAGGAAACCTCTGGCATCTACTGGCGTCGTCCCATCGTTTCCGTGGTCTGCCCCTCGGGTGATTTTGATACCTTGGTGCCCTCATAAATGACGACTGGGATTACTCAAAAGAAATTTGTGCAAGAATAGAACAGGCCAGATCTTCTTTCCACAAATTAAAGAAAATGTTCTTCTCCAGCAGCTTGTCACTTCCCCTTAAAATCCGAATGGTAAGGTGCTATATCGTGCCTGTTCTCCTATATGGCGTAGAGGCCTGGACATTAACAGAGTCGACGCAAAATAGGCTGGAGACTTTCTAGTTTAAGATATATTGACACATCTTGTGCATATCATGGATCCATCATATCACAAATGAAGAAGTATTCCAATAAATCCGTAAAAATAAAGAACTGCTCAACATCGCCAAAGAAAGAAAGCTGCAATACTTAGGGCATATAATGCAAAATGACAAATATCGCATATTATAGTTAGTCATGCAAGGAAGAGTAGATGGGAGAAGAGAACCAGCAGACGACGTAACTCCCGACTTAAGAACTTACTCCAGTGGTTCGGCCTTACACCAATTCAACTGTTCACTCACCAATTCAACTATCAAGCAGTTGATAAAAACAAGATTTCCATGCTAATCGCCAACATCCGCAACGGATAGGGCACTCCAAGAAGAAGAAGATAATATCAAATAGCAAAACAATAGTTTTGGATATGTATTTCCAATGAAACTTAATTTTTTTTAGTTTCTTGGACTAACCCAATCTTTATAAACTTCTTCGGTGTTAATTGTTTGCCCATTTGATAAATTAATGTAATTTTATCCTCATTAGATCGCCTAGGTGTGCATAGATTCTCTTAAGAGTCGCATGTACATCGGCATGTCCAAAGCGATGTTCGACATCAACGCGGCGTTGTATAGCGCTGCAGGTCTGTTTGTTGATCATAGTAATTTGTTGCTGGTTACAATAATATAGTAGTTAATCTAATATTCTCAATTTCGAAGACGAAATTAACTTCGTAATTCAAGTGCGCGGAAAATAAATTTATCTGCGCAAATTTTAAAATGTCACGAAAACTACAGCTTACAGGGAACATTGCTTTCAACAGTTTATTGTGAACCTGCCCCAAAATAGTATATTATTTTAGGCAAATAATATATTATTTATTATACAACAGACCATCTTTTTGTGCGCCTGCCTTAATTTTCGCCATGTTTTCGGGCACTTTTTTGACGTATAGCCAGTGAAAACAACAAAATGTGCCCGAAACTTTCATATTCTCACCAACTAAACATTGCGGAGGCGCATGCGCTTAACTAACCGTAAAAAGCTCTATTCATAAAATTTAATTCCGCCATTGCACGGTCCGAAGTCCGGGATGAGAAAGGAGGAGGGTTCGATGGCAGGCTCAGCCGGTTGGTAAAACAATTCCTGTTGCATCTCAATGCACTGGCCAGAAGAAGAATCAAGTAGAATGGAAGAACAAGTGCAGAAAAGCAGACCTTGCAATAATAATTAGCGGGATTAATGCTAGGAAGATGATGATGCAATAGCCCTTTTTACGGTTAGTTAAGCGCATGCGCATCCACCAAGTTTGAAAGGCGGGAATTTGAAAGTTTCGGGCAAATATTAAGGTTATACGTCAAAAAGTTCGGGCAATTTTGACGTATAACAGACGGAAGTTGACGCATGCACACAAAAAAAATTCAACTATGAAAAGGTCTATTCATAAAATTTAGTATAGGTTTTATCAAGAAAGCTGATCTGAGCTGTATGTCGTGGACGATTTTACAATAATTGTTTCAAGAAAATAGAATTGAATTAGCGTTTGTCAAAATTTGACTTTGCAAAGTTTCACGTAGCGAATTTTGAATGAAACAAGAAAATTGTGTCACCACAAATATTGTTGTCTAAAGGTATGTCAAATGTTGACACGGTCCGAACGTAACGTCAAATATTGACACATATCTAAAGAAATGTCAAATATTAATACATACCTAAAGTAGTGTCGAGGAAGACTCGCGCTGATGAAACGGAGAAAGGATCCTGCAGAACCTAAAAGCTTTTGACCTGTATCATCACTATGTCATCTCGTCAAGGTCTTCGTAAGATTGATACTGAATCGCATATCTGACAAGTAGACGAAAACATAATATCAGAGCAAGCAAGGTTTAGTCTTGCTGCGCCCAAGTTCTAAACTTAACCCAACATATTGAAGATGTTGTAGCCTTAATAGACCTGACAGCGGCATATGATACCGTAAACCACCAAAAAGCAGTGGAGAAATTGTATCATCTCAAAATGGACTATCGCCTAGCTGGACTGGTAAAAACTCTGATACAGAACAGGCGCTTCTATGTAACACTGCAGGGAAAAATGAGTCGATGGAAAGACCAGAAGAACGTCCTACCACAAGGAAGTGTACTGACTCCTATGCTTTTCAACGTATGTTACACTGCAGGCAAAAAGGAGTCGATGAAGAGACCAGAGGAACGTCCGTCCTACCACAAAGAAGTGTACTAGCTCCCATGCTGTTCAACGTATGTTACACTGCAGGGAAAAGGAGTCGATGGAGAGACCAGAGGAACGTCCTACCACAAGGAAGTGTACTGGCTGCTATGCTTTTCCACGTATGTTACACTGCAGAGAAAATGGAGTCGATGGAGAGATCAGAGGAACGTCCGACCACAAGGAAGTGTACTGGTTCCTATGCTTTTCAACGTATGTTACACTGCAGGGAAAAAGTAGTCGTTAGAGAGACCAGAGGCACGTCCTACCACAAGGAAGTGTACTGGCTCCTATGCTTTTCAACGTATGTTACACTGCAGGGAAAATGGAGTCGATGTAGAGACCAGAGGAATGTCCTACAATAAGGAAGTGTACTGACTCCCATGCTTTTCAACGTATGTTACACTGCAGGTAAAAATGAGTCGATGAAGAGACCAGACGAACGTCCTACCACAAGGAAGTGTACTGGTTCCTATGCTTTTTAACGTATGTTACACTGCAGGGAAAAAGGAGTCGATGGAGAGACCAGAGGAACGTCCTACCATAATGAAGTGTACTGGCCCCTATGCTTTTCAACGTATGTTACACTGCAGGGAAAAAGGAGTTGATGGAGAGACCAGAGGAACGTCATGTTTTCTAAGGCTGTAGGCAATGTTTTATAAGGCCTGTGCGGCGATGGCTGTGTCATCCGCATGTGGTAGGACAAGCGGATGATACAGCCATCACCGCACAGGCCTTATAAAACATTGCCTACAGCCTTAGAAAACATGGCATAAACGAGTTGAAGTCTAACCCCAGCAAAACCCAGGTATGTGCATTTCACCTGAGAAATAAGGAGGCACGCAAGAAGCTGCAAACCACATGGAGAGTACAAGAACTTGAAACATGCGGCACTACCTGGGCGTAGCGCAGGGCCGCACACTATCTTTACAAAAACACCGCCAGAATACAAAGGCCAAAGTATGTGCTAGGAATAATACCATTCGGCACAACATGAGAAGCTCAGTCTGACGTGCTGCGAACGTCGGACCTTCTGTTTCTCCGCTGCCCAATACGCGGCACCAGTGTGGTACAACTCGGTTCACGTGGCCGTGCATATAACAGGCTACCTAAGACCGACAAGCTGTACCATCTATCTAGAATTGCCCCAGCACGCGTCAGACGCAAAGTAGCATCCGAAACCGAGCGGCAGAAGATCGGAGATAGACGGCACCCTCTACACGAACAACAACCAGAAAGGCGACGACTCAAATCAAAGAGTCTCCAACATATTCAACAACTGCAGATATGCCCAAAACAACGCCACATACAACTATGGAAAGAACAATTAGATATGTCTAAAGAAATGACATATATTGACATGTCTAAGGAAATGACATATATTGACATATGTCTAAGAAAATGACATATGTCTAAGGAAATTACATATATTGACATATGTCTAAGGAAATTACATATATTGACCAATGTATAAGGAAATGACATATATTGACATATGTGTAAGGAAATGACAGATATCTAAGGTAATGTCATTGAAGTAATAGATTGAATGATTTAATGACATTTATAGACATATGTCTAAGGAAATGACATATATTGACATATGTCTAAGGAAATAACAGATATCTAAGGTAATGTCATTGAAGTAATAGATTGATTGATTTAATGACATATATTGACACATGTCTAAGGAAATGACATATATTGACATATGTTTCAGGAAATGACATATATTGATATATGTCTAAGGAATGACATATATTGACATATGTCTAAGGAAATAACAGATATCTTAGGTACTGTCATTGAAGTAATAGATTGAATGATTTAATGACATATATTGACATATGTCTAAGGAAATGACATATATTGACATGTGTAAGGAAATGACAGATATCTAAGGTAATGTCATTGAAGTAATAGATTGAATGATTTAATGACATATATAGACATATGTCTAAGGAAATGACATATATTGACATATGTGTAAGGAAATGACAGATATATAAGGTAATGTCATTGAAGTAATAGATTGAATGATTTAATGACATATATAGACATATGTCTAAGGAAATGACATATATTGACATATGTGTAAGGAAATGACAGATATATAAGGTAATGTCATTGAAGTAATAGATTGAATGATTTAATGACATATATAGACATATGTCTAAGGAAATGACATATATTGACATATGTCTAAGGAAATGACAGATATCTAAGGTAATGTCATTGAAGTAATAGATTGATTGATTTAATGACATATATTGACACATGTCTAAGGAAATGACATATATTGACATATGTTTCAGGAAATGACATATATTGACATATGTCTAAGGAATGACATATATTGACATATATCTAAGGAAATGACTTATATTGACATATGTCTCAGAAAATGACATATGTCTAAGGAAATTATATATATATTGACATATGTCTAAGGAAATGACATATGTCTAAGGAAATGACATATATTGACATGTCTAAGGAAATTATATATATATTGACATATGTCTAAGGAAATGCCATATATTGACATATGTCTAAGGAAATAACAGATATCTAAGGTACTGTCATTGAAGTAATAGATTGAATGATTTAATGACATATATTGATATATGTCTAAGGAAATGACATATATTGACATATGTCTAAGGAAATGACTTATAAGACATATGTCAATATATTGACATATGTCTCAGAAAATGACATATGTCTAAGGAAATGACATATATTTAATAAAATGACATGTCTAAGAAAATGACATATATTGACATATGTCTAAGAAAATGACATATATTGACATGTCTAAGAAAATGACATATGTCTAAGGAAATTACATATATTGACATATGTCTAAGGAAATTACATATATTGACCAATGTATAAGGAAATGACAGATATCTAAGGTAATGTCATTGAAGTAATAGATTGAATGATTTAATGACATATATAGACATGTCTAAGGAAATGACATATATTGACATATGTGTAAGGAAATGACAGATATCTAAGGTAATGTCATTGAAGTAATAGATTGAATGATTTAATGACATTTATAGACATATGTCTAAGGAAATGACATATATTGACATATGTCTAAGGAAATGACAGATATCTAAGGTAATGTCATTGAAGTAATAGATTGAATGATTTAATGACATTTATAGACATATGTCTAAGGAAATGACATATATTGACATATGTCTAAGGAAATGACAGATATCTAAGGTAATGTCAATGAAGTAATAGATTGATTGATTTAATGACATATATTGACACATGTCTAAGGAAATGACATATATTGACATATGTTTCAGGAAATGACATATATTGACATATTTCTAAGGAATGACATATATTGACATGTCTAAGGAAATGACATATATTGACATATGTCTAAGGAAATGACATATATTGACATATGTCTAAGAAAATGACATATATGGACATATGTCAAAGGAAATGACATATATTGACATATGTCTAAGGAAATGACATATATTGACATGTCTAAGTGAATGACATATATTGAAATATGTCTAAGGAAATGACATATATTGATATATGTCTAAGGGAAATGACAGATATCTAAGGTAACGTCATTAAAGTAATAGATTTGTGGCAAAATATACCAAATCAGTTTGACTTTAGGCTATGCCTCAATTGAAGAATAAAAAGAAAAAAAATTCAATAGAAGAAACATAAATATTAGTTGCTAAAATGGTCTAGAATTAGAGTGTGCGTGGACGCATTGAAGAATTTGTTTTCTGGCAAAGTGTAAGAGGAATTGACATTAAAGCAGACTATGCCTCAACTACCTTGCATAAATCATTGATATTATAGCAAAACCATGATATTTGTGCACCCTGAGTAACACTATAGTATAGTACAATCTACAACACTATATGAGCTAGAAGACGCATCAACCAGACAAACCTTTGCATTTCCTGGCCAAATACATGCAGACAAATGTTTACTAGCATAAGCATGGCTGCAAAATAATCTATAGCCAGAAATTGATTTCCTGCAAAGTTTTGTAAAAATTGCTTGGAGAATTACTTTACAAATGATATTGCTGTTATGACATAAACAGGGGAAAATCAATCTTTCTGCCTAAACTAATATAGAATTACAGTGTGTCTTGAATGCAGGAAAAAAATTGATTTTGTGCATGGTATTGAGTTGGAGTAGGCTGTGCTTCAATTATTTAGAAAAGGCATTGCAGTTATGACTTCCACAGGAGAAAATCAATCTTTGTGCCTCAAATAGTATACAATTAGAGTGTGCCTTGAATGCATCAAAACAATTGATTTCCTGCTATGCAGTACAGAAATAAATTAAATTGGGTGCTGTGTTTAAAAACAATTTCAGTGCAGAATTTTTTGAGGAAATAGTTGTAGCTTAGTATATCATTTTGACAGTTGTGCAAATCAATATGCAGCAACAACTGTGTGTGTATTTTTTTGCCGGAGTCGCAGCGCGATCGATTCGGCGAAAATTTGCCAAAAAATAAATACTCGTTTGCGATGAAAACTCTTTTTTTTTGTTTGGGGCGAGGGAACCGAATCGAATTTCCCGCCTCGCACTTTCCTTCCATGTTTTCGAACGCGCGGAGGAGACACACCTACGCTGACGCCCTGCGTCTGCCATTTCCCCCCCGATCGAAAAATACATTGCAATAAACATTGCGCGAAAAAGGCGACTCGATCGCGAAAACTCTCGCGGAAAACGAGAGGAATTTACGTTGGGATCAAGGCGGCGGTCTTTCGATCGCCTTTTGTTGTAGAGTTGGGAGCCGTCAGACTGACAGTCCTTCCGCCATGTTGCCCCTGCACCTGCTATCGTTGATTGTTTCCTGCATATCAATCGGACGGATTGCGCTTACCTTTTCTCTTGTTAGAATCTCTCCGCTGCGAATCCGTCCGTCGTGGTCGTCGTCGTCGCCGCCGCAGGCTCTCAAACAAAAACTACCCTAACTACCCCGAAGGAATCACGAACACATTCGACTGCACACAACATACAAGTTCGCCCGTCCGCAAGTTAAGAACATGTAGCGGTACTCGACGCCTGTTCCTACCCCTCACAATATTCAGAGTTTCAGTAGGCTGAAGTCAGAACAGACCGCACGCACCTCTATATCTCTAACTAAATAAATTTCCAACACTCAATAGATTTAGTTTCACTTGATTCAGATTTGTTTCCGGGGACCACTGTTCCTGTCTCGTGCCGGGGGGCTTTCACTGCGTGTTTTTTTTTCCTCTTTGCTCGTTCGCCGTTTGTGCCTCCGCCGACGCCGATTTTCAATCACCGTTCGTGGTACTGGGTGCGGTGCGCGAATCGCCGGTGTCCTTGCGGTAACGATTGTGGACCCCGGTTCGGTGACGTCAGGACAGACTTTAACACGCGTCGCGGCGCCATCTGCCATCCGGGGGCCCCACAAAAATTATTCCATCCCGACAGATGGATACAATTTTCAAAAAATTGCCGCGAAATTTGAATACACACACTTTGATCACTTAGTTTTTGTATATCAAGGTTAGGTTGGGTTAGGATTCATTCGCTATAACTTAAGTTAAGTATAACTTTTGAACGGTTCATCGCAGAGACTTCTGGTTTTCACTAATCCATTCAGCATCCAAAAATTAGTCGGAGAACATTCAATAATTTCCAAAAAATTTAAAAAATTTAAAACATCGAAAGTTAGTTATAACTTTTGAACGGTTCAACGCAGAGGCTTCTGGTTTTCAGCAATGCATTCAGCATCCAAAAATTAGTCGGAAAACATCCAAAGGTTTCCTAGAAATTTAAAAAATTTAAAACATCGAATCGATTCTTTGGATGTGCTTTTAGATTTTTATGTGTACCTTTGCTATTACATTAGCTAAACTAACTAAATTCACTAAGGCTATCGTCCATGAAGTTTTCTAGTCACAATTGAAAACGAAGGTTCTATCAAGTCCACAAGTTGAGTTATTGATGTGTTAATTTTGACAAGGCTATCGCGCATGAATTCTTCCAGTTAAAATTAAAAACTAAAAGATTTTATGTAGTCCACAAGTCAAGATATTGATAGCCAAAATTTGGAACAAAATAGTTCACTTAGTATCGAGATTCAAAACTACGACTTTTGTTTTAGAACGAATTAAACGGTTGAGTTTTAGTGTATAACGTTGGTATTAGACTAGCTACACTGACTAAATTCATCAAGGCTATCGTCCATAAAGTTTTGTAACTATAATTGAAAACTAGAAGATTCTATCTAGTCCACAAGTTGGGTTATTGATGTTTTAATTTTGACAAGGCTATCGTGCATGAAGTCTTCCAGTTATAAATAAAAACTAAAAGATTTTATGTAGTCCACAAGTCAAGATATTGATAGCCAAAATTTTGAACAAAATAGTTCACTTTTAGTATCGAGTTATCGAGATTCAAAACTACGACTTGTTTTAGAACGAATTCAACGTTTGAGTTTTAGTCTGTAACGTTGGTATTGGACTACCTACACTGACTAAATTCACCAAGACTATCATCCATGAATTTCTCTAATCATAAATGAAAACTAGAGGGTTCTATCTAGTCCACAAGTTGAGTTATTGATGTTTTAATTTTGACAAGGCTATCGCGAATGAAGTCTTCCAGTTATAAATAAAAACTAAAAGATTTTATGTAGTCCACAAGTCAAGATATTGATAGGCAAAATTTGGAACAAGATAGTTCACTTAGTATCGAGTAATCGAGATTCAAAACTACGACTTTTGTTTCAGAACGAATTAAACGGTTGAGTTTTAGTGTGTAACGTTGGTATTAGACTAGCTATACTAACTAAATTCATCAAGGCTATCGTCCATAAAGTTCTGTAACTATTATTGAAAACTAGAAGATTCTATCTAGTCCACAAGTTGAGTTATTGATGTTTAATTTTGAAATTATTTATATTTAATTTTGACAAGGCTATTGTGCATGAAGTCTTCCAGTTATAAATAAAAACTAAAAGATTATATGTAGTCCACAAGTCAAGATATTGATAGCCAAAATTTGGAACATAATAGTTCACTTTTAGTACCGAGTTATCAAAACTACGACTATTCAAAACTACGACTTGTTTTAGAACGAATTCAACGTTTGAGTTTTAGTCTGTAACATTGGTATTGGACTAGCTACACTGACTAAATTCACCAAGGCTATCATCCATGAATTTCTCTAATCATAATTAAAAACTAGAGGGTTCTATCTAGTCCACAAGTTGAGTTATTGATGTTTTAATTTTGACAAGGCTATCGCGAATGAAGTCTTCCAGTTATAATTAAAAACTAAAAGATTTTATGTAGTCCTCAAGTCAAGATATTGATAGCCAAAATTTGGAACAAAATAGTTCACTTAGTATCGAGTTATCGAGATTCAAAACTACGACTTTTGTTTTAGAACGAATTAAACGGTTGAGTTTTAGTGTGTAACGTTGGTATTAGACTAGCTACAGAGACTAAATTCATCAAGGCTATCGTCCATAAAGTTCTGTAACTATAATTGAAAACTAGAAGATTCTATCTAGTCCACAAGTTGGGTTATTGATGTTTTAATTTTGACAAGGCTATCGTGCATGAAGTCTTCCAGTTATAAATAAAATCTAAAAGATTTTATGTAGTCCACAAGTCAAGATATTGATAGCCGAAATTGTGACTTTTTTTGAAACAAATTAGTTCACTTAGTGTTGAGTTTTCGAGATTCAAAACTACGACTTGTTTTAGAAGGAATTAAACAGTGGAGTTTAAGTGTGTAACGTTGGTATTAGACTAGCTACGCTGACTAAATTCACTAAGGCTATCGTCCATAAAGTTCTGTAACCATAATTGAAAACTAGAAGATTCCATCTAGTCCACAAGTTGAGTTATTGATGTTTTGACAATTTGATTTTGACAATTTGATTTGATTTTGACAAGGCTATCGTGCAAGAAGTTTTCCAGTTATAATTAAAAACTAAAAGTTTTTATGAAGTCCACAAATCAAGATATCAATAGCCGAAATTGAGATTGGAATTTCTTTGGAACAAATTAGTTCACTTAGTATCGAGTAGTGTGAATTAGACGGTTGAATTTTAGTGTGTAATGTTGGTATTAGACCAGCTACACTGACTAAATTCACCAAGCCTATCGTCCATAAAGTTCTCTAATCATAATTGAAAACTAGAAGGTTCTATCTGTTCCACAAGTTGAGTTATTGATGTTTTAATTTTGACAAGGCTATCGCGCATGAAGTCTTCTAGTTATAATTAAAAACTGAAAGATTTTATATAGTCCACAAGTCAAGAAATACATAACCGAAATTGTGACTTTTTTTGGAACAAATTAGTTCACTAAGTATCGAGTTATCGAGATTCAAAATTACGACTTCTTCTAGAACGAGTTAAACTGTTAAGCTTTACTGTATAACTTTGGTATTAGACTAGCCACACTGATTAAACTCATGAAGGCTATGGTCCATGATGTCTTCTATTCATAATTGAAAACTAGAAGATTCTATTTAGTCCACAAGGGCTTTTAGGTTTTAATTGATTTCTTGAGAAACTTTAAACCGATTTAGAAGATAAGAGAAGTAGCGATATGTAGTCTGCATTTATTTGCTCTAACATAACCTAACCTGACTACCTAATTTTGAGAATAATCCTCACAAAATTAGGTACTCAGGTTAGGTTAGGTTAGGTTAGAACAAATAAATCCTTCAGTGCCAAACTCTGTACCCGCCACTGTGTGTTTTCCGTTAGTTCAATTTGTACCACGGAGGCGCCACTAGTTACGGGGCCGCCTCTATTACAATATCCAGATTTTAACAAATTTTCGCACAAAAGACGCGTAAGGAATTTTGCGAAAACGTTTTGCATAAAAATCTAAAACTATCTAATTGCTAAAAACATTCTCCAGCAAAATCTTGCAAAAAAATAAAATCCCCAAACCAAAAAACAAAAACCAAGTTGGCAGCACTGCGTGTCAACAACAGCAATCGAGAAAAAAAGAACCATATCGTTATCCTGTCGTCGTCTCATCCAGCGTCTGAAACACAGAAACCCTCGCGCGAGAACCAAGCCCCCAACCACACACCGCCTACCCTCAGGGATGACGATGGGTTCGAACAAGAGCGACCCTCTGCAGTCGGGGGCCCGCGCCACCACCAACGCTTCCGGCCCCGCCGTCCCCAAGCCCGGCTACGGCAAGATCGTGCTCACCCTCAAGAACCAGCTGCTCCCCGACGACAAACTCGCTCCGACCCCCTCGCAAACCGACGGCCTCGACGCCGAGACCGAGACCGATCTCAGAATCTACGGCTGTGAACTCATACAGACCGCTGGCATACTACTCAAACTACCCCAAGTAAGATTACTTAAGTTTAAATACAGTTACTGTTTCTCTAACCTGTTTAATGTTAAAATGATTTGATTAAATTGAAAGTACGAGATTGATTATCACTACGATATCTTCAAACTTATATACAATATCTCCTACTTTCAATTCTATTATTAATTTGGTTCAAACCATGACATCTCATTTTAAAGATTTGATTAAAGTTACTTAACCCTTAATTTTCGTAGATAAACGATAAGTAAGTTTAATGTTATTTTAGGTAGCGATGGCCACCGGTCAGGTGTTGCTGCAGCGTTTTTATTACTCGAAGAGTCTGGTGAGACAGCCGGTGGAGCACACGGCGATGGCCTGTGTATGCTTGGCGTCTAAAATCGAAGAGGCGCCGCGGCGTGCTCGCGACGTCATCAATGTTTTCAGCCACATACGACAAGTCAACTCAAACAAGTGAGTACGCAACAACGTTTCCTAGATAGTTCTAATTTTTCGGACTAGAAATACAAGTTTATTTATTCATAAGAGAAAGAAAATCTTGGGTGGAATTTACGAGTTGTATTTTTGGGGGGAAATTTGGTTGATGCTTGCTGTTTTATTTTTCGTTTTTGGGGGGCACGATCGAATCTCATTGGTGCGTAGAAGTCTGTTGGAGTGTGTCGACCAATCGGGCTATTGCAAACACTGATCTGATTGGTTGACACGGATATCATTGGTGTTTTTTTATTTTATCTTGTGATCGTCAGGGTTTCTCAAACTGTTTTTAAAAATTCTTTTTGTTTGTTTGTTAAACTTGGGTTTTAGACTAGTTGGACAAAATAAATTTATTAAGGCTATCGTCCATTAAGTCACCTAGCAAGAATTTAAAGCTAGAAGGTTCTATCTATTGTATAAGTCGAGTTATTGATATTCTAAATTACGACTTGATTTAGAACGAATTAGATTGATGAGTTTTAGTGCGCAACTTTGGTATTAGACTAGCTACGCTGACAAAATTCATCAAGGCTATCGTCCATGAAGTTTCCTAGTCGAAGTCAAAACTAGAAGATTCTATCTAGTTCACAAGTTGTGTTATTGATGTTTTAATTTTGGCAAGGCTATCGTTCATAAAGTCTTCTAGTTCTAATTGAAAACTAAAAGATTTTATGTAGACCACAAGTCTAGATATCGATAGTCAAAATTGTGTCTTTTTTTCGAACAAATTAGTTCAATTGGTATCGAGATAGCGATTTTCAAAATCGCGACTTGTTTTAGAACGAACTAGACTGTTGAGTTTTTGTGTGTAACTTTGGTATTAGACTAGCTACGCCGACTAAATTCATCAAGGCTATTGTCCATGAAGTTTTCTAATCGTAAGTGAAAACTAGAAGATTCTATCTAGTTCACAAATCGAGTTATTGAAGTTTTAATTTTGATAAGGCTATCGTAAATTAGTTCCATTTAGTATAGAGTTATTGATATTCAAAATTACGAATAAATCAGACTGTTAAGTTTTAGTGTGTAACTTTGGTATTAGACTAGCTACGCCGACTAAATTCATCAAGGCTATCGTCCATGAAGTTTTCTAGTCGTAAGTGAAAACTAGAAGATTACATCTATTCCACAAATCGAGTTATTGATGTTTTAATTTTGATAAGGCTATCGTAAAATAGTTCTATTTAGTATCGAGTTATTGATATTCAAAATTACGAACAAATCAGACTGTTAAGTTTTAGTGTGTAACTTTGGTATTAGACTAGCTACGCAGACTAAATTCATCAAGGCTATCGTCCATGAAGTTTTCTAGTCGTAAGTGAAAACTAGAAGATTACATCTATTCCACAAATCGAGTTATTGATGTTTTAATTTTGATAAGGCTATCATAAATTAGTTCTATTTAGAATCGAGATATTTATATTCAAAATTACGAACAAATCAGACTGTTAAGTTTTAGTGTGTAACTTTGGTATTAGACTAGCTAGGCCTACTAAATTCATCAAGACTATCGTCCATGAAGTTTTCTAAACGTAAGTGAAAACTAGAAGATTCTATCTAGTCCACAAATCGAGTTATTGATGTTTTAATTTTGATAAGGCTATCGTCTAATCGTAAGTGAAAACTAGAAGATTCTATCTAGTTCACAAATCGAGTTATTGATGTTTTAATTTTGATAAGGCTATCGTAAATTAGTTCTATTTAGTATCGAGTTATTGATATTCAAAATTACGAACAAATCAGACTGTTAAGTTTTAGTGTGTAACTTTGGTATTAGACTAGCTACGCCGACTAAATTCATCAAGGCTATCGTCCATGAAGTTTTCTAATCGTAAGTGAAAACTAGAAGATTCTATCTAGTTCACAAATCGAGTTATTGATGTTTTAATTTTGATAAGGCTATCGTAAATTAGTTCTAGTTAGTATCGAGTTATTGATATTCAAAAGTACGAACAAATCAGACTGTTAAGTTTTAGTGTGTAACTTTGGTATTAGACTAGCTAGGCCGACTAAATTCATCAAGGCTATCGTCCATGAAGTTTTCTAAACGTAAGTGAAAACTAGAAGATTCTATCTAGTCCACAAATCGAGTTATTGATGTTTTAATTTTGATAAGGCTATCGTAAATTAGTTCTATTTAGTATCGAGTTATTGATATTCAAAATTACGAACAAATCAGACTGTTAAGTTTTAGTGTGTAACTTTGGTATTAGACTAGCTACGCAGACTAAATTCATCAAGGCTATCGTCCATGAAGTTTTCTAAACGTAAGTGAAAACTAGAAGATTCTATCTAGTTCACAAATCGAGTTATTGATGTTTTAATTTTGATAAGGCTATCGTAAATTAGTTCTATTTAGTAACGAGTTATTGATATTCGAAATTTCGAATAAATCAGACTGTTAAGGTTTAGTGTGTAACTTTGGTATTAGACTAGCTTCGCCGACTAAATTCATCAAGGCTATCGTCCATAAATTTTTTTAATCGTAAGTGAAAACTAGAAGATTCTATCTAGTCCACAAATCGAGTTATTGATGTTTTAATTTTGATAAGGCTATCGTCCATAAAATTAGTTCTATTTAGAATCGAGTTATTTATATTCAAAATTACGAACAAATCAGACTGTTAAGTTTTAGTGTGTAACTTTGGTATTAGACTAGCTACGCCGACTAAATTCATCAAGGCTATCGTCCATGAAGTTTTGTAATCGTAAGTCAAAACTAGAAGATTCTATCTAGTCCACAAATCGAGTTATTGATGTTTTAATTTTGATAAGGCTATCGTCTAATCGTAAGTGAAAACTAGAAGATTCTATCTAGTTCACAAATCGAGTTATTGATGTTTTAATTTTGATAAGGCTATCGTAAATTAGTTCTATTTAGTATCGAGTTATTGATATTCAAAATTACGAACAAATCAGACTGTTAAGTTTTAGTGTGTAACTTTGGTATTAGACTAGCTACGCCGACTAAATTCATCAAGGCTATCGTCCATGAAGTTTTCTAATCGTAAGTGAAAACTAGAAGATTCTATCTAGTTCACAAATCGAGTTATTGATGTTTTAATTTTGATAAGGCTATCGTAAATTAGTTCTATTTAGTAACGAGTTATTGATATTCGAAATTTCGAATAAATCAGACTGTTAAGGTTTAGTGTGTAACTTTGGTATTAGACTAGCTTCGCCGACTAAATTCATCAAGGCTATCGTCCATAAATTTTTTTAATCGTAAGTGAAAACTAGAAGATTCTATCTAGTCCACAAATCGAGTTATTGATGTTTTAATTTTGATAGAGCTATCGTCCATAAAATTAGTTCTATTTAGAATCTAGTTATTTATATTCAAAATTACGAACAAATCAGACCGTTAAGTTTTAGTGTGTAACTTTGGTATTAGACTAGCTACGCCGACAAAATTCATCAAGGCTATCGTCCATGAAGTTTTTTAATTGTAAGTGAAAACTAGAAGATTCTATCTAGTTCACAAATCGAGTTATTGATGTTTTAATTTTGATAAGGCTATCGTAAATTAGTTCTATTTAGTAACGAGTTATTGATATTCGAAATTACGAATAAATCAGACTGTTAAGGTTTAGTGTGTAACTTTGGTATTAGACTAGCTTCGCCGACTAAATTCATCAAGGCTATCGTCCATAAATTTTTTTAATCGTAAGTGAAAACTAGAAGATTCTATCTAGTCCACAAATCGAGTTATTGATGTTTTAATTTTGATAAGGCTATCGTCCATAAAATTAGTTCTATTTAGAATCGAGTTATTTATATTCAAAATTACGAACAAATCAGACTGTTAAGTTTTAGTGTGTAACTTTGGTATTAGACTAGCTACTCAAACTAAATTCATCAAGGCTATCGTCCATGAAGTTTTGTAATCGTAAGTCAAAACTAGAAGATTCTATCTAGTCCACAAATCGAGTTATTGATGTTTTAATTTTGATAAGGCTATCGTCTAATCGTAAGTGAAAACTAGAAGATTCTATCTAGTTCACAAATCGAGTTATTGATGTTTTAATTTTGATAAGGCTATCGTAAATTAGTTCTATTTAGTATCGAGTTATTGATATTCAAAATTACGAACAAATCAGACTGTTAAGTTTTAGTGTGTAACTTTGGTATTAGACTAGCTACGCCGACTAAATTCATCAAGGCTATCGTCCATGAAGTTTTCTAATCGTAAGTGAAAACTAGAAGATTCTATCTAGTTCACAAATCGAGTTATTGATGTTTTAATTTTGATAAGGCTATCGTAAATTAGTTCTATTTAGTAACGAGTTATTGATATTCGAAATTTCGAATAAATCAGACTGTTAAGGTTTAGTGTGTAACTTTGGTATTAGACTAGCTTCGCCGACTAAATTCATCAAGGCTATCGTCCATAAATTTTTTTAATCGTAAGTGAAAACTAGAAGATTCTATCTAGTCCACAAATCGAGTTATTGATGTTTTAATTTTGATAAGGCTATCGTCCATAAAATTAGTTCTATTTAGAATCGAGTTATTTATATTCAAAATTACGAACAAATCAGACTGTTAAGTTTTAGTGTGTAACTTTGGTATTAGACTAGCTACTCAAACTAAATTCATCAAGGCTATCGTCCATGAAGTTTTGTAATCGTAAGTCAAAACTAGAAGATTCTATCTAGTCCACAAATCGAGTTATTGATGTTTTAATTTTGATAAGGCTATCGTCTAATCGTAAGTGAAAACTAGAAGATTCTATCTAGTTCACAAATCGAGTTATTGATGTTTTAATTTTGATAAGGCTATCGTAAATTAGTTCTATTTAGTATCGAGTTATTGATATTCAAAATTACGAACAAATCAGACTGTTAAGTTTTAGTGTGTAACTTTGGTATTAGACTAGCTACGCCGACTAAATTCATCAAGGCTATCGTCCATGAAGTTTTCTAATCGTAAGTGAAAACTAGAAGATTCTATCTAGTTCACAAATCGAGTTATTGATGTTTTAATTTTGATAAGGCTATCGTAAATTAGTTCTATTTAGTAACGAGTTATTGATATTCGAAATTTCGAATAAATCAGACTGTTAAGGTTTAGTGTGTAACTTTGGTATTAGACTAGCTTCGCCGACTAAATTCATCAAGGCTATCGTCCATAAATTTTTTTAATCGTAAGTGAAAACTAGAAGATTCTATCTAGTCCACAAATCGAGTTATTGATGTTTTAATTTTGATAGAGCTATCGTCCATAAAATTAGTTCTATTTAGAATCTAGTTATTTATATTCAAAATTACGAACAAATCAGACCGTTAAGTTTTAGTGTGTAACTTTGGTATTAGACTAGCTACGCCGACAAAATTCATCAAGGCTATCGTCCATGAAGTTTTTTAATTGTAAGTGAAAACTAGAAGATTCTATCTAGTTCACAAATCGAGTTATTGATGTTTTAATTTTGATAAGGCTATCGTAAATTAGTTCTATTTAGTAACGAGTTATTGATATTCGAAATTACGAATAAATCAGACTGTTAAGGTTTAGTGTGTAACTTTGGTATTAGACTAGCTTCGCCGACTAAATTCATCAAGGCTATCGTCCATAAATTTTTTTAATCGTAAGTGAAAACTAGAAGATTCTATCTAGTCCACAAATCGAGTTATTGATGTTTTAATTTTGATAAGGCTATCGTCCATAAAATTAGTTCTATTTAGAATCGAGTTATTTATATTCAAAATTACGAACAAATCAGACTGTTAAGTTTTAGTGTGTAACTTTGGTATTAGACTAGCTACTCAAACTAAATTCATCAAGGCTATCGTCCATGAAATTTTGTAATCGTAAATGAAAACTAGAAGATTCTATCTAGTCCACAAATCGAGTTATTGATGTTTTAATTTTGATAAGGCTATCGTAAATTAGATCTAGTTAGTATCGAGTTATGGATATTCAAAATTACGAACAAATCAGACTGTTAAGCTTTAGTGTGTAATTTTGGTATTAGACTAGCTACGCCGACTAAATTCATCAAGGCTATCGTCCATGAAGTTTTCTAATCGTAAGTGAAAACTAGAAGATTCTATCTAGTCCAGAAGTCGAGTTATTGATGTTTTAATGTTGATAAGGCTATCGTAAATTAGATCTAGTTAGTATCGAGTTATTGATATTCAAAATTACGAACAAATCAGACTGTTAAGTTTTAGTGTGTAACTTTGTATTTGACTAGGTACGTTGACTAAATTAATCAGGGCTATCGTCCATGAAATTCTTTTAAATAATTGAAAACTAGAAGATTGTATGTAGTCCAGAAACAAAGTTTTAGTATATAGTTATAATTGAGTTCTGGAGTTTGAGAAGCCCTGATGCAAGACAAATATTTTAATTTTAATGTTTTTTTTTTCATCCATATATACAGGGTGTATTCATCTTAAATTGGATACAATAGACCTTTTTACGGTTAGTTAAGCGCGGGCGCATTCGCCAGGTTTGAAAGGCGGGAATATGAAAGTTACGGGCATATAATAAGATTATACGTCTTAAAGTTCGGGCACTTTTTGACGTATCACATGGCGGAAATTTACACATGCGTACAAACTATGAAAAGGTTTATTATTGTTAAATTGGATTTCACAATTTGAGTTTTATTTAACACGCTAACTGCCGCGGGTACTTTTGGGCGCACAGGACCCTACTAGCGTGTATACTTTTGGATACACATGGCAGTTAACGTGTTAAACATCCTGTATATACATGTACATGTTAAAATCTGTGACTAGTGTCGGGGTTGTTTAATTTTCTTTTTAATTGTTTGATTTTTTTGGTTAAAAAGAAAATTTTTTTGGACGCGTTTCGAGTTTTTGTTTCGCAGAGCAAAAAGCTCGGGGCGCGTCCAGGAGCAGGCTGTAGCGCATACGTGCGCCCCATTGCAGTCGCCGTCAAATGTCCCAAACTCAAATGTGTGTTGTTGGTTTGCAGAGGCTCCGAGAGGTTAGCCTAGGGCCTCTGGTTGCGCGCTCTGGCACAAAATCGGCCGCTCTCTATCTCTTCTTCCTTCACTCTCCATACACCTCAAAAAAAAAAAAAAAAGTTGCTACGTGAAAGAAAGAGCAAAGATTTTAATTTTTTTTTTTGTGGTCGGAGAGAAGGATTTTTGGAAGATGATAAAATTGGAATAAATGGAAGAGAGACGCTTCGGGCAACGGAAGGTGTTCTTCAGACCGAAATCCGGGACGGATTTTTTTTGCAAAAAATTCTCTCTCTCTTTCAATCAACGATCGACGATTTCTCCCTCCCTCTCTACATATATCAGATATTTTCGCTCAAATCTAATCATTTAGAATTTGCTGTGTTTTTAGGGTGAAGTGAACAGAGTGTGGTCACACCGAGGTGCTTGATATAATGGTGAGCGTGGCGACGTTAAGAGGAACTTGAGGGGCCTACGGTAATGTACAGATCATAAAAATGGTGGTAAAAAGCTGATGTTGAGAATGCGACTCGTAAATTTCGAGAAAGAGAAAAGACAGAAAAGAATTTTTTGCGGTTAAATTAACGAAAACTGTTTTTACCACCATTTTGTTGATGCAAAACGAAAATATTTGCAAAAACTTTTTTTGGTTTTATTTTGTTTGTTTTTCTTTTGTAGCCCAGGTTTGATTTTTTTTTTCAAAAACGTTGCAAAACAGAAAACACGGAATCAGACCCACGAAACTTCTTTTCACCTTTTCTTTTTCTCGACGAAATCCAAGATTTCTAAATTATTATTTTACTTATTATCACCGTCCGAAACGAAAAACGCAACGACCCGTTCTACCGTCTGCAATTCGCACTGATTATTATTTTTTTGTTTTGTTTCTCCTGTTGTCTGGTCAGACGTATCACACAAAACATGTTTGTTTCTCTTTCTTTTTTTGCTCGTTTTCCCAACCCTCGCGCGTTGAACGACTAACAGACCCATCTCGCCCGTCATCGTCGACCACAACTACATCCAGCTCAAGAACCAGGTCATCAAAGCCGAACGCAGGGTCCTCAAGGAACTCGGATTCTGTGTACACATCAAACATCCTCACAAGGTAAACAACATCATAAGTATCTCTGATCTCTGTGTGTGATCTAATCCAGGGCTCGACAAATTTTAATCATTACCCAGTTTTAGATTATAAAGATTCAATAAGACTGCAATTTGTGGACAAGAGAAACTAAAACTCTGGACACCCCTGGTTTAAACTAACTTTATTTTGACTATATCTAGGTTTTGTCAAGATTTAACTTGTTTTAAGTCTGGTAATTAAGATTTAGACTATCAATATTTAGTTAGACTAGATCCAGAGTTAGACAGAAAGACTAAACCCGGGCCGGCGAGAGATTCTCGCGCCTAGGTACGCCCAGATTAGTTTTATTAGTTAAGAAATAAAAGTAGCTAAAAGGCGACCGTAAAAGAACAAAAAATCAGCGACGAAACAAAACAACTCATGACGGAAAGACATAAAGAAATTGAACGAAATAACAGAAACACAGTAAAATATACTGAATTAAATAAAACAATCCGTAAAAAAGTAAGAGAAGACCTGAGAAAATACCACGAAAAGAAAATAGAAAGAGTCATCGAACTAAATCGCAGAATAAAATGTTTAAAACCAACACTAGGTAAACCGCTAAAATACTATCAATACTATCAATAAATCAAAAATCAATAGTCAAAATACTATCAATACTATCAATAAAAAATCAACAAGGAGTAGAAGAAAGGAATAGTGAAGCCATACTAAAAACAGTTGAAACATTTTATACTGACTTATACAACACACAGATTGACCCCGATACCGAAAAAACAGCAAACATAAGAAAAGTAATTATGAACATCAACTCGGAAGACTTAACAAACATAGAAAGTTATGAAATATGGAACGCCCTGTCGCAAATGAAAAACAATAAAGCCTCTGGTCCTGATAGAGTCCTGACTGAACTACTGAAAGAGGGAACTGACGAAACAATAGAGATACTAAAGGCGCTCTTCAACGAATGCCTGCATAAGGAAGATGTACCAGACGCATGGAAAATTAGCGACGTATTAATACTCTTTAAAAAAGGAGATAGAAAAGACCTTAGAAACTACCGTCCTATACCACTACTGTCACAAATCTACAAACTATTTATGCGTATCATAACTAACAGACTAACTCAAAAAATGGACGCCTACCAACCAGTAGAACAAGCGGGATTCCGTAAAGGATTCAGCACAGCAGATCATCTGCTTACCGTAAAAACACTAATTGAAAAAGCCAACGAATACAATCTAGATCTCTATTTAGCCTTTATAGACTACGAAAAGGCTTTCGATAGCGTAGAATTGTGGGCTATCGAAAATGCACTAAACAACTGCAGAATAGATACCAGGTATAAAAACCTCATACACAACATCTACGGACAAGCTACCATGACAATCACACTAGAAGGCACCACAAAACCAATACCGATCAGGAGAGGCGTCCGACAGGGAGACATTATCTCGCCAAAACTATTTACTCTAGCTATGGAAGATGTGTTTAAACAGCTGAACTGGACAAATATGGCGATAAACATAAACGGGAAAAACTTGAACAATCTGAGGTATGCAGACGACGTAATACTTATTACCACCGAATTCGAGGAACTCAAAACTATGGTAAACCAATTGGCAGAAGCCTCAGAGAAAGTAGGCTTGAAAATGAATCTTGGCAAAACACAGACAATGACAAACACCACTGACACAAGAAGAGTAAATCTAAACAACGTCGAACTTAAAATGGTTGAGGAATATTACCTTGGTCAAACAGTAAGAGCAAGCAAATAAAACCAAACAGCCGAAATTAGCCGCAGAATTAGACTAGCATGGGCAGGCTTCGCAAAACTGGGTGGATTGGACATTTTTCTTTAGGGTTACATTAAATCGCTGGTCTATGCCAACAAGTCAGCAAGATTAGAGGAACTGTAGGCCAACCTCGAACGCATAATTTCTGCTATTTGTATGCTCGAGTCATAGAAACTTGAGTCCAGCGTATTCACTCGTGCCAGCGCTTCCGCGGCGGGCATTTGAACCATGCCGTATTTCATAATTAATGGCATCGATGGTACTTTCATTTGAAATAAAAATCACTTCCATAACTAACCCACAAGTCTTTTAATTGAAAAAACAAAATACGTCGCTCTTAATAAAAACCCCTATATATATATATAGAACTAATTGCACAAGATGGAGTTCAGAAAAAAGCCGACTAAACAACGAGGCGGGAGAGTTGACAATAGAAAACACCATCAGACACCACCAGAAGCTGCTGAATATTGAAGAGGAATACGCATACAGAACTACATCAGCAACATCTTAAGGATAAAAGACACGGAACAAAGAACAGCCAAGAGGAACTCAAGACTTAATACTTAGGGAAGAGAGAAAAGCTCCTCCGGGTGATCCACGCTGAAAATAATAATGATACCAGGGAGAAGGAACAATATCACCAAGTGGACTAGCGTATTAGGTTTACCCACCCTGTACTATCAAACTCCAAAATACCCCAATATCTAAAAACAAGAGTATTTGACCAGTGCATACTCCCTATCATGACGTATGGATCCCAAACTTGGACAGTAACTAGAGAAAACGTAGACAGGATAGCAAAGACACAAAGAGCCATGGAGAGGAAAATGCTCGGAATCAAGCTTAGGTACAAAAGACCAAACGTGTGGATTAGGAAAACAACTAAAGTGGCAGATGTCACAGAACATGCAGCCAGACTAAAATGGAGCTTCGCAGGACATAACGCCAGACTGCAAGACCAAAGGTGGAATGTCGCCATCCAGAATTGGAGACCATTACTAGGGAAAAGAGGAAGAGGTCGGCCCCAGATGAGGTGGGCTGACGACCTCAAAAAAACGGGAGGGCTACACTGGAAAAGGGCAGCGCAAAACAGAGAAGGTTGGAAGAATCTAGGGGAGGCCTATGTCCAAAGATGGAGGAATTAAGTGCTAAAAAGAAGAAAAGAAATATGCGGCAGTTTTTCAAATACGGACAACCAAACAGCGTGCACTCGAACTAATGTGGGGGTATGCGCAGAACAAAGTTAAACTCGTCAAGTCGAGATGCATTTCCTCACCGGCCCGAGTCGTTTTTAGGGTTCCGTACCAAAAACGGAACCCTTATAGGATCACTTTGTTGTCCGTCTGTCTGTCTGTCAAGACCATTTTTCTCAGGAACGCGTAGAGGTAACAAGTTGAAATTTGTAGGAAATACTCGGGTCTGCGGTCTCTTTCAGCTGTGAAAAAATCAAACTTGTAAGTCAACGCGATCAAAAGATATGACCGTTTATGTCGCATATTTTGCGATTTCACAAGGGAATCAAAACCTATAGGGTACTTCCCGTGGACCTAGAATCATGAAATTTGGCAAGAAGCGGTGTCGGTGAAGAAGGGAAAAATCTGAAAACCGTAAATATGTAGTTGAATTACAAGAAAAATGCGAATTTACTATTAGAAACTTATGAAAATACACTAATTTGTTGCGTGGTATTGTCAGGCACCAGAAGCATATGGGTTGCATACAGTTAGGTCCTCCTAAAGATACCTTACTTACAAGTTTGTACGGAACCCTCGGTGCGCGAGTCACAACTCGCACTTGGTCCCGCCGGCCAGCAGGAAGAAGAGCCACAAGCGGCGCTCGTATTCGCCCCGGTCCCGCTCCAACTCGCCCCACAAAGTCTCCAGAAAATCTCGGTATGAGAAATAGATAGTATGCTATAGCGCCACTTGGTCGCTCCAGAATCTTGCGAAGTAGTTGACCAAGTCAACGCGATCAAAAGATATGACCGTTTATGTCGCATATTTTGCGATTTCACAAGGGAATCAAAACCTATAGGGTACTTTCCGTTGACCTAGAATCATGAAATTTGGCAAGAAGCGGTGTCTTACAGCACATGTAAAGGGAAAAATCTGAAAACCGTAAATACGTAGTTTAATTACAAGAAAAATGCGAATTTACTATTAGAAACTTATGAAAATACACTAATTTGTTGCGTGGTATTGTCAGGCACCAGAAGCATATTGGTTGCATACAGTTAGGTCCTCCTAAAGATACCTTACTTACAAGTTTGTATGGAACCCTCGGTGCGCGAGTCACAACTCGCACTTGGCCAGTTTTTTTTTTCATATTCAATACTTTGTGGCAGAATTTCGAATCTGTAGCCCCTAAAGTATCGAACATGAAGGATTTTCAATATATCACACTATCAAACCATATGAAATATGAAAAAAACACTTTTTCACATTCGATAGTTTGAGTTGCCGATTTTGAGGGCCGATATATAAGACTAGACTTACAGACGAGACAAGACAGTAAGACTAAAACAACATGAAAAAACTTAGACCAGGGATGTGCAATCACTTAAAAATTTGAAAAAATCGCGTTTTTTCGGACACCTGTGGTCTTATTTAAATGTTCTCCGTTGTAGATCATCGTGATGTATCTGCAAGTGCTGTGCCTGGAACAGAATCCGGACCTGATGCAGTACTCGTGGAACTACATGAACGACTCGCTGCGGACGGACGTGTTCGTGCGCTACCAACCGGAGACGGTGGCCTGCGCCTGCATCTACCTGACCGCCAGGAAGCTGAAGCTGCCGCTGCCCAAGAACCCCGCCTGGTACAGCATCTTCGGCGTCAGCGAGCGCGACATCCGCGACGTCTGCGTTCGCATCCTCAGACTCTACAACAGACCTAAAGTTAGTATCAGACAACCAAAATAATTGCCATTTACCGGTCCTAAAGGTACAATCAGACTAAATAAAGACACAAATATTCATGGATTAGTTAATACTGGTTTCAATGTTCTCGAGTAGAGTTACTCTTATAACTCTACTCGAGCTATGCAAGCGTGAATAAACACAAATATTGATGGAGTAGTCAATACTAGCTTCAATGTTGTTGCTGTTCTAAAAGTAACTACTCGAGTTACAGAATAACTCATCTGAGATGACGAATTCTTCTTATTTAGCCCAACGTGGACGAGCTAGAGAAGAAGGTGGACGAGCTGTGCAAAAAGTACCACGACGCGAAGATCAAGGCCAAAGGAAATTCAGGGAACAACACGCCCAACAACAACAGTCCTTCCAGTCCAAGCACTCAGAAGACAACGGGGGCCCACAACGCCTGGGGAGGCTTCATAAGGTAATCGAGAACTACACTGATTTTCACCACAATTCAGTCCAAAGTAAGAGCTTGACTGGGTAGTTAGTTACTGACTTTGTTCCAGTTGAAATCATGTAATATAACTATAGTCCATTTTTTTTAAGAATTCAGTACAGGGAAGATAGGACTTATTTGACCTTGTTCTCTGATTGGCTTAAATCGAGGAGAAGTTCACACCGACAATATTTACTTCTCCATCTCAACCTCTTTTCTCTCTTCCTTTTCACATACAGTTGCAGCTGTTAGTTGTCAATGGCTGCCGTGTCAATTCACAATTGTCATCTGATCTGTTGTTATCATTTAGAATTTTTGCGTTTTTCTCCAATTATTTGTTTGTATTTTATTACTATTGCTTCCATTTGGAGTATTTAATCAATAATAATAAGATATTCAATGAAACCATTAATAAACTGCCAATTTTATATTCAAGTAACTATATTTGAATTTAGCGCCAAATTTTGTAACTAGATTGTACATTTATCATAGTATAAATCAGGTTTCTAGTTACTGCATTCTTAAAAAAATGGACTATAGACAATTATCAACGAATTGTTGATCATTAATTAATTGGTAATTGATCCTTTTGGATGTTTCAGTCGTTCTGGGAGTCACATCGTGCCGGTTATCAGTGAGAAGAGGTCGCGGTCGAGGACGCGGTCGCCGAGCCACTCGCCCGCCGTCAAGCACCACAAGCGCTCGAAGAAGCACGGAGGCAGCAAGACCAGCAGAAGCCGGTCGCCGGCCCCGCCGCCCAGCAGGAAGAAGAGCCACAAGCGGCGCTCGTATTCGCCTCGGTCCCGCTCCAACTCGCCCCACAAAGTCTCCAGAAAATCTCGGTATGACAAATAGATAGTATGCTATAGCGCCACTTGGTCGCTCCAGAATCTTGCGAAGTAGTTTACCGAGGCTCACGTGTGGAGGGATTGCTTTCTTAACTCGCTTTAGCTAAGTTTGCTCCAAAGGCGGTTTTTAGACACTTATAAATTAATGTGGACGTTGCGGATTTCTCAAGTTGAGTGTGTTTGAACTTGCGCGGTCAAGTTTATCGGTGCCGGAGTTTTTAAACTTTTTCGGGTTTTCGTTGTCTGCCCGCGCGTTCAAATCTCCACGGCAGACTCTACTTTAAAACCTTGCCAATTTGTTTCTGGAAGAACACACAGAAATTTTGCGAAAACTTTCAAACAAAAGTTGCAGACAATTACACGATCTACAAGAAACTTGCAGAATATTTCACAAAATTTATCTAAATTTGAGCAGAAAACGCTGAAAAGTTAAACACGTGGGGTCTAAACCAACTTGACGTTTGTCTGACTCATATCTAATAAACTAGCTGGAATATCGCGAAAATTTGCAAACAAAACTTTTAGACAATTTCGTAATCTACGAGACACTTGCAAAATATTTGGCAATTTTGCTTCTGTTTGTGTAGAAATCGAAGTAAAATGACAACCTAAAACGATTGAAAACTGCATTACTAGTTTTCGAAAATTTGTTTGGGTTTGTCGGTCTAATATTTAGCAAACGAGCAGGAATTTCGCGAAAACTTTCAAACAAAAGTTGCAGACAATTTCACGATCTACAAAAAACTTGCAGAATATTTCACAAAATTTATCTAAATTTGAGCAGAAACGACGAAGTTAAACGCGTGGGATCTAAACCAACTTGTCGTTTGTCTGACTCATATCTAGTAAACTAGCTGGAATATCGCAAAAAGTCGCAAACCAAACTTCTAGGGAATTTCGTAATCTACGAGAAACTTGCAAAATATTTGGCAATTTTCAGTTTCTGCAGAAATCGACGCAAAATGACTATCTAAACCGCTTGAAAGCTGCATTACTACTTTTCGAAAATTTGTTTGGGTTTGTCTCTCTAATATTTAGCAAACGAGCAGAAATTTCGCGAAGACTTTCAAACAAAAGTTGCAGACAATTTCACGATCTACAAGAAACTTGCAGAATATTTCCCAAAATTTATCTAAATTTGAGCTGAAAACGACGAAGTTAACGCGTAGGGTCTAAACGAACTTGACGTTTGTCTGACCCATATCTAATAAACTAGCTGGAATATCGCGAAAATTTTCAAATAAAACTTTTAGAAAATTTCGTAATCTACAAGATATTTGCAAAATATTTTGCAATTTTGCTTCAGTTTCTGCAGAAATCGACGCAAAATGACAATGTAAACCGCTTGAAAGCTGCATTACTACTTTTCGAAAATTTGTTTGGGTTTGTCTGTCTAATATTTAGCAAACGAGCAAAAATATCGCGAGAACTTTCAAACAAAAGTTGCAAACAATTTCACGATCTACAAGAAACTTGCAGAATATTTCACAAAATGTATCTAAATTTGAGCTGAAAACGACGAAGTTAAACGAGTAGGGTCTAAACCAACTTGACGTTTGTTTGACCCATATCTAATAAACTAGCTGGAGTATCGCGAAAATTTTCAAATAAAACTTTTAGACAATTTCGTAATCTACAAGATACTTGCAAAATATTTTGCAATTTTGCTTCAGTTTCTGCAGAAATCGACGCAAAATGACAACCTAAAACGCTTGAAAACTGCATTACTAGTTTTCGAAAATTGGTTTGGGTTTGTCTGTCTAATATTTAGCAAACGAGCAGAAATATCGCGAAAACTTTGAAATAAAAGTTGCAGACAATTTCACAATCTACAAAAAACTTGCAGAATATTTCACAAAATTTGTCTAAATTTGAGCAGAAAACGAAGAAGTTAAACGCGTGGGATTTAAACCAACTTGACGTTTGTCTGACTCATATCTAGTAAACTAGCTGGAATATCGTAAAAATTCGCAAACAAAACTTCTAGGCAATTTCGTAATCTACGAGACACTTTTCAGACAATTTCACGATCTACAAGAACTTGCAGAATATTTCACAAAATTTATCTAAATTTGAGCAGAAAACGACGAAGTTAAACGCCTGGGATCTAAACCAACTTTACGTTTGTATGACTCATATCTAGTAAACTAGCTGGAATATCGCGAAAATTTGCACACAAAACTTTTAGACAATTTCGTAATCTACAAGACACTTGCAAAATATTTTGCAATTTTGCTTCAGTTTCTGCAGAAATCGACGCAAAATGACAACGTAAAACGCTTGAAAGCTGCATTACTAGTTTTCGAAAATTGGTTTGGGTTTGTCTGTCTAATATTTAGCAAACGAGCAGAAATATCGCGAAAACTTTCAAACAAAAGTTGCAAACAATTTCACCCATCTACAAGAAACTTGCAGAATATTTCTCAAAATTTATCTAAATTTGAGCAGAAAACGACGAAGATAAACGCGTGGGATCTAAACCAACTTGTCATTTGTCTGACTCATATCTAGTAAACTAGCTGGAATATCGCGAAAGTTTGCACACAAAACTTTTAGACAATTTCGTAATCTACAAGACACTTGCAAAATATTTTGCAATTTTGCTTCAGTTTCTGCAGAAATCGACGCAAAATGACAACCTAAAACGCTTGAAAGCTGCATTACTAGTTTTCGAAAATTTGTTTGGATTTGTCTGTCTAATATTTAGCAAACGAGCAGAAATATCGTGAAAACTTTCAAGCAAAAGTTGGAGACAATTTCACGATCTACAAGAAACTTGCAGAATATTTCACAAAATTTATCTAAATTTGAGCTGAAAACGACGAAGTTAAACGCGTAGGGTCTAAACGAATTTGACGTTTGTCTTACTCATATCTAGTAAACTAGCCGGAATTTCGCGAAAATTTGCAAACAAAACTTTTAGACAATTTCGTAATCTACGAGACACTTGCAAAAATTTGGCAATTTTGCTTCTGTTTCTGCAGAAATTGACGCAAAATGACGACCTAATACGCTTGAATACTGCATTAATACTTTTCGAAAATTTGTTTGGGTTTGTCTGTCTAATATTTTGCAAACGAGCAGGAATTTAGGGAAAACTTTGAAATAAAAGTTGCAGACAATTTCACGATCTACAAAAAACTTGCAGAATATTTCACAAAATTTGTCTAAATTTGAGCTGAAAACGACGAAGTTAAACGAGTAGGGTCTAAACCAACTTGACGTTTTTCTGACCCATATCTAATAAACTAGCTGGAATATCGCGAAAATTTTCAAATAAAACTTTTAGACAATTTCGTAATCTACAAGACACTTGCAAAATATTTTGCAATTTTGCTTCAGTTTCTGCAGAAATCGACACAAAATGACAACCTAAACCGCTTGAAAGCTGCATACTAGTTTTAGAAAATTGGTTTGGGTTTATCTGTCTAATATTTAGCAAACGAACAGAAATATCGCGAAAACTTTCAAACAAAAGTTGCAAAGAATTTCACGATCTACAAGAAACTTGCAGAATATTTCACAAAATTTTTTTAAATTTGAGCTGAAAACGACGAAGTTAACGCGTAGGGTCTAAACGAATTTGACGTTTGTCTTACTCATATCTAGTAAACTAGCCGGAATTTCGCGAAAATTTGCAAACAAAACTTTTAGACAATTTCGTAATCTACAAGACACTTGCAAAATATTTGGCAATTTTGATTCAGTTTCTGCAGAAATCGACGCAAAGTGTCCACATTAATTTAAGTGTAGTCAAAGGGACACGAGTACGAGGAAACGAGAGCATCACCTTTACACTCTCGTCCACATACAAATAGTAGCAGCTACTACCCGTTCGGTGCCAGGCATTGAGATGTTCGTACATACTTCTTTTCATAAAGATTTTTACAAAAGTATTTCGATATAATTAGTAATAATACTTTAGATATTTTTGTTTTTAGGGATAAGAGGAAATCGAGGTCGCCGAGTAACGACAGGGAGAACAGGAACGACAGGTATATAGATAGGTATGAGAAGGTGGAGAGATACGAGAAGTATAAGGATGAGAGGGACAGGTACGAGAAGGAGGGTCGGTACGAGGAGAAGGAGAGGAAGGAGAAGAAGTACGAAAGGGATGAGAAGGACAGGTACAGGCGAGGGAAGCACCGGGAGGAGGAGAAGGAGAGGGACAGGAGTAAAGACGATAGGGGCAAGGACAGGAGACGATAACGGTTTCCTTTTTTTATTTTGATTAATGCGAGTGAGTGCGCGTAATATACATATACAGGGTGAGTCGTGTAATTGAAGTTATTTTTTTTTTAAGGAAAATTACCGTTTTTTAAAGATTTGTGCCCCGATTTTTTTTCTTTATTAAGTTACCTTTATATTTGAAATTGTGTATATTTATTGCAAACAATAATAGTTTGCGCTTTGGCGGCAGAGACTTGAAATTAAGTAATGTTTAGGTAGTTTTACTTTTGATTTTTTTTTTTAGGGTTCTTAGTTTAGTTACGTGTAAAATAATGATGATAAGTATATTTTTTGATCGAAAAGTAAACGGATGGAAAAAGGTTTAGTTTTTGTATTTGAAATCGTTTTTTTTTTTGTTCCTAAGCCGCTAAATTCTTCTCGATTTTAACAGAACGGAAGCGGCTAGCAAAATGCAATTTATATATTTTTCTACGACCACTATTGTAAATGCCGATTATTGTACAGTTCGTGGACTATGTAAATACATCATACCACACACGTATGTAACGATTAATGTTATGTAATAATTCAAAATCACCCATGAACGTTTGGTTTACGATTCGTTGATTGGTTGAGAGCTGCACGTTGATACTATTTTTAAATATAGTACTCCGTGATTTTCAAACAATCATTAAACGTCACACCATTCACATAAAAACTGTCATTCATTTCGTTTTTTCACGTTTAAATCTAACGAAAACTACAAATAAGTACTAAATAAAATGGTATGTTACACGGGCGTAGCCAGGATTTAGTTTCGGGGAGGGGGGAGGGGGTTTGAAGAAAATACAATAACAAAAATGCGCCAATTTACTTTCTAAAACCGACACATAAGATCCATAAACTCCACATTTACCATGCTCTCTCGAAAAGTGTCGTCTTTCAATATAATATGCTTCTGTCTATTAAAGCGCTTTATTAATATTTTGGATATTTCGGGGGTTTTAACCCCAAAAACAAACGAACTCGCGAAAAAAAAATAACTTCCGTTCGTACGTAATATGTTTCTTACAACTCTCATTACGTAATATACTATTATACAGCAAACTAAAAGCCTCAGAAATATGCCATTGTTTTTTCCATTGTCTATATGCTCTCTGGAACTCGCGCGAAACGCTGTCAAGGGACCTCTTCGAAGTTGAATTATCGATTTCAGCGCCGCAGCGTACGGGCGTGCAGGTTGGAATGAGCGCCTCGAACACAACACTACGGCCTATGTATAGCATTGGCTTATTCGACAACCGCCTTCCGTCTCTCTCTATTTAGAGCTGTTATAGTACAGTTATAGTTCTGTATTCTTCAGGTCTTGTAGCGCATTATCTTTCCATCTTGACGGAGGCCGTCTTCTAGGCGTATTTGTAAACCTAGCTCTGGTTGTTCTTGCGTTTGGCATTCTCCAGACGTGGCCCACCCATCTTATACGCTGCATCTGAACTTCTAGTTCTGGTTTTCAGCAGATCTGATTTTGTTTGTCGCCTCTCTTATACCGCTGCCTTACAATCATTATCGAACCATTGGTTATCGTTCCTTGTTGAGGTTTATGAAAAAAATTAAACTCATCGCAGTTATTTTAATGTAAGTATTCATTCCTTTTTTTAAATATTTTCCCAAACACTTGAATTTCTCTAAACTTAATTTTATTGAAAATAATCAAAAAATTAATCAAAAAAAATTGATCGCTTATAAGAATTAGTTTAGTTGATAATCCAAAAATAAATCAAAATGGCACTAAATGTACCACTATTACGTTACCAAGCCTATAGCATCCCTCACTTTGACGGCAACCCAAGACAGTTGCACAGATTTATAAATTCATGCGAACATTTTCTTCAAACTTTCCAAAATGTTCAAAACGCAAACGACCCATTAAACATTTGCTTGCTTGATACGGTCCTATGTAAATTAAGAGATCGTGCTGCCGATTTAGTTAGCACCAGGACTAAATAGCTGACATTTAATAAAAAATGCATTAAATCAGACCTTTTCAGATCAGAGAGGTACAGACTGTCTAATACAAGACCTAATATCCATGAAACCTCTAAAAAACGAAACCCCTATCCAATTTGGCATGAGCATACAGGACTCACGAAGTTTATTTATGGGTTCTGGACTCCTAGGTGGAGCATAGAGCCTCCATAAGCACCCTCCAGCGGACCCTATTCTGGGCCATTGCTTTGGCTTCACTCCAAGAGGTTTTCTGGGCTTTTAGTTCATCTAACACTGTTCTCCTCCATGTTTGAGCCGGTCTTCCTCGTCGTCTCGTTCCTTGGGGATTCCAGTCTAGTGCTGCCCTTGCAATGTCGTCTGGTTTTCTTCTTAGAATGTGGCCGATCCATCCCCATTTTCTTTTCTTAATGTCGTGCTCTATTGTTTCTTCTCCGCATCGTTTAAGAAGTTGCTCATTAGTAATTTTCTGTGGCCAGAAGATTCTGAGGATGATTCGTAGACATTTGTTGGCGAAAACCTGAAGTTTATGTTTTGTGGCATTAGTGTTTTTCGAGGTCTCACATCCATATAAGAGGATTGCTTTGACGTTTGTTCTATATAAACGCAACTTGCTCTTTGTTTTTATGATGTTGGACCTCCATATTGTGTTTAGTTGCCTGAATGCCATCTGTGCTTTTTGAATTCTGTTTAGAATGTCTAGGTCTGTTCCGCCCGTCTCGTTGAGAATGCTTCCTAGATACTTAAACTTTTCTACATTCTCAATTGGTTGGTCGTTTATTTGAAACGGTGCGTCTTTATTTGTGTGCATTCGCATCGCTTTTGTTTTTGAGACATTTATTTTCAACCCTATCTTCTGTGCCATGTCTGATAGTAGGGTGAGTTGCCTTTGCATACTTTCATAGGTATGCGAAAAAAGGCAAATGTCGTCTGCGTATTCGAGATCTTTGAGATTAGAGTAAAGAGACCATCGAATACCATCGTTTGGTCTGCAAGACTTTTCCAGGATATAGTCAAGAGCAATGTTAAAAAGCAAGGGAGAGAGCACACATCCTTGCTTCACTCCTGATCTCACCGGAAAAAGGTTGATATGTGCTCCGCTATGCAGGATACTACATGATACGTCATGGTGCAGTTCTCTAATCGTGTTGATGATTTTTGTTGGCACGCCTCTTGTTCGTAGTATCTTCCATATAGCAGAGTGGGATAGGCTGTCAAAAGCACGTTCAAAGTCGATGAAAACAAGATATAGTGGCGATCGCCATTCAACGGATTGTTCTATAATTATTCTTGTTATTAAATTATTTAAATTATTATTAAATAATTATTATGTGGTCTATGCATGAGCGGTTTGGGCGGAAGCCTGCTTGGTTTGGACGCAGTATGGGTTCGAATGCTTCTGCCAGCCTATGTTGGATTACACTTGCAATAATTTTGTTTACGGTGTTTAACAGCGTTATTCCTCTCCAATTTTTGCATTGCGTTAGGTCTCCTTTCTTTGGCAGTTTGATAATGAGACCGTGTTTCATTTCTGCTGGAATTTCTTGGTTTGTCCAGGTCCCTTTTATTATTTTTGCAAGTAGAGGTGCAATTCATTTAGGGTCTACCTTGATTAGTTCGGCAGGTATGTTGTCTACCCCTGCCGCTTTGTTGTTTTTCAGCTGCTTGATGGTATTTAGTATTTCTGTTTTTGAAGGCACGTCTATTTTTATATTCAGCTGTTCATTTGCATTGTCTTCTGGAGCTATCTCAAGTTCGTCTTCCGTGGGTGAGCTGAACATATCAGCAAAGTATTCCTTCCACCTATCGAGCTGAGTTTCTGGGGTGGTCAGTGGGCGGTTGTCTTTGCTTCTAACTATATTTGTGGTCTTTGTGTGCTTTTTGGAGAGCTTGTTTGTCAGTGTGTAAAGAGTCCTCGAGTTGTTATTTTTGGCTGCTTCTTCTGCTTGCTCACATATCAGGTCAATCCATATTCGCTTGTCTTTTTTGGCAGATGCTTTAATTTGTTTGCATAGTTGTGTATATCGCCAGATTGCATCATTTTTTGTCATCGAAGTTTTGCACTGGAGTACCAGTTTCTTCGCATCCTTTCTGTCTTGTATAAGTTGCCATGTTTGGTCTGAGATCCAGTCTTTTCGATTTCTTTCCTTTGTGCCAAGGGTTGTTTTGGCCGATTCGAGTAGTGTCTTGGCTAAGCCATCCCAAGATGTTATGGGATTTTGTTCTGCATTTTCATGCAGGTTTGTTAGGAAAACTTTTTTGCAGTTTGGTTGGCGCAGTTTGTGTAGGTTGAACTTTACTCTCTTTGATTGTTCAGGTTTCTTTGGTACGGCCAGTTTGATTCTGAACGTGCCGAGTAGAAGGGGGTGGTCGCTGGCAATGTCTGCACCCCTTTTGTTTCTGACATCAAGTAGGGATCTCCGCCATGTTTTCGATATGGCAATATGGTCAATTTGGTTTTGGGTTTTCTTGTCGGGGGATATCCATGTGACTTTGTGGATTTGCTTGTGTGGGAACACTGTTCCACCTATAACTAGGTCTGATGTTGAACAGAGTTTCGTGAATAGTTCACCGTTTTCGTTTCTTTCCCCACATCCTTCTTTACCCATGATGTCTTCTAGGTTACTGTTATTTGTCCCGACCTTAGCGTTGAGATCACCCATGAGTATGGTGATATCACCTCTGTTTATCTTCCTTAACGTACTTTCAAGGATATCGTAGAAATTTTCTTTTCCCTCAGCACTCGCACTGTTTGTGGGTGCATAGCATTGTACAAAGGTGGTATTTCTGTATTTAGTGTGGAACCTTGTTGTAATTATTCTGTCATCAATGGGGTTCCATGAAATTAGACTCTTTCTGGCTTTTTTAGTAATTATGAAACCAACGCCTCTTTCATGAGACCCAGTTTCTTTGCCACTGTACAGGAAAAGCTCCCCAGATTGTAAGTTGAGCTCCCCCTTGCTCAGCCAGCGAACTTCTGATAAGCCCAAAATTGAGATGTTGTAGTTATTTAATTCTCTCACCGCTTGATGCAGTTTTGATGCTTCGTATAGAGTTTTTACGTTCCAGCATCCAAAACGTAACTTTTCCTTAAGTGTAGCCAGTGTTGTCTTCGTTTTGTCCGTTCGGATTTGTGTTGTAGAGGTTTCATTAATAGCATAGTTTAGGCCAAGCAGGTTATTAGCCCACTGTGGCCGTAGTTTGGTGCTGGGGCTGCCAGCTATAGCTTCCAAACCAGCCTCCTGTTTACAGGATTTAAATCAGCCGCCCATTCTGGGTCAGACGCTGTTGCAGCCGCCCAATCTGGAACAGACGCTGCGGATTTGTAGCCGCTCCCTCTGAGTGCAGACGCTACATTTGTAGGTTTTGGTCCGCCCCGGGTATTTGATTTCCCCGGTACCACCTATTTCTAGGAGGCATCCCCCTATCCGCCACCTGGGGAGGCGCCCGATGGGGGACCTACAACCCCACACGGGACTCACGACGTTTACTATTTTCCAAATTAAATTCTACAATTGAAGACGAAAGACAAATTAGGATTAACCATTACGACGACTTTGCTCTAAAAACTTTTATTCACGGCTTACCATATCAAACTCAGTTAGTAATTAGATTAAGAAACCCCAATTCGATTGAACAAGCTTTATTTAGCTTTTGTCATGGAAGAAGAAAATTTTAAATATGTTAACACTGTATATAACCCGAATTTACAGCAATCTACTTACAGACCGCAACCACTATTTAACCCCAATTATTCGAAACCCAATTACCAACAAAGATTCCAACCAAATTATCAACCAAGGGAAGTTAAACCGAACTTTCCACAATATCAACCATTTAATAATGAACGGTTTTGGTTGACCATTCCCCATTCAACCCAAACATCTCCATTCAACCCAAAATCCAGTCACCGATTTTTCACCGATTAACGATGGACACAACTTAGCCCTCACGTGGAAGTCACCTTGTCGCGGTGTGAGGGCTTAGTTTCGCAACATACCGTTGGACGTCACGACTGGAACAACTCCGGTCGGGGCGTTCGGCGGAGGGCGAACAACCAAGAACTTCCAAACCCTTAATCCCAAGGTGTCATGCGACCCGTGCCAAAGGGACTGGTTGATGGCGAAGGGCAACCGACCATCGCTTACGGAGCCCCTCTGATACCTGGCGACCTCAGAGGGTATCCAGCCTTACCACTATCAAGCGGGGCTCTGATGTGGTGGACCTTTAGTTCCTTTGCGACTCGTGGGATTTATATGAATTCCAAAAGTAAAAATAATCCATGTGTACGGGACCTAACCGACACAGAGAACAAGGAAGTCAGCCCGGATTCCCGGGAAGACGACCTTGACCTCACACTCGTAGACATGAGCAGTCCAGCCATTTCTACAGAGGCAGAGGTAGATGTTCTTGTAGGGACAGAGGAGGACTTGCCGCCTCCTGTCACAAAACAAGAATGACCAGCAGGCGCACCAAAATAGCCCAAGTGAACATCCATCATGCCAAAGCAGCTTCAGCTGTGATGGCTAGGATGTTCACCAAGCAGCACCTAGGGCTAGCGCTGCTTCAAGAACCCTGGACCTACGGAGGTAAGATCAGAGGCCTTAGCAACAGGGAATGTAAGTTGGTATGGGACAGCCGTGAAGTCTCCCCTAGAACTTGCATTATGGTAAGAAATGGCATAAATTACTTATGTCTTTCAGAATTTTTAACGCGGGATTTAGTACCGATTCAGGCCCTCGTCAAGACCGAGGGTATCCACCGCGAAGTAGTGATCGCATCAGCATACTTCCCTGGCGATGGTAACAGCATACCACCCATTGAAGTACAAAAGCTGGTGGAACACTGTATTAGGAGAAGGCTGCCACTCATCCTGGGATGTGACGCGAACGCACACAATGAGATGTGGGGCAGCACGGACACTTATAAGAGGGGTGAGAACCTTTTAGAATACCTCATTAAAGAGAACTTAATTGTATACAACGTTGGGAAAACACCAACATTTGTCACTAAAGTCAGAAATGAGGTACTGGATATTACGGTAGGTAGCGCTAACGTAAGTAAACTAATTAAAAAGTGGAGGGTTTCAAGTGAGCTCTCAATGTCAGATCATAGGATCATAGAGTTTGAGCTGGAAGGAGCGAGTGAGGAAAACACCCCCATTCGAAACCCCAGACAAACTGTGTGGCCTATGTTTAGTTCTCAACTAAAAGAAAACCTAGAGCAGGTGACAGTGCGGGGTAGTATCAAACACTACACCGTGCTGGAGCAGGCTGTAGGAGAAATAAATGTAGCAATCACCACGGCATTTGAATCCAGCTGCCCGGTAAAAACCGTGAAGGAGCATAAGGACGAAAAATGGTGGAACAAATATTTGTCTACATTAAGAGCAAAAGTACGTAGGCTTTTTAACAAAGCCAAGCAATACGGAAATTGGCTAGAATACTCTGAGGTGCTTACCACCTACAACAAAGAGATCAGAAGGGCAAAAAGGGAAAACTTTAGGACCTTCTGTGAAAACATAGAATCCACGCCGGTAGCAGCTAGACTGCACAAAGCACTAGCGAAGGATAGAGTGGAAATGACACCACTCTCAAGAAACCCAATGGGACCTTCACGGAGGATGAAGAGCAAAGAGCTCTCCTCCTACTAGAAACCCATTTTCCGGGATGTAGAGGATACTGGAAGACCGAGGGCTTGATGCAACCACGGAAACCAAGTCGGGCCGACTGGAAGAGGGCAGCGTCCATCTGTACGGAAAACCGAATCAGATGGGCTATCGGCACTTTCCAGCCTTTTAAGGCTTCAGGTGTGGACGGACTAGTTCCTGCCTTCCTACAAAAGGGAGAGAGAGAACTAATGCCGTATCTTCTAAATATCTTTAGAAGTAGCTTAGCGCTCGGATATATACCGGAGCTATGGAGAAGGGCTAAGGTGGTATTTATACCGAAGGTGGGGAAGAAAGACACCACTCAACCGAAGTCACTTAGACCCATTAGTCTAACATCTTTTATGTTAAAGACAATGGAGAAGGTGATTGATAATTACCTTAGGACTATAGTGCTGGTAGGTACACCACTACACAGGAGTCAGCATGCTTACAGAGCAGGGAAATCCACAGAACCCGCCCTGTATCAGCTGACAAACGAAATAGAAGCAGCACTAGAGACAAAGGAAGTAGCGATATGTGCCTTCTTGAATATAGAGGGAGCTTTTGACAACACCTCACACGAGGCTGTCAGGGCGGCCCTTGTGAAAGAAGGAATATCGACAGCACTATCTCAAAGTGGATGGGAGAAATGCTGAGAACTAGAACGGCGGAGACACAAGTGGGAAAAGACACCATTAAGATCTCCACAACTCGAGGGTGCCCACAGGGAGGTGTTCTATCACCGCTAATGTGGAGCCTGGTAGTTGATGAACTACTGGTTAGGCTAAACGACCTAGACATCAAATGTCAAGGTTACGCCGATGACATAATCATAATCGCCAGAGGAAAAGTTGAGGGAACGCTCTGTGAAATTGTTCAGAGAGGCCTCAAAGTAACTAGTAGATGGTGTCAAACAGTGGGATTGAGACTCAACCCGAGCAAAACCACGGTGATACCATTTACTAGAAGGAGAAAACTAAACTGCCTACATCCCATACTCATAGATGGGAAGGCAGTAGAATACCAACAGGAGATAAGGTATCTGGGTATCACACTAGATAGCAAACTCCTATGGAATAGACACGCTGAGGCAGTGGTAGGTAAAGCCAAACGCGCCCTAATGGTGTGCAGAAATCTGGCAGGAAAAACCATGATAGTGAGACCTGCAATCACTTATGGGGCGGTTGCGTGGGGAAGTAGAATCAAGCTGGCCTCTATGAGGAAACAGCTTGAGAAGATTCAAAGACTGGCGTGTGTCTGCATCACGGGGGCGATGGAGTCGTGTCCGACAGCAGCATTGGAGCTGCTGCTGGATCTGACTCTGCTGCACCTTGTGGTGGAGAGATCGTAAGGTTCAGCAAGGAAGGAATGGGCAGAAGCAAAATAATCGGGAGCAGAGACCGAAACAGCCTCGCTGCCAAGATCCCCTGGCTGGAAGTACCAAAAGACGAAATGGTATGCAAATACCACTTCGAGAAAAACTACACAGCATTGTGTAGTGGTAAAGCCGTTTGGAGCGACGAATCCTCAGCATACCACATAGAGCAAAATGCCATCAAGTGGTTTACAGATGGTTCGAAGACAAAGGAAGGCACTGGTGCAGGAGTGTTTGGACCTCGTACCAGATACTCCGAATCGATGGGAACATCCCCAAGTATCTTCCAAGCAGAGGTACACGCAATCGAAAGATGTGCACCGTTTAACCTCGACAGGAATTACCGCAAAAAACGAATTGCTATCCTGTCAGATAGCCAAGCAGCCATCAAGGCCATTAGCTCATACACCATCAGATCCAAACTGGTATGGCATTGTGTGGGGAAGCTGAACAAGCTTGGCAGGGATAATAAAGTAACGCTATACCGGGTACCAGGACACACTGGTATAGACGGAAACTAAGAAGCCGATCACCTAGCAAACAAGGGATCCAGTAGCCCCTTTATAGGTCCGGAACCCTTTTGCGGTATGAGCGTGAACACCATCCGCAAAAGTTTAGATGAAGAAATAAGAGGAAAATGGATGAAAACATGGGAAGATCTTCCAGGGCTAAGGCAATCCAAAGTGATGCTGGGATCTTTTAACCAGAAAAGAACTAAAGCTTGCCTGAAACTAAGCAGGAACAAGCTCAGAATTCTGACAGGAGCCCTGACGGGACACTGCAGACTTAGGAAACATCTCAAGGCCCTAGGCCTAGAGGAGGATGATGGATGCAGAGTCTGTGGCTCAGCAGAGGAAACCCCCATACATCTGTTCAAAGACTGCTGAGCATTACTCCGCAAGAGACAGATGTACCTTTGGGCTCACTGCTTGAACACAGAGGAGCTGCAGGCCTTGAATCCCACCCAGATCCTGAGATTCCTAAAGGAATCAGGTTTAGAGGAGGCGCTCTAAATGGGTAAGTACACCAACACTTGGAGGAGGAGGGTGGGGTACAATAGATCTATAAAGGTCGCAGTACAAGTCACCACCATATCTACAATCTACAATCCTTGTGAAGTTCGCTAAAAACATTTCAAGTTGTCACCAGGTTTCCATAAATATCCAAAACCCCAAAGTACAGAAAATCGAAAACTACAAATGGTTATTAATCATTCCTAAAGAAATAGTGGCAGTGCAACAGTGCTGAAAAATTAAAGATAGTTTCGCAATTAACGGAATATACATGTTAGAACTGAACCCATATTGTGAAATTAATATTGGAAGTATAAAAGTCAAATCTTATCAAAATTCAAAACCAAATTATCGAGTTATCGAAATTCCTAAATTAAACTTAAAATAAATAACCAATTGCAAATAAAACCCATAGAACTCGAATCTATAAATTTCAACGAAATAAATAACTTCCAACATATTCTAGACTTGCAAATTAAAGAACTTGATAAAATTATGAATCAACCATTGTTTTCAGATAAACCAAGTGTCTGGATACTAATACTCTATATTATATGTGTCGCAATAACTTCTAATATGTTATATAAATTCTGGAAAACAACTGGAGTCATCAAGGAAGAAAATTCCAAGACCATGGACATAATCGTCTAATCTCGTCTAGATGCTCGAACTTATCCCCGGAGGAGTTATGGAAGCTGTCCAAGGACAACACCAAGTCTGCACCTGCAAAAGTGCTGAAACTAACATTTCAGCTTATCTTTCATATATAAAGATATGCGGAGAGGAAAGCCATTCATTATATTATACATTATTATAATTATAATCATTAGTTAAGACAAAACTAATATATTTTAATTTTCATTTTATTTTGTTAGTATTATATATAGCGCGCGAGAGGCTCTCGCGCGCTTTTCTCCCAGCTCGCGTTTTCGTGTCTCTCGAGGGACACCAGAAGGGACACGCAGAAACGCTTGAGCCGTGGCGACGGCGCGCAGAGGCGAGAGTCTCTTGCGCGTTCATTCTCCCAGCTCGCGTTGTTTCTTTCTTCGGCGCTCGTCGTACACAGGCAACTAGCCACTTGCTGGCGATGTTGTTGTTGCGGTCGTCGCCGTTGATCGAGTTGCGTATTCAGCACAATCACCCGGTGCGAAGAGAGACACGCAGGAAAACGCTTGAGCCGTGGTGAACGGAGTGCAGGGGCGAGAGCCTCTCGCGCCCGTTCTCCCAGCTCGCGCTTCTTGCGTGTTTTTTTTTTCGCCGAAGGTGGAAGAACACCGCGCACACTTGTGATCGCTTCAGCCGTGGAGACGGCGCGCAGAGGCGAGAGCCTCTTGCGCGCTCGTTCTTCCAGCTCGCGTTGTTTCTTTCTTCGGCGCTCGTCGTACGCAGACAACTAGCCACTTGCTGGCGATGTTGTTGTTGCGGTCGTCGCCGTTGATCGAGTTGCGTATTCAGCACAATCACCCGGTGCGAAGAGAGACACGCAGGAAAACGCTTGAGCCGTGGTGAACGGAGTGCAGGGGCGAGAGCCTCTCGCGCCCGTTCTCCCAGCTCGCGCTTCTTGCGTGTTTTTTTTTTCGCCGAAGGTGGAAGAACACCGCGCACACTTGTGATCGCTTCAGCCGTGGAGACGGCGCGCAGAGGCGAGAGCCTCTTGCGCGCTCGTTCTTCCAGCTCGCGTTGTTTCTTTCTTCGGCGCTCGTCGTACGCAGACAACTAGCCACTTGCTGGCGATGTTGTTGTTGCGGTCGTCGCCATTGATCGAGTTGTGTATTCAGCACAATCACCCGGTGCGAAGAGAGACACGCAGGAAAACGCTTGAGCCGTGGTGAACGGAGTGCAGGGGCGAGAGCCTCTCGCGCCCGTTCTCCCAGCTCGCGCTTCTTGCGTGTTTTTTTTTTCGCCGAAGGTGGAAGAACACCGCGCACACTTGTGATCGCTTCAGCCGTGGAGACGGCGCGCAGAGGCGAGAGCCTCTTGCGCGCTCGTTCTTCCAGCTCGCGTTGTTTCTTTCTTCGGCGCTCGTCGTACGCAGACAACTAGCCACTTGCTGGCGATGTTGTTGTTGCGGTCGTCGCCATTGATCGAGTTGTGTATTCAGCACAATCACCCGGTGCGAAGAGAGACACGCAGGAAAACGCTTGAGCCGTGGTGAACGGAGTGCAGGGGCGAGAGCCTCTCGCGCCCGTTCTCCCAGCTCGCGCTTCTTGCGTGTTTTTTTTTTCGCCGAAGGTGGAAGAACACCGCGCACACTTGTGATCGCTTCAGCTGTGGAGACGGCGCGCAGAGGCGAGAGCCTCTTGCGCGCTCGTCCTTCCAGCTCGCGTTGTTTCTTTCTTCGGCGCTCGTCGTACGCAGACAACTAGCCACTTGCTGGCGATGTTGTTGTTGCGGTCGTCGCTGTTGATCGAATTGTGTGTGTTAGTGTGCGTGTTTTTCGGCAAAAACCAAGTGAGCGAATTTAAGCGAGCGCTTGAGCCGTGGCGACGGCGCGCAGGGGCGAGAGCTCCTAGCGCGCGCGTTCTCCCAGCTCGCGTTTCTTTCTTCCTCACCAAGTACATGCACACTTCGTGCAAAGCACACAATCTTGATTACCCTGAACGGTGGATCACTTGGCTCGTGGGTCGATGAAGAACGCAGCTAATTGCGCGTCATATTGGGAACTGCAGGACACATGAGCGTCGACATTTTGAACGCACATTGCGGCTCGCGGATACTGTTCCTGGGCCACTCCTGTCTGAGGGTCGTTTTCGTCCTAAGACTGTCCGGTCTTTCCGAAAAGTCGCTCCTCGGAGCGTCCGATCGGATCGACGTCGGGGCTTAAGCTGGGGGTTCGCGGGCGTCTGACGCCCGCGTCTCCTTAAGTTACGGATTTCTCGTTGACTTCGTCGTCGGCCGACGTTCTCTAACGTTCGTCAGTGTCGTCGTCGTCGTCTATCGGGAATCCGGCAGAAACACACATGCGAGGGTAGACTCTCTCTGGCGTCTGCGGGGCCCGTTTCCGTGCATCCGTGCGCGCGTCTCGTCGTCCCGGACTCGTTGTTGTCGTGTCCTAGTGTGAACTAGCGACGTCGACGTCGGCAGCGATCCGGAACCGTCGGGCGCGTTCCACACGGCTCTGTACTAGAGCGGAAACGTTAAACGCGTGCCTCCCGTGCGTCGAGAGCTAACCGAAATAAAATGAAAAACCTAACCTAACCTGAATAAATTTTTGAAGCTTTTTAAAAACTTATTCGAGTGTTGCGAACCCAAAACTAGTGTCGACTGTCAATTAGCAGGTGATCGATTTGATTTGTAACAGTTCCGTCTGGTGTGGTCTTGTCTCTTTATGTGGGAATACAGTTCCTCCAAGTTGGGAGTCCATTGGCAGTAGCAAATTCCATGCTTTCTTGAAGATAGTCGTCTCTACTCGTCGCTCCTGATTTCAATATAATATTTATGTTATATTTTGCAAATTTGGGGGGGAGGCGGTAGATTTGAACCCCTTATCCACCCCCTCCCCCGAGCTACGCCCATGGTATTTTTCGTTATCTTGTGCTTTTTCTATTGCGGCGTAGACACATATGAGGGGGGCATTGTAGAAATCGCATTTTGCACAATCTGCTGTTGATTGCATTGAAGTTGATAACTGTGTCTAATATTCTGTTTTGGGTTAGAAAACCTGTACCCTGTTCATGTCTTCCCCCATTACCTTCACTGTACATTAGAGTATGTGTCTTCATTTTTAATATGTCCTTACCAGGCCATCTTACTTCCTGCAGAGCCAATATCTTCCATAAGCCTCCATCTTATATCTGGCCATTTCGTTTATTACTTCAAATAATGCGGTGGGTCGATAAACGCTTAATATGTATATAAATTAAATAAACATACTCATATTAAAAATTTGACGTGTCAGAAATTTTTTTCATTACAAAATAAAAATAAAGAAAATAATAAGAAAAATTTAGAAATGAGTGTAAATTGTATAGTGATACCGGAGAATTGTTATGACGAATCCACACCATCGGAGAGAATTGAAAAAGCAAATTCTTCGTTTTTATTTACATTATTTTTGGATGGCCGCTGGATCCCAAACTTATAAGATACATGCCCTCGCATGAGTAAAAAAAAATATTGTTTGTAACACGGGTGGTATTGTCAATTGCCCTCTCGAGCGAAAGTGCGCACTCACTTCGTTAGTGCGCCCAATTTCGTTCTCGCGTCAAATTGACAACTTACCGCCCTAGTTACCAAATATTCTATTAACGTAACAAAAAATGTGAAATTTGATAGGTGACATAACAAAAAAATATGTCATTTTTGACAATTTAATTTTATATTTTTCATTTTGCTAATAAAATCTTCACAATTTATATACACCACCCAAACATTTCATTTTTTGTAAATCATATAGATTCTTTTTCCTTGTATAATTTATATAGAGTTTCCTAAAAAAAATTGAATTGATTTCTTCTTCGCTAAAAAATAAAAACGTAATTTTCTACGTACTCTAAAGTACTGGGTACTCTAAAGTACTGGAGGGCAGAAGGAATGCCTTCGGGTCTTCTGTCCGATGAAGGGAAAACCCCTATCTACAACCTCCACGTGGTAGAGTATGGTAACATCATGATGATGGCAAATGCAGAGGGGGACCGAACCGTTGCCGGGATAAGCAGCAAACTTATTCTTATGAAAAAGCTGGGCTCTCTTTGGTCCAGGGGGTTAGAAATAACCCCCGAAGGCGGATGAACCGAACAATACGGTCAACGGCATAGGATGTAGAAGGCGACGGGAAACCACTACATTAAAGATCGTCGCAGATATCCCTAGTACAATCAATGGCCATGTTCAAAACAAAATATTGTACCGGAGCATCAAGTCTCCCAATCGGATCTCCGGGGGGAACTGTTTTGAATATTGCTACAAACAAAAAAACTCTATTGCGAATCCCAAAGACCTCAACCAAAGATAAAAACTATAGAATAGGAACATGGAACCTGCGAAGTATGTTCCAGGTAGGAAAAACGGAAAACGTCATAAAAGAACTAGAACGAATGAAGATCGACATACTCGGATGCAGTGAAACGAGGTGGCCGGGTACTGGAAGATCTGACGTAGATAACTATCACATCTACTACTCAGGCGACGATAAAACACAGAATAAGAACGGCGTTGCAATTATAGTCACGGAGGAGGTACATGAAGCAGTTCTAGGATTTGTACCAATATCAAACAGAGTGGCAATAATGAAACTAAATTCCAGCCCTTGCATAATTAATATAATACAGGTTTATGCACCCACAAGCGAAGGAAGCGACGAGGACATCGAACAATTCTACGAAGATATAAGAACAGCACGAAAACAGACCAAAAGGACGGAAATCACAATACTAATGGGTGACTTCAATGCGAAAGTGGGTAAAGGAGAACAAGAAGATATAGTAGGAAGATATGGTTTGGGAACTAAAAACGAGAGAGGAGACCTGCTGATCCAGTTTTGCAAAGAAATTGAGCACTCAATAATGAACACCTTCTTTAAGTTACCTCCAAGAATGTTATATACGTGGAAATCGCCGGCCGACCGCGAACAGTGTGTAATTAGAAACCAAATAGACTTTATTACAATAAATAAAAGGTTTAGAAACTCCATCACATCCACTAAAACTTACCCTGGAGCAGACGTATATACCGACCATAACCTACTGCTGTCAACACTTAAAGTACGCTTTAAGAGAACAGAGAAGAAGCCCCAATTGAAGAGACATGACATACAGAGACTGAAAGACCCCAACGTGATGCAACAAGTTAAAGACCAGATTAAAGAAGGTATGAACAAGATCAGAAGCCTTGCCAGCCGCAACATAGAACAACAAGTCGAAGCCATCACCAATGTAATGAAAACTGTTGCAGATAAAAACCTTTACACAAATCATAGAAAAAAGAAAAGCAAGTGGATTACAGATGAGATCTTAGGTTTGATGGAAGAACGAAGAAAAACAAAGAGCAAAGACTTAAAGTCATATAAGCAAATCCACAACAACATTAAAAAAAAGATCAAAGAAGCCAAAGAAAACTGGTGGAAAGAACAATGCTCTGAAATAGAAGAACTAGACAGAAAACATGACGTTTTAAATACACATAAAAAAATAAAGGATGCAGCTGGAATAAACAAAACCACGACAGAATAACATAATTACCGACAAAAACGGGACTGCACTACTGAACGTGAATGACAAAGTAGCAAGATGGCAACAATACATACAGACTCTTTATGCTGACGATAGCCGAACAGTTTCTAACACAAATAGCCCAGCACAAACAGGACCTTCTATAACTCATCAAGAAGTTCTTAAGGCAATTGGAAGACTCAAAAACAACAAGTCCCCGGGCCCAGATGAAGTTCTTGGCGATATGTTAAAGCTCATTGAGGAAGAATACCTAGACCTAATCACGGACTTATTTAACAACATATATGAATCGGGAGATATACCCGAGAAATGGCTAGTCTCTACGTTTATACCGATTCCTAAAAAAACCACAGCTAAACAATGCGAAGACTATAGAACTATCTGTCTCACAAGTCACTTCATGAAGGTCTTTCTTAAGATTATTTACGAACGAATATATCAAAAACTAGAAGAAGACATTAGCGAGACGCAATTTGGGTTTAGGAGTGGATTGGGGACTAGAGATGCCCTTTTTGGTCTGAGTGTTCTGATTCAGAGAGCAAGAGACGTGAATTGCGATGTTTTCACGTGTTTTATCGACTTCGAAAAGGCATTCGATAGGGTTAACCATGATTTGCTAACAGAAACCATAAAGCAATCAGGAATAGATGACAGAGATGCACGAATAATCAACAATCTGTACAGACAACAAACAGCATGTGTTCGTGTGGAAAATATAATGTCAAAGGACTTTCCAGTAGAACAAGGTGTCAGACAGGGCTGCGTACTATCCACGCTACTGTTTAACCGATACGCAGAAAACCTTTTTAAGAATGCACTCGAAGAAGAACAGATTGGGATAAAGATAAACGGGGAAATAATTAATAACTTAAGGTATGCAGACGACTCTGTACTAATTGCCGACAGTGCCGAAGGACTACAAAGACTGATTGATAAAGTAGTAGAGGCATGCGAACCACTTAATATGCGATTGAATGTGGCAAAGACAAAAATTCTAATCGTCAGCAAAAATGCGTCTAATGCCCAATTCCTGGTAAATGGGGCCCAACTACAGAGAGTACCATCAATATCGTACTTGGGTGTAAACCTCAATGACCAATGGGATCATAGTCGTGAAGTAAAGATCAACATAGAGAAGGCACGTTCTACATTTAACCAAATGAAGAATGTTTTGTGTAACATGCGCTTGAACATCCATCTTCGAACACGCATACTTAGATGCTACGTCTTCTCTAAGCTTTTGTATGGAGTGGAGGCATGGACACTCTCCGAGGCAACTAGTAAGCGACTGGAGGCCTTCGAAGCATGGTGCTATCGTCGAATGCTTCGCGTTCCCTGGACCCACCATGTTAGCAACGAAACCATACTCCTACGCATGCAGAAGGACAGAGAACTGCTCACAACAGTCAAACACAGAAAACTGTCATACTTTGGCCATATCATGAGAAACAGCAACAGATATAGGCTACTTCAACTCATCATGCAGGGAAAAATCGAGGGGAAGAGGTCACAGGGAAGACGACGGATCTCCTGGTTGAAGAATCTGCGACAATGGACCGGAAGAACATCGGTTGACTTGTTCAGATCGGCTGTGGATCGAATCCGATGGGCCATATTGATCGCCAACGTCCACTGAGGATATGGCACAATAAGAAGAAGAAGATATAGCTTTGCTTTTCGTGACCAGGTGTTTTCTCTTGCTGTTTACCATGATCGCTACTCCTCCGATATGATGGTTTGTTTCGGAATTTCTCTGAAAGAGCATATGTCCAGATTTCAGTGTTGGCTTCGCCTTTTTCTCGGGTCTCGCTAATTCCTAGTATGTCCCATTTAATGTTTTGAGTTCGCTTTGTAGACTTAGTAGGTGTTTTTCGAGTCTCATTGTGCGAATGTTGTATGTTAGGATTAGGATGTTTTCGTTTGTTTTCCGTATTTTATCTGCTAGTGTCGAGGTTTTGCCTCCCCTAGAATCCTCGAGGCTGGCTGATGTATCAGCGCGAGATTCTGAGAACTTGGCTCTACTCGCCTGGGGTATTTATGTTTTAAATGTCGACATTTCATGTAGGTTGTGGAAGCAGTTTGGCATTAAACGCGCTTCCACGCTTGCCGAACGTGTTGGTGAGTACTGTTCCCAGGGATTAATTCAGCCGCCCATTTTGGGTCCGACACTGTTTGCAGCCGCCCATTCTGGGACAGACGCTGCTGATTTGTTTCGCCATACCTGGCTACTCTACTCAATTTGCCTGTGTACAATAACCAGACAATACCGAACATATATAAGTTTGGACAAGACAAAAGTAGACTGGATAAAACTAGATAGGTATGTGCAAAAAAATGGTCAAAATTCAACAATACTGGACAAGAATTTTGGAACAAAAATTGCACAAGAGTGAACAACATTGGTTAGACCAGAGGTCGGCAACACGCGGATCGCGAGCCTTATGTGGCTCTTAAGTCGTGTGGCTCTTCAAATCGTCCAAATATCGGATAGTCCATATTTCAGTTTGAAGTTTCTCGACGAATTATTCAATCTTTCCCAACAATTTACACATCGACTTGTTCATGTTGTATTGTCGAGATGTGTTTGTCTTGTCGAGTAGTTTCCGTGATTTCGTTCCCGTTTGCCGTTCTCTAGGAAATTGAAAAAAACCGAAAAAGCCAATTTTTTTCGACCGAAATGATGGAAAAATTTCGTTGACGTCGAAGGCGGGCGACGTTCGATCGTGATTATACGAAACGTCTCGTTCGAAGATGCTAATTTGTAGTAATACTCATCATTGCTAACATTTCGCACTTTTTAGACTTTGAAATTTGGCGCCTAGGTAGAGGTGTTGCCGGCCCTGCGCCGTCCACAGTCATATTTTTAGCAATTTTTGTAATTGAGTTTTCCCTGATCTTGAGCATATTTATTAACGGGTACATGTAGGGAGGGGATTAGGATTGATCATCTTCGAACGAGACGTTTCGTATAATCACGATCGGGCGATTGTAAAATTTTGCGAAGGACTGTGACCGTCGAGGCCAACCAGCAGTACCTCTAGTTGTGTCTATTTAACACCATTTCTAATACCAGCCACTGATAGTGCAGCATATTTTGTACTATATGCTGTGAACTGATTAGAGTAAGCGAGACAGGTAACGGAGGATAGATTCGAGGAAAATCTAGGGTTTTTGAGGTCCGCGGTGGTACAGTTGAGGCCTAAAGGCGAAATTTTATTGGCAGGAGACATCAACAGTAAATCGCCCACATGGGGCAGCAAAATCGAAAACAGTCGCGGGAGATTGTTTGAAGATTTTATATCTGAAAACAATCTAAACGTACTCAACCGCGGAGATGAACCTACATTCACAGGTCCAAACGGTAACAGCGTCATAGACATTACGCTCGCAAGTGACAGGCTGTGCTCAAACATAGCCGATTGGCACTTGCCAAGCGAGGACAGCCTATCCGATCATAAATACATAGGCTGGTCGATTGGTATTAAAAACAACGCTCCAGAATCCATCCGCGGATTCTGTACCAAAAGAGCAGATTGGTCTCTCTTTGCCGAGAAATTTCGATCTTACGCTGATGATGTATTCCCAAAATTAGAAAATTGTCAAACGCCTGATCAAGTGTCTGAATTCGTAGCTAGAATAAATAAGTCATTAATCGACGCAGCGCACGACGCGATTCCGGTTCGGAAAAAGTTCACCAACTCGGTCCCCTGGTGGACTACGCAACTCACTAAATTACGTAAAGAAAACAACAAATTACGTAGGAAATATCAACAAAGCACGGGCGAAAATCGTATACAAAGACGCGCAGATTATGACATTAAATGTCGCGAATATAAAGACAAAATCCTCAAGACCAAGGAAAAGAAATGGCAAGAGTTCTGCACTAGATCGGCTAATAAAGAACCCTGGGGCACAGTTTACAAGGTGCTTAGAGGGAAATATTCTTCAGTAGGCTATCTAACTAGCATCCAAATTAATAATAATCACCTCGATCTACGTGAGACCACCCGCGAACTCCTCAATACGTTCTTCCCAGAGGACGACATCAACGAAGACACAGAGTCTCACCGCGAAATTAGAATTACATCGAGAACCGGTATCGGAGGACCTGACGACAGGCCCTTCAAGGTACCGGAAATCAACCGAGTCATTAAATTCATGAGCAGTAGGAAAGCGCCAGGTATAGACGGCTTGACAGCGGATATAGTTCGCATCGCTTTTGAGAAAAACTCGTCCCTCTTCAGAAATATCTATAATAAATGTCTCGAAATAGTAGTCTTTCCAGCTTGCTGGAAAGAACAATTAGTCAAGACCGTCCCCAAACCAAACAAGAACGGAACAAGTGCACTTCAGACCTATCTGCCTACTCCCTGTAGCCGGTAAAATCCTAGATTCGCTCCTAATCACTAGATTGGAGCACCACTTGTCCCAAAATAAGCTACTCAACAACAATCAATTTGGCTTTCGTAAGGGAGTAGGAACCACAGACGCCATCAAAAAAGTAGTTACATTCGTCACAGAATGTAAATCGACGGATCACTATTGCGCGGCGGTCGCTCTGGACATCAGCGGCGCGTTCGACAACGCATGGTGGCCACTCATTATTGACAGACTTATTTCTAAGAAATGTCCAGACAACCTTATCAGACTAGCCAGAGACTACTTCAACAACAGGACAGCAATTATATCAGAGCCCAATATATACGTGGAAAAAGCTGTAGAAAAAGGTTGTCCGCAAGGATCCAAATCTGGTCCTGGCTTCTGGAAGATCCTGTACGATTCCATCTTCGATACAGATCTCCCGGAGGGTTGCGAGATAGTTGCTTATGCTGATGACACAATGCTATTAGCGAAATCCACCACGTATAAAGGGCTCAGAAACTCAGTAAATTGCGCGCTGGAGACACTTAGCGAATGGTCCGCCGAGACCAAACTTAAATTTAATGCGGCAAAAACAGAGGCAATTTTCTTCGGCAAAAAGCCTAACCAACAGAATCCAGTCTTCAAAATAGGTGGCAAATCAATTTACTGCTCTCCCTACATTAAATATCTGGGCATATATATTGATAGGTCACTCAGGCGTGCGGGAAAGCAAAGCAGATCGGTTTCAGATTTAGCGCCGCGTCAATGAAAGAGTGGGGTCTTGGTAGGTCGGCCATGTCCACTATTTATAAGGGAGCTGTCGAACCCTGTCTGCTGTACGGGGCACCGGTATGGTACAGCGCATGCGGAGTTCGAGAACGGAAAAAGCTCCTTGGTGTGCAACGCGTTTGCACACTAAGGGCCGCGAAAGCGTACAAAACCGTCTCGGGCAACGCTGCCTGCGTCATATCGGGGCTCTTGCCGGCAGACTTGCGAGCGGCAGATCTAACAAAGAAACATATGCTGCGCGAACTAAATGAGGTTGAGCTTAGAGAGGCCACGGGCCTCACAATCTCTCCGGACGAAATTGAATCTAGAGTATGCATTCAAGGGGTGGTGCACCCCGCGGAGATCGGGTTGATAAGATATACACAGGGTGAGGAAAATGCACAAGCTATTACGTTATTCACAGACGGCTCAAAGTGGGAACAGGGAGTCGGTGCGGCTTTCGCGGTGTACTCAGACGAAACTGAAATACACTGCGAGGGCTTGCGGCTCGCAGATCACTGCTCTATATTCCAGGCCGAATTAATCGCGGTAAACCGAGCGCTTGTGTATGTTAGAACCAACATCAACGACTTCGTCGGATGCTCCATCCTGTCTGATAGCAGATCCGTTCTAGAAGCTCTACAACACCTGTCAGCTCCCACGGAGCTGCTTTTGGAAACGTGGGAGATCGTGCGCGAGATAACGCAGCAAATAGAACTGCGCTGGCACTGGGTGCGAGCTCATAAAGGCTCAATCGGCAACGAGAGAGCAGATGCGTTGGCTAGACTGGCCTCGGGTATAGATCCTCCTCAGGAGCCAGGAACTCAGCTTCCTGTTATGTTTAATAAAGTATCCCACAGAGATGTGAGGAGCAGAATCTCTCTCTTCTTTTTCAGGAAATGGCAGGTACACTGGGAGAACACCCAAAACGGAAGCTGGACCAGGAATTTCATCCAATCGATCAAAGAGTGGATGGAAATGGACCTGGCCCTTTCACACCAAGCGGTCCAACTCATCACGGGACACGGGAACTTCAACTCCTACCTCCATCGCATTGGAAGGAGGGAGTCGCCGGCCTGCGGCTGTGGTGAAGTGGACTCCGTTGCCCATGTATTATTCAGCTGCCCGATGACCAGAGAATGGAGAGACCAGACAGAGATCGCCATGTTCAACGCCGGATGCACTTGGCCCAGAAGAGAAGAAGAAATCAAGGACACAGAGCTACAAAAGACCTGGTGTAAGACCTTCGACAGCTGCGCCCGACGCCTCACACGACTGGACCACGACCCTGATACCCCCGCCCCACAGAAGAAGCAAACCACCACGGACCCCACCAGACCCCCCAAGCCCTCCCCAGATTGCATATTCAATAAACATACTGGCGTCAATTTATTTTACCTACCCGATTTCTTTTAGGTTCTCTCTAGGCCACACCAAACGGCGATTTAAATGTATATAAGCTGTCACCATTCTGCACACCTTCCCCACCTACCTCCCTATCATACCCATCCTACCCCATCCCATTATCCCCCTCACCTTTCCCCATAGCTTAGGTTAGTTTAGGCTTAAGTTAGTTTAGGCCCCTTAGGTTAGTTTAGATAAACTTATGTTAGTAGCATGTTAGCCATTAGAAAAATTGGATTAAGATAACCGGCTCAGTGCGAAAGCGGAGAGCCGGCATTGTACTTACAAAATAAATAAAATAAGATGTGAACTGATTTGCATCAATGCCTGCTTTATACAGCAAGGATTTTTCGCAGTGATCAACTGTTTGAGAAGTTACGTTTTTTTATGGGTTGATGTTTGATATGAGTAATTTGTTCTTTTGTTCATTTCTTAGGTCTTTTGTCTTATTCAAGTGGTGAATTACTGAAATGTTAGCAATGACGAGGATTGCTACAAATTACCATCGAGAACGAGACATGTAGTATAATGTTACATTTTAATGTGGAATTTACTCCTGACGATAGAACAATTGTCTTATAGTCACCAGTTAATTCCACATGAAACATTAAGGGTTACACTGGACAAAACGAAAAAAATTGGACACGTAAAATTAGTAAGAATAACAGACATAGAAGTTTTTAGAGTTATTTCTACAACAAAAAGTAGTCCAGCTTCAGGTCTGTATGGAATAAATATTTTGACGATAGGATTGTCTTCCTTTCCTGCTTCTTCTTCTTCTGCGCGAATCGGTCTCTTAGGACCACGCGGAATCAACATTTATTGGCCTTGATGTTTGCCCAATAACTCTTCATGCGCAACGATTGAGCGAGTCTTCGTTGCTGCGACCAGACGTGTCTAGTAGGTCTTCACTTTTCTCCCTCAAAACCCCATGTATTAGTAATTTTTTTTAGTCTACCCGGAGGACATCGAAGCGCTGAAAACGATTTTCGTGTTTATTTCTCTCTAAAGTTACAAATAAACAAAATATATAGCTCTTCACTGTACACCAACTCGAATTTCCGGCAGATTTCAAGCTGTCATAATATTTGAACGGCTATCCACAGAGACTTCTAGTTTTCACCAATCGATTCAGCGACTCCAGATTAGCCAGAAAACATGTACAATGTTCCTCGAAGGCTTAGATTAGGGAAATACCAACGCGCCGGAAGGCCAGGTTTGCGGAATCGATGAAATGCGAGAAAATCGATTTTGCCAAAGTTTTATTTTTCGAATTACGGTAAAATTTAAAAACGTTCCTGAATGCATTTTTGCTGCCGAGCACAATTATTTTTCGCTAGCACCTTCCGTTCACTATCGCCTGCCAAAATTGCGTATATTTTAAGAAATTTCGGCGCACGAGTAGAGAAGCTTTCCGAACAATTTACACATCGACTTGTCCGTCTTGTTATACTCAAGCACGTGAGCCATTGAAGCTTTTGGAGCATCCTTTGGGGTCCTTTTTCCTTTGTTTTGTACCACCATACGAGTGAACCGTAGGTGATAATCGGTCTTACCACTGCTGTGTAAGACCATAGGACCATTTTTAGGTTTAAGTCCCCATGTTTTCCCAAAAAGCTTACGACAAATCCAAAAGACCGCTGTGGCTTTTGAGAGCGTTTTGCTCAGATGCGAGTTTCTTATCCAAGGTTACCCCTAGATATTATACCTCCTCGGAGAACTCTAACATCTAACCATCAATGCTCGGAGCTTTCAAGTTCAGCTACCTCTTTCTGGTAAAGGGGACCACTACTGTTTTGCTTGGGTTGACACTAAGGCCCTCCTTCTTGCTCCAACAGTTCATGATGTTAAGTGCACTCTGTGCAAGGTTCATTATTGTACTACCAAACTTACCCCTTATAATGATGAAGTTATGCAACATTAGTTATGCAACATCGTCTGCATAACCAATCGCCTTATACCCGTTCTTTGTTAACACATCTAGGAGATCATCAACGACCAAGCACCACAGCAGAGGCGATAACACCCCCCCTTGTGAGCAGCCTCTCTCTGTGGTTACCGTCCTCGTTGATCCCCCCAGTGCGGCGGTAATTTTGTCTTGAATCCACTCAATGATAGGGTCTTCGATCCCTTTGTTGGTGGCTGCATTCTTTATTGATAAACGGGTTGTGTTGTCAAACGCTCCCTCTATATCTATAAAGATACCACTGCAATTTCTTTGCAGTCCAGTGCTGCTTCCAATGTGGTCGTTAACTCGTGTAGAGCGTCAACTGTAGATTTTCCTGGCTGATAAGCGTATTGGTGCTTATGGAGAGGACTTCTTTTGAGAGGTCCGCACCGTAGTAGATTGTAGTAGATTGTAGATATGGTGGTGACGACTTGTACTGAGACCTTTATAGATCTATTGTACCCCACCCTCCTCCTCCAAGTGTTGGTGTACTTACCCATTTAGAGCGCCTCCTCTAAGCCTGATTCCTTTAGGAATCTCAGGATCTGGGTGGGATTCAAGGCCTGCAGCTCCTCTGTGTTCAAGCAGTGAGCCCCAAGGTACATCTGTCTCTTACGGAGTAATGCTCCGCAGTCTTTGAACAGATGTATGGGGGTTTCCTCTGCTGAGCCACAGAATCTGCATCCATCATCCTCCTCTAGGCCTAGGGCCTTGAGATGTTTCCTAAGTCTGCAGTGTCCCGTCAGGGCTCCTGTCAGAATTCTGAGCTTGTTCCTGCTTAGTTTCAGGCAAGCTTTAGTTCTCTTCTGGTTAAAAGATCCCAGCATCACTTTGGATTGCCTTAGCCCTGGAAGTTCTTCCCAGGTTTTCATCCATTTTCTTCTTATTTCTTCATCTAAACTTTTGCGGATGGTGTTCACGCTCATACCGCAAAAGGGTTCCGGACCTATAAAGGGGCTACTGGATCCCTTGTTTGCTAGGTGATCGGCTTCTTCGTTTCCGTCTATACCAGTGTGTCCTGGTACCCAGTATAGCGTTACTTTATTATCCCTGCCAAGCTTGTTCAGCTTCCCCACACAGTCCCATACCAGTTTGGATCTGATGGTGTATGAGCTAATGGCCTTGATGGCTGCTTGGCTATCTGACAGGATAGCAATTCGTTTTTTGCGGTACTTCCTGTCGAGGTTAAACTGTGCACATCTTTCGATTGCGTGTACCTCTGCTTGGAAGATACTTGGGGATGTTTCCATGGATTCGGAGTATCTGGTACGAGGTCCAAACACTCCTGCACCAGTGCCTTCCTTTGTCTTCGAACCATCTGTATACCACTTGATGGCATTTTGCTCTATGTGGTATGCTGAGGATTCGTCGCTCCAATCGGCTTTACTACTACACATTGCTGTGTAGTTTTTCTCGAAGTGGTATTTGCATACCATTTCGTCTTTTGGTACTTCCAGCCAGGGGATCTTGGCAGCGAGGCTGTTTCGGTCTCTGCTCCCGATTATTTTGCCTCTGCCCATTCCTTCCTTGCTGAACCTTACGATCGCCGATCTGGCGGCGCTCTCCACCACAAGGTGCAGCGGAGTCAGATCCAGCAGCAGCTCCAATGCTGCTGTCGGACACGACCCCATCGCCCCCGTGATGCAGACACACGCCAGTCTTTGAATCTTCTCAAGCTGTTTCCTCATAGAGGCCAGCTTGATTCTACTTCCCCACGCAACCGCCCCATAAGTGATTGCAGGTCTCACTATCATGGTGTACATCCATCGCAGGATAGTGGGGTTACAACCCCACGTTTTTCCTGCCAGATTTCTGCACACCATTAGGGCGCGTTTGGATTTACCTACCACTGCCTCAGCGTGTCTATTCCATAGGAGTTTGCTATCTAGTGTGATACCCAGATACCTTATCTCCTGTTGGTATTCTACTGCCTTCCCATCTATGAGTATGGGATGTAGGCAGTTTAGTTTTCTCCTTCTAGTAAATGGTATCACCGTGGTTTTGCTCGGGTTGAGTCTCAATCCCACTGTTTGACACCATCTACTAGTTACTTTGAGGCCTCTCTGAACAATTTCGCAGAGCGTTCCCTCAAATTTTCCTCTGGCCATTATGACGTCCGCACCGTATGTAATTGTCCACAATTTTTTCCATTGTTTTCAGGAGGAAGGAAGGGAGGCTAATTGGTCGGTAGCACTTTGCCAGGTCTTGAGGCCTGCGCCCTGCCTTAGGGATCAATATTCCTCTTTCCTTTCCAGCGGTATGTACGCCAGACGAAAGCAGGCCTTAAATATTTTAGCAATGCAGGGGGCTATGGTTTCGATCCCCTTCTGCAGCATTGCCGGGAAAATGCCATCGGGTCCGGCGGACTTAAATGGCTTAAAACTGTTCACAGCACATGCGATTATTTTAACAGTAAACATGGTTGTTGTCATGTTTTTGCAGATTTTGGTTGTGCGCTTCATCCGCGTTATCCCTTCACCAGTTATAGTTGATGTAGAGCCGGGAAAGTGCGTCTGCAGTAAAACGCTTAGATTTTCCTCTAAATCTTAGGTATACTTACCACTCGGTGTCTTAATAAGCCCGATTTAATTTGAGTGGTCCTTTGCCAAAAACCTTTTGCAGCCTTGCCGTTGGGGTCAATTGATCAATGCCCTCACAGAAGTAACGCCAGGTTTTCCTTTTTGACCTTCTCAATTCTTTATTGTAATCAGTAAGTGCTACTCTGTAGGCGTCCCAATTGCCTGTTCTTCTCGCAGCGTAGAAAGCTTTCCTGGCCGTCTTTCTCAGACGTCCTAGCACCTTGTTCCCCCAAGGAAGTAGATTCTCTGTGCCGAAAATGATTTCGTTGCCGTTTGCCGTTCTCGACAAAATTGAAAAAAACCGAAATATCCCATTTTTTTCGACCGAAATGATGGAAAAATTTAGTTTTCATCGACTTGTCCGTCTTGTTATACTCAAGCACGCGAGCCATTGAAGCTTTTGGAGCATCCTTTGGGGTCTTTTTTCCTTTGTTTTGTACCACCATACGAGTGAACCGTAGGTGATAATCGGTCTTACCACTGCTGTGTAAGACCATAGGACCATTTTTAGGTTTAAGTCCCCATGTTTTCCGAAAAAGCTTACGACAAATCCAAAAGACTGCTGTGGCTTTTGAGAGCGTTTTGCTCAGATACGAGTTCCAAGTGAGTTTCTTATCCAAGGTTACCCCTAGATATTATACCTCCTCGGAGAACTCTAACATCTGACCATCAATGCTCGGAGCTTTCAAGTTCAGCTACCTCTTTCTGGTAAAGGGGACCATTACTGTTCTGCTCAGGTTGACACTAAGGCCCTCCTTCTTGCTCCAACATTTCATGATGTTAAGTGCACTCTGTGCAAGGTTCTACCAAACTTACCCCTTATAATGATAGCAACATCGTCTGCATAACCAATCGCCTTATACCCGTTCTTTGTTAACACATCTAGGAGATCATCAACGACCAAGCACCACAGCAGAGGCGATAACACCCCCCCTTGTGAGCAGCCTCTCTCTGTGGTTACCGTCCTCGTTGATCCCCCCAGTGCGGCGGTAATTTTGTCTTGAATCCACTCAATGATAGGGTCTTCGATCCCTTTGTTGGTGGCTGCATTCTTTATTGATAAACGGGTTGTGTTGTCAAACGCTCCCTCTATATCTATAAAGATACCACTGCAATTTCTTTGCAGTCCAGTGCTGCTTCCAATGTGGTCGTTAGCTCCTGTAGAGCGTCAACTGTAGATTTTCCTGGCTGATAAGCGTATTGGTGCTTATGGAGAGGACTTCTTTTGAGAGGTCCGCACCGTATGTAATTGTCCACAATTTTTTCCATTGTTTTCAGGAGGAAGGAAGGGAGGCTAATTGGTCGGTAGCACTTTGCCAGGTCTTGAGGCCTGCGCCCTGCCTTAGGGATCAATATTCCTCTTTCCTTTCCAGCGGTATGTACGCCAGACGAAAGCAGGCCTTAAATATTTTAGCAATGCAGGGGGCTATGGTTTCGATCCCCTTCTGCAGCATTGCCGGGAAAATGCCATCGGGTCCGGCAGACTTAAATGGCTTAAAACTGTTCACAGCACATGGGATTTTTTTAACAGTAAACATGGTTGTTGTCATGTTTTTGCAGATTTTGGTTGTGCGCTTCATCCGCGTTATCCCTTCACCAGTTATAGTTGATGTAATGCCGGGAAAGGGCGTCTGCAGTAAAACGCTTAGATTTTTCTCTAAATCTTAGGTATACTTACCACTCGGTGTCTTAATAAGCCCGATTTCATTTGAGTGGTCCTTTGCCAAAAACCTTTTGCAGCCTTGCCGTTGGGGTCAATTGATCAATGCCCTCACAGAAGTAACGCCAGGTTTTCCTTTTTGACCTTCTCAATTCTTTATTGTAATCAGTAAGTGCTACTCTGTAGGCGTCCCAGTTGCCTGTTCTTCTCGCAGCGTAGAAAGCTTTCCTCGCCGTCTTTCTCAGACGTCCTAGCACTTTGTTCCCCCAAGGAAGTAGATTCTCTGTGCCGAAAATGATTTCGTTGCCGTTCTCGACAAAATTGAAAAAAACCGAAATATCCAATTTTTTTCGAAAAATTTAGTTTTTTGGAAAATTTTGTCGTGATTTTTTTTCGTCTACCCAAAGGAAATCGAAGCGCTGAAAACGATTTTCAAGTTTATTTTGCTCTAAAGTTACAAATAAACAAGATATATACTTTTTCGCTGTTATAAGTGAAGAAATAAAACCATGAAAACCAATTTTAATCAATGTAATTACTTTAAAGCTACATCCGATTTAAGGTTTAATAACTAATAAATATCACGGTTTCAACAAAACAAACAACTACAAAACAAACAAACAAAAATAATACTGTTTCACAATATCGACCGAACCCAGTCTACGTCTTCAAAGCACTCCAGCCCTTCTCCTGCCCCTGATGCGTCAGCACATGAGCATCGTGGTAATGCCTCAACACAAACTGTTTATTACAAAACCGACACCGGTAATCGTTCTTCTCCCTCTCGTGCGTCTTCTTATGCTTCGTCAAATTGTCGCTCCGCGAAAACGACTTATCGCAAATGTCGCACTGGAAATTCTTCTCCCCGCTGTGCGTCATCATGTGCCGCATCATGTGCTCCTTTCGCATAAAATTCTTCTTGCAGAAATCACACTTGAACGGCCTATGACCCGTGTGGAGCTTCTTATGCTGATAAACGTGTTCCCTCCGGTTGAAACTCTTGAAACAAATCGGACACTTGTAGTTCTTTGCACTGCCTGGGGCTTCCACCACCAAAGATTCCGATAAATTGACTGTTTTGATGCCTTGGTGAATAGTTTTGAGATTGACTAGTTGGTTCGGGACTAAAAGTTTTGGGTCGGGGATCGGGGTGAGGTTGAGCACTTGCCCGTCGGCGTTTACAGTGACTACCGTTTTAGGAGGCTCAAGAGGTTTGGGTGGAGGTTCTTGGGGTTGTGGAGTTTGTGGGTTCTTCGATGACGGCATTACTTTTATATACACCTGAAACAGTAATGGTTACATTTTCGTATATTTATTTTTAATCTTTGAACCTTTTTAGACTTGGTAAAGTCTGCACTGTATCTATAACTGTTATAGTAACTCGATAACATTCCTTCGGAAACATGAGCGTCGTTCTTGAAGCTGTACAAACTCTCGACAGCCTCCAAACACTTTGAACAAATAACCTTCGGCAAATCATCATCTTCTGTGACCTAAAACCGAACATTTAAAACCATCAAACATTCGAATAAGTGTTTGCTGTTACATTTAGGGAGAGCAGGTGTTGGATTTTGGTTTGCAGTTGTATTTTGCGGCCCTCCTCGAGGAAGATGTGGGTTTTGGGGTTGGGGAGGCTCGAGGCGCACAACCTGCACAATTCGTAGAAATCGACGCGTTTGTAGCCGCTCATTACGCCCCCCAATTGCCTTCCCACTAGCACAACACAAATCCACACTTTTTCATAATAAACAAACCGCTGTCAACCGCGAACGTCAACAAGAAACGCTAACTTCACACCGTTCAAATTAAATCGTTAATTTCGCATTAGAAACAATCAGGGTTTTAATAATCTGCAAGTATTTTAACTAAATTTACCGAATTTACGTTAAATCCCGTAAAAATTTCTTTAATTAACTCGTAAATTGAAGCAACTAATTTTCCATTCCTAGCTTCACTGGTTTCAATCATATGTTGTTATCTAACTTCAGTTAGTACTGTCATCATTTTGTGGCTTAAACAATCCAAATTCCATTTAACAAAAACTCGCGATAAAACCTGAAAAGTCAGCGGTAATGACTCACTGAGTCAACGCAATCAAATAAAACTATGCAGAGCACACAACAAACAATGCTTTTGCCACACGATTTCTAATGTCTTTTGCTATGGATTCGGGGGCCTTGCTGCCCCCAGAGGCGCTCGCGGGCAACAACTCCAGCAACGTCCTCAACGACTTGAAGATGGACTCGAACTTCCTGAAGCTCCTCGGCAGCCTCTTGTTCGCCATCGTCTGGGTCATCTACATCACCTACTACAACTCGAGGATTTTGGGCTACATCATCACCAAAGCCGCCAACCGCTTCCTCAGCAACAGCGAATACTTTCAAATTGGTAAAACAAAATTTATATTATCGTAACAGACAAATAACTTAAATTTTTTGAAGGTTCTTTTACGATAAACACACTTTCCGGCAAGATTATGTTCAGGGATCTCGTGTTTATAACACATGATTACACCATTAGGGTTCAAGATGGATACGTTATTTTCCGGTGGTGGAGGTCATACGTCCCCAAAGATGTCAGCGAAGGTAAAAACAATTCTTTTGTCTTTCGTTTAATCAGTGTTACCGTGTTTAAGATCTGTCGCATTCGGATACGAGACTATCAGTGGTTTTGAACGGGTTCGAGCTACATGTCTACAACCGTTCGCATCTCTATTCACTAGTTGAGAAGGTGTTTGGACTCGATCCTGGGATCTTTCCGGACAACAACAACGAGGAAAAGAACATGAACATTGAAAATATAGAAAGGTAAATTTATATTCTGCTCAGATGGTTGTTGCAAAATTTCTTTGTTTTTTTAGAACGGAACAGGAAGAAAAGAAGCAAAAACAGAGATCCGAAGCGGCCATGGCACGAACCTGGCGAGATTTAATCCCCGTAATCAAAATGGATATATCATCAGTAAGCAAAGCAATGTTTAATTTGCAAAGTTTTTAGCACAATTTATTTGCAGTGTCGATTGGTATTTGGTAATAAATTGGTTCCAACGACCCTCTCCGTGACCGTCGAAGAAAGCCATTTCGTCTATTCGACCAAGCCGGCGGTGAACACACTAGACCGCTTCATGCACTTCACCAAGTGCAAGGCGGAGAACGCCAGGGTGATGTTGGCCCCGAGTCCCAAATACACTGGAATGCTCGACGAACCTCCCCGATATATGGGTGAAGGATTCGTTCTCATGTCCACCAACGATCTTGAGCTTTATTTCTACATGGACGAGGCTGGTGTCGTTCCTGAAGAGCCTGTTACTGTCACTCTGGCCAATGGGGATGTTGTCGAGTCCAGTCCGCCCCAATGGGGCGTAGACATCAAATGCGGAAAAGGTTTCATATAGTTATACTTTGTAGATTAACAAATAAGGTCTAGATTATATAGACTATACTATGTCTATAAGCTATACTATGTCTATAAGCCTATACTATATATATATATATATATATATATATATATATATATATATATATATATATATAGCCTATACTATATTGTAGCTGTTGTTGTTCTTTGTTTAGGTACGGATTTTAGTTATGGGCCATGGGCGGATCGTCAACGGGAACACCTCTTCAAGTTCTTCTATCCGCAGGATTATTCGGCGATGAAGATGACGGAGGCGCCGCGACCGGGCGATAAGCGTCAGATGCAATCGTTCGACATCCGTCTCTCCATGCAGTGCGTCGCCACCATCGACATCCTCTTCTCGAAGAACAAGGAGACGAACGCGGTTCACGTGACGGTCGGCGCCGGCTCTTACCTGGAGATCACGATCCCTTGGGTGACGCTGCAGAACGGATACACCACGAAGATTACGGGGCAACTGTTGCATTTAGAAGCGACGACCAGTCTTCAGTATAGAGATTTAGTTGTTAGTGAGACTTTGGAGTTTTCGATTTTGTGTCATTATCCCATGGTTTGGAACGAGCATCAGCTGTGGGAGCTCAACATGACGGGCTGTAAAGCCTCCTTGAACATCCTCTTCACGCATAAGTGGTTCTTCCAGGACTTCATCAACGATTGGTCTTCGAAGCAACGTCCCGACATCCTCCACTTTGTCCCCTACACCTGGCAATTCCGCTTGACCCTCAAGCACTGCGAGATCATCACCCTGGTCAACCAGTACAACTGGGTCGACTGCAGCAGCGTCGGACAAAAGCAGCGTCTGGAGAACACCCAGATCGCCCTCTGCGCTCACTTCATGCATCTCTCGTTCAACCTGCCCTTCGACGAGTTCCTGCCCGACACGGTCGCCCTCAACTTCAGCATCCAAGGCGAAAGCATCGACTTGAGCCTCTTCATCCCCGAATTCCACACCAGTCGGAACGTCGTCGTCGCCTTGGAAAAGTACGCCAAGATACACTCCAAGGACGCCTCCGCCTCCAAGAAAACCGAAGCCATACCCAAGTGGAGGAATAACTGTCAAATACAGTAAGTTACAAACTAAATTCGATTCTCTTTTAATTGAGAGCTTCCATATGTTTTCCGACTAATTTTGGGACGCTGAATCGATACAGTGAGATTGTCCGCCGGAATTTCACGACTTTCCGAGATCTCGACTTGAGCGCCGAATTTTCTTAAAAATTTCTTCAATTCTTGCAGGCGATAGTGAACGGAAAGAGCTAGCGAAATATAATTTGCATATCTGTAATCAGCAGCAAAAATGCTTTTAGAAACGTTTTTAAATTTTGCTGTAACTAAAAAAATAACGATTTTGACTAAATCGATTTTCTCGTATTTCATCGTTTCCGCGGTTTAGACTCCCCGTGTCGATGGTATTTCTTAATTGAAAGCTTCCTAGGGAATATTATATACGTTCTCCGACTAATTTTGGGGCGCTGAATCGATTGGTGAAGACCAGGAGTCTCTGTGGTGATCCATTCAAAAGTTATGATATCGTGAAATCAGTCGGAAATGCGAGATGGTGTACAGCGAAAAAATATATGAAACTTGTTTATTTGTAACTTTAGAGCGAAATAAACTGGAAAACCGTTTTCAGCACTTCGATTTCCTTCTGGTAACCAAAAAAAAATCACGAAAAAATTTTCCAAAAAATTTTTCATCAAAAATTTTCCATCATTTCGTTCGAAAAATATGTGATTTTTCAGTTTTTTTCGATTTTCTCGAGAACGGTAAAAATCAGCGAAATCATTTTCGGCACACAGAAACTACACGACAAAACAAACAAGTCGATTTGTAAATTGTCGGGATAGATTCAATAATTCGTGGAGATATTTCAATCTGAAATTTACCCGATTCTCGATTTGCTAAGTAGATATCTCGGAAACGGTTGCAGATAATCAAAAACGGATTACGACATCGTTTTCAGAATGTCATTTTCCTGTTAATAAACTGAGATTGTCCGCCGGAAATTCACGACTTTCCGAGATCTCAACTAGAGCGCCGAATTTTCTTAAAAATTTCTTGAATTCTTGCAGTCGACAGTGAACGGAAAGAGCTAGCGAAATATAATTTGCATATCTGTAAATAGCAGCAAAAATGCTTTCAGAAACGTTTTTAAATTTTGCTGTAACTCAAAAAAAACGATTTTGACAAAATCGATTTTCTCGCATTTCGTCGTTTCCGCGGTCTCGACTCCCCGTGTCGATGATATTTCTTAACTGAAGGCTTTCTAGGGAATATTATATACGTTCTCCGACTAATTTTGGGGCGCTGAATCGATTGGTGAAGATCAGAAGTCTCTTTAATTTTTCGAACCTAATAAAAACCTAGTACTGCAAACATCGTAGCAGTCGTAGAAAATTTCTTCACGAAACTTTACTCCTCCAAATGCCTCAGAGAAACGTTAAAAGGCACTGAACGAACTGTCTGTAACATCAACTCAGAAGAAGTGCTTTCGGAAAACTAGGATACATTTAAAAAAATAGGAATGTCTCAATGTGCTTAAAGGCCAAGGTGTTCAATGCATGTATACTGTCTGTAATGATCTACGGGCTAGAAGCTACCACCTTGACAGAAAAGAGCGTCGAGAAATTAAGAACAACCCAACGAGCCATGGAACATGTACTGCTTGCAATATGCTTGAGGTACAAAGTCAAAAATGAAGTGGTACGCACTAGAACGGGCGTAACAGATGTAATGCAACGAGTGGCAAACCTCAAGTGGAGATGGGTAGGGCACGTCGCAAGGCAAGACTCAGACCGTTGGACAAATAGAGTTATACAGTGGAGACCACGCAGAACTAAAAGAAGCGCAGGGAGACCTCAGAAAAGATGGCCGGATGATGCTAAAAAACTAGTCGGTAAAAGATGGCACCAAGAAGCCCAAAACGGAAAAAAATGGAATAGATTTGGGGAGGTCTATGTCCAGCAGTGGACTTTGAAGAAGACAGAAACGCTTTTAAATTTTGCTGTAACTCAAAAAATAACAAAAAAAAATTCTCGCATTTCGTCGTTTCCGCGGTCTAGACTCCCCGTGTCGATGGTATTTCTTAACTGAAAGCTTGCTTGGCAATATTATATACGTTCTCCGACTAATTTTGGGACGCTGAATCGATTGGTGAATACTAGAAGTCTCTGTAGTGAGCCGTTCAAAAGTTATGACAGCGTAAAATCAGTCGGAAATGCGAGATGGTGTACAGAGAAAAAATATATAAAACTTGTTTATTTGCAACTTTATAGCGAAATAAACTGGAAACCCGTTTTCAGCACTGCGATTTCATTCTTTTAACCAAAAAAAAATCACGAAAAAAATTTCCAAAAAATTTTTCATCAAAAATTTTCCATCATTTCATTCGAAAAATATGTGATTTTTCAGTTTTTTTCGATTTTCTCGAGAACGGTAAAAAGCAGCGAAATCATTTTCGCCACACAGAAACTACATGACAAGACGAACAAGTCGATGTGTAAATTGTTGCGAAAAATTCAATAATTCGTGGAGATATTTCAAACTGAAATTTACCCGATTCTCGATTTACTAAGTAGATATCTCGGAAACGGTTGTAGATAATCAAAAACGGATTGCGACATCGTTTTCAGAAGGTCATTTCCCTATTAATACACTGAGATTGTCCACCGGAAATTCACGACCTTCCGAGATCTCGACTCGAGCGCCGAATTTTCTTAAAAATTTCTTCAATTCTTGCAGATGATAGTGAACGGAAAGAGCTAACGAAATATAGTTTGCATATTTGTAATCAGCAGGAAAAATGCTTTCAGAAACGTTTTTAAATTTTGCTGTAACTCAAAAAATAACGATTTTGACTAAATCGATTTTCTCGCATTTCGTCGTTTCCGCGGTCTAGACTCCTCGTGTCGATGGTATTTCTTAACTCAAAGCTTCCTATAGAATATTATATACTTTTTCCGACTAATTTTGGTACGCTGAATCGATTGGTGAAAACTATAAGTCTCTGTGATAAGCCGTTCAAAAGTTAGGACATCGTGATTTTTGCGGAAAATGCAAAAATCTAAAAACCTTAAGAAGTTTTAAATTTTATTTTTTTATAGATCAGGTTGGGTTGATTTCTGGTGGGTTCCAATCGGTGCCATCAGCATAGTGTACGAGTACCATCCTTGTCCGCCGGTTGGACCCGCGCCTCAAGCCGACATCTCGACGCCGGTCAAAGAGGAAATTTTGCTGTCGCCGATCCGCCCGCAGCACCAGAGGAAGCGAAAGCAAAGATCTCCCGTAAATATTTCGCCAATTCGGCTCAAACACGGATGTATCTGCAATCGTTTCAGGAAATGAAGAAATTCGATCCGACTACGCTGCAAGCCGACGTCGTGACTGTCGAGCTGGAGATCGGTCCTTCCGTCCTCTTGCTGTACGGCACTGCGTTGAGGAACTTCCTCAATTTCAAGGAGAATATCTTCGGCGAAGACCAAATGTTCACCGACATCCAACCCGGACACGCCGGACCCGACTCCTCCACCTCAGACCTCAAGACCGAAGACAGTTCCGCTAACCTCCCACTTGAACTCCGCGAGGATTTCGATCACAGATATTACAGACCGCTGGAAGTTGACGTTTCCATTATCATGCACGACATCCAAGGACATTTACTTAAAGTAAGATTTGACTTTTAACCTAGTCGATTTTATCCCATTTCTTTATAGAATTGTACGGAAAAGGATTCGGCTTGTCCGGTGATCCTCGTCGAACGTTTCGGTTTCGAGATGAAGAAACGTTACGACCAAACGGAATTGCAGCTGTTGTTGTCCCCCGCGATTCTTCTCGTCAGCGATACCGTCGGTCGTCCCAGCAAAGACCGACACTTGAACCAAGGCCGCTTAACACTTTCCTCCCTGCAAGTCCGCGGTCACGCCATGTTCTCCGACATAGGTCGGAGTTTAGACGAAGATACCATCGAATATTCTTGGAGTATTGAAGTCCAACTGGGCAAATTAAGCGGAAGATTGACGACTCCTCAACTTTACTCGTTGTTGGCTTGCTTGGAGACTCTGGTTTTGTTGCTGGCAGATTCGGAGAACGAGCTGTATTCGCCCAAGGACGACGCTTTGCTGTGTCAGCCGCAGGTGCAACCGCACACCACGAGTCCTCTTCAGAATTTGCCGCAGGCGCTGCAGCAGCTCTTGCAGCCGAAGAATCCCGCGCCTGCTAAAACCGTTCCCGCTGCCACTTCCGCTCCGAAATGCGTTAAGGTCGAGAAAAAAGAGAAGAAAGTCTCAGCTGACGACGCCATAGAGGACATCAACGATAGATCACACGATTTGAAGTATAAATTCACCAGGTTGACGGTGGACGCCGTGGACTTCTGGTTGGTGGAAAACGGAGCAGCTTTACAACTTTGGGTAAACCAATAATTAGTGGAGAAAAGACTTTTCATTTTGAACGTTTCAGGTCTCTCCAATAAGACTTTCCACTTGCAACTTGCACGGAAAACAAGTCGGATCCGGTTTGACTTGCGTAATCTACAGCATGTCTTTGCGGCAATGCGTTTGGCAACCCCAGAAATACAACCATTCAAAGTAACTTACCACCCAAATCTCATCTTCAAATTTATCCCAATTTTTATTTTTTATAGATCTGCTGATTACGCAGATCTTTGGTTGGAGGTCGGCACCGTGGACTTTGCACCACTCGTAATAGAATCCGCGATGTCGGCAGACTGCAAGGATTCCGACCTCCACGACGTCCAACAGAAGTTCCTCAAGACCCACGACGAGCGGCTCCAGAAGCTCTGGTTCCTTTGGCCCGACCTCAACAAATCCGCCGGTCAATGTGGATGCACTGGCGGCTGCCTCTTCTTCGGCAACAACTCCAACGGCCGAAGGTTCTTCAAACCCAGCAAAAAAGACTTGGAGGAGGGGATTAACGTTGCAGCGTTCAGAGTCAACGAACCCGGACAGGACCCGGCTTACGGGCAAAGTATTTTACACGAAGGAATGTTGATTTTCAGGACGCCCCCATATATAGTGGGAGAGATTTCTCTACAAGACCCTGGGGTTCGTTTACGCGTTCCTCCGCTATCGAAAATCCTCGACAGCCCTAAAATAACCTCGTCCCTTTGCGAGAGGAGATCAATCGACGCGGAGACTTCCAGTCCGCACAGTTTGAACGAGCGGAAAGTCAGCAGAAGATATTCCTCCACTTCCATCCGCAGCGGACAACATCTCCAGCAAGTTCAAATCCAACGCGACGTTCCCTACGCCCGACTGAACGACGCCGGCGCCATTAACAAACTCGACAGCGACTCCAAACTACACAAACCCGACAAGGGCAAACTCTGCGTCAACTCCGAGGACGACGACGAGTGCATGCCCAAAAACAGCGCCTCCGACAGCAAACTCGCCGTCGACTATTTCAACGCCCCCAACAAACCCGACCCCTCCATAGACGCCTCCGATTCCCAACACTCTCTCCGCAGACGCCTCTCCGAAGAACAGCTCCAAAAGGAGGTACAAAGAACCATCTCCATGTCTTCCGAAAACCACTCAGAAGCCTTCTTCTCCGCCGACGAGGACATTCACATCAACTCCAGGAGCTCCAGCTTGAGAAACTCCATGCTCAGCTCCAATGGAACCCTAACAAGACAGGATAGTACAGACAGTGGACACACGTAAGATTTTTATAAGTGTCCTGAGTGATTCATGAATGCATTTTTATAGTAAGAAGAAATTTAGTAGTGAGTTGAGTATTTCGGGCGGTCAAGGTCACCGGTCGTCGACGGCTTCTTCAGCGCCTACTCCATCAATCCCGCCGGAGACCACTCGTCTTCGACTCTCGACCCACCGCAGCGACCACGAGATCCATACGCCCGAACATCGCACCAGTTTCCGCCCACACGACGACTCTCACCGCAACGTGCACGGCCTGGTTACCCCGCAAAGACACCCCAGCAGCCTAAGGAACCCCTCCCCGCGTTTGCCGATGAGGGAATCGCCTCAAATATCCGACGTGCACAACGACGGCGACAGTTCTGATAGCTATAGTAGTACCAGTTACGTCAGTGCTGTTGGGAGTCAAGAAGATTTCACGTTGGTGGATCTGCACATGCAGGTGAACAGGTTGATCGTGGATTCGCCGATGTTGATGTCGAGCTACGTGAGTCATCTGAACCAGGCGCGTTGTCTGAACTGGGGTCAGCAGAGCGGGGCTCACCGTCCCGTGGACTACGACTCGTTCTCCGTGCCGCTGTTCCAAAAGGACGACGACGACAAGCTCGTCTACGTTGGCGGGAGGTTCGTGCCGCAGATGGAAACCGTCGCCGAGGGCGTCACCTCGCTCAAGATGGTTCCGCGCCTCGAAAATTCCAACAAAACTCCCACCAACGGCAACAGCGCCTTCACCTTCGATGACGAACACCAATCCGAACTTTATGCAGGTAATAATAAACAGAATTGATAGAATATTGGGTTATAAACTGTTTTCTTATTGGTAGATTCAATACATGAGGAGGAGCTACTGGGTTCGCAAAGCGACGCCGGTTGCAGAACGTCGCTGATCATCAAACTAAAAGGTGATCTGGACATCATGATTAGTCCGTTGCTTCTTGAATCCTTACAGAGGTGAAACTGTTGGTATACCGGTGAGGTGTATTTTTTACGAACGTGATTGTTGTAGGTTTGTGGATGCGTTGACGCCAACGGTGGCGAATCTGCATCCGTTGACGGTGGTGAACCACCTGCACGCGTGTTGTATCGGACAGGTGGAGACGGCGAACGTGCTGAAGACGACGGAAAACATCGCGCTGTTGAGTCAGCCGCAGGAGGGCAACGACGAAAAGGAGTTTTTCGGGATCTATGAGGAGACGATCAAGAAGCAACTGCAGGCGGCCGTTGTGTTGCCGAAGGTCAATATAACTCTCCTACAGGCTTCGATCGTGGAGGAAATCATCAGTTTCTCCGCGTTGGACAACATCAAAGATTTGACTTGCGTTTCGATGTTCTCCGTGTCTTTCGACAACATCACCACTAAGTTTCATCTGGACCGACAGGCCAACGAAATCTTGCAGAAGTTTTACCGGCCGGCCGTGGTACCCAGTGATGGGAAGAAGGGCAAAAAACACTTTTTGAGTCTGCACAGCACCACGAATGCCGATATAATCCGCGGAGAACCCGTCTACATCCAAAGCTGCGAGAAGCAGCAACAGCAGCTCGTCGTCAGCTTAACCGTGGGCAAAATCCACGCACAACTCAGGAGACTAAGAAACGAAAGTTCAATATTAGACGACGCCGTGATAACAGCTATCCCCACCTACTGCTCCAAAGTCCTGTTCAGTTCTTCGCGAATCCGTCCGCAAACTCGCGGAATCGATTACTACCTCGACTCCAACGAAGGTGTCAGCGATTCGGTGGAGGCCGGCGCCGAAGACGAAGACCGCCTGGGTTTCATCATGTTCGAGAGCGGACTCGAAGGAGTTTCCTTGAAGATCGTTAAAAAATCGTGCGAGGAGCAGTCGGAGCAGGCGGTTGAGCTGGAGGAGGTCAAGGACGAGGAGGAAAAAGCCACCCCGAAGACGTCCAAGAAAGCGAAGGAGGACGAAGGCAAGGAACTGACGGTTAGCAAGGACGGCGGTAACGTCAGCAGCTGCATCATCGAGCTCAAAGTCGTTTGGTTCAATTTCGCCGCACCTCCCAAAACCCCTATTACAAGAAAGATTGATTACACAAGGTTTGCAAAATGAGAAAATAATTAAGACTGTATATAACTCAAATTCAATTGTAGATTGGATTGGAACCTCTTGTCCACCGCGTCGCCGGCGATCAACGCCTGGATGAACCCCAGCAATCGCCTGGCTATCAGGGTTGTCCACATGGTCAGATCCATGTACCGGCGAAGCACAGCCACCGTAGCCTGTCTTATGACCGACGCCTTGGACCAACCCAGTCTACACAACACCACTAAGGTAGTCAAATATAAAGCTGTGTGAGATAAATACGCCATAACGGCCGCATTATTTGGTTTTAAAGACCATTAGTATAAAGAGGAATAAGATAACTATGCGAATCACGCCACGTTGGCGTCATTAATTTTTCGTTAAATATATACGCTAACGCGTCACATTGGTGCTCACCCCGTATATATACATTTATTTTTTTGTTTTAGAGTCGTTACGGGAAGTTGACACCTCTGTCGAAAACGCTCCACGAGGATCCGAGTTGTCGGCTGTGCGCGATCTTGCATAATTATTATCTGCAGGCGGAATCCGGATCCGTGGAGGGCAACCTGAGGGAGTCGGAGCTTCCGCAGTTGTTCACGTTGCGACAGGGCGTGATCGCGCTGAGTCGCCAGTGGAAGAGCCGGCTGCACACGCCGCTCATGAACCAGTGCGACACGAAATCGAAGATGAAGCCGCTGAATCTGATGTACACCATTCCCACCGTTGAGGAGGTAACGTTTGTACTGTGCTTGTCTTAGATGGAACGAGTTGTAAATTGATGTGTAGGTTTGGACCAGTGTCTGCCAAAGGTACGACCAGTGTCTGCCAAAGGTAAGACCAGTGTCTGCCAAAGGTGAGACCAGTGTCTTCCAAAGGTAAGACCAGTGTCTACCAAAGGTAAGACTAGTGTCTGCCAAAGGAAAGACCAGTGTCTGCCACACATAACTTAAGATTTTTTGGCGCGATTGTTTTTTTCAATTCCAATAAGGGGAACCCTTTAGGGGATGATTATTTCCCTCATGTTTTTTTTTTGTTTTTTTTTTTATTGTTTTATATATTTTTGCATTCAGATAAGGCCGCGTCGCCTGTGCGAAATCTCCGTGATCGACGAAAGTAAGAAATATTTTTTGCAACATATCAACAGAAAATCGAAATATCGCTTAAACGCAAAGTCCACGTTTAGACTTAGTCCAAGCTTAAGTTAATAAATTCATCTGGGCGGGACATTTCTTTGTGTAAATAACAAATCTTACTTTCTTTCTGTGCTCATACTAAAACACTTTCCCAAATTTGACATAATAATAATATGTGGTGGCATCACTGTGTGTTGGGTGCAGGTCTATCTCACCGACGGCGAGGGCAGCGGCAACGAAGACCACGACATTACCGACGATCACGCCCAATTGCTCCATTCCGGCATTATTTTAAAACCCCAAAAGAACGTCTCCGGTATGTACAAAGAACCACACATAGCTCCCCCATCCCCCACCGAGATATTCTAACCGGCTTTATTAGCGAACCGCTTCTTTATTTTGTGTATAACACTCTCACAATCTCATCAGAAACCAGTCGCGAACGACTGGGAACACTTGTCATGAACTTGTTTCTTTTGGTTTAGGCAAGGATGGGTCCAACACTTCCCCCAAATTGGCCGTTTACGATAACAGCGCGCTCTTATCGCCCTCTACTGGACAGGTCCCCTTCGCACCGGAGAGCGCCCTCACCTCACCGAGTCCTCCAGGTACACTTTCACACCCTCAAATTACCTTCCAGCTCTCTTTGTTTTGTTTTTGTCTTAACGGCACTGGTCAAACACTAGTTTTGCAGAGATAGCTTTTTTGTATACTAAAACCACCTAAAACCGACTTTTCCATTACAAGCCGCGGCTTATTAGAGCCTTACTAAAAAAGTGTTTTAGAACTGCGGGTTATAATGTAATGCGGCTTATAGGCTTGTAGAAATTACATTTCTTAGAGCATGGGATTTTATAAGCCGCGGTTTATTAAATCGCGTGCAAATGAAAAAACGGAAAATATTGATTATCTTGTAAGTAATCTGAAGACTAATAATAAGATAGACTGTAGGTATGATTTGCGAATTGTTATGAGCGCCAGATAAAATCAAGTTGAAGTGCGGATACGGACCGGATCTTTTCAGTATCTTGTGAGTAATTTGAAGTCTAATATTAAGATACACTGTAGGTCAGATTTGAGAATTGTTACGACCGTCGGATAAAATTAAGTTGAAGGGCGGATCCGGCCCGCGGGTTCACGGGCCGGATCTTGTCAGTTTCTTGTAAGTAATTTCAAGACTAATATTAAGATAGACCTGTAGGTAAGATTTGAGAATAGTTACGAGCGCCGGATAAAATCAAGTTGAAGGGCGCATCCGGCTCGCGGACCCGCAGGCTGGATCTTGTGAGAATCTTGTGAGTAATTTGAATAGTAATATTAGGATAGATTGTAGGTAAGATTTGAGAATTGTTACGAGCGCCGGATAAAATCAAGTTGAAGCCCGCCGGGCCGGATCCGCCCTTCAACTTAATTTTATCCGACGGTCGTAACAATTCTCAAATCTGACCTACAGTCTATCTTAATATTAGACTTCAAATTACTCACAAGATACTGAAAAGATGCGGCCCGTGGACCCGCGGGCCGTATCCGCCCTTCAACTTGATTTTATCCGGCGCTCGTAACAATTCTCAAATGTCATTATACATGTCTTTCAGCTTGATCAATCTTCACTTGACAATCTTCAGGGAAACTCTTTCGAGTCCGCTATCGAACATGATGAAGCCCAGGCGGTCTTCGTCTTCTGCGCCGGCTTTGAGTGAATCGCTGACGTATAAAATCGCTTTGTTGGAGTCGAGGTAGTAGTCGAATCCGCGAGTTTGCGGACGGATTCGCGAAGAACTGAACAAGACTTAGGAGCAGTAGGTGGGGATTGCTGTTATCACGGCGTCGTCTAATATTGAACTTTCGTTTCTTAGTCTTCTGAGTTGTGCGTGTATTTTGCCCACGGTTAAGCTGACGACGAGCTGTTGTTGCTGCTTCTCGCAGCTCTGAATGTAGACGGGTTCTCTGCGGATTATATCGGCATTTGTGGTGCAGTGCAGACTCAAAAGTGTTTTTTGCCCTTCTTCCCGTCACTGGGGACCACAGCCGGCCGGTAAAACTTCTGCAAGATTTCGTTGGACTGTCCGTCCAGATGAAACTTGGTGGTGATGTTGTCGAAAGACACGGAGAACATCGAAACGCAAGTCAAATCTTTGATGTTGTCCAACGCGGAGAAACTGATGATTTCCTCCACGATCGAAGCCTGTAGGAGAGTTATATTGACCTTCGGCAACACAACCGCCGCCTGCAGTTGCTTCTTGACCGTTTCCTCATAAATCCCGAAAAACTCTTTTTCGTCGTTGCCCTCCCGCGGCTGACTCAACAGCGCGATGTTTTCCGTCGTCTTCAGCACGTTCGCCGTCTCCACCTGTCCGATACAACACGCGTACAGGTGGTTCACCACCGTCAACGGATGCAGATTCGCCACCCTTGGCGTCAACGCATCCACAAACCTACAACAATCACGTTTGTAAAAAATTACACCTCACCGGTGTATCAACAGTTTCATCTCTGTAAGGATTCAAGAAGCAACGGACTGATCATGATGTCCAGATCACCTTTGAGTTTGATGATCGGCGACGTTCTGCAACCGGCGTCGTTTTAGAAACCCATTAGCTCCTCCTCATGTATTGAATCTACCAATAAGAAAACAGTTGAAAACCCAATATTCTATCAATTCTGTTTAGTATTACCTGGATAAAGTTCGGATTGGTGTTCGTCGTCGAAGGTGAAGGCGCTGTTGCCGTTGGTGAGTAATTTCAAGGACTATTGAGGGAGTGGGTGGGAGTTTTGTTTGAATTTTCGAGGCGTGGAACCATCTTGAGCGAGGTGACGCCCTCGGCGACGGTTTCCATCTGCGGCACGAAACTCCCGCCGAAGTAGACGAGCTTGTCGTCGTCGTCCTTTTAGACCAGCGGCACGGAGAACGAGTCGTAGTCGACGGGATGGTGAGCCCCGCTCTGCTGACCCCAGTTCAGACAACGCGCCTGGTTCAGATAACTCACGTAGCTCGACATCAACATCGGCGAATCCACAATCAACCTGTTCACCTGCATGTGCAGATCCACCGGCGTGAAATCTTCTTGACTCCCAATAGCACTGACGTAACTGGTACTACTATAACTTGCAGAACTGTCGCCGTCATTGTGCCCGTCGGATATTTGAGGCGATTATAAACGCGGAGAGAGGTTCCTCAGGCTACTGGGGTGTCTTTGTAGGGTGACCAGTCCGTGCACGTTGCGGTGAGAGTTGTCGTGTGGGCGGAAACTGGTGCGATGTTCGGGCGTGTGAATCTCGTGGTCGCTGCGGTGAGTCGAGAGTCTAAGAAGAGTGGTCTCCGTCAGGATTGACGGAGTCGGCGCCGAAGAAACCGTCGACTACCGGTGCCCTTGACCTCCCGAAATACTCAACTCCCTACTAAATTTCTTCATACTATAAAAATGCATTCATGAATCAGTCAGTCACTTATCAGGACACACACGCGAGATTAAAATCTTACGTGTGTCCACTATCTGTACTATCCTGTCTTGTTAGGGTTCCATTGGAGCTGAGCATGGAGTTTCTCAAGCTGGAGCTTCTTGAGTTGATGTGAATGTCCTCGTCGGTGGAGAAGAAGGCTTTTGAGTGTTCCTCGGAGGACATGGAGATGGTTCTTCGTACCTCCTTTTGGAGCTGTTCTTCAGATAGCCGTCTGCGGAGAGAGTGTTGGGAATCGGAGGCGTCTATGGAGGGGTCGGGTTTGTTGGGGGCGTTGAAGTAGTCGTCGGCGAGTTTGCTGTCGGAGGCGCTGTTCTTGGGCACGCACTCGTCGTCGTCCTCAGAGTTGACGCAGAGTTTGCCCTTGTCGGGTTTGTGGAGTTTGGAGTCGCTGTCCAGTTTGTTGATGGCGCCGGCGTCGTCTAGTCTGGGGTAGGGAACATCGCGTTGAATTTGAACTTGCTGCAGGTGTTGTCCGCTGCGGGTGGAAGTCGAGGTATACCTTCTGCTGACTTTCCGCTCGTCCAAACTGTGCGGGCTGGAAGTCTCCGCGTCGATTGATCTCCTCTCGCAAAGGGACAAAGTTATTTTAGGGCTGTCGAGGATTTTCGACGGCGGAGGAACGCGTAAACGGACTCCAGGATCTTGTAAAGAAATCTCTCCCACTATATACGGAGGCGTCCTGAAGATCAACATTCCTTCGTGTAAAATACTTTACCCGTAAGCTGGGTCCTGCCCGGGTTTGTTAGCTCCGAACGCCGCAACGTTAATCCCCTCTTCCAAGTCTTTTTTGCTGGGTTTGAAGAACCTTCGGCCGTTGGAGTTGTTGAAGAAGAAGAGGCAGCCGCCAGTGCATCCGCATTGACTGGCGGATTTGTTCAGGTCGGGCCAGAGTCTCTGGAGCCGCTCGTCGTGGGTATTGAGGAACTTCTCTGTTGGACGTCGTGGAGATCGGAATCCTTGCAGTCTGCCGACATCGCGGATTCTAATACGAGTGGTGCAAAGGTTACGGTGCCGACCTCCAACCAAAGATTTGCGTAATCAGCAGATCTACAAAAAATAAAAATTTGGATAAATTTGAAGATGAGATTTGGGTGGTAAGTTGCTTTGAATGGTTGTATTTTTGGGGTTGCCAAACGCATTGCCACAAAGACATGCTGTAGATTACGCAAGTCAAACCGGATCCACCTTGTTTGTTAGTGAAAGTTACAAGTGGAAAGCCTTATTGGAGACACCTGAAATGTTCAAAATTATAAGTCTTTTCTCTACCAATTATTCATTTACCCAAAGTTGTAAAGCTGCTCCGTTTTCTACCAGCAAGAAATCCACGGCGTCCACCATCAACCTGGTGAATTGATACTTCAAATCGTGTGATCTATCGTTGACGGCGTCCTCAGCTGAGACCTTCTTCTCTTTTTTCTCGACCTTAACGCACTTCGGATCGGAAGTGGCAGCGCGAACAGTTTTAGCAGGCGCGGGATTATTCGGCTGCAAGAGCTGTTGCAGCGCCTGCGGCAAATTCTGAAGAGGACTCGTGGTGTGCGGTTGCACTTGCGGCTGACACAACAAAGCGTCGTCCTTGGGCGAATACAGCTCGTTCTCCGAATCCGCCAGCAACAAAACCAGAGTCTCCAAGCACGCCAACAACGAGTACAGTTGAGGAGTCGTCAATCTTCCGCTTAATTTGCTCAGTTGGACTTCAATACTCCAAGAATACTCGATGGTATCTTCGTCTAAACTCCGATCTATGTCGGAGAACATGGCGTGACCGCTGACTTGCAGGGAGGAAAGTGTTAAACGGCCTTGGTCCAAGTGGCGGTCTTTGCTGGGACGACCGACGGTATCGCTGACGAGAAGAATCGCAGATGACGTACGTAGCTCGACATCAACATCGGCGAATCCACGATCAACCTGTGGACGGGTTCCTGAGCTTGCTGGGGTGTCTTTGCCGGGTAACCAGGCCGTGCACGTTGCGGTGGGAGTCTTTGTGTAGGCGGACCCGCGGGCCGGATCCGCCCTTCCACTTGATTTTATCCGGCGCTCGTAACAATGCTCAAATCTTACCTAGAGTCTATCTTAATATTAGTCTTCAAATTACTCACAAGAACCGGCCCGCAGACCGGATCCGCCCTTCAACTTGATTTTATTGGGCGCTCGTAACAATTCTCAAACTTCATTATACATGACCGTGTGTGTAGAGTAGGCTCCGACTTCAAGATTTCATCCGGGCTAGGCTTTTAATGTTCCAGCGATGCTAGAGATGTGAAAATGTGTGTTTAAATTCTTTAAAAATCGTTCATTTATCGACAAAATTGTCATTTTTTTCGTGTTGACGCCAGAAATGTATCATCGACTTAACTTCAGGAATCACAGAAAGATGGTACGCGTGGCTTATAAATGGGCGTGGCTTAAAAGAGCATATAACCTCAAATACACAAGTTATTTTATAAGCCGCGGCTTTTAATTAGTTCGGCTTCTAATGGAAAAACAGGTTAATATATGCATACTTTTATGAACCTTCTGAGTTCTCAGTTTAATTTCATTTCTTATTCGTCTCATTCGTGTGAGATGAGAATGATTTGGTGGACCAGTGCAAAATGCGTTCCTGCTTATCAATTTTGTGCTTTTTCTTTTCCGGGGGCTTGTTTTCGCAGGGGTCGGGACTAAGAAGCGCAGAAAGAGCTTGCACCAGGTGCCTCCCAGCAGTAGAACCAGCGTAGTGCTCTGTAATGCCAACCCCGCAATTTTCCTCGGCAAAAAAAATCCAGACGATGTCGTTCCTCCGTACTGTAAGGCCAACTCCTTTGATACTCGGTCATGCCATAAGTAATGCGTATAATATGCCTAGTTGGACTAGTCGGTATAGATTGAACAATTTGAGCGATCTTTAAGTTGTCGTCTAAGCGTATAATATTTAGTTTTTCCTTTGTTAAGACTTAAAAACAAATAGACCTTTTCATACTTGAATTTTTTTGTGCGCATGCGTCAATTTTTCGGGCACTTTTTTGACGTATAATTAGTGAAAATAACAAAATGTGCCCGAAACTTTCATATTGCCGCCTTTTCAATATTGCGCATACGCTTAATTAACCTTAAAAAGGTCGATTTGCATGAAAATTGCCTAAAATATAATTAAATATATGCGTTATAAACTAATCTAGTTCTTATTGCAAAACCTCAATTGGACTAGTTAGTATAAATTAAACAATTTGAGCAAAATTTAAATTGTCGACTGAGCGCATAATTTTAAGTTTTTCCTTTGAAACTTTAAAACCAATTGGAAAATTTGCATGCAAATTGTCAAAACTATAACTAAATATATGCGCTATAAACTAAAAATAGTTTTTCCTTTGTAACTTTGTAGTTTAGCCTGAATCTTAAAACGCATTACTTATGGACCACCCGTAAAAACAAACCAAAAACCCGCTTTTGTCAATGTTTCTCACCGCCAATTCTTATTTAGGTTACGGCGCGTTGCGTGAAGACCGACCGCAAGCGAACCTGGGCTCTGACCCCAGCGTCGCGACGCACTCCTCCCCGGACCTGCCGTCCAGCCCGCTGCACCACCGGAACGATTCCAGCGAGGATTTGTACTCGTGGATGGCGAAACAGAACGACGAGGGCGTGCTCAAGGGATACATGGAGTCGAAGATAAATACCTTGCAGACGGAATCGACGGAAGACGACCAAGACCGCGATCCGATCGGTCAGAACGGCGTGAACCTGTACGCGATTCAGGATTCCGTTCGGTTCGAGGACGCCAACATCATCTTCCAGCCGCTGCTCTCCAGTCTGGGCGTCATGCCGCAACAGCTCAGGTTGGCCTCCGCCAACGAATCCAGTAAGAAATCTCTCATTAACAAACAAATCAAATCAACTGTCAGGTACTTAAAAATGACCACAAAAAAAGGTCACAAAATATGTCACAATAGGTATCCTATGTTGTCATAAATGGCAAGTTGTCATAATAGACCTTTTCATAGTAGAAATTTCCGCCATGTTATACGTTAAAAAGTGCCCGAACTTTTTGACTTTTAAATATGTGCGCGATACTTTCATATTCCCGCCTATTAAACTAGGCGGATGCGCATGCGCTGAACTAACCTAAAAAAGGTCTATTGGCATATTATTGTTGTCATAAATGACAAAATGTCGTAAATGACAAAATGTCATAAATGACACTTATTTTTTTTAAATGTCATTCAAGTTTAATGTTTTTAATGACAGCTATGTTTTAATTTTTGTACGAACTGTTACAGTTTCTTTTCAGCCTTTCCGTTTTATCAAAAACTGTTTCGCATACACGACGTTTCATTTTCATCCATCATCGTTTATGATTTCCTCGTATTATTGCATTATTAGTGATTAGAACTTTTTGCATATATTTTGCGTAGTCGAGCTTTCTTCCACAGTTTGAACTAGAGATATTTGTATGAACCCCCACCCACAAAACTGACATTTTGACGCTTATCAATCAATCTTGACGTTTGACCCTTTTTGACATTCCAGCTAATAACGACGTGACGTCTTTGGACGCACTGGGTTCGAACCTGTCGCTCGTCGGCAACATGGAGACGATGCGCATCGACATCGTCGTCTCCGAACACGGCAAGAAGAAAGGCAAGCACAAGAGCAAAGCCAGATTGTTCCACGATTTAAATACTGGTAACGAATACTCTTGTCTTCAAATGGATTGTCTAATAGCATAGTTGTTGCAGATGATTGTCCGGCGTTCGTTTGCGAGAAGATTTCGGTCGAGCTGGAAATTGACAGAATGACGGATATGGCCGTCAACGACATGATCAAGACACGGAATATCCTTTACATATCTAGAGGACAACTGAAGAACCACACCAGCACCGTTATCAACTTTAACATTGGTAATTATATAAGACTAGCTATAGCCCGCGGCTTAGACCAAGTTTACCAAATATTAATTATCTTGTGAGTAAAGGCCGATTATCATATACGCGACACTTCGCGACGTCACGCGACATCGACAGTCAAATAATAATTACATTGTTTTAAATGGGGACGTTCTCACTATGGCTACGCGAAGTGTCCATTTGAAGGTCCATTCTGATATACGCGACACTCAGCTACGCGACGTCACGCGACATCGTTTGTCAAATAATGATTACATTGTTTTAAATGGGCACGTTCTCACTATGGCTACGCGACGTGCCCATTTAAAAGCCGATTGTAATATATACGCGACACTCAGCTACGCGACGTCACGCGACATTGCCTGTCAAATAATGATTACATTGTTTTAAATGGGCACGGTATCACTATGGCTACTTGACATGTCCATTTAAAGGCCCATTCTTATATACGCGACACTCAGCTACGCGACGTCACGTGACATCGCCTGTCAAATAATGATTACATTGTTTTAAATGGGCACGTTCTCACTATAGCTACGCGACGTGCCCATTTATAAGCCGTTTCTTATATTCGCGACACTCAACTACGCGATCTAGCGCGTCAAATAATGATTACATTGTTTTGAATGGGCGCGTTCTCACTATGGCTACGCGACGTGCCCATTTAAAGATCGATTCTTATATATGCGACACTCCGCTACGCGACGTCACGCGACATCGGCTGTCAAGTAATGATTACGTTGTTTTAAATGGGCACGTTCTCACTATGGCTACGCGACGTGCCCATTTAAAACAATGTAATCACTATTTGACAGGCCATGTCGCATGACGTCGCGTAGCCGACAGTCGCGTATATGGAAATCGACCTTAATGCAGCTGCGGCGACAGGTACAGCGACTACGACAACTACAGCGACCGCGACAGCTACAGCGACAGTATTAAAGCCGATTCTCATATACGCGACACTCAGCTACGACGTGCCCATTTAAAAGTCGATTGTAATATATACGCGACACTCATCTACGCGACGTCACGCGACATCGCCTGTCAAATAATGATTACGTTGTTTTAAATGGGTACGTTCTCACTATGGCTACGCGACGTGCCCATTTATAAGCCGTTTCTTATATTCGCGATACTCAGCTACGCGATCTAGCGCATCAAATAATGATTACATTGTTTTGAATGGGCACGTTCTCACTATGGCTACGCGACGTGCCCATTTAAAAGTCGATTGTAATATATACGCGACACTCAGCTACGCGACGTCACGCGACATCGCCTGTCAAATAATGATTACGTTGTTTTAAATGGGTACGTTCTCACTATGGCTACGCGACGTGCCCATTTATAAGCCGTTTCTTATATTCGCGACACTCAGCTACGCGATCTAGCGCGTCAAATAATGATTACATTGTTTTGAATGGGCACGTTCTCACTATGGCTACGCGACGTGCCCATTTAAAAGTCGATTGTAATATATACGCGACACTCAGCTACGCGACGTCACGCGACATCGCCTGTCAAATAATGATTACGTTGTTTTAAATGGGTACGTTCTCACTATGGCTACGCGACGTGCCCATTTAAAACAATGTAATCATTATTTGACAGGCGATGTTGCACGACGTCGCGTAGCTGTGTGTCGCGCATATGGGAATCGACCTTAATCTGAATACATTTCTGTTTCAATTTGTCTGTTGCAGGTGTGCGAAATATTTCGCAGAGGGTAAACATGCCGCTTCTGCGGTTGCTCCACCAAATCAGCAACATGTACCAGAACGTCAAAGACACCCAAAACGAGCTTAGGGAACAACAACCTGTCGAAATCAGAAGACCCAAGACCAGCGCCAGCGACCACGTCGACATCAAAAACCACTCTACATCAGGTTAATACAAGCTTTAGACTATCAAGCTTCTTCTAATTCCATTTTTGTTTTCTGTAGATCTTCACGATGGTAATTTAACCGATTGCACCAAACAGCTCAGCCTTAAGATATCGGATCCCGGCTCGGACGTGCTGTCGCAGAAGCCGGTGATCTCGCCGTCGCCGAGCGTCCGCTCCCGCCCGCAGAGCTTCGCGCAGAAACTCCGCTCGACGGGGAAGAGCGTCAAGGGCTACGTCAACCTGAGCGAGGGCGTCGGCACCCCTGTCACGCTCAGCAGCCCCTCCGGCTCCGCCATCGAGAACATCACCAACGTCACCCTCTCCAGCGACAAGAGCGTCGGACGCTGCTGGAAGACCATGTACCACGTCTTGGACCTTTACGCCAACATGCCAGACAACAAAACTATTAAACACAGGTAATGCTTCAACATATTATCAAATATTTGGCTCAAAATACCGAAAAATTGATAACCGAAATCTGCGATAACAGTTCAACTCAGCTTAACATTCTTATCACAGCCTTAAAAATTCTTCATTTTTTTTCTGGTAGATTTTCTGTTGGTGGGGCGGATAGTGTGGATCATCACCACCATCATCACCATCACAAGTCGACGAAGAAGTACGATTTGCTGACTGAGGTGAAGTCTGCGGACGATTTGGACAAAGAGAGGTACACGCCGATGCTGCAGCGCGAGGCGAGCAGCTGCAAGGAGCACACCAAGCTGGTGGTGTTCGGCGTGGCGCGGATCCACCGCACCAAACTCTTGGCGACGCTCAGCGTTCTCAAATTGGAAGCGGAAATCACCAGTCTACACGCCAGTTTGACGTGCAGGAAGAAATCGGCGCCGGTTTCGTTGGAATGCTCGATGACCGGACAAGTGGGCAGGACGATGATCGTCCTCCTCGAAGGCGTTGCACCAAACCAACAGTAAGATATCAAACAAAAATTAGTGTGCAACCTTTACGCGTCGTTGAAGTAAAACTTCTTTGAAGATTGTGGCAGGTTTCAAAATTTATTTCGCTAAAATTGTTATTTATCAAATGAGTAAGCAGTATATAGACTTTACCCAACGTAAAACTCAATTTCTCAAGTCGCACTTAGAGAAGTTTTACTTCAATAAAACCAAAAAACTCTCGCTAACTATTCTTAATTTATAGGACTGTTGTAAAAGTGACGGTTGGTAAATCGCAGGCGTTGTATTCGAGCATTTCGAAACGTTCGAAAGACAAGAACTCGGGACTGCTGACGGTCGGAGCGGTTAACATCGACATTCCTCAACACCCTGTGGCTCTGCACGGCATGGTAACTCGCGGCAGTAAGCAGCTCAGCTCCACCCTGCAGGAACTGAGAGTCACGAGAACGTCTAGCAGGATGTCGCGCGGCGCTCTCCCCGAAGAAGACGCCGTCGTGCATTCGCCTAAAAACCACTCGAGGACTCTCCCACACTTGGCTTCGACTTTCACCTCTCGCACCAATAACGCCGTACAAGACAAGAGTCTTTTGCAACCGCTGGTGATGCAGTTCAGTGTGATCCTCCAGAGCCTCAGCATCAACGCAGCGTTGTTGCCCAGCCTTCAGGCCCAATACAAAATGGACCAGGTTACTTCAACTGGTGTTACCGGCAGCAAAGCCAAATTTACCATAGATTTACCACAGCACAGTCTCAGCTTCACAACGAAGGTTCAAGTTTCGGAAGCTAATCTTCCATCAGAAGCCAGCATTGGTCTCCCGGCCGTACACGTTTCCGCTGAGTACGTTCCGGAAGGAACCGCTTCAATGGCGGCACCGAAAGACGACGGCGGTGGCGCAGAAGGCGTCGTGTTCAAACAAGGAGGATACTTAAACGCCCAAGCAGATATCGGTGTCTTCGAACACAGTTTAACCACAGATCTACTAAACCACTTGGTGTTTGTACAGAAGGTATTCATGAAGGAAGTTAACGAAGTTGTGCAGAAGGTTTACGGAGGCGAGAGACCGGTTGCCATTTGGTTAGAGGACACGGACGAGGCTTCGTCTCTGGGCAGCCGAGTTTTGTTCTCGCTGGTTATAAGAATGCAGAGGATCCAGTTAACCGCGACCACGGCCGGAAGTTCCGCCGTGCGGTTGGAGACGGGAGCCGTGGTCTTGGAGTTGTCCAACCGAGTGCAGAACGTCTCCGGCTCGGCCAAAGGACCCGCAGCCTCGAGATTGTTTGGAAAAGCGCAAGTCGATTTGAATCTTTCTCTTGGACAGTTGATCCGCAACGCTCTGTTCGAGGAAGCTGAAGCGGAATTCCAACAGTTTGCCTTCTTCAACACCCGGATTGGATTGCGCAACGCGTTCCAGGACGAGATGGTCGAAGGCGAGGATAAGGAGGTTGTTCTTATCACACTGAAACGACCGTTGATTTACATACAACCGGTTGCTGTTGACAAAGCCATCCTCGTCTGGTTGAATTATAAGAATGCCTACGATTATTGGAACGAGAAACGAGCGAACCTAAACAAGGAAGTCCTAACTGCAACACAACAGGTAATAAATAAAATATTTCGTTTTGTACAAAACAAAAGACTAAATATTGGTTATTTTAGGTTTATGAGAAATTTCAATTTGGTCAATTGACCAGTCAACTGAGACACGAGCAGTTAGGCATGTTGTTCTTGCAATTGACCGTGGAAGATATGGGAATTTGCCTTCCTTTGAACCCACTACCACTTACCTCTTGGGGACAGCGCGGTGCCTACGAAGAAAGCCGAGGAGCCGTCGTCATAACGTTAGAAAACACGAGCATCTCTGGTAGGAACAAAATGCCTGCAAGAAACCTTCTTTAATTTTAGTTGTTCTTAAGCTTGTAGTTCTGGTTCTTTGGTGAGTAAAGGTAAATTCTCCAACTTGTGTTTGCGGTTCGCGGACGATTTCGAAACTTCTCTGGACGACTGGAAACCGGACATGTCCGACGCGACGATCATGAATCTCTGCGTGGTGAGCGACGGGACGTACGAAGTTTGCAGCAGGACCATCGCGGCCAAACAGAACGAGAACGCGAAGTGGTTCCTCAACGTGCAGTGGCAGATGGAAGGAGTCGATATTCACCTCGATACCAACGTCGGGAAGCAGTTGTCCGCTTTGGGACACACCCTGACGATGTTGACCGGAGCCGAAGACACTCCGCTCAACGTGGATTACGACAGTGATGATAATGAGCCGGTAGATGGGACGAGGGCGTCGCAGGAGAGTATTCTACCGGCGATTTTGTTCGATGCGAGTTTAGATAATCGGGAGAGATCTCGCCTGTTGGAGAAGGAGATGAACGAGCAGTCGAAGATCATCAACGATTTGAGATCGTTGGGGGCGAGTCATGGAACTATCGAGTTGGAATTGAAGAAGTTCCATAAATTAGAAGCCATGGTTTATAAAGATTTCAGAATGTAAGTTGAAGATTTTGTTCAATGAATTTTGCTTTTAATTCTTTTTGTTTGTGCAGGGATATCATTCAGAAATTACGCAGGCAGAGCATGAAAGCTTCGGCTGTTAAAGGAAAACTGGGTTTAGCATCCAAGTCCACTTATCGTTCTCGTTCTTTTATGGCGGCTAGTCCAATGCCGGAAAACCAGAGCCCAGACGACACTCAGCTGAGTCCAAATTCGGGCAGTTTTGACAGTTCCCCGCGTTCGGGTCCTTCCCGTTCCGCGTCGCTTCGAGTCAAAAACGACCACCACGTCACGTTCTCCAGCGAGCCACAAACCATCGAACGCCAGTATTCCCTCCCCAGCGCCTCCAGCGACCTCTCCCTCCCCGAAAGCAACAACCTGGACTGGGGCGAACACATACAAATCGACGGCGAAAGCGTCCAACTAAGGAAAAAACCGTCTTCCTACGAGTTTGAAGGATCGACTTTGATGGATTCTTTCGCCGCTAGGGAACAACTGTTAACCTCCAGTCCCTACCAAGGAACAACTGGACAAGGCATCAAACCCCAAGAACCCAACATCGACTTGGAATTGGACGTTAAAGTTTTTATTAATAGCGGAAAATGCGTTTTACACACCAAAGATACTGTTAGAGATGAAGAAATTAAGTTGTAATTTTCTGATACTGCATTTGTTGAATTTTATTAATTGATGATTTTGTTAGGAGGAACATGAGGAAGGATCGTAGTTGTTCCGCAGGTCTTTTGGAGTTTCCTCCGACCGCTGGAAGTCCCGATCCGGCGCGCAGAAACAAAGAAAAGTTTGTTGGTCCAAGCGCCAACACAAGACTAAGACAAACACCGCACGCCACCTTGGTGGACCTAACAATCTTCCACATACCCGGAATGGATGTGAAACTCCTCTACCAATCAAAAGTAATTTTAGCTAAGTACGCGCTGTTTTCTGTTTTAATTTGCTTGTTGTAGGTGTTGGCAAAAGATTCGATTTTGGAATCGGGAGAGGAAACTCCCGGTCGCTTTGGAGATCACACGAATTTGTTCGATGCGTTTCCTGGAGGCGACGCGAAGTTGGACGAGTCTCGGATAGAACAGGCGTTTAAGCGCAGAGACAGTTTATCTGTGGATCGCGGCGCGGTTTCCGGTGCGAATTTCACGTCGGATTTCGGCGACATGCGGAGTTCTACCTCGATGCACGGTGGCATCTCCAACCCCAATTACACGCCGACGTCCAGCCGACACAACAGTCTCGAGTCGTTCCGGATGACGCCGCCGCCGCCGCAACAAGAACCCCAGAAGACGCCGTATCAAGTCAGAAAGACGGGGATCAAGAAGGCGGCGTTGTTCGCCTGGATGACGTTGCAGAGCGTTCCGGAAGAAACTATCATTTCGCCGCACATTCTCGAGTTTTTGGAACAAACTCTGGAACCGATCCCAGCAAAAACCACTTTCAACGCCACAGCCGTTTCTTCGGTGCTATCCGACGATCAGGATGGAACCAATTACGGCAACTACGTTTACGCGAGCTTTCCCGTCGACGTTATCGTTTATTTCCACATGCAACCCAGCACATTTCGCTTCAGCTGCCTTCCAGTATCAAGAGTTGAATGTATGTTGCAATTACCATCACTCGATATAGTTTTCAGTTCAAAACGAGCCGAAGACGAATTGTTGCAAAGGTAAGAAAATTTCTTCAAATCTGAAACAAGCAATAACTTTGATACAAACCAACTTGACTCATAAGTAATAAGACCTTGAATTTTTTTTATGCGCATGCGTCAATTTTCGCCATATTTTCGGGCACTAATTTGACGTATAACCAGTGAAAATAATAAAATGTGCCCGATACTTTCATATTCCCGCCTTATAAACAATGCGGACGCTCATGCGCTTAACTAACCGTTAAAAGATCTATTGTATTTTCTTTTTAGTGAGTTTGGTGATGGTAGTCCAAATACGGCGGCGACGGCAGTTGGTGGTTTGAGCGTAACGGGTTGTTTGTCCGACTTTTCCGTTTATATTTTCCATCCTTACGGCGGCAAGAAATCGGCGCTGAAGGAAGCGCAGTGGTCTCCGCTGTCCGACAGCGAGCGCAAAGATTCCTTATCGATCAACGTGGAGTTCGTAAAATTCCACTTGTCCCGTTCCCGCATGTTGAATTTCAACCAGCAGGAGTCCGGGAAACACTTCCAGGCGGATCAAGGCAGGAACGTGATCCGTTTCTCGACGATCACCGACATCGGTTCTGCCTCCTTCAAGTACGACATGCGACGCTTAACGGAAATCCTGGCGTTTCCCAAAGCTTGGTACCGACGTTCCATCGTGCGCAGAATGTTCTTGGGAGACTTATCGATGTCTTCACACCACGACGACGACGATTGCGGGCCGATGAAGAACTCGCCGAAAGCTCCCGCCAGACGAAAAGCCACCGAAAAGTCGCCGCTCCTCTCCAAGGATAAACTCAAATTGCCGCTCGACGAAGCCAGGTTTAGGTATCGCGATGCTGGAAGGACGACCAGTTTGGATTCGAGGACCACAGAAACTCCAAGCCCTTCTTCCGAGCATAAAAACACCACCGCTTGGGAAACTCTGGTCCTTTTCGCCGTTAACTTCAAGAAGTTGAACGTTCACATGAACATGGGCAACGTGATGGGAAACGTTTCGTGAGTGAGAATTTGTATTTTCGTTGAAATCCTTTCATAAGTTTCGTCTTGTTCTTAGATGGTTAACGAAGGAATTCCGCAGTGAAGGTCGCCTGAGCATCGGATCGACTGGCCACAAGAACTTGTACATCGCCGTCGGTCTCGCTGGTTCCGGATTGGACGCCAAAGGCGGCATAGTCGGTGGAAACATAGAAATTGCCAACATTGATACATACAGTAACTAACTCACTTCAGCATGTTGATATTAGTCGGATGATTACATCCTATTTACTTTTTAGTTCATATAAGGGAAGAACCGAATGTAGAACCGAATCACACCGTCGGTCTGAGTCTGCGAGCGCTTGAACTGCGATTAGACTACATGGCGACCTCGGTCTTGATGTGCCGGGTGAGCGACCTAGTCGTCAAAATGCGTGATGAATGGCGGTTGAACCGCACGCTACCGCACACCGCTTCCCTGCCAACGCGCCGCCCTGCCAGCATCTTCATGTACGGCGACCTCTCCTGGGACCAACTCCAAATCATGATGTCCAAATCGTCAACGGCCGATCTACTCAAGATGTTCAACAAGTTGGAAGAGTTTTTCTCACAGCAGTTTAACAGCAGCAAGAGAGCCTTCAGTGGCTTCAGTCAAAGCAGACCCCCAAAAGTTACACCACAAAGAAGTAACCAATAACTTTATTTAATTCTTCCAATAATATTCTTTGTTTTAGGTCGAGATTCTAGTATAAATCCGCAACAACCGGTGAATTTGGGCGGTGACGCGCGGCATCATCGTCACTGGCAAAAGGTCCTGGCGCAGGTGGCAGGCCTTCAACTTTCCACGATGCATCTACCACTGCCCAACTTTGGCACCGTCCTCGGTGGCACCATGGAGCTCCACGGCAAAAACATCTCGCTGGCCTGCTTCCACGGCATCAACTTCAAGAGCAAATCCTGGGCGCTGTTCTCGCTGAGGGAACCGTGTATCACCTTCAACACGGAAGCTCAGGAGGTGCGATCCGGGACGGAGGCGTTCCCTGCTCAGGACGTCCACGTCGTGCAGACTTTGACTTGCAGCTTGGGGATGAGCACTTATAAGACGCAATTGCCGTCCATGGCGACGGTTTACAAGGTGTCCAGGACGGTTATCTTCCCACCACAGTTTAAGAGTCTGCAGGAATGGTTCCATTACGCTTTCGCCAACAGCCAAATTGATGGTAAATATCTACGCGAGGCTTTCAATGTTTGCAAAATCTGTTTCTGAATTTTGCAGAAGTTGATCGGTTTCCATCGTTGGAACGAGAAAAGGACGGCACCAATTCCATTGAGAGAGGAAGCAGAGGAAGCACTTCCTCGGCTACGAAACTCACCGACCCCAATCACAACCGCGAAGTTATTTTTGCACTTCCCAGTTTGCAACTTCACTTGAAAACCGAACACTGGCAAACTTGCACCACCCCAGATCTTCAAGGTAAATCTTATTTCCATAGACCTTTTTACGGTTAGTTAAGCGCATACGCATCCGCCATGTTTGAAAGGCGGGAATATGAAAGTTTCGGGCACATATTCAGTTATACGTCAAAAAGTTCGGGCAAAACATGGCGGAAATTGACACATGTGCACAAAAAAAATTCAACTATGAAAAGGTCTATTGTGAATGGGTTTCCTAGAATGTGCTTTCTCAAGCAGACAGACTATGTTTTACTTTCATAATGTAAACGCTTTCATGTAGTGTGATTATTTCCTTTTTGTTTGTAGAAGAGAAGCCGACGGTGGAGTGTAGCTTCATCACGGAATTCGAGGATCATATTTTTGTGACGGTCGACGCTGAAGCGTTTTTCTTCCTGCACGACCTTATCACCAGCTACGTCAAGGAGAAAGATAAATTGTTGGGTAACACCTCGCGCACCTTCGCCGATATTCGCGACGGCGCGCCCAGTAAGAAGCCCTCGGCAATCGAAGTCGATATCTTCTCGAAAGATTGGAGGAATTACCATTGCAAAACTTGGCACCTTGAGCCGACTGTTAGGCTGTTGAGCGTAGCCGGGAAGTACATTGAGCCGTACGGGATTGATTATATCTTGCAGAAACTGGGGTTTGCTCACGCTAGAACTACGATTCCAAAGTGGATGCAGAGGGGTTTTATGGATCCCTTGGATGCTATTCTGGCGGTTTTGACGTTGAAGATGGTGCAGGTCGTCAAGGGCGATGGGAATAAGAATGAGAGGGAGAAACAGATTGAAGCAAAGAAGTGAAGTAGTTAATTCTAAGTCAAAGGGGAGGTGAATTATGAGGAGGAATGGATTGAAGCAAATTAAGAAATATAAATTAGGTTTAGTTATGTTGTTTTTTCCGACATTCCTTTGGGGGTAAATAATATAGAAACGAAAGGACTTTTGCTTTCTTGTATATAGAAACTTTTTCGTTTTCTAGGTTTATTATTCGCGTTGTTGCCAGTTTTAATTTATTCTGTGTATAAGTAGTTTAGGTGGAAAAATGTATTGGTTGTATCAAAGACAAGGGGATATTTGTATGTTTTTTATTTTGTTTTGTATATGGAAGTGTTTGTATACCAAAGCTAGATTGTTGATAAGTATTTCTTTCTGTCTAATTTATTTGTTGCTTTTAATCCACTTCCACTCACATTGGCCCCCCAAATGAATATTTTAAAAACTGGTTTCTTACCGCTGGGTTATAATTCTTCTGCGCATGCACTAATTTACTTACAGAAACTGACACTCGAGGCCGCCTTTAAATAATCTACCCGCAGTTCTTTAAAAACTTGCATAAATGATTTAAACGAAGACAAATTGTAATTTTATAGTTGGAATTTTGAGATAAACTCTGAAAACTCAGTTAATATCACTTATTAAAATACTTTTAAATAATTTTGTGACATTTGAAATTTGCGTTGGTACTCCTGTAAAATTTGTTGACGGACAATAGGGTACGACCTGTCGCATGTTGCAGAGAAACTGATATCTTCACCTGATGTTCATCTGCAGGTTAAACAGTAAGTAAGAAGCGATTGTACTTTAATTCATTTCAGACATCGCCAGCAATAAAAGACAAAACGACGCGAACAATTGCAAAAATTTTGCTTTGAAGGTTATGTTGTTCAATCAGCGTTGGTTTGCCCCATTGTTTTTATTTACCTTTTCATTTGTTTCTTGTTTTAGCCATGCAGTTACCGACAATTTAAACGAATTCGCACAATCTCCATCCACTTTTAGCCACAACACTGAATCTCAGTAACACGTAAGTGCAAAACTTAAGTAAAGGCACTGTAACAAGTACATTCGTTATTTCATTACATCAATGCATAAAGGTACAGTCAGACTATGCAAGCACTTTCAGAAAGTGTTCACATTGTGAACGTAAAACTTGCTATAGTCTGACTGCTTGTGAAAGCACTGTCTAAACACTCTGTTCATGGCTGGATTAACCATGTCGGGCCCTTAGGCTTGGGGCAAATCAAATTCTTGGGGTCCCTTTCTTCTCTCTTCTCAGTGGTGCCGTCTTCATCATTGAAGTTTGGCAACAATTTGGGCAAAATCATTTCTGCTCTTGGCCGTTCTTATTAGTGAATTGCTGTCCAATCCCGAATATTCTTGAGCCACGAGCACTTCCTTCTTCCAGGTTCTCTTTTCCCTTCTATTTTTCCCTCCATAAGTAGTTGCAAAAGTTCATATTTGTTGTTGCTGTAAACGTGTCCAAAGTAAGATGTTTTCTAACTTCCTAAAACACACTTTTTCAACCACGCGGGGCCTCTAGTCAGTTGCCTACATTCATTGTCATTAGCCTTCATGTCTCACTGCTGGGCACCGGCCTCTTCTCTGCCACATATCTAACCTCAGCACTAAAATTGAATATGGGGGACCAATGAGGTGCGGTTTAACATCGAATCTGAACAACAAATTTCCAGAGAAGGTGTGAAAGGCAGTTGAGAATCCGGCCCTAACTCCTAACTGTTGCTAGGAATCACTTTCATTCATTTGCGTAGTCAGACTGCAGCATTAACGTTTGCTTTGTTCCAGATCTTCAGTAAGTAACCTTCATGTGATAAATTATCTCTCAACTTATGACACATCCCATCTGAAGCACAAATCTCTTATCTCACCCCCCTTACATGGACGATTTTTTCTGACCTGAAAGCGGAAAAATCTTGTAGCGCCCCTTCTTCCATGGGAAGCTTCGCCGTCTGACCGGTCACAATGGGCGTCGATGGTGGGGACTTCATCGGCAACCCGAACAAGATCAACGAGTTCACCGACGATGAGCTCGAACTCGACCACGACGACGACGAGTTCGGTAACTTCGGCGTCCTCTTCGCCGAGGAAACCGAGGACGTCGAGGAGGAGGAGGACTTCGACTACGATTACGACTTCAGTCTGGACGAAGTCGAATCCGAGGACGACGACGACGATGAAGACGACGACGAGGAAGATGACGGTTCGTAGATTAAATCAATTAGATACAAACTAAATACAGAATTAGTCTACTTAGTTAAGTTAGATTAGATTTGGCTCAAATGGACAGGACAGGATACAAGAATAACTAAAACATAGATTAGATTGATTTGTTAAGACAAACTTCTCGTATGAGACAAGAGAATTAGACTATACTCGAACCGGCGAGAGAATGCAGCTTACTGCGCCGAGGTATGAGGGACAAGGTACGCGGCGAGTTATGGGGGGCAAGGTACGCGCCGAGGTATGAGGGGCAATGTACGCGCCGAGGTATGAGGGGCCAGGTACGCGCTGAGGAATGAAGGCACCGAGGTATGAGGGGCAAGGTACGCGCCGAGGTATGAGGGGCCAGGTACTCGCTGAGGAATGAAGGCACCGAGGTATGAGGGGCAAGGTACGCGCCGAGGTATGAGGGACAAGGTACGTGTCGAGGTATGAGGGGCAAGGTACGCGCCGAGGTATGAAGGGAAAGGTACGCGCCGAGGTATGAGGGGCAAGGTACGCGCCTAGGTATGAGGTGCAAGGTACGCGCCGAGGTATGAAGGTCAAAGTACGCGCCGAGCTATGGGGTGCAAGGTACGCGCCGAGGTATGAGGGGCAATGTACGCGCCGAGGTATGAGGGACAAGGTACGTGTCGATGTATGAGGGGCAAGGTACGCGCCGAGATATGAAGGGAAAGGTACGCGACGAGGTATAAGGGGAAGGTACGCGTCGAGTTATGAGGGGCAAGGTACGCGCCGAGGTATGAAGGGAAAGGTACGCGCCGAGGTATGAGGGGCAAGGTACGCGCCTAGGTTTGAGGAGCAAGGTACGCGCCGACGTATGAGGGGCAAAGTACGCGCCGAGCTAAGGGGTGCAAGGTACGCGCCGAGGTATGAGGGGCAAGGTACGCGACGAGGTATAAGGGGAAGGTACGCGTCGAGTTATGAGGGGCAAGGTACGCGACGAGGTATGAGAGGCAAGGTACGCGCCGAGGTATGAGGGGCAAGGTACGCGCCGACGTATGAGGGGCAAAGTACGCGCCGAGCTATGGGGTGCAAGGTACGCGCCGAGGTATGAGGGGCAATGTACGCGCCGAGGTATGAGGGACAAGGTACGTGTCGAGGTATGAGGGGCAAGGTACGCGCCGAGGTATGAAGGGAAAGGTACGCGACGAGGTATAAAGGGAAGGTACGCGTCGAGTTATGAGGGGCAAGGTACGCGCCAAAGTATGAGGTGCAAGGTACGCGCCGAGGTATGAAGGTCAAAGTACGCGCCGAGGAATGAGGGGCAAGTTACGCGCCGAGGTATGAGGGGCAAGGTACGCGACGAGGTATGAGGGGCAAAGTACGCGCCGAGCTATGGGGTGCAAGGTACGTGCCGAGGTATGAGGGGCAAGGTACGCTCCGTGGTATTAGGGGCAAGGTACGCGCGGAGTATGAAGGTCAAAGTACGCGCCGAGGAATGAGGGGCAAGTTACGCGCCGAGATATGAGGGGCAAGGTACGCGTCGAGGTATGAGGGGCAAGGTACGCGACGAGGTATGAGAGGCAAGGTACGCTCCGAGGTATTAGGGGCAAGGTACGCGCGGAGTATGAAGGTCAAAGTACGCGCCGAGGAATGAGGGGCAAGTTACGCGCCGAGGTATGAGGGGCAAGGTACGCGTCGAGTTATGAGGGGCAAGGTACGCGACGAGGTATGAGAGGCAAGGTACGCGCCGAGGTATGAGGGGCAAGGTACGCGCGGAGTATGAAGGTCAAAGTACGCGCCGAGCTATGGGGGGCAAGGTACGCGCCGAGGTACGTGGGAAAATGTACGCGCCAAAGTATGAGGGGCAAGATACGCGCCGGGGTATGAGAGGCAAGGTACGCGCCGAGGTATGAGGGGCAAGGTACGCGCCGAGGTATGAGGTATGCGCCAAGGTACCCGCACTTTAGTTTGCGTTAAGAGATATGCGACAGTTTTTCAAACACGAACAACCAAACACCGCGCATTCGAAATAATATGGGGGTATGCCTAAAATACCACCACGTCTCCCAATATCGAGACGAGATGCATTCTCTCGCCGCTACGAGTATAGATAGGTCTACATAGATCAGATTGATTGGACACAAATTAAAAACTAGCTTAGTCAAGATTATCTAGTCTAGACTAAGAGGACTAATTATGTCCAATTTTTTTGTTTTAGAGTTGCGGGTGGTTTTGGTGAATGGAATGCACTTGCAGGTGGACCGTCGAGGAGGTGTGAGTCGTGAGAGCATCGAGGCTGCGGCTGCTGCGAGTGGTGGCAGTGCGGAGGAGGTGGTGAACGATATAGACAATAATGAGATAGTGAAGTCGGGTGTTCCGGACGGCACGGGGTCGGCGAACGAGGGCGGCGGGAACGACGCGCAGCCGCTGCCGCCCGAAGGGACCGTCTAGGTGCCGCTGGAGTAACCAAATATTTATTGCATTGTCGATGCGGTTTCGGTTTGTAGAGGCTGGTGCGATTGATTTCGGACAAATTTTGATGTTCGAAAGGTTTGGAGTCCATCGTAACAGTCTGTATTTGTCTTCCGATTTAGAAACCTCACTGTGTATATAAGCGTATATAATTTTTTAAACCCTCCGAGGTTTGGTTGGCGACGAAAAGGCGCCGGCAAGGGGCGAATATTTGTATGTGCGACGAATATGAGCGTCCAAATATTCACGACCAATTGTTCAAATATCCGCGTCCAATTGTCTTAATATCCGCGTCCAATTGTCCTAATATCCGCAACCAGTTGTCCTAATATCCACGTACATTTGTCCAAATTGTCCGAGTACAATTGTACAAATATCCGCCTCCAATTATCCACGTCCAAACATCCGCGTCGAATTGTCTAAATATCCGCGTCCAATTGTCTAAATATTCGCGTCCAATTGTCCAAATACCCGCGTCCAATTGTCCAAATATCCGTGTCAAATTGTCCAAATATCCGTGTCAAATTGTCCAAATATCCGTGTCCAATTGAAACAAACCCACACATTCAATTGTCCCAATATCCGCGTCCAATTGTTCAAAAATCCACGTCTAATTGTCCAAATATCCGCTTACAATTGTTGAAATATTCGCATCCAATTGACACAAATCCACGTTCAATTGTCCAAATATCCGTTTCCAATTTTTCAAAAATCCACGTCCACGCCTCCAATTGTCCAAATATCCGCGTCCAATTGTCCAAATATCCGCGTCGAATTGTTCAAAAATTCACATCCAATTGTGCAAATATCCGCCTCCAATTGTCTAAATATCCGCGCCCAATTGTCCAAATACCCGCGTCCAATTGTCCAAATATCCGCCTCCAATTATCCGCGTCTAACTGTCCAAATATCCACATCTATTTGTCCAAATATCTGCTTCTAATTGTTCAAAAATCCACGCCCAATTGCACAAATATTCTCCTTCAATTCTCCAAATAACTGCGTCTAATTGTTCAAAAATCCACGTCCAGTTGTCCAAATATCCGCCTCCAAACATCCGCGTTCATTTGTCCAAATATTCGCATCCAATTGTTCAAAGATCAACGTCCAATTGTCCAAATATCCGCTTCCAATTGCCCAAATATCCGCCTCCAATTGTCCAAATATCTGCGTCTAATTGTTCAAATATTCGCCTCCAAATATCCGCCTCCAATTGTCTCAAATATACGCATTCAATTGTACAAATATCCGCGTCCAATTGTCCAAATATCCGCGTCTAATTGTCCAAATATCCTCGTCAAATTGTCCAGTTATCCTCGTCCAATTATCCTCGCCTATCTGTCCAATTATCCTCGTTTATCTGTCCAATTATCCTTGTCCAATGGTCCTATTATCCGCCTTCAAGTTCCTGCTCCTTTTGACGTACAACCAGGTTGGTGTAGCAATTATCCTTCGTTGGTCTTATCCTTTCGGAATTGATTTTATTTTAATTTGATGTAAAACATTATTTTCCACGAATTTAACTGAGAGAACTTATTTTTTTAAATTAATTTCCACAATTGTTTTTGTGTTTTCGTTGAGTTTTCGAAAACTCGTTGAATGGTTTTGAGGGTGTCCAGCTGTGCGCAAAATGTTGTATTTTTGTTTCTGGAGACGGTTTAGTTTTACTATAATTATGTTAGTTTTTATGGAAGAATGATATGAATAAATTGTAAATAAGGCTTGGGTCGTCTGGGTTGAACAACCCCTGAAACTATTGACGAATTTAAGGTTTGGATCAGTGTCTGCCAAACTGCGCCGCGTCTTGAAAGGTTGTAATGGTTCAATGTGTATCGTCCAATCAGCATAACGCTTTAGGGTTGATCCAATTTGCATTTCGTCCATATGCAGCACGCATGATCAATTTAAACTGTCCAATCGCCAATCGACGTTCAATAGACCTTTACGGTCAGATTTTTACGGTTAGTTAAGCGCATGCGCATCCGCCAAGTTTGAAAAGCGGGAATATGAAAGTCTTGGGCAAATAATAAGGTTATACGTTAAAAAGTTCGGGCAAAACATGGCGGAAATTGACACATTAAAATTTCAACTATGAAAAGGTCTATTGAAATCATAGCGTCACCAGTGACGGACGATGATGTTTTAGAGCCATCATTGACAGACGACGATGTTTTAGTCGTCTTAAGGCCAATTCTCATATATACGCGACACTCGGCTAGGCGACGTCACGCGACATTGCCTGTCAAATAACGATTATGACATTTTAAATAAACGCGTTCTCACTATGGCTACGCGACGTGCCCTTTTAAAACAATGTAATCGTTATTTGACAGGCGATGTCGCACGACGTCGCGTGTTGCTGAGTATCGCGCATATGGGAATCGACCTTTAGGCATTTTACTCGTGATAAAGAAAATGTTGAGGGAGAGCGCGCGCACAACGTATATCACCGACAAAAATCTTGACTCGACTATCGAACTAACGTCGCGACCGCTATACACATTCCAATAGGCATGATCCAATCAAGCCAAATTTCGAAAATTTCGAAAAGCGCTTTCTTTGTGAAAGTAACACTTGCACAGTCTGACTGTTCGTGTGACCACTTTCAAACACTTCCTGAAAGCGCGTTTCAAGCGAAAACGAACAAATCCTAAATATGGAAAAAGATTTTAGAGCATATAATGCTAGAGATGCTTACAAATACCTGAATCAGAGATGAGAAGATTTTCTTTTTCAGAGAAGAGAAGAACCCTAAACAAGTTGGGGTTCAAACCCCAAACGGGAAACATCATAAGTGGTCAACGCGAGATAGAGGACACCTGGAAAAAGTACTTTCAAAAGTTGCTAAATCCGAGTACTACGGATAGTATATTGCAAAGTATAGCTCCAGTAACACCATTAAAACAAGCAGAGCTACTGCCAATGGAGGAAGACAGCGAACACACGATGGTACCAATTATAGAAGAAGTTGTAACAGCAATCAACACGCTATAGGCTAACAAATCCCCAGGCATCGACGAAATACAAAGCGAAATACTGAAACATGGCGGCGAAAACCTAACATGCTACCTACACCATCTCCTACTGGAAATATGGAAGAAGGAACAAATCCCGCAAGAATGGAACGAGAGCATATACAAGAATGCGATAGAATGACATGCTGAAACCACAGAGGAGTATCACTGGTGTGCAACGGATACAAAATATTCACTACAACAGACTTAAGCAGTTTGACTCAAATATAATAGGAGAGTACCAAACAGGTTTTAGACCTGGAAGATCGACAGTGGACCAAATACACAACGTCAAACGTACTCTCAGCAAAGCCTGGGAACATAATGTCGACGTATACAATGTGTTCGTCAAACAGAGACGAGCTATACGTGATACTGACAGAACTGGGCATACCAGAAAAGCTGGTAAGGCTTGTCCAACTCACCATGTCAGAATGCACCACATAGGTGCGGGTACAGGGAAATTTATCGGAAAGCTTTACATGTGGACAAGGGCTGAAACAAGGCGATGGGTTGGCACCGACGCTGTTCAACCTAGCCCTGGAGCATGTAATAAGAAAGACTGGAATGGGGAGAGACAACTCGCTAATAAACAAATCCGTACAAGGCGGATGATATTGACATAATGGAACACACAAAGCGAGTCATGGAGGAAGCTTATACAGCACTAAAATCAGCAGCGCGAACAATCGACCTACAAATCAACATCGACAAAACAAAGACGCTAGTGCAAAGTAGAACGGGTACACCAAGAATACAAACACAAGACAACTTGGAGCAAGTGAACGACTTGAAGTATCTGGGCGTAAACATCAATAGCAAAGGCCTGGAAGACGCGGAAATTAGAGCCAGAGTGATGATGGTAAATATTTTTCATTGGCGAATGTACTCAAGTCTAATGTGATACACAGAGACACAAAAATGAAGGTGCACAACACAATCATCCGACCAATACTCACATTCCGCTGCGAAGTGTGGATCCTCACCGTAAAACGAAGCAAAAATCGATGCGTTCGAGAGCAAAATATTAAGGAGGATCCTAGGACCAGTACGGGAAAATGAAGAATATAGGGGGCGATACAACAAGTATATCATGCCCTTAAAGACCAACCAGTGTCGATATACGTGAAACTGCAGCGCCTCCACATTACGTGGTCTGTTAGAAAAGTATCCGACCATATTTTTTATTTTGAAAACCTGATTGATTTGAATCAAGCGCGCTTGCATGAGACGAACTTGAACTTTCGTGCGCATGCGTGAATTCTTTCCCGCCTGTAGATAGCTTCAGTTGCTGTCGAGCAGTGTTCGAGTGACGTAGTGTGTAGTGCGCTCATCGGTTTCTCAATGCAAGTAAAATGACGGAACGACTGGAGCAGCGCTACAGCATCAAATTTTGCCAGCTACTGGGCGACAACCAGGTGGAAACCATTCGGAAGATTCAGACGGTTTTCGGTGACGATAATATGGGCATCACACAGATTTAGGAGTGGTACAACCGGTTTAAAGACGGCCGCACATCGGTGCAAAGCGAGCCTCGCTCTGGTCGGCCATCAACATGGTCATTGCCAAAGTGAACGCTGTGGTGATGCGGGACCGTCGTGTGACTATCCGAGAAATTGTGACTGGAGTTTTGGTCATCAGAAAATTTTCGACTCCATCACGACAATGCTCCAGCACATTCTTTGCACTTGGTTCACAATTTTTTGATTCCTTTGGTTCGACAGGCTCCTTACTCTCCTGATCTGGCCCCCTGCGACTTCTGGCTATTCCCAAAAGTCAAGAGGCCTTTGAAAGGAACGCGATTTCAGACAAGAGAGGACATTATGACCACGTATAAGAATGCCAGATTGGGTAGAATGCCCAAAAGAATCCTGAGCGGCCGAATGGAGGGGAAGAGGCCGATAGGAGGACGCAAGAAAAAGATGGGAGGATGCAGTTGACTAGGACGGCAGACGAATCCTTAAACTAGGAAGATGGAAGGAAGTGACCTGGGAGAGAGAGGAAACTAGGGGAGTCCAAAGTTCAAATTGGGCTGTTGCGCCATAAAAAGAAGAAGATCATGCGAACACCGACGAAAGTCCTCAAGGTAACAGCAGCGCTAGAAAAGATGATGCCCAATATGTCGCGGGCCAAAAATTAGCAAGAGAAAGATGTTGTGCTTACTCGGCAATGCTCTATGGTGCCCCGGTCTGGGCAAACGCAACCGGGAAAGAGACCATTAAAAATAAGTTGCTCACAGTGCAGCGGAAACTGGCACTACGTGTGCAGTGCATAGTACCAATAGAACTCTTGGTAAAAGAAAGAACAGAGCTGTACAAAAAGCGGAACAGCGGGCAGAAGACAGAAGTTGCTAATGCCCGCCATACACACAACGTTCCACCGGAGAGGTCTACCTGTGCAGGTTTGCCTGCGCAGGTAGACCGGAGCGTGTGTTGGAATAGACGTGTGCGTACGGTTGACCTGCGCAGGCAAACTTGCACATGTAACCTCTCCGGTAGACCGTAGCGTGTATGGCGGGCGTAAACAGCATATTTTTCAGGAGTGGCATAAGCACTGGATATGCTGTACAAACGGACAGTGGACAAAATTATTAATCCCACAAGTAAGAATTTGGATAGAACGAGAATATGAGGAGATGAACTATCTTCCCCAAGCGTTTAGGGGGCATGGATGCTTCAGAGAGTACCGGCACAACATCGGCAGAGCCTCTGACATTATGTGTGCCCACTGTGGACAAACGGACTTCGAATGAGAGGTGGATTCTGGAGAGGAACGACTGGACAGCTAAGACAAAAACAGAACTAGGAGATAAAGACACTGTTGGAGGTCATGCTAAAGTCCGAAGACAACTGGACAGCAACGGATGACATGATAAGAAGCTTTATGAGCATGAAAGGGGCAGATGAACGTGCCCGACAGAAAGTCAGGAACACACCAAACTAACAAGACGCTTGAACCCTCAAGCACATGATGTGAAATGGGGGGGTGGAGGGGGGGGTCATTTAATGGTCTCTCTCTGGGCTGCGTTTGACTTGACTGGGGCACCATAGAGCATTGCCGAGTGAGCGACTGAGCATAATATCTTTCGCCGACATTGGACATCATTTTTTCCAGCGCTGCTGTTACCTTGAGGACTTTCGTCGGTGTTCGCATCTTCTTCTTTTCTGGCGCTACAGCCCAATTTGAGCCTTGGCCTCTCCTAGTTTCCTCCTCCATTCCTCTCTCTCCCAGGCCACTTCCTTGCATCTTCCTAGTTTTAGGATTCGTGTGGCGTCCTGGTCTACTTCATCCTCCCATCTTTTTCTTGGTCCTCCTATCGACCTCTTCCCCTCCATTCGGCCGTTCAGGAGTCTTGGGCATTCTACCATCTGGCATTCTTATAATGTGGAGGCGCTGCAGTTTCACGTATAATGACCCTGGTTGGTCTTTAAGGACCTGATTACTTCCTTGTTGTATCGCCTGGTCCTAGGATCCCTCTTAATATTTTGCTCTCGAACGCGTCGATTTTTGCTTCGTTCTTTACGGTGAGCATACACACTTCGCAGCCGTACGTGAGCATTGGTCGGGTGATTGTTTTGTACACCTCAATTTTTGGGTCTCTGTGTATCAACGCAAGGCAACAAATTCATATGTTAGAATAAAGACAATAGAACTTTTTACGGTTAGTTAAGCCCATGCGCATCCGCCAAGTTTGATAGGCGGGAATATGAAAGTCTCGGGCACATATTTAGTTACACGTCAAAAAGTTCTGGCACTTTTTGACGTATAACATGGCGGAAATTGACACATGCGCCCAAGAAAATTTCAACTATGAAAAGATCCTGACGACATGCGAAAAGCGGCATAGGGATGTTCCTGAATTCCAAGGGAGGCCACTTAACAAGTTAACTTAAGTGCTTTCTACATTAAAAAAAAATACTAGTCTAACGGCATCTGTATCATCATCATCAATGTCCATACAACCCTATAGTTGGGTCTCGACCTTCTTCAGCTTCTTTCGCCATTCATTCCTCCTCCGTTCCTCTGGTCGGCATCGTCCAGTTCGGTGCACCCATCTTTCGTGCGTCTTCGCTTACACCATCCGTCTTCGCTTACACCCTCCTTCTTATGGGTTCTGCTTTAAGGATCTTTTTTGCAGGATTATTGTCTTCATATCTGTTCACATGGCCTGCCCAAACAGCATCTGTATGGACAAACAAATTTCTTGCTGATTGAACTGTTGAGATTCTTGGACTAGTCTCGCTAATTTCAAGATTACAGCCAGTCGGACTTGACTAGTCTAATCTAGTTTAACTAAAATAATAACTGAAAGTCAACTAGACAATCTAAACTAGACTATTTTAGCTAGTCCAACTCCTTTTGTATAGACAAACTAGTTGCTGCTTAAACTGTTGAGATTCTTGGACTAGTCTCACTAATTTCAAGATTACAGCCAGTCGGACTAGACTAGTCTAATCTAGTTTAACTAAAATAATAACTGAAAGTCAACTAGACAATCCTAACTAAACTAGACTATTTTAGCTAGTCCAACTCCTTTTGTATAGACAAACAAACTAGTTGCTGCTTAAACTGTTGAGATTCTTGGACTAGTCTCACTAATTTCAAGATTACAGCCAGTCGGACTAGACTAGTCTAATCTAGTTTAACTAAAATAATAACTGAAAGTCAACTAGACAATCCTAACTAAACTAGACTATTTTAGCTAGTCCAACTCCTTTTGTATAGACAAACAAACTAGTTGCTGCTTAAACTGTTGAGATTCTTGGACTAGTCTCACTAATTTCAAGATTACAGCCAGTCGGACTAGACTAGTCTAATCTAGTTTAACTAAAATAATAACTGAAAGTCAACTAGACAATCCTAACTAAACTAGACTATTTTTACTAGTCCAACTCATTATGTATAGACAAACTAACTAATTGCTGCTTAAACTGTTGAGGTTCTTGTACTAGTCTTACTAATTCTAAGATTACAGCCAGTCGGACTTGACTAGTCTAATCGAGTTTAAATTAGTTCCTGAAATATTTTTGTTTATTATTAATAGATGGCGTTTTAAAACTTACAGGTTGTCCAACGTAATTTTCTGCTGGAGTGTGATATTTAAAAGGGGGAGTTTGAGTAGTCACGAGATTTTTTGCTAGCGAAATTGCGTTTGGAAGAAGAGGAAATCGTGCGAGATCAGTGTGGAGTGTTTGCGAGGTCGCGGAGCGCCGCTGGTGAAATTTCGGAGTTCGCGACGTCACCGTCGACCATTTTGTGAGTCCAAGGTCGTTCGTGTGTTCCAAGTTGTTTGTCTCGTCTACGGAGAAGAACAGTTTCAGTGGAGAATTTTGGAAGAGATTGCGGTGGGACGATGCACGAGTGAGGACAACATTGAGGAGTTTCAGACGGAGTGAGTGCCCAATAAAGTTTTTTTTTTTATTTTTTCGCCTCGACAAAACGACACGAAATTGTTTGGTGTGACCAAACTTTTTTTCCTTGGTGGGAAATAAACAACAGTCCACTTTGATTCTTTCGTATTTTACGTAACAATTGGTTTTTTGCGTCCAATGGCAAGGTGTTATTTATAAAATACACGTCCTGTCACCCCAGCAGCTACCTGTCAAAACTGTCATGTTTTCCATTTTCCTGCATCTAATTTCCCGTTTCTCGCCAAATTTCCCGGTAATTTGCACCGTTTTTGCTCGAATCAAAGCCCCTCCAACTAAATGTCAATAAATATCAAGGTTAGACCAAACTCATACTGACACATTTCCACCAATTACTTTCCCCCAAATCTCTTCCCTTTAACAACTTTCCTTATCTTATCACCGATTTGCCTTTTGATATCTTGATTATCTCACAAATTCGTTGTTGTTTTGCAATAATAATTCATTGAATAGTTTGCACCGGGCTTTAGAGAAAGTTTTGTTGTTGTGCAGTTTTGTGCACTGATTACTGCATGTGGGACAAACATATGGTCAGAAATTTTTGCATTTGCATATCAAATCAATTATTTTTTTGTTTTGCATGAAATTATTTTCACAACTTGTTATTAAAGCCCGATATAGACAAGACTAGATAGATAAGACTAGATAGACAAGACTAGACAGACAAGACTATATAGACAGACAAGACTAGACAGGCAATTATAATATCACACGAAACATAAAGAAGCTAACATGGACAACTAGATATGAGACATAAAGACTGAAAAATGGTTTATCACATGACTACATAACTAATACGATAGAAGACGAAATCGAAACGAGTAAAGGACAATAAAAATAACAATAAGAAAACAATTGGTACAAAGACCACCACCCACCTGAAGTAATGCTCAGTAACGCAGTTCTGGGTGGAGTGTAGTGTAGAGACAGAGGAGGGGTTTTAGTGGATATGCTGGTCACGAAGAACTCGATCAGAGAGCCCCACACTGCACGGGTTTGAATATCCGGTGTGCAACAATACATTCCCCCTCCTCTCTAAAAAAAAAAAAAAAAAAAAAAAAGACTAGACAGACAAGACTAGACAGACAAGACTAGACAGACAAGACTAGACAGACAAGACTAGACAGACAAGACTAGACAGACAAGACTAGACAGACAAGACTAGACAGACAAGACTAGACAGACAAGACTAGACAGACAAGACTAGACAGACAAGACTAGACAGACAAGACTAGACAGACAAGACTAGACAGACAAGACTAGACAGACTAGACAGACAAGACTAGACAGACAAGACTAGACAGACAAGACTAGACAGACAAGACTAGACAGACAAGACTAGACAGACTAGACAGACAAGACTAGACAGACAAGACTAGACAGACAAGACTAGACAGACAAGACTAGACAGACAAGACTAGACAGACAAGACTAGACAGACAAGACTAGACAGACAAGACTAGACAGACTAGACAGACAAGACTAGACAGACAAGACTAGACAGACAAGACTAGACAGACAAGACTAGACAGACAAGACTAGACAGACAAGACTAGACAGACAAGACTAGACAGACAAGACTAGACAGACAAGACTAGACAGACAAGACTAGACAGACAAGACTAGACAGACAAGACTAGACAGACAAGACTAGACAGACTAGACAGACAAGACTAGACAGACAAGACTAGACAGACAAGACTAGACAGACAAGACTAGACAGACAAGACTAGACAGACTAGACAGACAAGACTAGACAGACAAGACTAGACAGACAAGACTAGACAGACAAGACTAGACAGACAAGACTAGACAGACAAGACTAGACAGACAAGACTAGACAGACAAGACTAGACAGACAAGACTAGACAGACTAGACAGACAAGACTAGACAGACAAGACTAGACAGAAGACTAGACAGACAAGACTAGACAGACAAGACTAGACAGACAAGACTAGACAGACTAGACAGACAAGACTAGACAGACAAGACTAGACAGACAAGACTAGACAGACAAGACTAGACAGACAAGACTAGACAGACAAGACTAGACAGACAAGACTAGACAGACAAGACTAGACAGACAATACTAGACAGACAAGACTAGACAGACAAGACTAGACAGACAAGAGTAGACAGACAAGACTAGACAGACAAGACTAGACAGACAAGACTAGACAGACAAGAATAGACAGACAAGACTAGACAGACAAGACTAGACAGACAAGACTAGACAGACAAGACTAGACAGACAAGACTAGACAGACAAGACTAGACAGACAATACTAGACAGACAAGACTAGACAGACAAGACTAGACAGACAAGACTAGACAGACAAGACTAGACAGACAAGACTAGACAGACAATACTAGACAGACAAGACTAGACAGACAAGAGTAGACAGACAAGACTAGACAGACAAGACTAGACAGACAAGACTAGACAGACAAGACTAGACAGACAAGACTAGACAGACAAGACTAGACAGACAAGACTAGACAGACAAGACTAGACAGACAAGACTAGACAGACAAGACTAGACAGACAAGACTAGACAGACAAGAGTAGACAGACAAGACTAGACAGACTAGACAGACAAGACTAGACAGACAAGACTAGACAGACAATACTAGACAGACAAGACTAGATAGACAAGACTAGACAGACAAGACTAGACAGACAAGACTAGACAGACAAGAGTAGACAGACAAGACTAGACAGACTAGACAGACAAGACTAGACAGACAAGACTAGACAGACTAGACAGACTAGACAGACAAGACTAGACAGACTAGACAGACAAGACTAGACAGACAAGACTAGACAGACAAGACTAGACAGACAAGACTAGACAGACAAGACTAGACAGACAATACTAGACAGACAAGAGTAGACAGACAAGACTAGACAGACAAGACTAGACAGACAAGACTAGACAGACAAGACTAGACAGACAAGACTAGACAGACAAGACTAGACAGACAAGACTAGACAGACAAGACTAGACAGACAAGACTAGACAGACAATACTAGACAGACAAGACTAGACAGACAAGAGTAGACAGACAAGACTAGACAGATAAGACTAGACAGACAAGACTAGACAGACTAGACAGACTAGACAGACAAGACTAGACAGACAAGACTAGACAGACAAGACTAGACAGACAAGACTAGACAGACAAGACTAGACAGACAAGACTAGACAGACAAGACTAGACAGACAAGACTAGACAGACAAGACTAGACAGACAAGACTAGACAGACAAGAGTAGACAGACAAGACTAGACAGACTAGACAGACAAGACTAGACAGACAAGACTAGACAGACAATACTAGACAGACAAGACTAGATAGACAAGACTAGACAGACAAGACTAGACAGACAAGACTAGACAGACAAGACTAGACAGACTAGACAGACAAGACTAGACAGACAAGACTAGGCAGACAAGACTAGACAGACAAGACTAGACTAGACTAGATAGACTTTTAAAAGTGGTTTAGGGTAAGCTCTTACCAAATCCCCTATTCCACCTTGGCTTTTAGTATGCGCCACCCCGGTATCGCATATATTGCATTCATTCAGGGTGGGCAGCCCGGACGGTTAATGAAAACCGCCCTAGTTGTCGCCTCCCCGACCAGGATTCGAACCCGGGTCTCCCGCATTGAAAGGCGGGTATGTTGTCAACTACACCACCGAAGAGGACAGACTAGATAGACTAGACAGACAAGACTAGACAGTCTAGTCAGACAGGATTAGACAGAAGAGACTAGACAGATGAGACTAGATAGACAAGAGTAGACAGACAGCACTAGACAAACAAGACTAGACTGACTAGATTACACAGACAAGACTAGATTGACAAGACTAGACAGACAGGATTAGATGGATATGACTAGACAGACAGATGAGACTAGACAGACAGGACTAGACAGACAAGAGTAGATAGACAAGATTAGACAGACAAGACTAGACTGACTAGATTAGACTGAGAATAGACAGGAGATAGACAGGACTAGATAGATAAGACTGGACAAACAAGACTAGTCAGACAGGACTAGACAGACAAAACTAGACAAACAAGTTAGCCAGACAAGACTAGACAGACAAGATTAGACAGACAAGACGACAGACAGCAGTAGGCAGGCAACATTAGGCAGACAAGAGTAGACAGACAGGAATAGACACACAGGACTAGATAAACAGGACTAGACAAACATGTTTAGACAGACAAGACTAGACAGACAGAACAATATTCGAACCAGCGAAAGAATGCAGCTGTACTGCGCCGAGGTATGAGGTGCAAGGGACGCGCTGTGGTACGCGCAGATTAATTTGACAATGAGTTAAGAAACATACGTCAGTTTTTCAAATACGGAAAACTAAACACCGCGCATTCGAAATAAAGTGGGGGTATGCGCAGAACAATCCCCACCCGAACAATCCCGTGAGGGGATTTGCCAGTTACCTCCATCGGGCGCGTCCCCATTGGAATTGGGGGAAGCTCGCCGGCTCTGCAGCCAGCAGAGTTGGAGGGTAGTGGGGAAATAAAATACCCACTGTGTATTTGTTAATTTAATAATACACATTTTAAAATGTGTGATTTTGGAAATTTTTAACTTTAACTTTATTAGAAATATGTGATTCGTGGTTTGCACAAATAGTAAGAATTGGGTTATCATTAGTGCACAGGTGTGCACTAATGATAACCCAATTCATAAGCCAACCCAATTAATAGTGCACCCACCCGCTCCTGTTTGTTAAACCAAGACTATATATATGATAATTGGGACGAGTTTTGTTTGTTTACTAGCAACGCCTTAACAAGTTAACTGAATGTGCTTGCTACGTCCTCCACAAAAAAAAAAGATACCTTACTTACAAGTTTGTACGGAACCCTCGGTGCGCGAGTCACAACTCGCACTTGGCCGGTTTTTTTTTTATAGAATTGTCAAATTTTAAAATATGAATTGTCAGTTGTTGACATTTATATTATTACGTTGAGGAGCAATGTCAAGTTTTCGCACTGCAATTGTGAAATTTGGACACGTTTGAATAGTATTAAATTGTATAAAAATGAAGTATAAATTGCTAGTTTTTGACATTATCTATTCATGTTTCAACTTGAAAACTGTCATATTTCCACAACAATTGTCAAATTTTAGCAAATAAATTGTTAAAGTTTAACTTCTAAAATGTGATTGTGCTAAAGAATGTCAAGTTTTGGCATTGAAATTGACAGTATTGAGAAATTTTTACAAAGATGATGAATTTGAACAAAAATGTTAATTAACGACTGATTGATAAGATAGAATTGGTGAAATCATCCTACGTTATAGATAATCTACAAATTTAAAACAAACAGAACACAGCCTGAATATATAAATACATTCAGCCTTTCCGGAGCTCTATAACAATTATTGAGTCTTTTTAGGACTACCTTTTCAAGTGTGGTTTTCAAGAGTGGTTTACAAATTATTGTTCATGAAAGCAAAGCTGTGCTGATGAGAGATAAATCTCGTAACGCGTCCACAGATGGCTATCAACTTAAGGTACTGCAAAGACATGATCTTAAAAACAATGTTATTTTTATGGTTTTTGTTGGGTGCCACGAAAGTGGACTGAAAGCTGTAAAATAACTTTCAAATTTCATGTGAGATTTGTTTTGGTAGTCTTAGAAAGACTCAATAATTGTTATAGAGCTCCGGAAAGGCTGAATATATTTATATATTCAGGCTGTGTTCCGTTTGTTTTAAGTAAGTAAACGACTGAATTAATTAAATAACTTCCTTTAAAAAAAATAAAAATTGACAATACTTTTGACAATCAAAGGGTTTTTCATAACAAATTTCATGTGAGATTTGTTTGGTAGTCCTAGAAAGACTCAATAATTGTTATAGAGCTCCGGAAAGGCTAAATATATTTATATATTCAGGCTGTGATCCGTTTGTTTTAAGTAAGTAAATCACTAAATTAATTAAATAACTTCCTTTAAACAAAAATAATTTGACAATACTTTTGACAATCAAAGGGTTTTTCATAAAAAGACTTCCTTTTGGTATTAAAATTGTTTCTGACAAATTTGGCTTTTGAAATTCATAATAATGATTAAAATTTCGATAAAGAGACTAATTATAAGAAATGTCAAATTTTGATATTGAAATCGACAGAATTGTAAAATTTTAACACAGGTTTTGAATTTAACCAAAAATGTTAATGAGTAAATCTTAATTAATGACTAAACGAAAATAACGTCCTTTTGACACTCAAATTGTTTTTGATAAAAATACTTTTTAACATTAAAATTGTTTATGACAAATTTTGATGAAAAAATTGCCAAAATGTAAAGTTTGACGTTTCAAATTCATAATAACGATCAAAATTTCATTAAAGATACTAATAATAAGGAAAGTCAAATTTTGACATTGAAATTTACAGAATTGCAAAATTTTTGTCAGTGTCAAATTTGAAAAAAAATAATTACTTAATTAAATTAATTAAATGACTTTCTTTAAACAAAAATATTCATATAAATTGTTTCATTCATTATAAATTGTTTTGTTAAATTCATATAAATATTCATATAAAGACATACAAATTGTTTTTGATAAAAAGACTTCCTTTTGACATTAAAACGTTTTCAAATTAGCAAAAATGTTTTTGACTAATTTTGATGCAAAAATTATCAAAATATTTGACGCTTCAGATTTATAAATATTTTCAAAGTTTCGATAAAGAGACAGTCAAGACTAGACAGACAAGATTAGTCGTCTCTCGGCCTTCAACGATAGTGTTAGTGTTTCTGAGCGATGAGCGAGCAGCAGTTTACAATTAAGAGTAGTAAAATTATTGTGAAAAGTGTTAGTTAATAATTGTGGTTGTTAAATAAATAAAGTGTGTCAATATGTCCAGAACACTAAGATCTCAGGCAATTTCTGATCTGTGTCATGAGCAGGTTATTGCTTTTTTAACACTAGATTTACCACACCAGTCAAAATGACTGGTTTTGCAATTTTATGTTTAAATGCCTACTTCACCTTTTTTTTGGAAACGAATGTTCACTTATTCATATTTAATTAGTTCATTTAATTATCACTACATTTGGTGTGATAATTAAATGAATAATATTATGGGGTTAGTTTTATATTTTTATTCAAAATCATAAAGTTTTTGATTTTATCATCGGTACTTATACCAAAAATTTTCTTTGGGGTTATTTTTTCTCTTTTTATTTTGAATGTTATGGGTTTTGTTTTTCTTAATCCAGTTAGCAATACTGCTTCTGTCTTTTCTGGCGCCAGCTACAGTTTCTTGAGTTTCATCCATTTGTCCACCCGTTCAATAGCCCTGTTTGCTCTCGGCATAGTTTCCATTTCCGTCTTTCCCGACACTACAAGTGCCAAGTCATCCACACCCTCCAGTAGCTTTAGTCTGAGGACTACATCGTAAAGGACATTCCATATTGTCGGTCCAAAAACAGAGCCCTGTGGCACCCCACTGTAGACATCACGCTCCACTAATTTGTTGTTTTCTTGGAGAACAACTTTCCTGTTACGTCGGTAACTTCGTACCAGACATAGTAGGTATGGTGAGATACCTCTTGCTTTAAGAGCTCCTCAGGAATGTTTTGCCAGGCGGGTAAGTCAAAAGCATTGCTTACGCCAAGAGTGATAATAGCTTTCTAGTTCTCTATGTGTCCGCTATAAACTTTTGCTATAGCGTCTACTGTTGTTTTGCAATCTCGGAAGCCCATACTGTTTTTCTGACCATATTGTTTATCTGATAGTTCTTTACCTGACCTGAGTTTAGACTGCAAAGTATCAGGTGTTCCGAAAGTTTGCCCGAAACATCTAAGAGGCAGAGGGGCCTATATGAGGAAGGTTCCTGTGGTGATTTGATCACCTTTCTTAATTAGCACCAGCTTGGTTATTTTCCATTTGTCGGGAAAGATCCCATCGCTAGCTATATGGTTCATTACATTAAAGTCATATGTTGGGAACTTATCCACTGCTGCTTTTAGAGCCTCTGGTGGGAGTCCGTCTAGTCCTGGCGCTCTACCATTACGAATACGTTGACTGGCTCTTAGTCATTCATCTTCCGTAATTGGTAGTACCTTCGTCACGTTGGGTTGCTCCCAGCTCGTCTCTTCATAAGTTGGGAATAGTGCGTCTACCACCTCCAACATCTTTTCCATCGGAACCTGTAAAATTGGATGCCTTATTTTCAGCCCTCGCATTGCGTTTTTATACGCATCCCCCCAGGTATCTTCGTTCATTTTTTCGAATAAGTTTTTGCGACTGGAGGCGTTTAGAAACATTTATTTTTTGTTTGAGAGTTTTTGGCAGTTACATATTCTTGTCTGTATTTTTCCTTCAGGGCTAGGTCCAGACAGACAGGACCAAACAGACAAGACAAGACCAGACAGACAAGACCAGACAGACAAGACCAGACAGACAAGACCAGACAGACAAGACCAGACAGACAAGACCAGACAGACAAGACCAGACAGACAAGACCAGACAGACAAGACCAGACAGACAAGACCAGACAGACAAGACCAGACAGACAAGACCAGACAGACAGACAAGACCAGACAGACAGACAAGACCAGACAGACAGACAAGACCAGACAGACAGACAAGACCAGACAGACAGGCAAGACCAGACAGACAAGACCAGACAGACAAGACCAGACAGACTAGACCAGACAGACAAGACCAGACAGACAAGATCAGACACACAAGACCAGACACACAAGACCAGACAGACAAGACCAGACAGACAAGACCAGACAGACAAGACCAGACAGACAAGACCAGACAGACAAGACCAGATAGACAAGACTAGACAGACAAGATCAGACAGACAAGACCAGACAGACAAGACCAGACAGACAAGACCAGATAGACAACACAAGACAGACAAGACCAGACAGACAAGACCAGACAGACAAGGCCAGACAGACAAGACCAGACAGACAAGACCAGACACACAAGACCAGACACACAAGACCAGACAGACAAGACCAGACAGACAAGACCAGACAGGCAAGACCAGACACACAAGACCAGACAGACAAGACCAGACATACAAGATCAGACAGACAAGACCAGACACTCAAGACCAGACAGACAAGACCAGACAGACAAGATCAGATAGACAAGACCAGACAGACAAGATCCGACAGACAAGACCAGACAGACAAGACCAGACAGACAAGATCAGACAGACAAGACCAGACACACAAGACCAGACAGACAAGACCAGACAGACAAGATCAGACAGACAAGATCAGACTGACAAGACCAGACACACAAGACCAGACAGACAAGACCAGACAGACAAGACCAGACAGACTAGACCAGACAGACAAGACCAGACAGACAAGATCAGACACACAAGACCAGACACACAAGACCAGACAGACAAGACCAGACAGACAAGACCAGACAGACAAGACCAGATAGACAAGACCAGACAGACAAGATCAGACAGACAAGACCAGATATACAACACAAGACAGACAAGACCAGACAGACAAGACCAGACAGACAAGACCAGACAGACAAGACCAGACAGACAAGACCAGACACACAAGACCAGACACACAAGACCAGACAGACAAGACCAGACAGACAAGACCAGAAAGGCAAGACCAGACACACAAGACCAGACACACAAGACCAGACAGACAAGACCAGACAGACAAGACCAGACAGACAAGACCAGACAGACAAGATCAGACAGACAAGACCAGACACACAAGACCAGACAGACAAGACCAGACAGACAAGATCAGACACACAAAACCAGACAGACAAGACCAGACAGACAAGATCAGACTGACAAGACCAGACACACAAGACCAGACAGACAAGACCAGACAGACAAGACCAGACAGACAAGACCAGAAAGACAAGACCAGGCAGACAAGACCAGACAGACAAGATCAGACAGACAAGACCAGACACACAAGACCAGACAGACAAGACCAGACAGACGAAATTAGAAAAACGAGACTAGTTTAGAGAGGCAAGGTAAACAGAAAATACTTTATCATTATCTTATCAATAATTTGCGGTTTGATATTTTCAATTGTGTTGTTGTTTTCGCGAATTCAATTTGCTAGTTTTGTTTGCTGCAGTGCATTTTGGAGAAAGTATGCATTGTGTTATGCAGTTTTATCACTCGACAATGCATGTGGAACACACATGGTTTGCGAAATTTCGCGTTTGCCTCTTGCATTCTGAAATGTTTTTTTTTTATAAATTTCGTTTGAAATCGTTGCAGCAGACACACACGAGCAGCCAGACAAGTCTAGACGGATAAAAAATAGTGTGAAGACGAGATTAGAATAACGAAACGGTCGCGTCTGGTTAATTCATCTATGACTAAATCAGAATTAGTTTTAGCTAAATGTAATATTTTTCTTCAGAAAAAAAAAATGGATAATTCCGATCAACCCAACTCGATACTGCACGTGAACCCGCTGCAGATGTACCCGATTCCTACGAGCGACACCGGCGTCCCGACGCGCTTCCCGCTGCTCTGCGGCGAAGGCGTCGTCCACGCGGGCGATTCCGTTTACGGCGCTCTCGTCCTCACCAACTACCGCCTGTTCGTCCAGCTCTGCGACACCCAGCACCACGTCCCGCTTGGTCTACTCGAGAGCATCGAACAGCGCGACCTGTTCTACCTGCACATTGGATGCAAAGACGCCAGAACCTACAGGTAACAAAAAACAAAAATTATTTGGCCATCTTGAAGTTTAATATTTGTGTTTTGCTTTATTTTTTATTTTATTTAAATTAGAAAATTTATCATCTTCAGGGTATAAAAATTAAAGATACTTACGTATTAACGCCACCACCGCTACATTTTTATGATAAATCGTAAAATAAAACATTTTATTTAAAATTATCCCCTTGACATACAAATAAAATGCGCATTGACGTGTCTTACATGTGATCTTATTACATATACATGACGTCTTAGAGACGTCAATGTATGTCAAGGGGTTAAAACATTTTTAAAACTCAAAATACTTTATTTTTTAACCCCGGTTAGATTAGATTGCCCGCCGCGAAGCGGACAGATAAACCAAGACAACATACGCGCGGCAGCGCGATCTCTCGATCCAATATACGTCAATGTGGCAACGACCGTTGGTTTAACCCCGGTTAGATTAGGTTGCTCGCCGCGAAGCGGACAGATAAATCAAACAACATGTGTGCGGCAGCGCGAACTTTCGATCCAATATAGGTCAATGTGGCAAGGACCGTTGGTTTAACCCCGGTTAGATTAGGTTGCCCGCCACGAAGCGGGTAGATAAATCATGATAACATATGCCCGCCAGCGCGAACTCTCGATCCGATATGGGTCAATGTGGCAGGTACTGTTGGTTTAACCCCGGTTAGATTAGGTTGCCCGCCACGAAGCGGGTAGATAAATCATGATAACATATGCCCGGCAGCGCGAACTCTCGATCCGATATAGGTCAATGTGGCAAGGACCGTTGGTTTAACCCCGGTTAGATTAGGTTGCCCGCCATGAAGCGGGTAGATAAATCATGATAACATATGCCCGGCAGCGCGAACTCTCGATTCCATATAGGTCAATGTGGCAGGTACTGTTGGTTTAACCCCGGATAGATGAGGTTGCCCGCCTGGAAGCGGACAGATAAATCAAGACAATATACGCGCGGCAGCGCGAACTCTCGATCCGATATAGGTCAATGTGACAAGGACCGTTGGTTTAACCCCGGTTAGATTAGGTTGCCCGCCGCGAAGCGAACAGATAAATCGAGACAAACAACATGCGCGCGCCAGCGCGAGCTCTCGATCCAATATATAGCGGTGGTGGCGTTAATACGTAAGTACCAAAATAAAAAAGGATAGCAAAACGCAAAAATTAACGAAAGTTGGGAAATTGTTGATTGCGATTTTTCTTCAGGCTCACATTTGATAATAATGAGATATGTCTGGATTGGTTCGGAAAACTCTTGAAAGCTTCGGCGCCTCCCAGTCATTTGGAGGAGCTGTTTGCCTTTTTCTTCTTTGTCTGGAGCAAGCAGGAACGATCCAAACAAGAGATGGCAGCTAAGCTCGAAATGAAACGAGCTTTACTCTATGACGAAAAAACTTTTAATGGAGAGGTAATTAGTTCGAATAGACCTTTTTTTGTGCGCATGCGTCAATTTTTCGGGCGCTTTTTGACGAATAACCCGTGAAAATAACAATTGCACATTGCCCGAAACATTTATACTCGCACCTTTTAAACATGGCTGACGCGCATGCGTTTAACTAACCGTAAAAAGGTGAATTAGATTATATCTAAGCTTCAGGTAAAATCGTATTTTTGTGTGTTTTAAGGTCGATAGATTACAATTTAATTTGCACGGTACGTGGAGGATCAGTTCGATCAACAAGAACTACAAACTCTGCGGCAGCTACCCGCCCAACTTGTTGGTGCCGGCTTACATAACCGACGAAGTTTTGGAAACCGTCGCGAAGTTTCGCAGCTCGAGGAGGATTCCCGCCGTTGTTTGGAGGTAAACGCCTTTGTCCAAAAATAAATGGGGTTGCAAAAATAACATTTTTGTCTTAGACATGTGGGGAATGGAGCTGTGATAGCTAGGTGCAGCCAGCCGGAAGTAGGTTGGTTGGGCTGGAGGTCCGCAGATGACGAGGATTTAATCAAGGCAATTTCTGAGGCTTGCACACAAGATCGCGGCCCCAACGCCATGTACGACACCCATTCTCCACCCTCGGTCAACTCCAGCAACGACGAATCCACACACATTCAAACCGACATTAAAATTACAGAAAAAAAGGTAACGTCTTCTTCTCTATGTGTCTTTGTTACTGAACTCGATCTTAACACCTCGACTGATTTTGTAGTCAGAATTTTGAATTTTGAAAGTCAGAAAGACTTTTGTAGTCAACTTGTCAGAATTGGTCCAAAACTTCCAAATAATTCGCAAAATTTGCCAAATTTTCAAAAACCATAATAATTTTTCGCATCAAATTTTGTTTATTTCTTGATTTAACTGAGCAAAGTTCAAAATTTTAAATTCTTTTGTTTTATTTACAGATTTGTTGATTTGTGTGAACAAACTTTGCGAAATTCTCTTGTTTTATGTAACAATTACACGAAAACGTCAAAACAATTAGCAAAATTTGCCAAATTTTCAAAAAGTAAAATAGTTTTTCGCAGCAAATTTAGTTTATTTCATGATTTGACTGGTCAAACTTTACGAAATTATTTTGTTTTATGTCAGAATTGGATGTAAACGTCAAAATAATTGGCAAAATTTTGCCAAATTTTCAAAATGTAAAATAGTTTTTCGCAGCAAATTTTGTTTATTTCATGATTTGACGGAGCAAACTTTGCGAAATTATTTTGTTTTATGTCAGAATTGGACATAAACGTCAAAATAATTTGCAAAATTTGCCAAATTTTCAAAAAAACAAAATAATTTTGTTTATTTCTTGATTTGAGTAAACAAAGTGTGCGAAATTCTTTTGTTTATGTTAGAATTATTCGAAAATTTCAAACTAATTTCCAAAATTTGCCAAATTTTCAAAAACCAAAATAATTTTTCGCATCAAATTTTGTTTATTTCTTGATTTTCGTGAGCATAGTGTTCGAAATTTTGTTGTTTTATGTCAGAAATTCAGCCAAATTTTCAAAAAAAAAAACAAAATAATTTTTCGCAGCAAATTTTGTTTATTCCTTGATTTGAGTGAACAAAGTGTTTGAAAACTTTTTTGAAAACTTAAAATTAATTTCCAAAATTTGCCAAATTTTCAAAAACAAAATAATTTTTCGGAGCAAATTTTGTTTATTTGTTGATTTGTGTGAACAAACTTTGCGAAATTTTCTTGTTTTATGTCACAATTACACGAAAACGTCAAAACAATTAGCAAAATTTGCCAAATTTTCAAAAAGTAAAATAGTTTTTCGCAGCAAATTTTGTTTGTTTCATGATTTGACTGAGCAAACTTTGCGAAATTATTTTGTTTTTTTGTTAGAATTTTTTGTCGTTTACGTCCAAAACGTCAAAATAATTTGCAAAATTTGCCAAATTAAAAAAAAACAAAAATAATTTTTCACAACAAATTTATTTATTTCTTGATTTGAGTGAACAAAGTGTGCTAAATTCTTTTGTTTATGTTAGAATTTTTCGAAAATTTCAAACTAATTTCCAAAATTTGCCAAATTTTCTAAAACCAAAATAATTTTTTTGTTTATTTCTTGATTTTCGTGAGCATAGTGTGCGATTTTTTTTTTGTTTTATGTCAGAATTGGGTGAAAACGTCAAAATAGTTTGCAAAATTTACCAAATTTTCAAAAACCAAAACAATTTTTCGCAGCAAAATTTGTTTTTTTGGTGATTTGAGTGAACAGATTTTCTGAAATTGTTTTTTTTTTGTCAGAATTGGTCAAAAACTTATAATAATTGGCAAAATTTGCAACAATTTTCAAAAACCAAAATAATTTTTCGATAACAATTTTGTTTATTTCTTGATCTGAGTACGCAAACTTTGCTAAATTCTCTTGTTTTAATGCAGAATTGGTCGAAAACGTCAAAATAATTTGCAAAATTTGTCAAATTTTCAAAAACCAAAATAATTTTGCACAGGAAATTTTATTTGGCTGTTGATTTGAGGGAGCAAACTTTGCGAAATTCTTTTGTTTTATATCAGAGTTGGACGAAAACGTCAAAATAATTTGCAAAATTTGCCGAATTTTTAAAAATCTTGGCAATGCAAAAAATTGACAATGTCAATAATTGACGAAATAAATAAAAATACGCTCATAAAGCAAATTTTGTTTCATCTTAAAATTTACACCAAAAAAACGGGTGAACATCTGAAAAAATTTTGGAAAATTCCAGAAATATAATTACGCAAAACTATACAAATTTTGTTTACAATGCTATCCGAGTGGATGAACTGTGTCATAAAATTGTAAAAAAAAAACAGAATTTTACGAGATATGTTATCGAAAATTTTCAAAAATTTCTTCAAAGTATGTTCCAAAAAAATATCAAAACCAAGACTTTTTGTTCAAAAAATTGACCAATTTGTCAAGAAATGTATCTTAGCATATCTTGTAACAAATTTCCCCACCCCGGTATCGCATATTTTGTATTCATTCAGGGTGAGCAGCTCGGACGGTTCGTTAAAGCCGCCCTAGTTGTCGCCTCCCCGACCAGGATTCAAACCTAATTCAGTCTAATTTGACGTATCTATATCTATCTAGTCTTGTCTGTCTAGTCTTCTCTGTCTAGTCTTGGCTGACTAGTTTTGTCTGTCTAGTCTTGACTGTCTAGTATTGTCTGTCTAGTCTTGTCTGTGTAGTCTTGTCTGTCTAGTCTTGGCTATCTAGTCTTGTCTTTCTAGTCTTGTTTGTCTAGTCTTGTCTGTCTAGTCTTGTCTGTCTAGTCTTGTCTGTCTAGTCTTGTCTGTCTAGTCTTGTCTGTCTAGTCTTGTCTGTCTAGTCTTGTCTGTCTAGTCTTGTCTGTCTAGTCTTGTCTGTCTAGTCTTGTCTGTCTAGTCTTGTCTGTCTAGTCTTGTCTGTCTGGTCTTGTCTGTCTGGTCTTGTCTGTCTAGTCTTGTCTGTCTAGTCTTGTCTGTCTAGTCTTGTCTGTCTAGTCTTGTCTGTCTAGTCTTGTCTGTCTAGTCTTGTCTGTCTAGTCTTGTCTGTCTAGTCTTGTCTGTCTAGTCTTGTCTGTCTAGTCTTGTCTGTCTAGTCTTGTCTGTCTAGTCTTGTCTGTCTAGTCTTGTCTGTCTAGTCTTGTCTGTCTAGTCTTGTCTGTCTAGTCTTGTCTGTCTAGTCTTGTCTGTCTAGTCTTGTCTGTCTAGTCTTGTCTGTCTAGTCTTGTCTGTCTAGTCTTGTCTGTCTAGTCTTGTCTGTCTAGTCTTGTCTGTCTAGTCTTGTCTGTCTAGTCTTGTCTGTCTAGTCTTGTCTGTCTAGTCTTGTCTGTCTAGTCTTGTCTGTCTAGTCTTGTCTGTCTAGTCTTGTCTGTCTAGTCTTGTCTGTCTAGTCTTGTCTGTCTAGTCTTGTCTGTCTAGTCTTGTCTGTCTAGTCTTGTCTGTCTAGTCTGTCTAGTCTTGTCTGTCTAGTCTTGTCTGTCTAGTCTTGTCTGTCTAGTCTTGTCTGTCTAGTCTTGTCTGTCTAGTCTTGTCTGTCTAGTCTTGTCTGTCTAGTCTTGTCTGTCTAGTCTTGTCTGTCTAGTCTTGTCTGTCTAGTCTTGTCTGTCTAGTCTTGTCTGTCTAGTCTTGTCTGTCTAGTCTTGTCTGTCTAGTCTTGTCTGTCTAGTCTTGTCTGTCTAGTCTTGTCTGTCTAGTCTTGTCTGTCTAGTCTTGTCTGTCTAGTCTTGTCTGTCTAGTCTTGTCTGTCTAGTCTTGTCTGTCTAGTCTTGTCTGTCTAGTCTTGTCTGTCTAGTCTTGTCTGTCTAGTCTTGTCTGTCTAGTCTTGTCTGTCTAGTCTTGTCTGTCTAGTCTTGTCTGTCTAGTCTTGTCTGTCTAGTCTTGTCTGTCTAGTCTTGTCTGTCTAGTCTTGTCTGTCTAGTCTTGTCTGTCTAGTCTTGTCTGTCTAGTCTTGTCTGTCTAGTCTTGTCTGTCTAGTCTTGTCTGTCTAGTCTTGTCTGTCTAGTCTTGTCTGTCTAGTCTTGTCTGTCTAGTCTTGTCTGTCTAGTCTTGTCTGTCTAGTCTTGTCTGTCTAGTCTTGTCTGTCTAGTCTTGTCTGTCTAGTCTTGTCTGTCTAGTCTTGTCTGTCTAGTCTTGTCTGTCTAGTCTTGTCTGTCTAGTCTTGTCTGTCTAGTCTTGTCTGTCTAGTCTTGTCTGTCTAGTCTTGTCTGTCTAGTCTTGTCTGTCTAGTCTTGTCTGTCTAGTCTTGTCTGTCTAGTCTTGTCTGTCTAGTCTTGTCTGTCTAGTCTTGTCTGTCTAGTCTTGTCTGTCTAGTCTTGTCTGTCTAGTCTTGTCTGTCTAGTCTTGTCTGTCTAGTCTTGTCTGTCTAGTCTTGTCTGTCTAGTCTTGTCTGTCTAGTCTTGTCTGTCTAGTCTTGTCTGTCTAGTCTTGTCTGTCTAGTCTTGTCTGTCTAGTCTTGTCTGTCTAGTCTTGTCTGTCTAGTCTTGTCTGTCTAGTCTTGTCTGTCTAGTCTTGTCTGTCTAGTCTTGTCTGTCTAGTCTTGTCTGTCTAGTCTTGTCTGTCTAGTCTTGTCTGTCTAGTCTTGTCTGTCTAGTCTTGTCTGTCTAGTCTTGTCTGTCTCTCCTCGGTGGTGTAGTTGACAACATACCCGCCTTTCAATGCGGGAGACCCGGGTTCGAATCCTGGTCGGGGAGGCGACAACTACGGCGGTTTTCATTAACCGTCCGGGCTGCCCACCCTGAATGAATGCAATATATGCGATACCGGGGTGGCGCATACTAAAAGCCAAGGTGGAATAGGGGATTTGGTGAGTCTTGTCTGTCTAGTCTTGTCTGTCTAGTCTTGTCTGTCTAGTCTTGTCTGTCTAGTCTTGTCTGTCTATTCTTGTCTGTCTAGTCTTGTCCGTCTAGTCTTGTCGGTCTAGTCTTGTCGGTCTAGTCTTATCCGAATTAAGACAGACAAGTCTTTCAAAAATTTTCATCAATCAAATTAATCATTGACTCTGACACGGGCAGCCGTAACATTTTCTTCATAAATTTAAACTGCTAGCTCTAAGCTCGGGCAAGTTCGGGTTGCTTCAAATTTTTGGAGAAAATGTTATGCTCGTTCTGGGCTCGGGCGCTTTCGGGTTGCTCGGGTCCAAATTTATGAAGAAGATGTTACGGTTGCTGGGAACGAGATCAGAAACGAGACTCTCGTATGAAGCCCTAATGGCAAGCCACCATCAGGGGAGGGTTTTGTGATGCCTTTGCCAGCGCCATGCTCTTATTTTTTTCATATTAGTTTTCCCGGGACCTATGGCTTTGTGAGTGTGGTGGTGGCTCAGATAGCTAAGCACTTGGCTCTTGAGTCAGAACGCGTGGGTTCGAATCCCACACAGAACCCAAAATGTGCAAAAATTAAAAACTAATGGCTGCAACCCATCACACTCAATTCCCCATCCCAGATTAGGCAACCGTGGGGTCTCAACTGCCTTAACACCTTCTCTGGAAAATCGTTCGGATTCGACGTTAAACCGCTAGGTCTCCCATATTCAAATCTTAGTGCAGAGGTTGGATATGTGGTTGGACATGTGAAGCCCCAGGAGTGGGGACATGAAAAGGCTAATGACATGGCTTGGTAGTCTGACACTTTAAATACTAAGCCACCACCGCCTCTACATATATCATACTGAATTAATACCAATTTGTAATCTTTTCTTGTAGAAAGTTTTGATAATGGACGCGAGATCTTACACTACAGCTGTGGCGAACAGGGCGAGGGGCGGCGGGTGCGAGTGTCCCGAGTATTACCCCAGCTGCGAGATCCAGTTCATGAACTTGGCCAATATTCACTCGATCAGGAAGAGTTTCCACGCTTTGCGCGCCCTCTGCGCCTCGACGGTCGACCAAGTCAAGTAAGATAACCTTCACGCTCGCTTGAAGTAAAACTTCTTTGCTGGTTGGGGCACATTCAAAATGTTTGCTTTGCCAGCTGGTTAGAAATACGCAAATTGCGTTTTGCTACCTAGTCGCGAGATATGACTTTAAAAATATTAACGGGTAAGCAGAATATAAACTTTACTTAGTCAACCTCATTTACTATTGAAAAAAGTTGTCGGTGTTGCTCGCGCCAAATAAAGTTTTACTTCAAAAAATTCCAATTTCAACTTCTAGTTTATTGATTGATGACTTTTTTTGTTGGGCAGTTGGTTCAGCTTGTTGGAGGGAACTCGATGGCTGCAACACATGTCCGGCTTGATGCGAGCAGCTGTGACGTTGGTAACAGCTGTGGAACGCGACGCACGTCCGGTGTTGGTGCACTGCTCCGACGGCTGGGATCGAACACCGCAGATTGTAGCCCTGGCCGAGCTCCTCCTGGACCCCTACTACCGAACTGTCGATGTAACAAAATCAAAACTGTCTCTGAATTTGTGATTTAAATTGCTGTTGTTTCAGGGGTTTCGGATTCTGATCGAGAGGGAGTGGCTGGCGTTCGGGCATAAGTTCGCGGATAGGTGTGGCCACGCGACCGGAAGCGAGGATCAGAACGAGAGGTGTCCGGTTTTCCTGCAGTGGTTGGACTGCGTGCACCAGCTCATTGCGCAGTTCCCTTGCGCTTTTGAGTTTTCTCACACTTATTTGGTAATAAAGGTTACAAAGGCCCTCAAAAATTGACTAACGACATTTGTTCCCAGGTGAAATTGGCCCAACACGTTTATTCCAATCTGTTTGGAACTTTCCTGTGCAACACGAAGCGCGAACGTGAACGAGTTTACGAGACCACATTCTCCGTCTGGCTCTTTCTAGACACTCCCGCCTTCAGAAATCATCTTTATTCCCCTCAAATGTCTGATCAGGTAATTTAGACAAAACATTTTTTTCTATTGCAAGCCGCGGCTTATTAGTTCAATTATAACCGCGGCTTATAATGGAACGTCGCTTATAAATGGGTGCGATTTATAAAACTAAAACATTTTGCCAGAATAAATCCACGGGTGCGGCTTATATAGAGTGCGGTTTCTGTTTAATTATTCAACCGGGTTATCATTTAAATCGACCAGATTATATGAAATCTAGGAAGAATAGCAAAACATATTAGATTTCGATTTATAAACGCTTTCTATTCCTCCGATTTGTTTCTGTTTAGGTAATTTGGCCGCAATATAGTGTGCGTGACCTGAAGGTGTGGTCGGAGGTTTACTTGGGATCGCTGGAAATGCAGAGCGGATCGAGCAGCAGCGACGGCAGCAACGCGACTATATCCACGCCGGTGCCGTCCGAGTCGCTCACGCAACACATGACGAAGACGCGGTCCTACGGGGACTTGCCCCAGGCCTCCGGCAACGGCACCCTCGTCCGGCGTTGCAGCGACCCCAACATAATCGTCGACTCAATGTAAGAAAAGACGGCTCAGGTTATTTATTATCTTGGGAATGAAATCATTTTCTGTTAGCAAAATGGGAAGCTTGAAGTTGGAAACGGAGGAGGCGCTTGTGAACGGAAGGTCGACGACGCCGACGAACGGCGCGGTTTTTTTATGCGAAATGGATGAGAACGACTGCAAGAGCGACTGCATCTACAAGAACGTGGAGGACGATCTGAACGACATCCTGGACAAGGAGGCGGCGGCCTTGCTCAAAGCGGAGGCCAACGATGGACTGGACGCTTCGGAGCCATCCGAGCATGTGATAGAAAAGACTGATGAGGAGGACGACGGCAAGTGCGTCTGTGGTATTGAAAACGACCTCACAAATGGACACACAAATGGTATGATTCATATATTTTAGAAAAAGGAAATTTTGACTATAGGTAGAAACTTTTGTCTCTAAGTTTAGGTAGTGTCCAAATTTGGACTACTACTAGGTCTTGTCAAAATCACTTCCAGATCATTTTGTGTGCTTTAATTTCTAAGAAATCACTTCAGAGCTAGTGTCCAAATTTTTACTACTCCTTCTAGGTCTTGTCAAAATCACTTCTAGATCATTTTGTGTGCTTCAATTTCTAAGAAATAATTTTAGAGGTAGTGTTTTAATTTGGACTACTCCTTCTAGGTGTTGTCAAAATCACTTCCAGATCATTTTAAGTGCTTCAATTTCTAAGAAATCACTTTAGAGCTAGTGTCCAAATTTTTACTACTCCTTCTAGGTCTTGTCAAAATCACTTCTAGATCATTTTGTGCTTCAATTTCTAAGAAATCACTTCAGAGGTGGTGTCCAAATATGGACTACTCCTTCTAGGCCTTGTCAAAATCACTTCTAGATCATTTGGGTGCTTCCATTTTTAAGAAATTACTTCAGAGCTAGTGTCCAAATTTTTACTACTCCTTCTAGGTCTTGTCAAAATCACTTCTAGATCATTTTGTGCTTCAATTTCTAAGAAATCATTTCAGAGGTAGTGTCCAAATTTTTACTACTCCTTCTAGGTCTTGTCAAAATCAATTCTAGATCTTTTTGTGTGCTTCAATTTCTATGAAATCACTTCAGAAGTAGTGTCCAAATTTTTACTACTCCTTCTAGGTCTTGTCAAAATCACTTCTAGATAATTTTGTGCGCTTCAATTTCTAAGATATCACTTCAGAGGTAGTGTTCAAATTTGGACTACTCCTAGATCTTGTAAAAATCACTTCTAGATCATTTTGTGTGCTTCAATTTCTGAGAAATCACTTCAGAGCTAGTGTCCAAATTTTTACTACTTATAGGTCTTGTCAAAATCACTTCTAGATCATTTTGTGTACTTCAATTTCTAAGAAATCGCTTCAGAAGTAGTGTCAAAATTTGGACTTCTCCTTCTAGGTCTTGTCAAAATCACTTCTAGATCATTTTGTGTGCTTCAATTTCTGAGAAATCACTTCAGAGCTAGTGTCTAAATTTTTACTACTTCTAGGTCTTGTCAAAATCACTTCTAGATCATTTGGTTGCTTCAATTTCTAAGAAATCACTTCAGAGCTAGCGTCCAAATTTTTACTACTTCTAGGTTTTGTCAAAATCATTTCGCTTCACTTCAATTTCTAAGAAATTACTTTAGAGGTAGTGTCCAAATTTTTACTACTCCTTCTAGGTCTTGTCAAAATCACGTCTAGATCATTTTGTGTGCTTCAATTTCTAAGAAATCACTTCAGAGGTAGTGTCCAAATTTGGACTACTCCTTCTAGGTCTTGTCAAAATCACATCTCGATCATTTGGGTGCTTCAATTTCTAAGAAATCACTTCAGAGGTAGTGTCCAAATTATAACTACTACTTCTAGGTCTTGTCAAAATCAATTCCAGATCATTTTACGTGCTTCAATTTCTAAGAAATCACTAGAGATAGTGTCCAAATTTGGATTACTTTTTCTAGGTCTTGTCAAAATCACTTCTAGATCATTTTGTGTGCTTCAATTTCTAAGAAATCACTTTAGAGGTGGTGTTTAAATTGGGACTACTTCTTCTAGGTGTTGTCAAAATCACTTCCAGATCATTTTGCTTGCTTCAATTTCTAAGAAATCACTTTAGAGCTAGCGTCCAAATTTTTACTACTTCTAGGTCTTGTCAAAATCACTTCTAGATCATTTTATGTGCTTCAATTTCTAAGAAATCACTTCAGAGGTAGTGTCAAAATATGGACTACTCCTTCTAAGTCTTGTTAAAATCACTTCTAGATCATTTTGTGTGCTTTGATTTCTAAGAAATTACTTCATAGGTAGTGTCCAAATTTGGATTATTCCTTCTAGGTCTTGTCAAAATCATTTCTAGATCATTTGAGTGCTTCAATTTCTAAGAAATCACTTTAGAGCTAGCGGCCAAATTTTTACTTCTCCTTCTAGGTCTTGTCAAAATCACGTCTAGATCATTTTGAATGCTTCAATTTCTAAGAAATCACTTCAGAGGTAGTGTCCAAATATGGACTACTCCTTCTAGGTCTTGTCAAAATCACTTCTAGATCATTTGGGTGCTTCAATTTCTAAGAAATCACTTCAGAGCTAGTGTCCAAATTTTTACTACTCTTTCTAGGTCTTGTCAAAATCACTTCCAGATCATTTTGTGTGCTTTAATTTCTAAGAAATCACTTCAGAGCTAGTGTTCAAATTTTTACTACTCCTTCTAGGTCTTGTCAAAATCACTTCTAGATCATTTTGTGTGCTTCAATTTCTAAGAAATCACTTTGGAGGTAGTGTTTAAATTTGGACTACTCCTTCTAGGTGTTGTCAAAATCACTTCCAGATCATTTTGCGTGCTTCAATTTCTAAGAAATCACTTTAGAGCTAGCTTCCAAATTCTTAATACTTCTAGGTCTTGTCAAAATCACTTCTAGATCATTTTGTGCGCTTCAATTTCTAAGAAATCGCTTCAGAGGTAGTGTCCAAATTTGGACTTCTCCTTCTAGGTATTGTCAAAATCACTTCTAGATCATTTGGGTGCTTCAATTTATAAGAAATCACTTCAGAGCTAGTGTCCAAATTTGGACTACTCCTTCTAGGTCTTGTCAAAATCACTTCTAGATCATTTTGTGTGCCTGAATTTCTAAGGAATCACTTCAGAGGGAGACAGACAAGACTAGATAGATAAGATGTGTGTATGTATTGGATCAGTTATTATTTTCTTTATAGGTGATGTGTTGGATGGATCTTCTTCTTGCCGGCAATCGAATGGTGATGTGAGTGTGAGTGCGGAGAAGGCGAGTGTTAGCAGACAGTGCGAGGACGGTGGCGGGGGCGGTTTGATGTACAGTGTGTGTCTCGAGAAGAGCGGGCAGGGAGGTGACATTAACCACAACGGGGACGTGCGCGGCGACGACGACCCCGACTCGGAGTGCACGGACCCCAGTGACAGCAGGTCCGAGAACGTTACCGTGTTATGTGATAGCCTCCAGAGGTTAGCGGCCAACTCCGTCGAGACCAGCACCGAGACTTTGGTCTCCGATAACAACATTTGCAGGTAAAGTCACAGATAGAAGACTAGACACAAAATAATTTCTGTGTTAGATTTATCTATTTAATAAGGCTATCGTCCACGGTAAAGTCATTAAAATTGAGATAAAATAGTCTGTTAAGTTTAATTATGTTATTTAGGTATTAAGCAGGTTAGATTAAGTTAATTAAGGCTATCGTCCATAAAGGGTCTGAATCATAATTTTAAACTTTAGTCCATTTTTTTTAAGATTGCAGTACAGGGAAGATAGGGCTTATTTGACCTTGTTCTCTGATTTGCTTAAATCGAGGAGAAGTTCACACTGACGTTATTTACTTCTCCATCTCAGCCTCTTTTCTCTCTTTCTTTTCACATATATTTGCAGCTGTTAGCTATCAATGGCTGCCGTGTCAATTCACAATTATCATCTGATCTGTTTGTATCATTTAGATTTTTTGCGTTTTTCTCCATTTATTTGAATTTAGCGCCAAAATTTGTAACTAGATTGGACATTTTCCATAGTGTAAATCAGATTTCTAGTTACTGCATTCTTTAAAAAAATGGACTATTGAAGGTTCTATCTAGTCAATAAGTCTGCTTATCGATATTTAAAATTGAGACATTGTTTTGATAACTTAGACGGTTAAGTTTTATTATGTAATGAAGGTATTAGAGTGGTTAGATTAACTAAATTTCGTAAGGCTATCCTTCATGCTGTTGTCTAGTCATAAATCGGAATTGGAATATTCTATTTAGACTTTAGACTAGAGTTATCTAGTTATGAATCCAAATAGAATATTTCCTAGTTTTTAACTTTTTCGTCCGTCAAAAAGTGCCCGAACTTTTCGACGTATAACTAAATATGTGCTCGAAACTTTCATATTCCCGCCTTTCAAACTTGGCGGATGCATATGCGCTTAACTAACCGTAAAAATGTCTATTGGAGGACTATCTAGTCTACTAGTGGAGTTGTTTAGTCTTAAATCCAAGTTGGAAGATTCTATCTAGACTGTTAGTGGAGTTGGTTGTCTAGTCATGAATCGAATTTGGAAGATTCTCTTTGGGTGAAGGTGTTACAGATCAAGGTGACGCCTTGGTTTGGAAACGCAGGTTTTTGTGACGGAAGGTGAGAAGTTGAACTTTGCTTTTAGTTCTTCAAAGGAGACGAACGGATTTGAAAAGCTGCCGAGTCCGGAGAGCTGTAACGGGAACAGCGAGGTTTGTCGGATCTGCGCGCAGAACATAAAATTCATCCACGGCAAACACAGGTAACAACACTTTGTCTGTCTAGTCTTCTCCTTTTTATTTATTCCATACATTCTCGTTACCATTCAGTCATCACCATAGCGGCAATACCAGCGGGAAGACGTCTCGGTATTCCACGCCGCCGTTGTACTCGCGCACGCCCAGCGCCAACGGCTGGGAGGGTTCCTTCCTCTACTGCAACAACAGCCCGCCCAAATACCATTGCAACACGACCCTCGACGACGACGGACTTATTCCACTCAGATCCGACGTCCAGGAACGACTCAGGCAAATCATGGACGACAACAGGGTGAGTACAAGGATTTATCAACTCAAAGAAATTCAATCGGGGGTCACCAGTGACCGGCACTATAAATAATAATTTAGTTTCTAAGTCAGCTAGTTGCAGAGTAATTGTTAGTTTTCTTTGTTTTTAGAGGAAAGTCGAGGCTTTGCAAAGGGAATTGCACACGTACCGTCAGGCGCTCATTAAGCAGGTGTGTCATAAGTGCAATCACAACGATGGAGATAAAAATGATGACACGGTGAGAACGCCTTGAACTAACTACCTACTTGTCCTCTAGCACCCATTTGAGTCCTGCAAAGATAGGTTTAATTAGGTCACGAGTTATCTCGTAGTTGACAGTTGACGTGTTGATTATGCATTCATTGCAGACTGTACTCCATTTTTTTAAAGAATGCAGTACAGGGAAGATAGGGCTTATTTGACCTCGTTCTCTGATTGTCTTAAATCGAGGAGAAGTCCACACCGACGATATTTACTTTTCCATCTCAACCTCTTTTCTCTGTTTCATTTCACATACATTTGCAGCTGTTAGATGTCAATGGCTGCCATGTCAATTCACAATTATCATCTGATCTGTTTGTATCATTTAGATTTTTTGCGTTTTTCTGCATTTATTTGTTTGTATTTTATTACTATTGTTGCCATTTGGAGTATTTAATCAATAATAATAAGATATTCAATGAAACTATTAATAAATTAACAAATTTTATATTCAAGTAACTATATTTGAATTTAGCGCCAAATTTTCTAACTAAATTGAACATTTGTCATAGTGTAAATCAGGTTTCTAGTTACTGTATTCTTAAAAAAAATGGACTATAGGCTTGATTAAGACTAAAATCACATCTAGACGGACGTAACTAGCACAGACTAGGACTAGATACTAGTGCTTTAAATAAAATTGTACTTTTCTAAGAAAAGTAGAGTTAGTGAGTGAATTTTAACTGTTTCTAGTCGAGTATGTCGAGCTGCGAAGTCACCTCGGAGACTTTAAGCAGCGCCTCGTCTAGATCTCAGTCACCGGAGCCGGTCAGTTTTATGTGTGCTACCCTTCTCTCTTTTTTTATCTAACCCCTTTTGTTTTCTCCATCGAAACACATTAACCACGTAAAACTGACCGAGCTAACTTAACACACCCTTCGCTTAACCCCTCAACCACGGCGGCATTAAAAGTATCCCACCTTTTTCATGCGTTATAATGGTGGGACATTTTTTGAACCACCTCGAAATATTGCTAAAGCCACGTGTTTTATTGCGGCAATGATCTGCGAAGCATTCTAATGGTGGGACATTTTTAAACCACCTCGACCTATTACTAAAGCTAGAAAATATACTAGAACTAGACTTGAACTAAGACAGTAATAACTAAGTCTAGTACTAATCAAGTCAATTTGTATCTGTTTGTTAGATTAGAACTGGACAAATCCTTCAATGATCCTTGTCCCGCATCTCATATCCTGTTTTTGTTCTTTGTTCCGTTCGTGTAGATCCCCTGACACCCGAAACAAACACCAAAAAATAGCAAAACTCTTTCATTGTCTCGCAGTGTTCGATCGTGGAGTCGGTGTGCAGCGCCGGCGAGGGCCAGGCCAGCGCCGTCGAGTCCCTGCGCTCCGACATGTCCTGGGAGGCTGTCGACGACGGCCCCGCCACCCTCGAGGGCAACCCCACCCTCTGGGTCCCCGACCACGCCGTCTCCAGGTGCACCGGCTGTCGCACCGAGTTCTGGCTCGGACGGCGAAAACACCACTGCAGGTAACAAAACAAAAATAATTAGAATTAGCATGTAATTATCATGATTTCATTATGATACGGCCCGCACTGATTGTATCTTCAAAGGTAAATAGAACACCCTGTATAATAGAAATGGTAATCTATGCAACCCATATTACAGGAATCACATATACAAAAATAGTTCGTATTTTATATACAGTGTGTTTCAATAAAATCGTTTCTTTAATACAAAGAAATGAATTGAAATCGATTTCTAACTAAAAATAACTAGTTATTACTTGTCTTAATTTGAAATCTGAGCTATAAAATGAGTTTAAACCAGGGGTTTAAAAAGATTTGCCTTTTGGCTGTCGGGCCACATTGCGTAAGAAAATTTGGCTGTGGGTCCCATTATTTTTTCTTCTATTTTAATGATTATTTGTATATCAGGACCGTTGCATATATACTAGCCTAGACAGAACAATATTGTTAGGTTAGGTTTGTTCAAATAGGTTACATCAGGCCTGGTAAAGGTAATAAACATCTCACTTCCAATTAAATTTATAAATAAAATTTTATCATTTATTTTATTTATAAAAAAGTTTATAAATTGCTTTGCGGGCCATATTTAATGTAGACGCGGGCCGCATGTGGCCCGCGGGCCACTATTTGCCCAGGTCTGGTTTAAACTGATTAATATGCACTAAGTAAACGTATTTCTATTTACAGAGTGTTCCAATAAAACTTTATTAATTTAACTAATCTTGTCTATTTTAGTTTAGAGATGTGAACTACAGGGTGATTATAATCATGTTTGTGTTTTAGGAATTGTGGTCGTATATTTTGTGCGGATTGTTCGGAGAACAGTACGCCGCTGCCGTCCGAGCAGCTGTACGACCCGGTGAGGGTGTGCACGACGTGTTACTCGAAGCTGCGGCGGCAGGAGTGCGGGGAGGTGCCGGAGCTGTGCAAGCACTCGCCGCAGTCGGCCGCCGGGAACGGGCCCCACCAGATTACCGCCACTAGCAACTAGGACGCCTGATACAAAAATATATAGATATATTAAAATTAATTTAAAAAACGGGGAAAACACTAGGTTGGTGACAATCTCTAAATTATTTGTAGGTTAAGTCAGTTTAGGTAGAGATTTCAGTTAGTTAAGGCAATTCAGACTTTAAAGTTGTTTCATATACAGGGTGCGTTCACTGTTCATATACAGGGTGCGTTCACTGTTCATATACAGGGTGCGTTCACTGTTCATATACAGGGTGTGTTCACTGTATATTCTAGTAAAAATTGCAAATTTAAAGTTGTTTCATATACTGGGTGCGTTCACTGTTCATTTACAGACTGCGTTCACTGTTCTTATACAGGGTGCGTTCACTGTTCATATACAGACTGCGTTCACTGTTCATATACAGGGTGCGTTCACTGTATATTCTAGTAAAAATTCCAAATTTAAAGTTGTTTCATATACAGGGTGCGTTCACTGTTCATATACAGACTGTGTTCACTGTTCATATACAGGGTGCGTTCACTGTTCATATACAGTTCATATACATAAAGTTATACCGAGGCCGCACTACGGCTTTTTCTCGCGATAACGGCGAAACCGCTCGAGAAAGACAGTACGCTATGGGAAAAATCAGTCGCGGGAAAAAACCGCAAGTCAGGCCGCTTGTATTAGCTTACTTGAGTCACAAAATTACGCGATTAAAAACAGCGGTGATTTACCCGTTGTGCCGCCTAGCCCTAAAGTTGTTTCATATACAGGGTGCGTTCACTGTTCATATATAGGGTGCGTTCGCTGTCCGTATACAGGGTGCGTTCACTGTTCATATACAGGGTGCATTCACTCTTCATATACAGTTCATATATATAAAGTTATACCGAGGCCATACTACGGTTTTTTCCCGCGATTACGGCGAAACCGCTCGAGAAACACAGTACGCTATGGCAAAAATTAGTCGCGGGAAAAAACCGTAAGTGAGGCCGCTTCTATTAGCTTACTTGAGTCGCAAAATTACGCGATTAAAAACAGCGGTGATTTAGCCGTAGTGCGGCCTAGGCCTAAAGTTGTTTCATATACAGGTTGCGTTCACTGTTAATATACAGGGTGCGTTCGCTGTACGTATACAGAGTGCGTTCACTGTTCATATACAGGGTGCGTTCACTGTTCATGTACATGGTGCGTTCACTGATCATATACAGGGTGCGTTCACGGTTCATATACAGTTCATATACATAAAGTTATACCGAGGCCGCACTACCGTTTTTTCTCGCGATAACCGCGAAATCACTCGAGAAACACAGTACGTTATGGGAAAAATCAGTCGCGAGAAAAAACAGCAAGTGGGTTTGTATTAGCTTACTTGAGACACAAAATCACACGATTAAAAACAGCGGCGATTTAGCCGTAGTGAGGCCTAGGTCTAAAGTTGCTTCATATACAGGGTGCGTTCACTGTTCATATACAAGGTGCGTTCGCATTTCATATACAGGGTGCGTTCACTGTTCATATACAGGGTGCGTTCGCTGTTAATATACAGGGTGCGTACGCTGTTCATATACAGGGTGCGTTCATTGTTCTTATACAGGCTGCGTTCACTGTTCATATACAGGGTGTGTTCGTAGTTTCAAGATTGGTCTTGGAGCCGAAAATTGATTAAATATTTTTGTACAGCAAACTAAGTCTTCCAAATATGACCCGCGGGCGTCAACACACCGCTACCAGCGTTTTTTTCGATTGTTCATAAGCTCCTTGGAACTCTTCGCGTGGAAGGCTGTCATCATCGAAGCTGCCTGTACCGCTGGAATCGTATTCCCTTTCAGGTCTTTTTGGATTCGGGGGAACAAAAAGAAGTCGCAGATAGTTAGACTAGCTAGTAGCGATAAACTTTGCTAGTTGCATCTTGTCCACATTTTGCACTAGTGTTACTGTTTCCTTGATAAAACAAGAACGCGTCCGTGGATTTTCACAGAACTTTCAGGAAATGTTCTTGAAAATGCGCTGTTTCAACTAGTCTAGTTTGTGTCGCTTAGACTTAGTTGGACTAGATAGTAGTAGTGACAGACAAACTTTGCTAAACGCATCTTATCCACGTTTTGAACTTAACTTATTCTTTTCTTGATAAAACAAAAACGCGTCGGTGGATTTTCATGTAAATTCCAGGAAATATTCTTGAAAATACGCTCTTGCAACTAGTCTAGTTTGTGTCGCTTAGACTTAGTTGGTTTAGCTAGTACTGACAGACAAACTTTGCTAAACTCATCTTATCCACGTTTTGAACTTAAGTTACTCTTTCCTTGATAAAACAAAAACGCGACGGTGAATTTTTACGAAACTTTCAGGAAATGTTCTTGAAAATGCGCTTTTTCAACTCGTCTAGTTTGTGTCGCTTAGACTTAGTTGGACTAGCTAGTATTGACAGACAAACTTTTCTAAACGCATCTTATCCTCGTTTTGAACTTAACTTCCTCTTTTCTTGATAAAAAAAAAACGCGTCTGTAGATTATCACGGAACTTTCAGGAAATGTTCTTGAAAATGCGCTCTTTCAACTAGTCTAGTTTGTGTCGCTTAGACTTAGTTTGACTAGCTAGTACTGACAGACAAACTTTGCTAAAAGCATCTTGTCCTCATTTTGGATTAGTCTTACTCTTTCCTTGATAAAACAAAAACGCGACGGTGGATTTTCATGGAAATTCCAGGAAATATTCTTGAAAATACGCTCTTTCAACTAGTCTAGTTTCTGTCGCTTAGACTTAGTTGGACTAGCTAGTACTTACAGACCAACTTTGCTAAACGCATCTTATCCACGTTATGAACTTAACTGTTTTCTTGATAAATCAAAAACGCCTCGGTGGATTTTCACGGAACTTTCAGGAAATGTTCTTGAAAATGCGCTTTTTCAACTCGTCTAGTTTGTGTCGCTTAGACTTAGTTGGACTAGCTAGTATTGACAGACAAACTTTTCTAAACGCATCTTATCCTCGTTTTGAACTTAACTTCCTCTTTTCTTGATAAAAAAAAAACGCGTCTGTAGATTATCACGGAACTTTCAGAAAATGTTCTTGAAAATGCGCTCTTTCAACTAGTCTAGTTTGTGTCGCTTAGACTTAGTTCGACTAGCTAGTACTGACAGACAAACTTTGCTAAAAGCATCTTGTCCTCATTTTGGATTAGTCTTACTCTTTCCTTGATGAAACAAAAACGCGACGGTGGATTTTCATGGAAATTCCAGGAAATATTCTTGAAAATACGCTCTTTCAACTAGTCTAGTTTCTGTCGCTTAGACTTAGTTGGACTAGCTAGTACTGACAGACCAACTTTGCTAAACGCATCTTATCCACGTTATGAACTTAACTGTTTTCTTGATAAATCAAAAACGCGTCGGTGGATTTTCACGGAACTTTCAGGAAATGTTCTTGAAAATGCGCTTTTTCAACTCGTCTAGTTTGTGTCGCTTAGACTTAGTTGGACTAGCTAGTACTGACAAACAAACTTTGCTAAACGCATGTCCTCATTTTGGATTAGTCTTACTGTTTCCTTGATAAAACAAAAACGTGACGGTGGATTTTTATGGAAATTTCAGGAAATATTCTTGAAAATACGCTCTTTCAACTAGTCTAGTTTGTGTTGCTTAGACTTAGTTGGACTAGCTAGTACTGACAGACAAACTTTGCTAAACGCATCTTATCCACGCTTTGAACTTAACTTACTCTTTTCTTGATAAAACAAAAATGCATCGGTGGATTTTTATGAAAATTCCAGGAAATATTCTTGAAAATGCGCTCTTTCGACTAGTCTAGTTCGTGTCGCTTAAATCTAGTTAAACTAGCTAGTACCGATAGACAAACTTTACAAATCGCATCTTGTCCTCTCTTTGGATTAGTTTTATTGTTTCCTTGATAAAACAAGAACGCAACTGTGGATTTTCATGATAATTTCAGGAAATATTTTTGAAAATACGTTCTTTCATCTAGTCCACTTTGTGTTGCCTAAATCTAGTTAGTACAGAAACTTCAGCGAATATTTTGCAATCATTGCAGAAAGAATATTGTGAAACATTGACAAATCTTCTGAAAGATTGAGGTATATAGACAAATATTCTAAAGCTATGAACACTCTGAAACATCGGCCAAAATTTTGAATCAATCAAAAAAATTTCGAAAAATCGATGGAATTCATGAACTATTTTTAGGAACGTTCGCCAAAATTCTGTGACTTTAACGAACATTCTGAAGCTTTGTCGAGAATTCTGAAACATTGGGGAATATTCTGAAGCTTTGGCGAACACCTCTTGACTCGATCCTTTAAATGGCGAAGCACTAAAACCGACTGTCTGTCTGAAAGGAACAAACTCTGGATCACTCCTTTGGTATTAAAGGAAACATTGAGTACCTATTGACCCCACTAAGCATCTACTCACTCCAGCGCATCATGAAGCAACGGGCGCTAGTGCGGTTGGTTAGCTGACACCTCCCACTACTTTACCCCATCGGTGGAACTGAAGTGCGCGGGCGCTGGCGCGGTTGGTTAGATGACACCTCCCACTACTTTACCCCGTCGGTGGAACTGATCTGCGCATCCTCCCTACTCAGGAAAGAGAATATATACCGGGTGTTACCACAAATGCTTCCTGCAATATATTTAGGAAACTTGATCAACTCGATCCTTTAAATGGCGAAGCACTAAAACCGACCTGTGACAGTCTATCCGGCAGGAACATGATCACTCATTTGGTGTTGGAAAATGGAAACAGTGAGTACGTACTGACCACACTAAGAATCTACTTCACTCCAGCGCATCATCTCTGAGGCAACGGGCGCTGGTGGGGTCGGTTAGCTGACACCTCCCACTACTTTACCCCATCGGTGGAACCGATCTGCGCATCCTCCCCTTCTCAGGAAAGAGAATATATACCGGGTGTTACCACGAATGCTTCCTGCAATAAATTTAGGCAACTTGATCAACTGGACCCTTTATATGGCGAAGCACTAAAACCGACCTGTGACAGTCTGTATGGCAGGAACAAACTCTGGATCACACCTTTAGTGTTAAAGGAAACAGTGAGTATGTACTGCCCCCACCAAGGGCGTACCCAGCGAGGGGAAGGGGGGGGCGCTACCCCTCCTAGAAGCCACCCAGCCGCACAGAAATGTCTATAACATTATTAAAACCTCACGCTGGCGCCTTCAAAGAGCAGAGGTCAATCAGTTCTGAAATTGTACGACAGTTGTATACTTCATTTCATAATGCAAAATTCATTTCATAATTCTCGAAACAAATATGAGCTGCCCCCCCTACTTCAGGTCCTGGGTACGCCCTTGGACCCCGCTAAAGATCTAGTCACTACAGCGCATATCTCGGAGACAACGGGTGCTGGTGCGGTCGGTTAGCTGACACCTCCCACTACTTTACCCCATCGGTGTAACGGTGGAGAGTATATACCGGGTGTTACCACAAATGCTTCCTGCAATAAATTTAGGCAACTCTGTGAACGCACTCTGTAGATTTCAGTTAGTTCTAACGATATGATAATTAAGTAGCGAAGATACTTAAGATACTTCAAGTAGAGAAGATACTTAAGATACTTCAAGTAGAGATTTTGAGACAAAGTTAGAATGAAATATAGAATGAAAGTTTATATCAAGAGATTGCGAATAAAATTTAATTTAAATCTTGAAAACTGTCTTGAGTTTTAACTTTTGCTTAGATTTCATATTTATTTCTTTCTTTTTTTTGTTGCAGATAATTCAGCATTATAACGGAGATAACCTTCTGTACATGACTTTGTCTGTTTTTTTTGTAAACTTGGTTTCTATTTTTGATCAGTTTTGACGCGATCCCCAAAATTCGCTCCAATCCCGTCGTCCGAACACCCTCCTCCGCCCAATCGTATTTATTTATTTATTCCCACTAGATTCTAGTCACGCCCCCTCCGACCACGCCCCTTCCACCCAAACACTATTTAAACGATCAAAAATTGATAACGAATGTAAATCTAAAAACCTGCAAGTATAAACGAATACTTACGTTTGTAATACTAAACTATATAGTTTATATCGAGTATTAGTCAGTATTTATAGACTAATCTGTGTACTAATATTGTATAGACTGTATAAAGAAAATATATACCGGGTGTTACCACAAATGCTTCCTGCAATAAATTTAGGCAATTGGCGTGGTAATTTTTTTTTGGGGACGCCCTGTATATACATGTCCCAATTTTTTTCCATCTTAAATTTAGGCAACTGGCGTGTTTTTTTTTTGTTTTTTTTTGGCAACTCCCTGTATATACAGGTCCTAATTTTTTCCATCTGGCCCTTCACGTCCCTGAGTATATTAGTATATAACTATATAGTTTGTATTATGAAATCGTGAGTGGATTAGTATGGAAAGGCGGGATTACAATTAATATTATAAATCTGTTTCTGTTTTGTCCGGATCTACTGCATAAACAAGTTTAGCTGTGATGGTTTTAAAGTAACGATTTTGTTTTTGTAATTTTAAGATGTTGTGTTGAAGAGGAGAATGTGATGCTGTTTCTTATTAAGTATACTAATCGAGTCGGAGAGAGATTATACAGGGTCGTGGATTTTTAAGGATGTACATTTAAGGGTAGTTTAAGGTCGTGCAGAAGTTGTGTAACGTTTAGGGTGTCTTTTCGTTTGTTAGGAAATGTTAATTAATTTTGAGTACATTTTTTAGAGGAAATGCTTTGTTCGAAACAGCCAAAAGAAAACAGCGACAAACTTTTGAAGAGTTGTGGTCTTTAGTTTGATGGCAAGAGTTTACACAGGACGGAGACGATGCATTTGGAAGGGATTAGATTCGACAAGGATTTGGAAACTACGTTTGAAATTTAACCCATTCCGGGTTTTAGGAAATTTTATAGGAAATTAATTTCACTGAAAATTTACTTGTTTTAGGGACCCTCACAAGGTCAGCGTGATTGACTAAAATATTTTGAAAGGAAAATATTGAAGATGCCCCTCACATGGTCAATATAATTGCTTCAATATTTTGGAAGAAAAAATATTGCCCCTCACAGCGTGAATATATCTGCTGGTAAATGCGTTCAGTTGTCGCCTTGCATTCAGCAAAGGAAGATGCACGTATTTATGTTTTGGTAACGATGGTTTCCACAAGCTTGTTAAATATTGTCAATAAATATTGACACTGCATCAATACATTGAAGGAGATTCAATAAAAATCGAATTGTTTCCAAAATATTGTCAATAAATATTGACATTGCATCAATACATTGAAGGAGCTTGAATAAAAATCGATTTTTTTTCCAAAATATTGTCAATGAATATTGACACTGCATCGATACATTGAAGAAGCTTAATAAAAATCGATTTTTTTCCAAAATATTGTCAATAAATATTGTCACTGCATCAATATATTGAAGGAGATTCAATAAAAATCGAATTGTTTCCAAAATATTGTCAATAAATATTGACATTGCATCAATACATTGAAGGAGCTTGAATAAAAATCGATTTTTTTTCCAAAATATTGTCAATGAATATTGACACTGCATCGATACATTGAAGGAGCTTCAATAAAAATCGATTTTTTTCCAAATATTGTCAATAAATATTGACACTGCATCAATACATTGAAGGAGCTTCAATCAAAATCGAATTGTTTCCAAAATATTGTCAATAAATATTGACACTGCATCAATACATTGAAGGAGATTCAATAAAAATCGAATTGTTTCCAAAATATTGTCAATAAATATTGACATTGCATCAATACATTGAAGGAGCTTCAATAAAAATCGATTTTTTTCCAAATATTGTCAATAAATATTGACACTGCATCAATACATTGAAGGAGCTTCAATAAAAATCGAATTGTTTCCAAAATATTGTCAATAAATATTGACACTGCATCAATACATTGAAGGAGATTCAATAAAAATAGAATTGTTTCCAAAATATTGTCAATAAATATTGACATTGCATCAATACATTGAAGGAGCTTGAATAAAAATCGATTTTTTTTCCAAAATATTGTCAATGAATATTGACACTGCATCGATACATTAAAGGAGCTTCAATAAAAATCGATTTTTTTCCAAATATTGTCAATAAATATTGACACTGCATCAATACATTGAAGGAGCTTCAATAAAAATCGAATTGTTTCTAAAATATTGTCAATAAATATTGACACTGCATCAATATATTGAAGGAGCTTCAATAAAAATAGTTTTTTTTTACTAAATATTGTCAATAAATATTGACACTGCATCAATACATTGAAGGAGATTCAATAAAAATCGAATTGTTTCCAAAATATTGTCAATAAATATTGACATTGCATCAATACATTGAAGGAGCTTGAATAAAAATCGATTTTTTTTCCAAAATATTGTCAATGAATATTGACACTGCATCGATACATTAAAGGAGCTTCAATAAAAATCGATTTTTTTCCAAATATTGTCAATAAATATTGACACTGCATCAATACATTGAAGGAGCTTCAATAAAAATCGAATTGTTTCTAAAATATTGTCAATAAATATTGACACTGCATCAATATATTGAAGGAGCTTCAATAAAAATAGTTTTTTTTTACTAAATATTGTCAATAAATATTGACACTGCATCAATACATTGAGGGAGATTCAATAAAAATCGAATAGTTTCCAAAATATTGTCAATAAATATTGACACTGCATCAATACATTGAAGGAGCTTCAATAAAAATCGATTTTTTTTTCCAAAATATTTTCAATAAATATTGACACTGCATCAATACGTTGAAGGAGCTTCAATAAAAATCGAATTGTTTAAAAAATATTGTCAATAAATATTGACACTGCATCAATACATTGAAGGAGATTCAATAAAAATCGAATTGTTTCCAAAATATTGTCAATAAATATTGACATTGCATCAATACATTGAAGGAGCTTGAATAAAAATCGATTTTTTTCCAAAATATTGTCAATGAATATTGACACTGCATCGATACATTGAAGGAGCTTCAATAAAAATCGATTTTTTTCCAAATATTGTCAATAAATATTGACACTGCATCAATACGTTGAAGGAGCTTCAATAAAAATCGAATTGTTTCCAAAATATTGTCAATAAATTTTGACACTGCATCAATACATTGAAGGAGCTTCAATAAAAATCGATTTTTGTTCAAAATATTGTCAATAAATATTGACACTGCATCAATACATTGAAGGAGCTTCAATAAAAATCGAATTGTTTCCAAAATATTGTCAATAAATTTTGACACTGCATCAATACATTGAAGGAGCTTCAATAAAAATCGATTTTTTTTCCAAAATATTTTCAATAAATATTGACACTGCATCAATACGTTGAAGGAGCTTCAATAAAAATCGAATTGTTTAAAAAATATTGTCAATAAATATTGACACTGCATCAATACATTGAAGGAGCTTCAATAAAAATCGATTTTTTTCCAAAATATTGTCAATAAATACCGACACTGCATCAATACATGGAAAGAGCTTCAATAAAAATCGTTTTTTTTTACTAAATATTGTCAATAAATATTTACACTGCTTCAATACTTTGAAGGAGCTTCAATAAAAATCGATTTTTTCTCCAAAATATTGTCCATAAATATTGACACTGCATCGATACATTGAAGGAGCTTCAATAAAAATCGAGTTTTTCCAAAATATTGTCAATAAATATTGACACTGCATCAATATATTGAAGGAGCTTCAATAAAAATAGTTTTTTTTTACTAAATATTGTTAATAAATATTGAAACTGCATCAATACATTGAGGGAGATTCAATAAAAATCGAATTGTTTCCAAAATATTGTCAATAAATATTGACATTGCATCAATACATTGAAGGAGCTTCAATAAAAATCGATTTTTTTCCAAAATATTGTTCATAAATATTGACATTGCATCAATACATTGAAGGAGCTTCAATAAAAGTCGATTTTTTTCCAAAATGTTGTCAATAAATATTGACACTGCATCAATACATTGAAGGAGCTTCAATAAAAATCGAGTTTTTTCCAAAATATTGTCAATAAATATTGACACTGCATCAATAAATTGAAGGAGCTTCAATAAAAATCGATTTTTTTTACTAAATATTGTCAATAAATATTGACACTGCATCAATACATTGAGGGAGATTCAATAAAAATCGAATTGTTTCCAAAATATTGTCAATAAATATTGACATTGCATCAATACATTGAAGGAGCTTCAATAAAAATCGAATTGTTTCCAAAATATTGTCAAAAAATATTGACACTGCATCAATAAATTGAAGAAGCTTCAATAAAAATCGATTTTTTTCCAAAATGTTGTCAATAGATATTGACACTGCATCAATACATTGAAGGAGCTTCTATAAAAATCGAATTGTTTCCAAAATATTGTCAATAAATATTGACACTGCATCAATACATTGAAGGAGCTTCAATAAAAATCGATTTTTTTTCAAAATATTGTCAATAAATATTGACACTGCATCAATACGTTGAAGGAGCTTCAATAAAAATCGAATTGTTTGCAAAATATTGTCAATAAATATTGACACTGCATTAATACATTGAAGGTGCTTCAATAAAAATTGAATTGTTTCCAACATATTGTCAATAAATATTGACACTGCATCAATACATTGAAGGAGCTTCAATAAAAATCGGATTGTTTCCAAAATATTCTCAATAAATATTGACACTGCATCAATATATTGAAGGTGCTTCAATAAAAATCGATTTGTTTCCAAAATATTGTCAATAAATATTTATACTGCATCAATACATTGAAGAAGCTTCAATAAAAATCGATTTTTTTCCAAAATATTGTCAATAGATATTGACACTGCATCAATACATTGAATGAGCTTCAATAAAATCGGATTGTTTTCAAAATATTGTCAATAAAAATTGACACTGCATCAATAGATTGAAGGAGCTTAAAAAAAATAGAATTGTTTCCAAAATATTGTCAATAAATATTAAAACTGCAATAATACGATGAAGGAGCATCAATAAAAATCGATTTTTTTCCAAAATATTGTCAATAAATATTGACATGCATCAATACGTTGAAGGAGCTTCAATAAAAATTGTTTTTTTTTTCAAAAATATTGTCAATAAATATTGACACTGCATCAATACGTTGAAGGAGCTTCAATAAAAATTGGTTTTTTTTCCAAAATATTGTCAATAAATCTTGACACTGCATCAATACGTTGAAGGAGCTTTTTAATAAAAATCGAATTGTTTCCAAAATATTGTCAATAAATATTGACACTGCATCAATACATTGAAGGAGCTTCAGTAAAAATCGAAATTTATTTGAAATTTCATTAATATTGACGTCAATATTATTGACACAAGGCCCTTAGAGAGTAATAATTTAACAAATATTTTATTGAGATAATTATATTGACCGTGTTAGGGCCCCTTTAGGCAAAATGTTGGAAATATTGAGGAAACTCAAGTGTTGGACATTATTAAACTTGAGTAAACTGTTGGTTGGACAAAACAAGACGTGGCTAAACCAAATAGGACCTGTTTAGACAAGACACGTCTTTAACAAGATAAAGCCAACTAGACTACGTTTAGTAACGAATACTAGATTAATTCTGTTAGACAAACAGGGGTTTGCGAAAACATGTTTCTTTTGGCTGTTTTGGTTGTATATTTCCTGTGGAAAAGACGTTGTTATAAACAAAGCACGCATTTCGGTTCGAAATTTTGTACAAAAAGACGAAACTGGCCGAATAAAATTAGTCTAAATTGTCACGCCCTGTATTTAATTAGATTTGCTCACGAGTTAAGGGAAGGAATATTGTAAGGGAATAATACTGAGACAAGAGTTTCCACTAGGGTTAAAACGCAAAGTGAAATGAAACAAATGTATTATACAATAAATATATATATTATAAATATTTATTTTTTATCGATTGGACTATATATATATTGTTGTGTAAGATAGGCTTTGTTTTTCTGTTGTTGTTGTTGTTGTGCCGGAAAACGCGCCCCCAGTCGAAGGACGCCGGAGTTTTGGAACGAACAGTTATTGTAATTTGAATTCACTGGAAGAGGCGAAAATGATATAGTTAGCGAGATTGAGGATAAAACTAAATGTAAATGGATCTAATTTTTAACTTGTAAATGTATACATTATTATATGGTCATAATTTTTGTGTGGGTTTTTCATTCCAATAATCCTTCAGGTTTTCCACAAAAGCGGATACTGATTAACCGGAAGGATCCTCGGAATTAGATTAGCGAGAGGATCAAGACGAGCGCATCTTCGCGACGGAAAGGATTTTCATTCCGGTAATCTTCGAAATTTTCCATAGAAACGCGCGAGGATTTAACAAGAAAATGCTGTTCATTCCGAGATAAAACTTCAGGTTTTCCACAGAAGCAGACACGGATTGACCGGAAGAATCCAAGGAACTAGATCAAGCTAGGAATTAGATTAGCGAGAGGATCAAGACGAGCGCAACTTCGCGATGGAAAGGATTTTCATTCTGGTAATCCTCGAAATTTTCCACAGAAACGTACGAGGATTTATCACGAAAATGCTCTTCTTTCCGAGATAATCCTTTTTTTCACAGAAGCAGACACGGATTAACCGGAAGAATCCTAGCAACTAGATAAAGCAAGGAATTAGATTAGCGAGAGGATCAAGATTAGCGCATCTTCGCGACGGAAACGATTTTCATTCCGGTAATCCTCGAAGTTTTCCACAGAAACTGACAAGGTTTTAATAGGAAAATGCTCTTCATTCCGAGATAATCCTCAGGTTTTCCACAGAAGCAGACACGGATTAACCGTAATAATCCGAGGAACTAGATCAAGGGAGGAATTAGATTAGCGAGAGGGTCAATACGAGCGCAACTTCGCAACGGAAAGGATTTTCATTCCGGTTATTCTCGAAATTTTTCACAGAAACGAACGAGGATTCCACAGAAGCAGACACGGATTAACCGGAAGAATCCGAGAAACTAGATCAAGCGAGGAATTAGATTAGCGAGAGGATCAAGACGAGCGCAACTTCTTGACGGAAAGGATTTTCATTCTGGTAATCCTCGAAGCTTTCCACATAAACTGACAAGGTTTTAATAGGAAAATGCTCTTCATTCCGAGATAATCCTTCAGGTTTTCCACAGAAGCAGACACGGATTGACCGGAAGAATCCGAGGAACTAGATCAAGAGAGGAATTATATTAGCGAGGATCAAGACGAGCGCAACTTCGCGACGGAAAGGAATTTCACTCCGGTAATACTCGAAATTTTCCACAGAAACGGACAGGAAAATTCTCTTCATTCCGAGATAATCCTTCAGGTTTTCCACATAGCAGATACGGATTGACCGTAAGAATTCGAGGAACTAGATCAAGCGGGGAGTTAAATTAGCGAGAATCAAGACGAGCGCAACTTCGCGACGGAAAGGATTTTCATTCCGGTAATCCTAGAAGTTTTCTATAGAACCTGACAAGGTTTTAATAGGAAAATGCTCTTCATTCCGAGATAATCCTTCAGGTTTTCCACACAAGCGAACAGCTCCAACAGCACAATCAAGATGGAACTGAGATAGGGAGGCAACCTGTCCACACTACTGTTCAATGTAGCGCTAGAAAAAAATTGGAAGGATCAATTTTCAACACGTCCATACAAATAGCCGATTTGGCAGACGACGTGGACCAGGTAGGAAGAGGGACCTGGTAGGAAGAGGGACCTTATAGGAAGAGGGACCTGGTAGGAAGAGGGACCTGGTAGGAAGAGGGTCCTAGTAGGAAGAGGGACCTGGTAGGAAGAGGGACCTGGTAGGAAGAGGGACCTGGTAGGAAGAGGGTCCTGGTAGGAAGAGGGTCCTGGTAGGAAGAGGGTCCTGGTAGGAAGAGGGTCCTGGTAGGAAGAGGGACCTGGTAGGAAGAGGGACCTGGTAGGATGAGGGACCTGGTAGGAAGAGGGACCGGGCAGGAAGAGGGACCTGGTAGGAAGAGAGACCTGGTAGGAAGAGGAACCTGGTAGGATGAGGGACCTGGTAGGAAGAGGGACCTGGTAGGATGAGGTACCTGGTAGGAAGAGGGACCGGGTAGGAAGAGGGACCGGGTAGGAAGAGGGACCTGGTAGGAAGAGGGGTGATAGTAGTGAAACAGAGCTTCGTCGAAAAGGAGACGGAAGCTGCGAAATTGGGACTAAAAGTGAGCGAAAGAAAAACCAACTGCCTGACTCTAGATCGAAGACAAGAGGGTCGGTTGGGTCAAAACATAACGATCGACGACTATTACTTTGGGGTAGTAAAATCCTTCAAGTATCTGGGATGGATACTGAGCGATCTAGACGAAAAAATCAAAGCCAGACTGATGCAAGGAAACAGTTGCCTTCTTGCATTAAAACACCTCTTCCGAAGCTCCTACTAAATAGAACAACAAAAATCCGACTGTACAAAACAATCATAAGCCTTATAACACGTGGGCTCGTATTAAAACGTGGGCTCTAACAACAAAACAAGAAAAACACAATAAGCAATTTCGAGCGGAAAATTCATTTTTGGCATTGTAAAAGAAGGTGAGACGTTGAGAATAAGAATGGGAACTGAAGGAAGCAATAAGAGCAATTAAATTAGCTTGACCGAGATGGGCGGGTCCTGGCGGGTCCTTGAAGTTGTTTCAACATGAAGTTGTTTCAAGATGGAGTTGCAAGTCTTGCCTGTACAGTGTTTTATAGAATTAACAGTCTGGTCTATCCAGTCTAGGGACACGTAGTCAGAATCACGGAGTCATCAATAATTCGGCCCATCGCATGCTGTTCGCGCCAATTTTAATAAATCTGTATTTTCAATTCAACATTTGAATCGATTTCGGCACCGATTAACAGAAGGGGAAAGGTGTATCGACCTGGGCCGAAATCGCGCGATTTACTTATCAATTTACTTCGCGAATTTATATTATTCGACAGTATGCTGCGAGTGCGAGAAGCGTAGAGACAAGAATCGAAGCGCGAACGAGGCTCGACCGACACGTGCACGCATCTTTAAGTTTCTCGTTTTAAGTCAAATTAATCAGGGGTGTAATCACGAGCCCAAAGGGCTGAAGCGGCATCCAACGTCTGGAAGACAACAATTTTAAGGGAATCCCTCCACTTATTATCACCATTTCCGCGCCGGAAGGACGATCACACGTGGCGGAGACGCGAGCAGCCCTAACAGGTAAGTGATTAGACCAGCCCTGTTTTAAAACTCGAAAATATTGATTTTCGTGAGACACGTCCAAACACATGCTATTGTAGCGAAACATGGACTATGACCGAAAAAACAAGAACGCAATGGACATATTTGAGTGCAAGGTGCTACGTAGGATTCTAGGGGCGGTAACGGTCGGAAACATCAGAAGGCCATGGTACAATAACGAGCTATACCAGATATACCAAGAACCACCGATTTCTACATTCATCAGACTGCAACGAGTAAGATGCCACTTAGAGCACTGTCGCTAGAGCACACAGAGCGTCTGCCACTTAGAGCACTGAACGCAAAAATGCAAGGCAGGCGGCCGGTATGGAGGCCAAGAAAACAATGGGAGGAAGAGACCCGGGAAGACGCAAACCAACTACTCGGAGTAAGAGCGTGGAGAAGAACAGCAAAGGACAGGGAAGAATGGAGGACAAGAAATATAAAAGGCCAGGACCCGATTTGGGCTGTAGCGCCATATGAAGAAGAATACCCAAGAAAATTTTATAGCCCAGGGAGGACCAAGGAAAAGATGGCAAGACTGCATTGAGGATGACTTAAAAGCACTGGGCGTCACTAGCAACTGGAAAACGCGAGCGCTAGAGCGCCAGCAATGGCGAGCCATAGACGAGTTATCGAAACACTACATAGCGTTATCATGGCTACTAAGTAAGGTTAAGTAAGGTTCATAAGTAGATTAGCGAGCGGATCAACGCGAGCTCAACTTCGCGACGTACGGATTAAAAGAAGAAGACTTAGAGCTCCTCAGAGCCAATTCTTATCTCGAAGTTATGGATCCAATTTGCCGATATTTTGCTTGGTCTTCCTTGGGCCCTGCCCAGTCTAGTCTTCCTTATCAAATATAATTATTTTCCTTCTTGTCTTAACTTTTGTCATTGAACTAAAGATCAGACTTTCGAACCCTGCTGTAGGTTTTCCTTGAGATGAAAGACGTAGTTCATTTTCTGTTCATCCTCAAGTTTGACTAGCCTTGAAACCTCCTGACTGACAACCTCCTGACCTCCACTTGTGACTTCCATGTGACCTCCTGTGGTTAAACTAATTTCTCGCTTAATCTCACTTCCCTTACCTTATTCGATCCAGTATTCGATCGACTAGAGGCTGTTCACCTTGGAGACCCGCTGCGGATATGGGTACGAACCGGCAGGAGACCCGCGTGGCCCCCTGCTGGATTTGTAATGGAATTTTGCTCCAAGTGAGTGGCAAGGTCGGGCTTGCAGAGTTGTTCGTCCTGGTGTCGAATGTGTGTTTCGATCTCCACGGTTGAGCCCTGACCTTTGATGTGACGTGTCAGCTATTTAACGCTTTCATTATGATTTCATTAAAACAGGATGAATCTGAGGATTGAGATTAAGCGAGGAATTAGTTTAACCACAGGATCAAGGCTAGTAAAACTTGAGGATTAACAGAAAATGAACTACATCTTCCATCTCAAGGAAAACCTACAGCAGGGTTCGAATGTCTGATCTTTAGTTCAATGACAAAAGTTAAGATAAGAAGGAAAATGATTAGATTTTATAAGGAAGACTACATTGAGGATGACGTAAAGCTTTGCGCCAAAAACGCGAGCGCTAGAACTCCAGCAATGGCTGGCCATAGTCGAGTTATCCAAAACTCACATAGGGGTATGATGGCTGCTAAGTAAGTAAGTAAGTAAGCGAGAGGATAAAACGACAACGAAACGAAACACGAGAAACAAGCAATTTCTTTAGACTAGACTAGGATTAACTCTAGGTTTTAATCGTTCTCAAGATTTAGGACTAGATTAGATTGGACAAGGGCTAGGCTGAATAGACCGGACTGTTAACGCTATTAAACACTATATAGACAAGATTTCCAACTTCATCTTGAAACAACTTCATGTTGAAACAACTTCAAGTTGAAATCATCTCTTAAAGGAAACGAGCAATTTCTTTAGACTAGACTAGTGTTGACTCGTTTTAATCGTTCTTCTTCAGATTTAGGACTAGATTAGATTGGACAAGGGCTAGACTGGATAGACCAGACTGTTAGTTCCATAAAAGACTATACAGGTAAGACTTGCAACTCCATCTTGAAACAACTTCATGTTAAAACAACTTCAAGTTGAAACCATTTCTTAAAGAAAACGAACAATTTCTTTAGTCTAGACTAGGGTTAACTCGTTTGAATTGTTTTTTTTTTAGATTTAGGACTGGATTAGATTGGACAAGGGCTAGACTGGATAGACCGGACTGTCAATGTTATAAGACAGTATATAGACAAGACTTGCAATTCCGTCTTGAAAGAACTTCATGTTGAAACAACTTCATGTTGTAACAACTTCAAATTGAAACCATGTTATAAAGTTGGCAAGACGTACTAATTCCTTTCGACTAGACCAGGGGTCGACAAAGTGTGGCTCGCGAGCCACATGTGGCTCTTTTGATGTGAGCTTATGGCTCATCAGAAATATATTGAAATATAAACAAAAATCACATAAAAGGTACGCCGCCGCCGCCCAGTTCACAACTCATACTCACAACGCGGCTCGTACATATTATCTCAGATCTCGATTGTTTTAGTTATTGTGTTTCGCAGTCAAGTCTTGCATAGTGCGAGGATTTGCGGCGATCTACCTATATCGTATGTGTTATGTGATCATAAGAAAAGTATTAATTCAAAATCGAAAATAAATTTAAAATAAACGAAAGTCTGAAGAAAAATTACATCCCATTACTAAAATTGTACTGTAAGTGTAATTGGTAATAAAATAGAACTTTTAAAAAAAATTAATTAATAGCACAATTTAAAAAAAAAAAGATGTAAAATGGGGGCTAGTGAATAGCGTACAAATATCTGTTACGTTTCAACAGGAGATTTGTTGTGTAGTCTTATAGATTGACGAAAAAGAATTAATAATAATATTATAGAGCTACCTAAAGGTTGCATATAAATTGGCGCTTTAATAAATTGGTGTGCTGTAATTAGGTTTAAAAAAAATATTTTTTTCACGCGCTTTGTTGATGACGTCAAATACTATGTCCAGTGACAGTCCAGTCCATTGTTTACTCCAGGTGTTCTCGTCCTTAACTTCTCGATGTTCGTTCATAACTTATTTCAATTGAAGAAGAACGCCACGCTTTTATAAAAATGAATAAAATACTCTGCTGCCGGGATATAAGATTCGAACTGAGAATCAGAACGCTAAAGAGCTATATATTCTCCAATCTATTGCATGGAATGGAGGCTTGGACACTCGAACCAGAAAACATCAAGAACATAGAAGCATTTGAAATGTGGTGTTAAAGGTCGATACCATGGGTCGATAAGGTTTCGAACGTAGGGATGCCGCTTGGCGACTTCAACGGTCCGGCTCGAATTTGCGAGCATCTTCAAAGTACTGACGGAGGCGGTGCTTCGCGAACGGGGAAATCATCAGCGAGCTTCCCTTCGATAACACGTAAGTCTCTAGAAACAGAAGCAATGAACTACAGTATAATCTCGATAATCCACCACAAATTTCGGATTATCAGAAAGCGTGGTGGGAGGGAAGAGTGCGAGCGGTCTCCTGACCGCCGGATTACTTAACGTGTCGTCCGAGATTATACTGTATATAGTAACTGTATAGTCTAGGCTTGATTAGGTCTATAGTCCATTTTTAAAAAAAATGCAGTACAGGGAAGACAGGGCTTATTTGACCTTGTTCTCTGCTTGGCTTAAATCGAGGAAAAGCACACCGACGATATTTTCTTCTCCATCTCAACCTCTCTTCTCTCGTTCTTTTCACATACATTTGCAGCTGTTATTTGTCTGTTTGTAACATTTAGATTTTTTGCGTTTTTTCTCCATTTATTTGTTTGTATTTTATTACTATTGTTGCCGTTTGGTGTATTTAATCAATAATAATAATAAGATATTCAATGAAAACATTAATAAATTACCAATTTCATATTCAAGTAACTATATTTGAATTTGGCGCCAAATTTTGTAACTAGATTGAACAATTGTCATAGTGTAAATCAGGTTTCTAGTTACTGCACTCTTAAAAAAATGGACTATAGTATATTCATCTCTTTTTATCTAGTTCTATATCGTCGGTGACTTTTCTCGCTGTCAACGGTCCAATCCGTAACGGGCGGAGCGTTTTCTCTGTGTAGACTAGCTTCGGCTTCGAGTCAAGTCCAAAACTTGTATAATCTTCTTTTAAACCCTCTTCTTAAACGCATTTGATTAAACTGAATGGACGATATTAGGTAGAGTAAAATGGAGTGTGGACTAGATAAGACTAAACTATGTTGCAACGACTTCATGTTACAACAAGTTCATGTTGAAATAATTTCATGTTGAAACAGCTTCGTGATGTAGCAACTTCTTGTTACGACTAAAATTTTTGTTTCAGGCAACTTCGTATTGCACCAACTTCAGTTTGAGACAACTTCGTGTTGCGCCAACTTCACTTTGAGGCAACTTCCTTCGTGTTGTTCATTCCAATTTCTGAAACTTGAAACTTTAGCTGTATTTGTGGATGCATGGCCAACGTTAGGGTGAAGAAAGAGCTGGTTTGAGCGCTGGTGTCGCTTGTCTGAAAGCTGTTTATTGTGGTTTCAGGATTTCGGAGAAAAACTTACGAAACTGTTGACATCGTCGCGAATTTGTTTGTCTGAAAGGCCACGCAATCCGCCATTCTCGATGAGGTGATTAATGAAGACTTTTCGTGTTCTCGGAGAGTCTACGAGAAGGAAATGTAGTGAGTATTGTCTAGACGTAAATTAGTACTTATTATCACCTGAATCGAAACTATAGATTTTGAATTGGTAAAACCATACAATATCAATAACCTGCTAAGTTCATGTCTCTCTCACAAAATGTCAAAATTAAAAACATCTAACCCTAATCAACACATGGGTTTTCAAGTGAGTGAATTTCTATAGAATAACTGACAAATTTCATACGAGATTTGTTTTTGGTAGTCCTAAAAAGACTCATTAGTATTATAGAGTTCCGGAAAGGTTGAGTATATTTATATATTCAAGCTTTGTTCCGTCTTTATTAAGTTTACGAAACTATAGACTTTTTCATAGTTATTTTTGTCAATTTCCGCCATGTTATACGTCACAAGGCGCCCGAACTTTTTGACGTATAACCTTATTATTTGCCCGAAACTTTCATATTCCCGCCTTTCAAGCTAGGTGGATGCGCATGCGCTTTACTAACCGTAAAAAGGTCTATTAACTTGTTTCTTGTCTTCATTTCTTTTGTATTCAAGACTAAATAGTCTATCTAGTCTTGTCTTGCCTTCGTTTTGTCAGTCTAATTTTATCTATGTGTTTTTATATGGTAATGGTGTACCTTAGGGTTCTATTTTGGGTCCGGTTTTGTGATTAAAATTGGTTTGGAAAGAAAAAAAAAAACGGTGCGGTTTAGACAATTAAGAAAGGATTTTATTGTAACAAATCGAATGTTTGTTGCTTCTTGTTTTTGGAAAGAAACAAAGAATGGTTACCGAAATTAAAACACATTTCACTATCTACGAACATTGTTCCTTGCTCCTTGTACCATCAATTATACTAAAACGAGGAATAGACCAGAAGCTGCGCAAGTTTGAACGTTCTTCCTGAAAACTACTCAATCCAATTTACTCTTGCCTTCTCTAATCTTATCTTGTTTCTTGTTAATTCTTATTTAGTCTTGTCTGCGGTCCTGGTCCAGTCTTCGTTTAATGTTGTCCATCTGTTGTGGTCTGGTCTACTCCCCATGGAATGAAAATATTCCTTTGTCGAACAGAAGAGAAACTTGTAGAAAACTTCACCTAGATATATATTAATACAGTTATTATCGGTTACACAACTATCTCTTGCAAATACTTTTTTGCAAAATATTTCCCCGTACAAATTGTTTACGTTTTGGTCCTACTATTTTCTTTTGCCCAGAATCATCGCAACAAAAAATCTCGACTAGTTACAACAATCTAGATAGATACCTAGATTATCGTATCAACTCCACGCTCTAGATATCTGGCATAGACTAGAAATCATATCCAGACAGACTAGTTATCAAAAACTAGTTATGATATCCATATACACTAGACACCGTATCTAGATTAACTAGACTAAATTAATTTTGTTCACTAGATAACTAGATGTGATATCTGGATAGACTAAATACGGTTCTAGATATATAGTCAAGATATAGTATATAGATATAGACTAGATATAGTATAAACTATGTAGATGCTGGACCTGCTGCATCTATCGAGTCTACATATCGCATCTAGATATCCTGTCAGGGCTATCTACGTATCCTTATCTAGTTTACACTATATTTAGCCTATCAATATTATCTATCTTGTCTATTTAGATAACATATCTAGTCTATCCAACTAGACTAGTACCTAGGTGGCATATCTATCCAGATACTGCATCTAGTCCAACTAGTATCATATCTGGTTAGTATATCTAGTCTAGATATAGCATCTAGATATCCTGTCAGGGCTATCTACGTTTTCTTATCTAGTTTACACTATATTTAGCCTATCTAGAATATCTTTCTTGTCTATTTAGATAACATATCTAGATCCATATTTAGTCTATCCAGCTAGACAAGTACCTAGGTGGCATATCTATCCAGATACTGCATCTAGTCCAACTAGTATCATATCTGGTTATTCTATCTAGTATAGCTATAGCATCTAGATATCCTGTCAGGGCTATCTACGTATCCTTATCTAGTTTACACTATATTTAGCCTATCTAGATTATCTATCTTGTCTATTTAGATAACTTATCTAGATCCATATTTGGTATATCCAAGTATTACATCCACTCTAGTTACAGTCTACATCCAGTCTATATCTATAGATGCGATATGTAGACTGTGACTAGAGTGGATGTAATACCTGGATAGAGTAAATATAGATCTAGATATTTTATCAAAATAGACAAGATAGATAATCTAGATAGAGTAAATATACTGTAAACTAGATAAGGATACATAGATAGCCCTGACATGATATCTAGATGCGATATCTAGACTAGATATACTAACCAGATATGATACTAGTTGGACTAGATGCAGTATCTGGATAGATATGTCACCTAGGTGGACTAGTTGTGGCATCTACATAGACTAGATATGTATATATATATACAGACTAGAAAATGTATTTAGATATTATATCTAGTTAGACTGGATGTGATATCTTGATCGACTGATCTTGATAGACTAGATAGATGGGCTAGATATAGTATAAATTAGATAAGGACATAGATAGTCCCGACAGGATATCTAGATGTGATAACGAACAAGAGACAAGATATAAAATCCAGATATAATATTTAGTTGGACTAGATGCAGAATCTAGATAGATAATCATCTAGGTAGACTAGATATTGCATCTACCTTGACTAGATATGTATATATAGACAGTCTAGAAAAGGTATTTAGACATTATATCTAGTTAGACTGTGGTAGATTAAATATAGATCCAGACATGTTATCTAAATGCACTAAATAGACGATATATTATAAACTAGATGAGGACACAGATAGTCCTGACGTGATATCTATATGTCATAACAAGACTAGATATGATATTTAGTTAGCCTAGATGTAAAAGGTCGCAGTACAAGTCCATATCTACAATCTAGACTAGATGTAATATCTAAATAGATATGGCACCCAGATAGACTAGATATAGTATCTACGCAGACTAGATACGACATAGGAAAGGTATTTAGATATTATATCTAGATAGACTGGATGTAACATCTGGATAGACTAAATGTGGATCTTGATATGTTATCTAAATAGACTAGATATATAGTCTTAATAGACTAGATATAATATAAACTAGATAAGGACACATAGATAGTACTGGCAGGATATCTAGATATGGTATCAAGACTAGATATAATATCCAGATATCAATTTTAATTGTACTAGATGCAGTATCTAGATAGATATTGGACTGCATCTAGTCTAATTAAAATTAATATCTGGATATTATATCTAGTCTTGATGTCACATCTAGATATCCTGCCAGGACTATCTATGTGACTTTATCTAGTTTATACTATATCTAGTCTATTTAGACTATCTATCTAGTCTATTTAGATAACCTATATCGACCAGGTAAGATATTACATCTAGATAGACTGGATGTGATAGCTGGGTAGACTAGATATGGATTCAGATAACATATCTAGATGTTATCTAAATAGACTAAATACTTTATCTAGATATACTAGATTAAGATACAGTCTTAAGACGATATCTAGATGTGTTAACAAGATATGATATTTAGTTGGACTAGATGTAGTATCTAGATGGATATAGTACCAAAATAGACTAGATATGGTATCTACATTGACTAGATATGATATATAGATAGACTAGGAAAGGCATTTACATATTATATTATATCTGGATAAATTGGATGTGATATCTTAGTAGACTAGATATGTATTTAGATAACATATCTAGATGTTATCTAAATAGACTAGATACGTTGTCTAGATAGACTAGATTATGATGCATAGATAGTCCTGAGACGATATCTAGATGTGCTATCAAGACTAGATATAACATCCAGATATGATATCTAGTTGGATAGGATGCAGTATCTAGATGGATATATCACCTATGTAGACTAGATATGGTATCTACATTGACTAGATATGATATATAGATAGACTAGGAAAGGCATTTCGATATTATAACTGGATAGATTGGATGTGTTATCTGCGTAGACTAGATATGTATTTAGATAACATATCTAGATGTTATCTAAATAGACTAGATACGTTGTCTAGATCGACTAGATTATGATGCATAGATAGTCCTGAGGCGATATCTGGATGTGCTGTCAAGACTAGATTTAACATCCAGATATGATATCTAGTTGGATAGGATGCAGTATCTAGATGGATATATCACCTATGTAGACTAGATATGGTATCTACATTGACTCGATATGATATATAGATAGACCAGGAAAGACATTTAGATATATCTGGATAGATTGGATGTGATATCTGGGTAGACTAGATATGTATTTAGATAACATATCTAGATGTTATCTAAATAGACTAGTTACGTTGTCTAGATAGACTAGATTATGATGCATAGATAGTCCTGAGACGATATCTGGATGTGCTATCAAGACTAGATTTAACATCCAGATATGATATCTAGTTGGATAGGATGCAGTATCTAGATGGATATATCACCTATGTAGACTAGATATGGTATCTACATTGACTAGATATGATATATAGATAGACTAGGAAAGGCATTTAGATATTATAACTGGATAGATTGGATGTGTTATCTGCGTAGACTAGATATGTATTTAGATAACATATCTAGATGTTATCTAAATAGACTAGATACGTTGTCTAGATCGACTAGATTATGATGCATAGATAGTCCTGAGACGATATCTGGATGTGCTATCAAGACTAGATTTAACATCCAGATATGATATCTAGTTGGATAGGATGCAGTATCTAGATGGATATATCACCTATGTAGACTAGATATGGTATCTACATTGACTCGATATGATATATAGATAGACCAGGAAAGACATTTAGATATATCTGGATAGATTGGATGTGATATCTGGGTAGACTAGATATGTATTTAGATAACATATCTAGATGTTATCTAAATAGACTAGTTACGTTGTCTAGATAGACTAGATTATGATACATAGATAGTCCTGAGACGATATCTAGATGTGCTATCAAGACTAGATATAACATCCAGATATGATATCTAGTTGGGTAGGATGCAGTATCTAGATGGATATATCACCTATGTAGACTAGATATGGTATCTAAATTGACTAGATATGATATATAGATAGACCAGGAAAGACATTTAGATATAATATCTGGATAGATTGGATGTGATATCTGGGTAGACTAGATATTTATTTAGATTACATATCTAGTTGTTATCTAAATAGACTAGATACGTTGTCTAAATATTCTAGATTATGATACATAGATAGTCCTGAGACGATATCTAGATGTGCTATCAAGACTAGATATAACATCCAGATATGATATCTAGTTGGATAGGATGCAGTATCTAGATGGATATATCACCTATGTAGACTAGATATGGTTTCTACATTGACTAGATATGATATATAGATAGACCAGGAAAGACATTTAGATATAATATCTGGATAGATTGGATGTGATATCTGGGTAGACTAGATATGTATTTAGATAACATATCTAGATGTTATCTAAATAGACTAGATACGTTGTCTAAATATACTAGATTATGATACATAGATAGTCCTGAGACGATATCTAGATGTGCTATCAAGACTAGATATAACATCCAGATATGATATCTAGTTGGATAGGATGCAGTATCTAGATGGATATATCACCTATGTAGACTAGATATGGTATCTACATTGACTAGATATGGTATATAGATAGACCAGGAAAGACATTTAGATATAATATCTGGATAGATTGGATGTGATATCTGGGTAGACTAGATATGTATCTAGATAACATATCTAGATGTTATCTAAATAGACTAGATACGTTGTCTAAATATACTAGATTATGATACATAGATAGTCCTGAGACGATATCTAGATGTGCTATCAAGACTAGATATAACATCCAGATATGATATCTAGTTGGGTAGGATGCAGTATCTAGATGGATATATCACCTATGTAGACTAGATATGGTATCTGAATTGACTAGATATGATATATAGATAGACCAGGAAAGACATTTAGATATAATATCTGGATAGATTGGATGTGATATCTGGGTAGACTAGATATGTATTTAGATTACATATCTAGTTGTTATCTAAATAGACTAGATACGTTGTCTAAATATTCTAGATTATGATACATAGATATTCCTGAGACGATATCTAGATGTGCTATCAAGACTAGATATAACATCCAGATATGTAATCTAGTTGGATAGGATGCAGTATCTAGATGGATATATCACCTATGTAGACTAGATATGGTATCTACATTGACTAGATATGATATATAGATAGACCAGGAAAGACGTTTAGATATATCTGGATAGATTGGATGTGATATCTGGGTAGACTAGATATGTATTTAGATAACATATCTAGATGTTATCTAAATAGACTAGTTACGTTGTCTAGATAGACTAGATTATGATACATAGATAGTCCTGAGACGATATCTAGATGTGCTATCAAGACTAGATATAACATCCAGATATGATATCTAGTTGGATAGGATGCAGTATCTAGATGGATATATCACCTATGTAGACTAGATATGGTATCTAAATTGACTAGATATGATATATAGATAGACCAGGAAAGGCATTTCGATATTATAACTGGATAGATTGGATGTGATATCTGGGTAGACTAGATATGTATTTAGATAACATATCTAGATGTTATCTAAATAGACTAGTTACGTTGTCTAGATAGACTAGATTATGATACATAGATAGTCCTGAGACGATATCTAGATGTGCTATCAAGACTAGATATAACATCCAGATATGATATCTAGTTGGATAGGATGCAGTATCTAGATGGATATATCACCTATGTAGACTAGATATGGTATCTACATTGACTAGATATGATATATAGATAGACTAGGAAAGGCATTTCGATATTATAACTGGATAGATTGGATGTGTTATCTGCGTAGACTAGATATGTGTTTAGACAACATATCTAGATGTTATCTAAATAGACTAGTTACGTTGTCTAGATAGACTAGATTATGATACATAGATAGTCCTGAGACGATATCTAGATGTGCTATCAAGACTAGATATAACATCCAGATATGATATCTAGTTGGATAGGATGCAGTATCTAGATGGATATATCACCTATGTAGACTAGATATGGTATCTAAATTGACTAGATATGATATATAGATAGACCAGGAAAGGCATTTCGATATTATAACTGGATAGATTGGATGTGATATCTGGGTAGACTAGATATGTATTTAGATAACATATCTAGATGTTATCTAAATAGACTAGTTACGTTGTCTAGATAGACTAGATTATGATACATAGATAGTCCTGAGACGATATCTAGATGTGCTATCAAGACTAGATATAACATCCAGATATGATATCTAGTTGGATAGGATGCAGTATCTAGATGGATATATCACCTATGTAGACTAGATATGGTTTCTACATTGACTAGATATGATATATAGATAGACCAGGAAAGACATTTAGATATAATATCTGGATAGATTGGATGTGATATCTGGGTAGACTAGATATGTATTTAGATAACATATCTAGATGTTATCTAAATAGACTAGATACGTTGTCTAAATATACTAGATTATGATACATAGATAGTCCTGAGACGATATCTAGATGTGCTATCAAGACTAGATATAACATCCAGATATGATATCTAGTTGGATAGGATGCAGTATCTAGATGGATATATCACCTATGTAGACTAGATATGGTATCTACATTGACTAGATATGGTATATAGATAGACCAGGAAAGACATTTAGATATAATATCTGGATAGATTGGATGTGATATCTGGGTAGACTAGATATGTATCTAGATAACATATCTAGATGTTATCTAAATAGACTAGATACGTTGTCTAGATAGACTAGATTATGATACATAGATAGTCCTGAGACGATATCTAGATGTGCTATCAAGACTAGATATAACATCCAGATATGATATCTAGTTGGATAGGATGCAGTATCTAGATGGATATATCACCTATGTAGACTAGATATGGTATCTAAATTGACTAGATATGATATATAGATAGACCAGGAAAGGCATTTCGATATTATAACTGGATAGATTGGATGTGATATCTGGGTAGACTAGATATGTATTTAGATAACATATCTAGATGTTATCTAAATAGACTAGTTACGTTGTCTAGATAGACTAGATTATGATACATAGATAGTCCTGAGACGATATCTAGATGTGCTATCAAGACTAGATATAACATCCAGATATGATATCTAGTTGGATAGGATGCAGTATCTAGATGGATATATCACCTATGTAGACTAGATATGGTTTCTACATTGACTAGATATGATATATAGATAGACCAGGAAAGACATTTAGATATAATATCTGGATAGATTGGATGTGATATCTGGGTAGACTAGATATGTATTTAGATAACATATCTAGATGTTATCTAAATAGACTAGATACGTTGTCTAAATATACTAGATTATGATACATAGATAGTCCTGAGACGATATCTAGATGTGCTATCAAGACTAGATATAACATCCAGATATGATATCTAGTTGGATAGGATGCAGTATCTAGATGGATATATCACCTATGTAGACTAGATATGGTATCTAAATTGACTAGATATGATATATAGATAGACCAGGAAAGGCATTTCGATATTATAACTGGATAGATTGGATGTGATATCTGGGTAGACTAGATATGTATTTAGATAACATATCTAGATGTTATCTAAATAGACTAGTTACGTTGTCTAGATAGACTAGATTATGATACATAGATAGTCCTGAGACGATATCTAGATGTGCTATCAAGACTAGATATAACATCCAGATATGATATCTAGTTGGATAGGATGCAGTATCTAGATGGATATATCACCTATGTAGACTAGATATGGTATCTACATTGACTAGATATGATATATAGATAGACTAGGAAAGGCATTTCGATATTATAACTGGATAGATTGGATGTGTTATCTGCGTAGACTAGATATGTGTTTAGACAACATATCTAGATGTTATCTAAATAGACTAGTTACGTTGTCTAGATAGACTAGATTATGATACATAGATAGTCCTGAGACGATATCTAGATGTGCTATCAAGACTAGATATAACATCCAGATATGATATCTAGTTGGATAGGATGCAGTATCTAGATGGATATATCACCTATGTAGACTAGATATGGTATCTACATTGACTAGATATGATATATAGATAGACCAGGAAAGACATTTAGATATAATTTCTGGATAGGTTCGATGTGATATCTGGGTAGACTAGATATGTATTTAGATAACATATCTAGATGTTATCTAAATAGACTAGATACGTTGTCTAGATAGACTAGATTATGATGCATAGATAGTCCTGAGACGATATCTAGATGTGCTATCAAGACTAGATATAACATCTAGATATGATATCTAGTTGGACAGGATGCAGTATCTAAATGGATATAGCACCTATGTAGAGTAGATATGGTATCTACATTGACTAGATATGATATATAGATAGACTAGGAAAGGCATTTAGATATTATAACTGGATAGATTGGATGTGTTATCTGCGTAGACTAGATATGTATTTAGATAACATATCTAGATGTTATCTAAATAGACTAGATACGTTGCCTAGATAGACTAGATTATGATACATAGATAGTCCTGAGACGATATCTAGATGTGCTATCAAGACTAGATATAACATCTAGATATGATATCCAGTTGGCCAGGATGCAGTATCTAAATGGATATAGCACCTATGTAGACTAGATATGGTATCTACATTGACTAGATAAGATATATAGCTAGACCAGGAAAGACATTTAGATATAATATCTGGATAGATTGGATGTGATATCTGGGTAGACTAGATATGTATGTAGATAACATATCTAGATGTTTTTTAAATAGACTAGATACGTTGTCTAGATAGACAAGATTATGATACATAGATAGTCCTGAGACGATATCTAGATGTGCTATCAAGACTAGATATAACATCCAGATATGATATCTAGTTGGATAGGATGCAGTATCTAGATGGATATATCACCTATGTAGACTAGATATGGTATCTACATTGACTAGATATGATATATAGATAGACTAGGAAAGGCATTTCGATATTATAACTGGATAGATTGGATGTGTTATCTGCGTAGACTAGATATGTATTTAGACAACATATCTAGATGTTATCTAAATAGACTAGTTACGTTGTCTAGATAGACTAGATTATGATACATAGATAGTCCTGAGACGATATCTAGATGTGCTATCAAGACTATATATAACATCCAGATATGATATCTAGTTGGATAGGATGCAGTATCTAGATGGATATATCACCTATGTAGACTAGATATGGTATCTACATTGACTAGATATGATATATAGATAGACCAGGAAAGACATTTAGATATAATTTCTGGATAGGTTCGATGTGATATCTGGGTAGACTAGATATGTATTTAGATAACATATCTAGATGTTATCTAAATAGACTAGATACGTTGTCTAGATAGACTAGATTATGATGCATAGATAGTCCTGAGACGATATCTAGATGTGCTATCAAGACTAGATATAACATCTAGATATGATATCTAGTTGGACAGGATGCAGTATCTAAATGGATATAGCACCTATGTAGACTAGATATGGTATCTACATTGACTAGATATGATATATAGATAGACCAGGAAAGACAATTAGATATAATATCTGGATAGATTGGATGTGATATCTGGGTAGACTAGATATGTATGTAGATAACATATCTAGATGTTATCTAAATAGACTAGATACGTTGTCTAAATATACTAGATTATGATACATAGATAGTCCTGAGACGATATCTAGATGTGCTATCAAGACTAGATATAAAATCTAGATATGATAGTTAGTTGGACAGGATGAAATATCTAGATGTATATAGCACCTATGTAGACTAGATAAGATATGTAGTTAGACTAGAAAATATATCTAGATAGATTGGATGTGGTATCTGGATTGACTTGATATGGATTTAGATAACATATTTAGATGTTATCTAAATAGACTAGATACGTTGTCTAGATAGACAAGATTAGGATACATAGATAGTCCTAAGACGGTATCTAGATGTGCTAACAAATCCAGATATGATTTAGTCTAGATGCAGTATCTACATGGATATGGCACCTATGTAAACTAGATGTGGTATCTACATAGACTAGATATGATATATAGACAGGCTAAGAAATGTATTTATATATTATATCTAGATAGATTCGATGTGATATTTGGATGGACTTTATAATGTATCTAGTTCAACTTAATAGACTACATAGGATATCTAAATAGATATGGTATCTAAATAGATACGGTATCTACATAGATTAAATATAATATATATAGACTGACTAGGAAATGTATTTAGATATAATATCTAGATAGACTGGATGTAATATTTGGATGGACTTGATAAAGTATCTAGATAAACTAAATAGACTAGATAGGATATCTAGATACATTAGAAAGGATATTTAGATATTGTATCTAGATAGACTGGGTGTGAAATCTGGATAGACTGGATATTGTATAAACATTATATGTTGTCCATATACACCTGATAAGGTATCTAGATAGACTAGTCTAAATAAACTTGATATGGAACCTGGATAGACTGGATATTTATAAACTATATATATATATTGTCCTAACATACCAGATATGGTATCTAGATAGATTAATCTAGATAAACTAGGCCAGGTCTCAAAAAGATTTGATAATTGTTACGAGAGCCGGATAAAATCAAGTTGAAGATCGGATCCGGCCCGCGGGCCGGATCAGGTCTTCAACTTGATTTTATCCGGACCTCGTAACAATTATCAAATTTTACTTACGGGCTATTTTACGATTAATATTGGGGGCCGTGGGCCGTCATCTTCATTTTTGATTATATCCGGCTCTCGTAACAATTATCAAATCTTACTTACGGTCTATGTTACGATTAATATTTGGGTGCCGCGGGCCGGATCCTGCCTTCAACTTGATTTTATACGGCCCTCGTAACAATTATCACATCTTACTTACGGTCTATGTTACGATTAATATTTGGATGGTGTATATACGTCCAAATATTCCAGATATCGTATCTAGATAGACTAGTTTAGATAAACTAGATATGGAATCTGATTACATATCACATCTATGTATTGGAACTAATAAGACTAGAAACGGTATCTAGTTATAAACTAGATATATTGTCCAAATATTCCAGATATCGTATCTAGATAGATTAGTCTAGATAAACTAGATATGGAATCTGATTAGATAGGAAATCTACATACACCACATATTGGAACTAATGCAATCAGATATGGTATCTAGTTATAAACTAGATATATTATCCAAATATTCCAGATATCGTATCTAGATAGACTAGTCTAGATAAACCAGGTATGACATCTATGTACACTATATATTTGAACTAATAAGACTGGATATGGTATCTAGTTATGATATCTAGATATGGTATTCAGACTAGATAGATATCATCTGCATTATGTCTTTTGTCTAAACGTTGAAAAATCAATTAAAAATTAGGCCTGGAACCCGTTTAGTCGCTGCGGGAACGACGGGAACTTCATGTGGTCGTGGCTTTGTCTCTAGGAAGACTGAGAATCGTTCATCTCGTCGGCGAGTTCCTGCTCCTTCTTCATCTTCTGCTCGCGATCTAGTAGTAGACGCCCTCATGCTCGTTCTTCATCTTTTGGTCGGCGAAGCGATCTTGTAGATGGCGTCGTAGACGACCTCCTGCTCCTTCTTCATCGTCTCCTTCATCTTGGCCGTGAACGGGTCGAAGTTTAAGACGCGCCTTTTTCGCCTGTAGATACCTGCAACCGCGCGCAAAGTTACGCAAAAGTTTCGCCAACTTCGAACGTTCACCTTCTTGCCGGTCGACGGCGCATCGGAACTGCGCCGCGTCCACCGGGAACTCCAAGAACTCCAGGATCGAGCGCAGCGTGTTCTCCACGTTCTTCACCAGCTGCTCGTAGAAGATCACGTGCGTCGGACCCGAGAAGTTCTTCAACCAGTCCAGGTTCGTCTTCTTCCACGAGCTCAGTTTATCATTAACGAACTGCTTCCAGTCTACGAAGTTAAGTAAGTAAGTTAATCAACTGAAACAGAGAGCTAATATAATTACATTTGCCTCTGGCGCGGCGGTATCGATCGGGGGAGGCGAAGCCGACGTGTCCGCCGGACTGCCTGTTGAACTCGGCCTGGATGGCGGGGGCGGGCGCCCTCACCAGCAGGATCGCCTTCTGGAAAGGCTTGCGCGCGATCGGGCCCCACTCGTGCGTCTTCACCACCAGCACCGAGCCGTTGATCGTGCTCTCCGCCGGGAAGCCGTTCTTCAGCAGCCCGTAGTCCTTATACACCGACCCCGTCAACACTCCTGCAAACAACGAAGACAATTTGTCAAATTGGTAAATTGCAGAAATGAAGTCAAATTGTCAAAATGCAGAAATGAAGGCAAATTGTATAAATTTTGTGCACCTGTTGCTTGTTGGAGGAGGTATCGGAGCCAGGTGTTGCCGCTGCCGGGGAAGGAGGCCAAAGCGACTGAGGGCCGCGGGGGCTTGTAGAAGTCGAGGTCGGAGCACCATTGGATCCGGGAGCGGCGGAACGAGCGGTTTCTGGAGATCGGCTGAGTTTGCTCGGTTACCTAAATCGACAGAAATCAGGTTTAAAAAGATTTGATAATTGTTACGAGGGCCGGATAAAATCAAGTTAAAGACCGGATCCGGCCCGCGGGGACGGTTACCTAAATTGACTTATACTCGGTCAGGTTTTAAAAAGATTTGATAATTGTTACGAGGGCCGGATAAAATCAAGTTGAAGGCCAGATCTGGCCTTCAACTTGATTTTATCCGGCCCTCGTAACAATTATCAAATCTTACCTACGGTCTATGTTACGATTAATATTTGGGGGCCGCGGGCCGGATCCGGCCTTCAACTTGATTTTATCCGGCCCTCGTAACAATTATCAAATCTGACTTCGGGTCTATGTTACGATCAATGTTTGGTGAACATAGATGCCCTGAATGAATTTGAGTGTTCTACGCGAGAGAAGCAAGCCGCGGGCTATAGTTAGTGGAGATATGAAAATTACTTTTGTCGTGAATCCATTGGTTTTGGGTTCGTGTAGGGTGACGGCGGAGAGGAGGAGGACGCCGGCCAAGTAGAGGACGATCAAGAATCCAAGTATCCAAAACCTAGGTCTGGTCAGCTGCATTTGTCACACGGCCATTCGAGATTGAAGCCATCCAAAGCGACATGATCCGCTCCAGTTGCAGGCGCTAGCTGCTCCCAAGGCACTAGCTGCGCCCAAGTCCTCCACTAATCCTAAAACAAAATTAGATTAAATCAGTCCATGTCTGTCCATACAGGTGTAGTATGATACCACATCCCAAGAGTTATCTGCCGCTTTCAAGGTGGAGATAGGTTAGGTTGGGATAGGTTAGGTTAGGTGTATATATATTTATAGTATAGGTGTATATAGTAGTATTGTATAGTTATAGTATAGGTTAGGTGTTAGGTGTATTAGGATGATAATTGCAAACCTCCTGAAAGCAGTTCCCACATAAACAAGAAGAAGTTTCTGGTATTTTTTTTGCGACACCAGTTGAGCGTGTTTGTGTACGCGATTGTATCAGCTGTTCCGCCGCCGACGGAGACGGGAATTACGCACACGGAAGGAGAGGATCGCTGCCGCCTCCGCCGCCGCCGCCGCCCGTTGCCATGAAACGAGCGAGACGACGCTGATAATCAATATCACGCGATCTCCTCTCCCACTCGACTTGCACCTTCCTCTGACCCAAAACCAATTCACGTCCGTTCAATCACATCCAGATAGAGATTCTAGATAAGAGGAAGTCTATACATTTGATATGCTAGGAAGAGAAGCTTGGAACAGATAAACAAGACGAGGGAGATAAGACTAGATTGATAAGAATAGAGTGATAAGATTAGATTGATAAGGCTAGAGTGGTTAGATTAGATTGATAAGGCTTGTCCTCCTCGGTGGTGTAGTTGACAACATTTCGACCCGGGTTCGAATCCTGGTCGGGGAGACGACAACTAGGGCGGTTTTCACTAACCGTCCCACCCTGAATGAATGCAAAATAGGGGGTTTAGTGAGATTCATAAGGCTACAGTGATAAGACTAGAATGATTAGACTAGAGAGACAAGACTAGACAGACAAGCCTAGATAAACTAGACAGACAAGCCTAGTTAGACTAGACAGACAAGCCTAGTTAGATTAGACAGACTAGCCTAGATAGACTAGACAGACAAGACTAGGCCGATAAGACTAGACTAGACAGGCCAGTTCAACATCACGTATTCCGACCAAAACCGAACAGGAAAATTTCAAAATATTAAAAAACAGCGAGAAAATGTAATAATCTTAGAAGGATTTCAATGAAACTTTTACTGAATGTGAGGATCTACAAGAAGTACCCTTTGACCGCATTTGAACGCTCTGCCTCCATTGGAGGCGGCGTGGGGATTTTTTTTTACTTTAAATGGTTTTTGCAAATATCTCGTCTACGCTTCAAAATATAAAATTGCAACCCGGATCGTCGTATGTAAGACGCCGGTGTCTACAAAAAAGTATTCTTTGCAAATTTAGGTAAATCATTCGGTTTAGCCACAAAATTAAAAAAATTAAATGCAAAATATTTTTCAATTTACATGAGATCATATGGTCGGGTGTATATATACCCTTCTTTGAATTTAGTTTCTCAATTTACATGGATATATGATACAGATGAAACTAGAGAGACAAAGTATATATTAATTTCAACACCTAAACCCGGCCAGTTTAACATCACGTATTTCGACCAAATCCGAACAGGGAAATTTCAAAATATTAAAAAATAGCGAGAAAATGTAATAATCCTAGAAGGATTTCAATGAAACTTTTACTGAATGTGAAGATCCATAAGAAGTACCCTTTGACCAAATTTGAACGTTCCACTTCCAATGGGGGCGGCGTGGGAATTTTTTTTTGCTTCAAAGGTTTTTTGCAAATATCTCGTCTACGCTTCAAAACATAAAATTCCAACCCGGATCGCCGTATGTAAAACGTCGGTGTCTACAAAAAAGTATTCTTTGCAAATTTTATTAAAACATTCGGTTTAGCCACAAAAATAAAAAAAATGAATTGCAAAATATTTTTCAATGGATACAATCTATAAAAATTTTAATTAAAATGTGCGGCTCGGATTCTTAGATTCCCGCATCTATCCTGCGCGATGCGAACCCGAATCTCGCCGCTGATCGTCGAACTCGCAGATTGGCGGCCAAAGAGGCGGTTGCGGATTTTGTTTCGGCATTTCGGCGAGCACCCGGTGAAGGGGGCGACACAGGAAGCCGCGAGTGGTACCGAAATACGCGTATCGGCGGGCGGCATCGCTCCGTGCCACAAAACACTGATTCGGCCGCGCGGTGAAGGGGTAATCGTCAAAAAACCGTGCAAAAAAAAAGGGTGGTATTTTCAGACGTCGGCAGCTCGACGGGGACGGCTTGGACGCGAACCCTTAAATGTAAGAGAGGCGCGGGCGTCCTTCACGAATCGAACGCGCGCAGTTTCGAGTCGCTACGCCCGGAAACGGCGAAACTACTGCGGTCAGACTGACCCCACCTTCTGGCGAAAATTTCGCAGTTTGGGCCGATACGTTTCGATCTGTGGCGGGCGACTCCGTTGTTGAAGCGACGCGGCGCCGGTACCAAAATGCGTGTCTCGGCGGGGCCCAAGTGCGGGTCGACTTGGAATTTCAAAAAGCGACATCCCGGTGTCCCAAATCGACATTCAAGTTTTTCTCCGTTGTTTTCTCCTTGCGCGAAGCGATTCCGCGACGTCCAATTATGGGTGCCGAAAGCCAAAACACCGTTCTACAATTCACGGAAAAATCTGAAAGTTTCACCGGGGCGCTGCAAAAATATGGACGTTTTACTCTTGTCACTTTTTTCCTGCAATACGGCGATTATGGGCGGGCGTCGCGACGGTCGCAGACGACGCAGCGTGATGCCGCTTGCAGGAAAAGATGAAACCTTCAATTCCCTGCGGGAATTGCGCGAAACCGTTCCCGCAGAGGTCAAGTTGGCGGTTCCGTGGGAGTTTTCCTGGGCGTCCAAAAAACGTGGTTTTTATGGCGTCACGACGCCATCTTCGGCGCAATCGGGATTAAACTCCCAAACAAACTAAAAGGTTCTATGGCCGAGCGAACGGAAGCGGTCCGGTTCTGATCCGTCAATTTGTTCGGACGCCCTAGGGATCCCCGCAAAACGCCTCTGGTTTTTCTCACTTTTTGAGCATTTTGCGCTTCAAACTGCCGCAGATTTCTTCTTTGAACTTTGTTTCTCAATTTACATGAATATGTGATACAGATGAGACTAGAGAGACAAAGTATATATTAATTTCAACACCTAGACCCGGCCAGTTCAACATCACGTATTCGGACCAAAACCGAACAGGAAATTTTCGAAATTTAAAAAAATAGCGAGAAAATGTATTAACCCTAAAAGGATTTCAATGAAACTTTTACTGAATGTGAGGATCCACAAGAAGTACCCTTTGACAAAATTTGAACGTTCCGCTTCCAATGGGGGCGGCGTGGGAATTGTTTTTTGCTTTAAAAGTTTTTTGCAAATATCTCGTCTACGCTTCAAAATATAAAATTGTAACCCGGACCGCAGTATGTAAGACGTCGGTGTCTACAAAAAAGTATTCTTTGCAAATTTAATTAAATCATTCGGTTTAGCCACAAAAATAAAAAAAATGAATTGCAAAATATTTTTCAATGGATACAATCTATAAAAATATAAATTAAAATGTGCGGCTCGGTTTCTTAGATTCCCGCATCTATCCTGCGCGATGCGAACCCGAATTCTCGCCGCTGACCGTCGAACTCGCAGATTGGCGGCCAAAGAGGCGGTTGCGGATTTTTTTTCTGCATTTCGGCGAGCACCCGGTGAAGGGGGCGACGCATGAAGCCGCGAGTGGTACCGAAATACGCGTATTGGCCGGCGGCATCGCCCCGTGCCGCAAAACACTGATTCGGCCGCGGTGAAGGGGTAATCGTCAAAAAACCGTGCAAAAAAAAGGGTGGTATTTTCAGACGTCGGCAGCTCGACGGGGACGGCTTGGATCGCGAACCCTTAAATGTAAGAGAGGCGCGGGCGTCTTCCCCGAATCGAACGCGCGCAGTTTCGAGTCGCTACGCCCGGAAACGGCGAAACTACTGCGGTCAGACTGACCCCACCTTCCGGCGAAAATTTCGCAGTTTGGGCCGATACGTTTCGATCTGTGGCGGGCGACTCCGTGCTTGCAGCGACGCGGCGCCGATACCAAAATGCGTGTCTCGGCAAGACCCCCGTGCGGGTCTACTTGGAATTTCAAAAAGCGACATCCCGGTGCCCCAAATCGACATTCAAGTTTTTCTCCGTGCAGATTAACAGTTATAAGTGGACGTCGCGAAGCGATTCCGCGACGTCCAATTATGGGTGTCGAAAGCCAAAACACCGTTCTACAATCCACGGAAAAATCTGAAACTTTCACCGGAGCGCAGCAAAAATATGGACGTTTTACTCTCGTCACTTGTTTCCTGCAATACGGAGAGTTTGGGCGGGCGTCGCGACGGTCGCGGACGACGCAGCGTGATGCCACTTGCAGGAAAAGATGAAACCTTCAATTCCCTGCGGGAATTGCGTGAAATCGTTCCCGCAGATCTCAAGTTGGCGGTTCCGTGGGAGTTTTCCTGGACGTCCAAAAAACGTAGTTTGTATGGCGTCACGACGCCATTTTCGGCGCAATCGGGATTAAACTCCCAAACAAACTAAAAGGTTCTATGGCCGATCGAACGGAACCGGTCCGGTTCCGATCCGTCAATTTGTTCGGACGCCCTAGGGATCCCCGCAAAACGCCTCTGGTTTTTCTCACTTTTTGAGCATTTTGCGCTTCAAACTGCCGCAGATTTATTCTTTGAACTTTGTTTCTCAATTTACATGAATATGTGATACAGATGAGACTAGAGAGACAAAGTATATATTAATTTCAACACCTAGACCCGGCCAGTTCAACATCACGTATTCGGACCAAAACCGAACAGGAAACTTTCGAAATTTTATAAAATAGCGAGAAAATGTAATAACCCAAGAAGGATTTCAATGAAACTTTTACTGAATATGAGGATCCACGAGAAGTACCCTTTGGCCGCATTTGAACGCTCCGCCTCCAATGGAGGCGGCGTGGGATTTTGTTTTGCTTCAAAGGTTTTTTGCAAATATCTCGTCTACGCTTCAATATATAAAATTGCAACCCGGATAGCCGTATGTAAGACGTAGGTGTCTACGAAAAAGTATTCTTTGCAAATTTAGTTAAATCATTCTGTTTAGCCACTAAAGTAAAGAAATTAAATGCAAAATATTTTTCAATTTACATGAGATTATATGGTCGAGTGTATACCCTTCTTTGAATTTAGTTTCTCAATTTACATGAATATATGATACAGATGAGACTAGACAGACAAAGTATATATTAATTTCAACACCTAGACCCGGCCAGTTCAACATCACGTATTCGGACCAAAACCGAACAGGAAAATTTCAAAATATTAAAAAAATAACGAGAAAATGTATTAACCCTAGAAGGATTTCAATGAAACTTTTACTGAATGTGAGGATCCACAAGAAGTACCCTTTGGTCGCATTTGAACGTTCCGCCTCCAATGGAGGCAGCGTGGGATTTTTTTTTTGCTTCAAAAGTTTTTTTGCAAATATCTCGTCTACGCTTCAAAATATAAAATTGCAACCCGGATCGGCGTATGTAAGACGTCGGTGTCCACAAAAAAGTATTCTTTGCAAATTAAGTTAAATCATCCGGTTTAGCCACAAAAGTCAAAAAAATGAAATTCAATTTACATGAGATTATATGGTCGGGTGTTATAAATTTCGTTTCTCAATTTACGTGAATATAAATGGTCAGGTCTAGGTGTTGAAATTAATGTATGCTCTTTCGTTGTTGTTTTTTTAAAGAAATTAAAGCGTTAGTGCAGAAATAATAATGAGGAATCAATTTGCGAGCGAGCGCAAAATGCGAATGTTCCGTGGGAAAAATTGATCTGACCCAGTTTCGGGCTGCCTCGCTCTTTCTCTCTTTGTTTGCCAATTTTCCGGAAACGTTTATTATTTCCCGCGAAGGTTAAACCAATTACTAAACACTCGCAGAACAACAACAATCACAGAACACACAACAAACTTCTCTAGATTTATAATCGGTCCATCCCGACTTGTCTCTCTAGGCTAGACTGAACATACAAGACTATGTGTGATAGTCTGACTCACTGAAGATCTTGTCTGATAGTCTGACTGACAAAGCAAAATCTTGTCTGTTTAATTCTGTCGTTTTATGTTTAATCTAGTCTTGGCTGTCTAATCTAGTCTTATCTGCCTAATCTAATCTTGACTGCCTAATAATGTTAGTCTAATCTAGTTTTGTCTGTCTAGTCATGTTTGTTTAATCTAGTCGATCATTTGATCATTTATCTAGGAGAGAGTTGTGAAAGGACTGGGAATAACAAAACGCAGTTAAGGAATGTGTTAATTCAATTATCGTTCGGTTTACGCGATTAGTGATATAATCCGGCCGTGAGTCCGCCTCCTAATCCTTCTAAAAATATTCCCGGCCGGGAACGTAAACACACACACACACCCGTTTATTTACGTTACACAGTGAACGCTCTTCCGACATTTATTCATCGATTACAGCAAAAAAATAAGCGTTTACGTCAGATTCTCTCTTAGCCGGAATTGCGTCTTTAATCGACAGACAAGACTAGATAGACAAGACTAGACAGACAAGACTAGACAGACAAGACTAGACAGACAAGACTAGACAGACAAGACTAGACAGACAAGACAAGACTAGACAGACAAGACTAGACAGACAAGACTAGACAGACAAGACTAGACAGACAAGACTAGACAGACAAGACTAGACAGACAAGACTAGACAGACAAGACTAGACAGACAAGACTAGACAGACAAGACTAGACAGACAAGACTTGGAATTAAAGGAAAAGGTAGGCGATTTGGCATTTAAATTACATTTCGCAGAGCCGAATACTACTTCGCACGATAGACGGCAGTTTTTGTTGCCCAGTCCTACCGATAAAGACACACAGCTGGAGGCCAGCGATAAAATTCCATCGGCCTCAGATAAAGAAATTGAGAATCATACAAGAAAAGTTCCCAGCAGACAAACCGTTCCTGCCGAGCCTGGTGAGATGGAAACAAACACCCAGAGATGGCAGTCACAAAAAAAATATATAAGAAGGCCGCGTCGATCAAACATTATAATTGGCACGAACTCGGAAAATGTGGAGCTTAGAGCAATTACTAAACATGCTCACCTCCACATCTCCAGACTGGAACCGCAACTCAACGAAACCGATGTAATTAACTACCTGAACGGAAAAAATTTTACTAACGTCGTCTGCAAGAAACTGGCTTCCAAGTACCCCGATCATTATTCGTCTTTCAAGTTGTCAATCCCGATGGAAAACTTAGAAGATATAAAACAGCCGAATGTGTGGCCCCGATACACTCTCATAAATCGTTTTTTCCTAAGACCGGAGAGGAACAGGGACGAGATATAAGTGGCGACTCGCAGGATTATTTTATAGGCAATCAAAGGCAGTTACACCATAAAATAAAGACATCAGCCTTAAATTTTAAACAATCTAAATCCCCTGGGAACACACATGAAGTTGAGACAAGCATTATATGCCTAAACACACAATCTATAGGAAATTCAGTAGAGCGTATCGAATACATGCTTGAAGACAATAAACACTGCCAACAATTAATTCTAACAGAGCACTGGAAAAGTAGTGAGCAGCTTAGCACCATCAAAATAAGTAACTTTCACCTCGCGACATGTTTCTGCCGTGAGGAAGGAAAACATGGCGGAGTTGCTATATACAGCTATAACATGAGGTACACAATAAGATCTGATATAAATAAATTAGCAGAACTTTCAGTATTTGAATGTGCAGCTATCGAATCAATAATTGATAAAAAAGATGCAATAATCATAGGCATATACAGAGCGCCGCTCACAAATGAGAGGCTATTCAGGGAAAAACTACACATACTGCTGACTAAGATAATCAAAGAAAATAAACTTATTATTATAACTGGCGATTTCAATATAGACATTTTAAAGAAATCAAAAAGTAGTAGACAATTCACATCACTTCTGGAGTCATTTGACATGAAGTTAACATTAAAAGAAACTACCCACCCAAGCTCCAACACCTGTATAGACAACATTGCAGTATACACAGATAAGAAATATATAGTGGAACTCAAAAACTATCATATATCAGACCATCTCGCATTACGAATCATTTTCAAATCCGAAGAAAACCAAAAGGTTTTTAGATACATCAGAAATTTTAAAGAAGAAAACATGAGGCACTTTAAGGAAAACTTATCCAAAAATACATGGATGGGGGTTTGCAGCAACCATTGTACAGATGTAGACAGCCAGTGGAGCTACTTCATTCAAACGGTCAAAGTTCAGTTCAATGAATGCTTCCCGATATCTGCAATAAATAGTAAGCAAACAAGGAAAAAAGTCTTTTCCTATACAATCCTGGACGATATTAAGAAAGAAATGGAACTGCTATATATTCTGAGCCGATATAATAATGAACTAAGGCAGAGTTATAACCGAGCACGAAGAAAATATACGAATTTACTAAAGCGTATAAAAAAACAGCATTATCAGAGTAAAATTGAAGAAAATGAAAATATCGTAAAAGCCACATGGGAAGCAGTTCATGAAATTACGCAACTGAAACGAAAACCACAACAACTCGACCCACAAGATGTCGGACCATTTTTCACGCCAAACAATATAAATAATTTTTATGCGGACAGACCCATAGAGATAACGAAGCACTTATCAGAATACCCACACGTAATTAATCTGCAGAACAATCCACATTCATTGTTTATGAACCCGACAACCCAGGAAGAAATAATACAAGTGATAAAGAGTTTAAAAAATACCAAAAGCACAGGAACAGATGAAATCCCTATCTCAACGGTCAAATATGCAGCGGAAGAACTAGCAGTACCATTGGAAGAAATCATCAACAATGCTTTTATTGAAGGAGTGTACCCTAAAGTTCTGAAGGTATCAAAAACGATACCCATATTTAAAAAGGGAAGTAAGAACGATATAAATAACTATAGACCAATAAACCTAGTGTCTTCATTCTCTAAAGTATTGGAGAAATTAATATGTAGTAGACTGCTATCATTCATAGGCAAACACCGACTGTTTAATCAGCGTCAACACGGATTTATTAAAGGACGAAATTTAGAGACAGCCTGTTTCCAGTTCCTAAAAGCAGTCATTCAACACCTAGAGGAACATCGTATCCCGTGCGGAATACTCTTGGATCTCGCAAAGGCATACGACACAGTGGATCATGCTATTCTAATAAAAAAAGCATATTGTTACGGAATTAGGGGTGTTGCTCTAGACCTAATCTCACACTACCTACAAAATAGAATCCAAATAACAGAAATAGAGACATCACATGGAAAGGAGAGATCGACACCAAGGACTATAAATATGGGAATACCACAGGGTAGCATCTTGGGCCCCTTGCTTTTCCTACTGTACATTAATGACCTTCCTGAATTAAATCTTCAACACACACCAAATATGACATTGAACTATGCAGATGACACAAGTATTATTATTGGAAATAGGTCAGAAGAAACAATAGCGACAAACGTCCACACCTCAATGGAGACAATGAAAACCTGGTGTGAGGGGAACAGATTGATCCTAAATAGTGAAAAGACAATGACCATAATATTTAAAACCAACCGCGATAAAAGAACATACAATATCGATGATCCAATTCTAAATATTAATTTTGAGCTTCAGAAGAGTGTAAAACTGCTTGGTATCCATTTCGACGACACGCTAGGATGGGCAACGCATGTAGCACAACTTGATAAAAAACTAAATAAAGGGGTGTATGCCTTGAGAATACTAAAGCAGTTCCTGAATATTGAGACACTGAAAGCAGTGTATTACGCGAACTTTCATAGCCACCTTAGGATGGGAATAATGTTCTGGGGGAGAGGGGTACAAGCAATTGACGTGTTCAAGAGACAGAAAGATGCACTAAGAACTATATTTTCCCTAAACTATCGACAATCCTGCAGAGGAAAGTTTAGAACAGCCAGGATACTAACTGCGACGGGCACTTACGTCTACGAATCGATAGTATTTTTAGCAAAAAACAAAAAACTTTTCGAAGAATTTAATTTTAAGAATCCCAAGGAAACGAGAAGCTATAACATTAATTTCAGAAAACCAAAACACAGGTTAACTATGACGCAAAAGTTACCACCCTACAGTATCATGTGAGCTGTACAATATGTTACCTAAGTATATTAAATTACTCCCAACAACAAAACACCTTAAGACGGAACTTCATCGAATCCTCGTCGACATAGAACCGTACTCCGTGCAGGAATTTTGTGAACGAATAAAAATCTACCAAGAATGAAGAAGGACGTGACAAATTTCATTTAGTGAACATCAATGACCTGCGATTATATGTTATTTGTAATTATAAAAGCTGTTCAAATGTTTGCTTAGTTAATGAAATAAACTATTTGAATTTGAATTTGAATTTGAATTTGACTAGACAGACAAGACTAGACAGACAAGACTAGACAGACAAGACTAGACAGACAAGACTAGACAGACAAGACTAGACAGACAAGACTAGACAGACAAGACTAGACAGACAAGACTAGACAGACAAGACTAGACAGACAAGACTAGACAGACAAGACTAGACAGACAAGACTAGACAGACAAGACTAGACAGACAAGACTAGACAGACAAGACTAGACAGACAAGACTAGACAGACAAGACTAGACAGACAAGACTAGACAGACAAGACTAGACAGACAAGACTAGACAGACAAGACTAGACAGACAAGACTAGACAGACAAGACTAGACAGACAAGACTAGACAGACAAGACTAGACAGACAAGACTAGACAGACAAGACTAGACAGACAAGACTAGACAGACAAGACTAGACAGACAAGACTAGACAGACAAGACTAGACAGACAAGACTAGACAGACAAGACTAGACAGACAAGACTAGACAGACAAGACTAGACAGACAAGACTAGACAGACAAGACTAGACAGACAAGACTAGACAGACAAGACTAGACAGACAAGACTAGACAGACAAGACTAGACAGACAAGACTAGACAGACAAGACTAGACAGACAAGACTAGACAGACAAGACTAGACAGACAAGACTAGACAGACAAGACTAGACAGACAAGACTAGACAGACAAGACTAGACAGACAAGACTAGACAGACAAGACTAGACAGACAAGACTAGACAGACAAGACTAGACAGACAAGACTAGACAGACAAGACTAGACAGACAAGACTAGACAGACAAGACTAGACAGACAAGACTAGACAGACAAGACTAGACAGACAAGACTAGACAGACAAGACTAGACAGACAAGACTAGACAGACAAGACTAGACAGACAAGACTAGACAGACAAGACTAGACAGACAAGACTAGACAGACAAGACTAGACAGACAAGACTAGACAGACAAGACTAGACAGACAAGACTAGACAGACAAGACTAGACAGACAAGACTAGACAGACAAGACTAGACAGACAAGACTAGACAGACAAGACTAGACAGACAAGACTAGACAGACAAGACTAGACAGACAAGACTAGACAGACAAGACTAGACAGACAAGACTAGACAGACAAGACTAGACAGACAAGACTAGACAGACAAGACTAGACAGACAAGACTAGACAGACAAGACTAGACAGACAAGACTAGACAGACAAGACTAGACAGACAAGACTAGACAGACAAGACTAGACAGACAAGACTAGACAGACAAGACTAGACAGACAAGACTAGACAGACAAGACTAGACAGACAAGACTAGACAAGAGTAGACAGACAGACTAGACAATGTGGGTATCCATAAGAAGTACCCTTTGACCACATTTGAACGCTCTGCCTCCAATGGAGACGGCGTGGGATTATTTTTTGCTTCAGATGTTTTTTGAAAATATCTCGTTAAGGTTTCAAAATGAAAAATTGTAACCCAGATCTCCATAGGTAGGACGACGGTGTCTACAAAAAAGTATTCTTTGCAAATTTAGTTAAATCGTTCGGTTAAGCCACAAAAGTAAAAAATATTAAAAGCAAAACTTTTTCAATGGGGGTACCCATTCCTTGTATTTCGTTTCTCAATTTACATGAGATTATATGGTTGGGTCTAGGCGTTGAAATTAATGTATGCTCACAAGAAGTACCCTTAGGCCACATTTGAACGCTCCGCCTCCAATAGGGACGGCGTGGGGAGTTATTTTTGCTTCAAAGGTTTTTTTGCAAATATCTCGTTAAGGTTTCAAAATAGAAAATTGTAACGCGGATCTCCATATGTAAGACGCCGGTGTCTACTAAAAAGTATTCTTTGCAAATTTAGTTAAATCGTTCGGTTTACCCACAAAAGTAAAAAATATGAAAAGCAAATTTTTTTTTTAATGGGTACCCCTTCTTTGAATTTAGTTTCTTAATTTAGAGTTACAAAATATACAAAACCGCAATAAGACCAATTCTCACATACGCAGCCGAAACAAGAGCCGACACAGCAGTTACCAAACAAGCCTTAAGAACGACAGAGTTGCGCACCCTACGAGCGATAAAGGGGGTCACGCTAAGAGACCAAATGAGGAGCTCCACAATCAGAGAGGATCTACAAATACAGGATGTCGTACGCTGGACAAGATACCGTCGTAGGCACTGACTTGAAACGCATGATCCCACAACGGATCGTTAACTGAGCCATGACACGAAGACCCAACAATTCAAGACCACCTGGAAGGCCACCAAAGAGATGGGCAGACTCCTGGACATCCATATCACAGGAGATTAGATGCGCTTTCTGCGTACACAATGTCCAGATTCCTGGACATCCATATCACAGGAGATTAGAGACTACGGAGGAACTTAAAGAAACAGGCACACGTGCCTATACAAAAGTCTAAGAAGAAGAAGAAGAATTTACATGAGATTATATGGTCGGGTCTAGTCGTTGAAATTAATGTATGCTCATAAGAAGTATCCTTTGACCACATCTGAACGCTCCGCCTCCAATGAGGACGGCGTGGGAAATTATTTTTGCTTCAAAGGTTTTTTAGCAAATATCTCGTCTACGCTTCAAAATATAAAATTGTAACCCGGATCTCTAGGTGTAAGACGTCGGTGTCTTCAAAAAAGTATTCTTTGCAAATTTAGTTAAATCGTTCGCCTTTGCCACAAAAGTAAGAAATAACTATTAACAATTTACATGAGTTTATATGGTCGGGTCTAGGTGTTGAAATTAATGTATGCTTAAAACTGTCCAATTATATAACACATGCCCTGAGCAACATCCAAGGCGCTCAGAGTGGCTTACAGGAGATCTTCCTCTGCACAAGATGAAGGGCACAGAGGGCAATGGAGTTTGTTCTTCTCCACATTCGCAAGATGTCTCACATGTACTGAGGCTCTCTCCGCGATCTCTCCGAGATTCTGAGGAATCTCCTCGAGAGAAGTTTGTCTCGGGATCTTCCAACTCCTGATCGTAACCTGTTTAGGGATTTCCACACCCACCAGCTTTCGTTGTGTCCGGGTAGTAGTTCTTCAGCTACTGGCATCCAAACGCATGGGTGGGGGTCGACTTCTTCCATAAGTCCAGCATTGCCTTCGCCTAAGCATCTCCGATGTTCTCAGGAAGCTCTTTCGGGACCTCAGCAGCTGAGGAGGATTATATGCATGCAGTGGGTGCGCGCTGTTCGCTTCCACTCTCAGCCTCTGCCTATTGGCGTACACAAGGTGGTGCTATTCCAGCCAGGTAGTAGAGCTTATCTATTGGAGTAGGTTTTAGACAACCTGTCATCAACCTACAGGTTTCGTTCAGAGCTGTATCTACCTGTCCGGCATGAGATGCCCTGTACCAAACTGGGGAAGCAAATTCAGCAGTATAAAAACACTCCAGGTGGTAGTTCTTCAGCTACTGGCATCCGCATGGGTGCGGGGTCGACTTCTTCCATATATCCAGCCTTGCCTTCGCCTAGGCATCTCCGATGTTCTCAGGAAGCTCTTTCGGGACCTCAGCCTTTGCTGAGGAGGAATACATCCATGCAGTGGGTGTGCGCTGTTCTCTTCCAATCTCAACCTCTCCCTATTGGTGGCCACCTTTCTGCGTGCACAATGGTGCTATTCCAGCCAGGTAGTAGAGCTTATCTGTTGGGGTAGGTTTCAAGCAACCTGTTATCAACCTGCAGGTTTCGTTCAGAGCTGTATCTACCTGTCCGGCATGAGATGACCTGTACCAAACTGGGGAAGCAAATTCAGCAGTAGAATAGCACAATGCCATTGCAGTATTTGGATGTGAGCCCCATTGTGTAACTACTAGTTTGCGAATCGGGTATGTTTCGTGTGGAGATTTTCATATTGTTATTCTTACAGTAGGTTTTTGAATGTAAGAGCTCTATCAACGGTTATTTTTCCTCCCAAGTATTTAGAGATGTGACAATGATTATTTCACAAAAAATTAGCATCACCGGATCCGGTATATTAGTACCGGATCCGGTAAACGTTTATTGGCACGGATAAACGCTGCGCTGGAAGCCGGAGAGTGGCTATCTGACCACCAACATGGCTTCCGAAAGAAAGGGAGCACGGTAGATGCACTACTTGAGGTCCTAAGGCTGGCCCATAAGGCTAATACAGGAACCTATCAATCCAGTAAACTCTGCGCGCTGGTGGCGCTAGACCTCCAGAATGCCTTCAACTCGGCAATATGGGACGACATGGGAAGACTAGACTAGATAGACTAGACAATGTGGGCATCCATAAGAAGTACCCTTTGACCACATTTGAACGCTCCGCCTCTAAAGGGGAGGTCGTGGGGAATTATTTTTGCTCTAAATGTTTTTTTGCAAATATCTCGTTAAGGTTTGAAAATACAAAATTGTAACCCGGATCTGCATATGCAAGACGTCGGTGTCTACAAAAAAATATTCTTTGCAAATTTAGTTAAATCGTTCGGTTTAGCCACAAAAGTAAAAAATATGAAAAGCAAAATATTTTCCCCTTTTTTGAATTTCGTTTCTCAATCTACATGAGTTTATATGGTCGGGTCTAGGTATTGAAATTAATGTATGCTGGTTAGATAGCCCCTCTCCAGTTTTCAGCGCCGCGTTTATCCGTGCATGTGTGGGATTGCAATCCGGAAAATCGGATCCGGTAATACGGCATTCAAAGTTTGCCGGATCCGTAACCAATATATCGGATCCGGTAAGGAGTTTGTGGGCAAACTGATGGAAAAATATCTGATGGATGGACACGGTCTAGGAACGATTATGGCCCGTTCCACCGGTATGAGCATGCACACCAAACCTTGAGACTGGAGGTCGACGTGGATGCTGGCGAAGGCCGCTGTGCCGATTTGAGGCGATTCGTGCCGATGGCTCGAGGGTGCCGATTCAGAATTTGCTGTTAATCTTGCCTTGACATAGAGATTCACGGAAGACTGCCGAGGTTCATATAGTGCGCCGACTTGTCAAGGTACACCATTCTAAGTCACTACTGTCCGCCCCGGTAACTCGCAAAGGACGCACAGGGCTTGGGTGACGTGGTCGCTGCTGCGGTCGTGCGTGTGAGCCCTGGTGAGCCTAGTTCTAACATAGCCGTACTAGATGGTTGCTGAGCTGGTGCGGACTTGGGGAATTTAGAATTGACGGAAGATTTGTGGGGTCTATATAGAGCGCCGAAATGTGAAGGTATGCCGTGCTCAGCCACAAGTGAAGCCTCAGCCAAAGAGGGCACGGTGGATGCACTACTTGAGGTCCTGAGGCTGGCCCATGAGGCTAATACAGGAACCTACCAAACCAGAAAACTGCGCGCAGGTGACGCTAGACGTCCAGAATGCCTTCAACTCGGAAACATTGGACGGCATAGTGGAGGCTAACAAAAAAAAAGGAAAAAATCCCCAATATATCTCGTGAAAGTGATCCAGAATTACTGGTCAGATTGGAAACTCATCCTCTCGATGATTTCTCGGGACAACGTGTGGAGTTCCGTTTCGCAGTGTGTATCGTACGCAAGTGTGTGTTAAATATAGTGTAACAAACGACCATTTACAAGTCGCTAGCGTCGTTTTTCTGGCGAAGCCCTAGAGCAGGGATCTCCAACCTTTTTGCACTCAAGAGACATTCTAGAAAGTCGAAGGGCGACGGGCATCTTTTTCTAGTCAAGTCCTCATCTGATACATTGAATTTTAGCAAAAATGTCGTTTTGATGGTCAATAATTTTTGATGGTAAAAAATTGCTATTTTGATTGCATTTACTTTCGGCGGGTACACGTAAAATGGTCGGCGGGCGCCACGGTGCATAGGGTTGGGGACCACATAGGGTGGTCTCCAATATATGCCCGCGGGCATAGGGTTGCCCTAGAGGGACATTTAGGCCCCCGTACTGCAAGTCGGAGGAAATTGTGCGGGGAGAACAAACGTAGAGTGTTTAGAAATGGTGCGCCGCTAATCAACACGGAGAGTAGGGGCTATAAAGATAAAGTCATGTCGTCTGATAGTGAAAGCCGTGAGCGCAACCCATTTATGGGCAAAAACATGTAGCCCATTCGCCGCGATCAAAAAGAAAAAAGGAGGACAGCCCAATTAATAGTCTGTCTCAACGTTCAACGGTGGAGGATATTTTCCAGGAATCGAACGCGGTGACAAAACAACTAGAAGCTGTAAACGAGAGCCTAAAGGCAGACTTCCGAGCAAAGCGGCTCTGGCGTCAATAACGCAGCGATACTGACTCGGCGACATTGCGATAGTATTATGCACTATGAAAATATATGAGCCGCCATTCGAGCGCAGCGACACTAACGCAGAGCGCTCGAATGGCACCTCATAAATTTCCATAGTGCATAATACTATCGCTATGTCGTGGCGGCTTTGACGCTGCGTCAGACGAGACGAGACTAGACTAGACAGACGAGACTAGACAGACGAGACTAGACAGACGAGACTAGACAGACGAGACTAGACAGACGAGACTAGACAGACGAGACTAGACTAGACAAACTAGACTAGACGGACTAGACTAGACAGACAAGACTAGACATACGACACTAGACAGACAAGACTAGACAGACGAGACTAGACAGACGAGACTAGACAGACGAGACTAGACAGACGAGACTAGACAAACGAGACTAGACAAACGAGACTAGACAGACGAGACTAGACAGACGAGACTAGACAGACGAGATTAGACAGACGAGACTAGACAGACGAGACGAGACTAGACAGACGAGACTAGACAGACGAGACTAGACAGACGAGACTAGACAGACGAGACTAGACTAAACAAACTAGACTAGACATACAAGACTAGACATACGAGACTAGACAGACAAGACTAGACAGACGAGACTAGACCAGATGAGACTAGACAGACAAGACTAGACAGACAAGACTAGACAGACAAGACTAGACAGACAAGACTAGACAGACAAGACTAGACAGACAAGACTAGACAGACAAGACTAGACAGACAAGACTAGACAGACAAGACTAGACAGACAAGACTAGACAGACAAGACTAGACAGACAAGACTAGACAGACAAGACTAGACAGACAAGACTAGACAGACAAGACTAGACAGACAAGACTAGACAGACAAGACTAGACAGACAAGACTAGACAGACAAGACTAGACAGACAAGACTAGACAGACAAAACTAGACAGACAAGACTAAACAGACAAGACTAGACAGACAAGACTAGACAGACAAGACTAGACAGACAAGACTAGACAGACAAGACTAGACAGACAAGACTAGACAGACAAGACTAGACAGACAAGACTAGACAGACAAGACTAGATAGACAAGACTAGACAGACAAGACTAGACAGACAAGACTAGACAGACAAGACTAGACAGACAAGACTAGACAGATAAGACTAGACAGACAAGACTAGACAGACAAGACTAGACAGACAAGACTAGACAGACAAGACTAGACAGACAAGACTAGACAGACAAGACTAGACAGACAAGACTAGACAGACAAGACTAGACAGACAAGACTAGACAGACAAGACTAGACAGACAAGACTAGACAGACAAGACTAGACAGACAAGACTAGACAGACAAGACTAGACAGACAAGACTAGACAGACAAGACTAGACAGACAAGACTAGACAGAGGAGAGTAGATAGACGAGATTGTACAGACGAGACTAGACAGACGAGACTAGACAGACGAGACTAGACAGACGAGACGCGACAGATGAGACTAGACAGACTAGACAGACGAGACTAGACAGAGGAGACTAGACAGACGAGACGCGATAGATGAGACTAGACAGACTAGACAGACGAGACTAGACAGACGAGACTAGACAGACGAGACAAGACAGACGAGACTAGACAGACGAGACTAGACAGACGAGACTAGACAGACGAGACTAGACAGACGAGACTAGACTAGACAAACTAGACTAGACAGACAAGACTAGACATACGAGACTAGACAGACAAGACTAGACAGACGAGACTAGACCAGATGAGACTAGACAGACAAGACTAGACAGACAAGACTAGACAGACAAGACTAGACAGACAAGACTAGACAGACAAGACTAGACAGACAAGACTAGACAGACAAGACTAGACAGACAAGACTAGACAGACAAGACTAGACAGACAAGACTAGACAGACAAGACTAGACAGACAAGACTAGACAGACAAGACTAGACAGACAAGACTAGACAGACAAGACTAGACAGACAAGACTAGACAGACAAGACTAGACAGACAAGACTAGACAGACAAGACTAGACAGACAAGACTAGACAGACAAGACTAGACAGACAAGACTAGACAGACAAGACTAGACAGAGGAGAGTAGATAGACGAGATTGGACAGACGAGACTAGACAGACGAGACTAGACAGAGGAGACTAGACAGACGAGACGCGACAGATGAGACTAGACAGACTAGACAGACGAGACTAGACAGAGGAGACTAGACAGACGAGACGCGACAGATGAGACTAGACAGACTAGACAGACGAGACTAGACAGACGAGACTAGACAGACGAGACTAGACAGACGAGGCTAGACTGACGAGACTAGACAGACGAGACTAGACAGACGAGACCAGACGGACAAGACTAGACAGACAAGATTAGATAGACAAGACTAGACAGATCAGACTAGACAGACAAGATTAGACAAAACTAGACAGACTAGACTAGACAGGCAAGACTGGACAGACAAGACTAGAGAGACAAGACTAGACAGACAGGACTAGACAGACTAGACTAGATTATACTACACTAGACTGGACAGACTGGACTAGATAGGCTAGACTAGACAGACAAGAGTAGATATACAAGTCTTGTCTCTATAGTCTTGTCTGTCTAGTATTGTCTGTCTATTCTCGTCTCTCTAGTCTCGTCTGTCCAGTCTCGTCTGTCTAGACTCGTCTGTCTAGTTCCGTCTGTCTAGTCTGCTTTGTCTACTCTCGTCTGTCTAGTCTTGTCTGTCTAGTCTCGTCTGTCTAGTATTGTCTGTCTAGTCTCGTCTCTCTAGTCTCGTCTGTCCAGTCTCGTCTGTCTAGACTCGTCTGTTTAGTTCCGTCTGTCTAGTCTCCTCTGTCTACTCTCGTCTGTCTAGTCTTGTCTGTCTAGTCTCGTCTGTCTAGTATTATCCGTCTAGTTTCGTCTGTCTAGTCTCGTCTGTCTAGACTCGTCTGTCTAGTCCCGTATGTCTAGTCTCCTCTGTCTAGTCTCGTCTGTCTAGTCTCTTCTGTCTAGTCCTGTCTGTCTAGTCTCGTCTGTCTAGTCTCGTTTGTCTAGTCTTGTCTCGTATGTTTAGTCTCGCCGGTCTAGTCTTGTCTGTCTAGTCTAGTCTGTCTAGTCTTGTCTGTCTAGTCTAGTTTGTCTGATTTGACCAAATGACCAAATTTTTATAAAACTGATAAAAAAATTAAGAAAATACTCACATGTTTTTTTTTGCAAAAATTGAAAAAAATCCTCAAAACATTTGAAAAAAAAAATCCAATTTGCGAAAATGTAACAAACAACCGAACAAACCCACTCCCGATCCGGCTCAGAGCTCGCGAAAAAACAAAAAACTTATTCAATTTCCACCGATTCGCGACACAATCCCTCCAATTTGCGCTGAATCGTTCCGTGCACCATTATCTCCGCGAACTACAAACGGGACACTCGCCGGAGCGGAACTGACCGGCGCGGCGTCGCGACGCGGTCAGGGCGCGTCGCCGAAACAGTGGGAGGAAGGGAGCGCCTCCACGGCAGACGCAGATGCGACTAACAAGATTGCGAGCGCACACACATAAGGGAAACTCACGTGAGCCCGCGACGAAGAAAGAAACTCGGGAGGAAATCGCCCGACCAGAAGATCAATACGCCACCTTTTATTCCGTCGAGCTTCACACATACAATGTTTACAGTTCCGATAAGATTATTCGACCGAGAACAGGATTAGGAAACAGATTAAAACAGACGGATTAGAGTAGATCTAAATCCGATCTAATCATCTGATCTAATGAATTCAGATAACACTAGACTAGACAACTGGAGCAGAATTAAAACAAGACTAGACTAGAACTAGAACAAGACTTGACTACAACAAGGACAAGACAACTCGAATAGAATAAGAATAAGACTAGACTAGAACAAGACTAAACGGGAACAAGAGCAAGACTAGACTAGAACAAGACTAGACTAGAACAAGACTAGACTAGAACAAGATTAGACTAGAACTAGAAGAAGACTAGACTAGAACAAGGACGAGACAAGACTAGAACAAGACTAGACTAGTACAAAGACAGGACAACTAGAATAGAACAAGACTAGGCTAGAGCAAGACTAGATTAGAAAAAGACTAGGCTAGACTAGAACAAAGACAAGACAAAGGGAATAGAATAAGCGTAAGACTAGATTAGAACTAGAACAAGACTAGACTAGTACAAAGACAGGGCAACTGGAATAGAATAAGAACAAGACTAGGCTAGATCAAGACTAGATTAGAACAAGACTAGACTATACTTGAACAAGACTAGACTAAACTAGAACAAGACTAGACTAGACCAGAACAAGACTAGACTAGACTAAAACAAGACTAGACTAGAACAAAGACAAGACAACGGAATAGAATAAGAACAAGACTAGATTAGAACTAGAACAAGACTAGACTAGTACAAAGACAGGGCAACTGGAATAGAATAAGAACAAGACTAGGCTAGATCAAGACTACATTAGAACAAGACTAGACTATACTAGAACAAGACTAGACTAGACTCTAGACCAGAACAAGACTAGACTAGACTAGAACAAGACTAGACTAGAACAAAGACAAGACAACGGAATAGAATAAGAACAAGACTAGATTAGAACTAGAACAAGACTAGACTAGTACAAAGACAGGGCAACTGGAATAGAATAAGAACAAGACTAGGCTAGATCAAGACTACATTAGAACAAGACTAGACTATACTAGAACAAGACTAGACTAGACTAGAACAAGACTAGACTAGACCAGAACAAGACTAGACTAGACTAGAACAAGACTAGACTAGAACAAAGACAAGACAACGGAATAGAATAAGAACAAGACTAGATTAGAACTAGAACAAGACTAGACTAGTACAAAGACAGGGCAACTGGAATAGAATAAGAACAAGACTAGGCTAGATCAAGACTAGATTAGAACTAGAACAAGACTAGACTATACTAGAACAAGACTAGACTAGACTAGACCAGAACAAGACTAGACTAGACCAGAACAAGACTAGACTAGACTAGAACAAGACTAGACTAGAACAAAGACAAGACAACGGAATAGAATAAAAACAAGACTAGATTAGAACTAGAACAAGACTAGACTAGTACAAAGACAGGGCAACTGGAATAGAATAAGAACAAGACTAGGCTAGATCAAGACTAGATTAGAACTAGAACAAGACTAGACTATACTAGAACAAGACCAGACTAGACTAGACCAGAACAAGACTAGACTAGACCAGAACAAGACTAGACTAGACTAGAACAAGACTAGACTAGAACAAAGACAAGACAACGGAATAGAATAAGAACAAGACTAGATTAGAACTAGAACAAGACTAGACTAGTACAAAGACAGGGCAACTGGAATAGAATAAGAACAAGACTAGGCTAGATCAAGACTAGATTAGAACAAGACTAGACTATACTAGAACAAGACTAGACTAGACTAGAACAAGACTAGACTAGACCAGAACAAGACTAGACTAGACTAGAAGAAGACTAGACTAGAACAAAGACAAGACAACGGAATAGAATAAGAACAAGACTAGATTAGAACTAGAACAAGACTAGACTAGTACAAAGACAGGGCAACTGGAATAGAATAAGAACAAGACTAGGCTAGATCAAGACTAGATTAGAACAAGACTAGACTATACTAGAACAAGACTAGACTAGACTAGAACCAGACTAGACTAGACCAGAACAAGACTAGACTAGACTAGAACAAGACAAGACTAGAACAAAGACAAGGCAACGGGAATAGAATAAGAACAAGACTAGATTAGAACTAGAACAAGACTAGACTAGTACAAAGACAGGGCAACTGGAATAGAATAAGAACAAGACTAGGCTAGATCAAGACTAGATTAGAACTAGACTAGACTAGAACAAGACTAGACTAGATTAGAACAAGACTAGACTATACTAGAACAAGACTAGACTAGAACAAGACTAAACTAGACCAGAACAAGACTAGACTAGACTAGAACAAGACAAGACTAGAACAAAGACAAGGCAACGGGAATAGAATAAGAACAAGACTAGATTAGAACTAGAACAAGACTAGACTAGTACAAAGACAGGGCAACTGGAATAGAATAAGAACAAGACTAGGCTAGATCAAGACTAGATTAGAACAAGACTAGACTATACTAGAACAAGACTAGACTAGACTAGAACCAGACTAGACTAGACCAGAACAAGACTAGACTAGACTAGAACAAGACAAGACTAGAACAAAGACAAGGCAACGGGAATAGAATAAGAACAAGACTAGATTAGAACTAGAACAAGACTAGACTAGTACAAAGACGGGGCAACTGGAATAGAATAAGAACAAGACTAGGCTAGATCAAGACTAGATTAGAACTAGACTAGACTAGAACAAGACTAGACTAGATTAGAACAAGACTAGACTATACTAGAACAAGACTAGACTAGAACAAGACTAGACTAGACCAGAACAAGACTAGACTAGACTAGAACAAGACAAGACTAGAACAAAGACAAGGCAACGGGAATAGAATAAGAACAAGACTAGATTAGAACTAGAACAAGACTAGACTAGTACAAAGACAGGGCAACTGGAATAGAATAAGAACAAGACTAGGCTAGATCAAGACTAGATTAGAACTAGACTAGACTAGAACAAGACTAGACTAGATTAGAACAAGACTAGACTAGACTAGAACAAGACTAGATTAGACTAGAACTAGACTAGAACTATAACAAGACTAGACTAGAACAAAGACAAAACTAGAACTGGTCTATAGATATCTGACTCTGGTATAGCCTTAGCCTAAACAAGTCTAAAAAAGGCTAGACCACCCTAAACACGGCTAGATAAGCCTAAGCAAGACTACACAAGCCTCGTCATGCAAAGGCTCGTCTGTTTTATCTATCCAGTCTTGTCTGTCTACTTCTATCAATTTATACATTTACATAGAGACGGACATTCATTATTGAACGTGCAGTATCAGAAATAAAACAAAATCAAACACGAATATAATTTATATTACAAAAATATACAATCTCTGGTTGTCTGAAAAAAACTGAAACTTTCGTGAAAAATAAAAACTTCAGTTTTGAAAAATTCGATAGAAAATGCAAAATATTAGCACAATTAGCACACGTAATTTAGCACAGTCAAAAGATATATCTACAAATTATTAGACTAGTTAGTCTTGTCCATCTAGTCTTAATCTTGTCTGTCTTAGTCTTGTTTTAGTCTAATCTTGTTCTTATTCTATTCGAGTTGTCTTGTCCTTGTAATAGTCTAGTCTTGTCCTTGTTCTAGTCTAGTCATGTTCTTGTTCTAGTCTAGTCTTGTTCTAGTCTTAATCATGTCTGTCTTAGCCTTTCCTGACTAAATATCGTCTTTCCTTGGCCCTGTTTGTCTTCTCGGTTTTGTCCAACTTAGTCTTTTCCCTCTAGTCTTGTCTGTGTATTAGCAACTGCTATAAATAAATTGTTCCAGAAATGATAATCTATGAAAAAATCTATGATTACTTCGTCTAATTGTACAAGCTCCATAGGGAAATGACGCCGTCGGCGCCCGCCGCGGCGATGACCTTCCTGCCCCAGACCTTGACCGTCGCCGGAGAGAACTGCACGTCGGTGACGCCGCCCTTGTGCTCGTCCAGCACGACCAGCAGCCGCAAACTCTTCCAGGAGAACACGCGCAACCTGCCGTCCCAGCCGCCGCACGCGAAGATCTTCCGGTCGTCGCGCAGCTTGACCACGTTGCAGCCGGCGTTCGTGATGCTGATCTCCGACTTGAGCGCGATGTTGAAGCTCTTGTCGATGGTGAAGATCTGCAGGATGTTGGAGGCGTTGCCGCAAATGCCGCGCGAGAGCACCGGGTCGAACGTAATAGACGTGATGTATTCACGCAGCTTGATGTGGCTCGCAGTTTCTTGCTTGAGGAAGTCCCAGAGGATTATATCGCCACTTTCGAATCCCGCCAGGAGGTTCATCTGGTTATCAATTGATACCTTCTGGATGCACATTATCTTCCCCAAGTTCTCTTTGTCGGTTCTGAAGGTCTTCGTGGAGGACATGGACGCGACGTCGAAGTTTGTCAGGTAGTTGTCGTGCGGGAGGATTAGACTTTCGTCGTGGAGGAGTATCTTGCAGTAGCCCCACGCGCATTCGATCGTTTCAGTTAGGACGTAACGGTTTTCGGTCAGTTCCCAGAATCTCACTAATCCCTCTTTTTCTTGCGTGATTATTTTGTTGGAGGTCGAATGGACGGATTGGATGGATTCCCCCAACTTCTCCTTGGATGTCACGCGGTTTGTCTGTAAAAGATTACAAATCTGTGTAAAGATTACAATTAATGGATTGGATTGAAGGCCGATTCTCATATACGACACTCAGCTACGCGACGTCACGCGACATCGCCTGTCAAATAATGATTAAGCGTGCCGTACTCTCTTACGAGAGTGTAGGCAACCTCTCGCGCATACTTGTGGAACGAATCGTCACACTAATATGGAGGACCTTTTTTTATATGTGGTTTGGGGGAAGCTGTACCAGCCTGTGTGTGAGGCTCTCACTCACTAAACCCCTACTTCCACTTGGAACTACTTTTACTTAAAAAAGTACGCCACCAAGGTATCGCTTGCGCATTCTTTCAGGGTGAGCAGCCCGGACGGTTTTTTTGCCGCCCTAGTTGTTCGAGAATCTGGCTATATAGTCCTGACTCTATAGTTTTGGTATTCCTTTTTGTAGTTGATTTTTGTCCGTTCGTCTTGTTCTTTTTGTGTAAGAATGTCACGTATCATTGTCTCCGTGCATGTGCAGTCCTCTGGTGATCTCAGCATCGCGTCTACCTTGCGTTTGCACCTCTAGGATGAGGCCGGTCTGCTCCTTCCATCTGTCCCTCTCGGATATCCACCTACTACATTCAAACACAGTATGAAGTGCACTGTTCACGTCGCCGCAGTATACACACATTGCGTCACTTGCCCTGCCAAAACTATGTTGATACTCCCTGAAGCATCCGTGGCCGCTGAGGGCCTGTGTTAGATGGTAAGTTATCTCACTATGGTTCCGTGTTAGCCAAGACTTAAGTTTTGGGATCAATAGTTTGGTTCAATGTCCTGTTTTGGACTCCATGACTTTTGCCAGTCTTCATGTATTTGGTTATTTGCAATTTTTTGTCTTTCTGTCCTATTTGCCCAGTTCCTTGTCTTATATAATTGGACTATCTCGTGGATTTTGCACTCTATCGGGACGATGCCAGCAATCACCAACACAGCTTCCCTGGAGATAGTCCTGTATGCACTGCATACGTTAATGACCATTTTTCTCTGTACAGAGGTGAGAATCTGTTTCATGTACCCCTTTTCAATTGCTCTAGCCCAGACCGGGGCTCCATATAGAATGGTCGAGTCAACCACAGAGCACAACAGTCTTCTTTTACTGCTTTTCGGACCGCCGTATTAGGCAATAATTTTCCTAGGGCCGATGTAATTTTTAGGGCTTTTTCTGTAGCTTTCTTAAGGTGTGCTTTGAAAGACAGTTTCTGGTCAATAGTGATGCCTAGGTACTTGACTTCTTGTTTCGGTGTGATGTCCACTTCTTTAATTTTGAATTTTGTAGGTCCTATTTTCCTATTGCCAGTGAGAAGTACAGTTTCTGTTTTTTCAGGGGCTAGTTTAAGGTTTTTTGCTCTAGCCAATCATCGGCCTGCTTTATGGCGATGTTTGCCTTTCTCATTAGTTCTTCTTCAGTTTTAGCTGTTGCAACTAGAGCTAGGTCATCGGCGAATCCTACTATTTCCAACCCCCGCGGGGAAAACGAGCGAAAACTTAACGCGCCATCGTATAGAATGTTCCATAGGGTAGGGCCCAACACTCAGCCCTGAGGAACACCACTATTTACTTCGCATTCGACGACCTCATCGCCGGATTCCATCTGTATCCTCCTATTTGAGAGGTAGCTGCGCACCAGCTGCAACAGGTATAGGGTAAACTTTCTGTTAGTTAGCTCTTCCATAATCATTTCCCAGGCTGCAGAGTTAAAAGCATTTTTTATGTCTAGGGTTATCAGCGCGGTCATCTTACGTGTTCTTCGTGTCCCGCTTGTGGCTTTCTCTGCCACTTTGATCACCCTCAGAACGGCATCGACCGTGGACCTTCCCTCTCTGAATCCATATTGTCTATCGGATACCCTTGCCCAATTCCGCTTTAATTCTAGCTAGAAGCAGTTGTTCAAGTAGTTTCCCGAGGACATCCAGCAAGCATATTGGTCTGTAAGAGGATGGTTCGTGTATGGGCTTTTCACCTTTCCGAAGGAGGACCAACCTTGCTATCTTCCACCTATCCGGTAATCTGCCATCTGCTATTATATTGTTCATGACTTCTAGAACAAATTTTGGTTGTCTGTTTACGGCAATCTTTACAGCTTCTGGTGGGAGATTGTCGGGTCCTGGTGCTCTGCCAATTCGAAGACGTTGGCTGGCCCTGTTCAGCTCCTCAATAGAATATTCAGGAGTGTCTTTAACTTCCGGTAAAACCCACTGTAGTTTGTGGTGCTTGGGGAAGAGAACCTCCACCACTTCTCGCACCTTTCCCATGGTCAGTTTCAGATTTGGAGATCTTGCTTTGAGTTCTCGGGTAGCAATGGAATATGCGTCACCCCACACGTTTTCATCTATTTTATCGCAGAGTTGACGCCAGTGGTCCCTTTTAGATCTGCTGATTTCTGTGCGTAAGTTCTTTTTTGCTGTGGCGTAAGACGTAATTTCTGTACGTAGCTTCTATGTCTGGGTTTGGATTTCTCTTCCCTTTCCGTTGGTAGGCACGTCTTTTAGCACAACAGATCTTTCTCATCTCAGCAATTTTCGCGCTCCACCAGTATACCTGTATTCGTTTCGAAGGCTTTTTTGGCATAAGGATATCATTGCAAGTTTTTCGTAGAACACAGTAGAGAGCATCAGGTGAGCGGTCATTTGTGTTGTGAATTTCCTTGTTCAGCTTATTTGCGAATTTGTTTTGCGAGTGCATTTTTTTGCAGTTGGCTTTATTGTACCTACGTCTATACGGTATGACAAGTGCCTGTGGTCACTTAGTGTTTGCCTCGTTAGCACCTGCCAGATTTGAATTTTATGCACGAGGTCGGCCGTAGCAAGAGTAAGGTCTAGTATGGAGGAGCTGCTCCATCGTTCAAAAGTGGGTGAGTTTCCTACGTTACTCACATATAGATCGAGTTCTGATATCCAGTCCAACATAATTTCTCCGCGTTTATCTGCACCTGAGCAGTCCCAATAGGGGGATTTTACATTGGTCTCCTCCGACTAGTTTGCACTTGGTTTGGCACGGAATGTCCTGGCCGAGGGTGGATAGGGATAGCTCTAATTCCTGGGGGCTACTATTTGGTGATAGATAGCAGCTATATATCACAAGTTCCTCTAGCTCGACCCATGCGAAACCGGGTCCACCCCCGTGTTTTAAGACCGCTAGGTCCTTGTTGCATATAAAGATTGCCGCATCAGTTTTATCATCCGTTATCATCCGTTTTTTTGTTTGGTTCATTGACTATGACAATGTCTATTGTTAGTTCGTGGACGGTAGCCCTTAATAGGTCATGGGCAGCCGGGCTGCGCATGGCATTTATTTGGATTATATTAATCATTGCTCCGATTTGTCTCGTCTTGGTTCTGATAACGCTTTTTTGAGTATTGGGCATGCTCCATTGTCTTCTCGGCGCCCAACCTGGCCACAGATGGGGCTGTGTGATTGTTTCTCACAACCCTTGGCAATAACTTGTACAGTTTTAGACGATCTTAGTCATAGTTTCTTTTGCCATTCCGCACGTTTCGCCTGCACTAGAGCTTTTTTAAATTCCTCGCACGGTCCTGAACCTGCCCGGTGTCCCTTCATATTACAGACTGGACAAAACATTTCATTTTTGCACTCAGTTGATTTGTGACTTTCTTGACCACAGTTGCACGTTGTTGTTGGCCGTTGCACGTACTACCATGGTGCCCATGATGCCAACATCTATAGCATCTCACCAGTTGGATTCTCTCCCTCACCCTGCATTGAACCCATCCAACCTTTAATGTGCCTTTTTCTAGATGTTCCTTAGCCTGTTTCTGTGGGAGCGATACAGTCGCCACCAGGGTCTCTCCATACGCTGGTCTTATGTTTTTAATGTTTATTTGTTCTTTCCTAACCTCATTTGTGTTTATGACTGCAGCAATTATTTCTTCGCTCGTGGTAACTGTGTCTAGGTCTCTGATGTTAACGATGGTATTTTGGGTTTTAGCACGGATTTCGACGTCCGGCAGTTTTTGTTCAATAGTCTGTTTGAGACCTTTAGCCTTACCTTCTTCTACTTTCAGAAGTAATTCTCCGTTATTAGTTTTCGGAACTTCTGTAATACTAGCTCCTGAAGATTCTATATCGACTTCGTTCTTAACCATCCTTAACAGGTAAGCGTATGATTTTCCATTTGCTGTTATGAGGACTGCATCCGTGTGCCTTTTTTACCGCTTTTCCTCCTTTTCTTTCTTGTTTTTCCGTCTTGTGGTTTCTATCCATTCCTCAGTATTTTCATTTGGCGAGTCTCTCTTCTGTGCTGGTGGTGAGTAGATTCGTATTTCTACCTCTGTCTTGGCGAATGTAAATTCGTTTTGTTTTTTTTTATTGCTGGCCATTCTGGGACCATGGACTTTGCAAAAGCGAGTCGAGTCCTGCCTTGTAGCGTCATAAGGTTTTTGAGTTTCTGAAGGCTGCCGTACATTTTTTCTGGGTTAAGTTCGCCATCCGACTTTTCTCGTGTTACCAACTTGTATATGTATCGTACCGTGCTGTTGATTTCTCCTGACTCTGTTGGTTCGTCGATAGGATGCTTGAGGTATAAGACATTGCCGGGTTTTTTTTCTTGAGCTCCTAACAGCAGTGGTCTCGAGTATGCCTGGCATAGCGTAGTGGGGCACTTCTGAGTCAGGTTGGGTGTCGTCTGACACGAGCCATGCTAGATCCCAGCCATAGGGCGCCACAGGCGTGTTTCCTAATCCTTCCTTTACTTTTCTAAAGGCTGCTGAGGGCCAAGTCTTTTGAGGCTACTTGTTTGAAAACTTCATATGAATTTCCCATCACTATCTCGTTGCCTAATTTCCTCAGGTCGTTTCTTCGGTCGTTTCTAGGCTGCTTTCATCAGTTTGCGTACTTGCGTTGCAGGTCTGCGTCTCAACGTTCTTTTTTCGCGGGTCGTATGTAATTTTGTCCATATCCGTTTGTACGTCCGGGTCGTACGTTCGGGTATTTCTACCTGTTCCCACTTATGTGTCTGTAGTCATTCTTGGACGGAGCTTCTTTTCTCGTCTTTTTTCGTCTTTTCTCGTCTTTTCTCGTCTTGTCTAGTCTTGTCTAGTCTTCTATTCATTGTGTCGATGTTATTTTTCATTTTAACTACAAAGTCCTGATTTCTCTTTTGGTGGTCTGGTTATCAGCGTTGAGTTTATATAATATGCAGGACCTAGCAGTTTATCGCCGGTTCCGAACGGCACTATTTGAGAGATTCTCTTTGCAGAGTTGCTCGTGGTAGTTTGTTATTGCTTTCCACGAGGTGGCCACAAGATAGTTCCACGGTTTGTCCGTTAAAATTTCACGGTTTGTCCGGGGATTGAACCCGGGATCTCAGGTATAGCGAGCGGATGCGTTCACCACAACACCACTGTGACCACTCAATAATGATAATCATAGTTGAAATTTTTTTGTGCGCATGTGTCAATTTCCGTCATGTTATACGTCAAAAAGTTCGGGCACTTTTTCGTCAAATTATACGTCAAAAAGTGCCCGAACTTTTTGACATATAACTAAATATGTGCCCGAAACTTTCATATTACCGCCTTTCAAACTTGCCGGATACGCATGCGCTTAACTAACCGTAAAAAGGTCTATGTGCACGTTCTTACTATGACTACGCGACAGCTACGCGACGTGCCCATTTAAAACAATGTAATCATTATTTGACAGGCGATGTCGCACGACATCGCGTAGCTGACTGTCGCCATATTGGAATCGACTTTTAAGATCTCCAGTCGCAGGGGCCCCGAAACTTATCGCCCCCAGAACCAACACAAAACACACAGTGATGGGAACAGTTTGATACTCATTGAATTACATCTTCTCATCATCTCTCACCATAAAATCCGATTCTCATTTACACGACACTCAGCTACGCGACGTCACGCGACATCGCCTGTTAAATAATAATTACATTGTATTAAATGGACGATTTGCCCGCCGCTTTTTTAGCTAATGGGCGACTTGCCCATTTAAAACAATGTTTTACACAACGTAGCTGTTGCGTAACCATACTAAGAACGTGCCCATTTAAAACAATGTAATCAATATTTGACAGGCGATGTCGCACGACGTCGCGTAGCTGAGTGTCGCGTATATGAGAATCGATCTTAAAATGGACACGTCGCATAGCCATAGTGACAATGTGCCCATTTAAAACAATGGAATCATTATTTGACAGGCGATGTCGCGTGACGTCGCGTAGCTGAGTGTCGCGCATATGGGAATCTCTCTTCAAAAATAGGTGATTAGATTGGGTTATATTAGAGCCACCCGTGGTGCGCAAATTGTCAGTTGCAACCCGTCTAGAGTCGATACCGAATTTGTATTCATGTAAAAATTAAGGTTTTGCGTGTGTAACGAATGCAAAAAGCGTCTACTTTCAGCATCCAGCATTTTGAACAAAATGCTGGGTCGGAAATGAAAATAGTTTGCGCACCCCTGTTCCAAAGAATCGATGGTATTTTTGAATTTAAAACTTCCTATGAAGGTGATATATGTTTTCCGACTGATTTTGGGATGCTGAATCGATTGGTGAAAACTAGAAGTCTCTGCGACAAGCTGTTAAAAAGTTATGAAATTTTGCGGAAAATGCGATAAAAACCTATTTGTGTTTCAAATATTTTTAACTACGCCTATGTGCTGTCAGTGCAATGCGCATGCGCGTAACGTTCAGATAGAAGTGAAGTTGCATTTGGGGGTTCTTGTACTATTTTTCCGGATTTCTTTATTTATCGCGGTACACCTTGAATAGTCTTTTTGTCCAATTTACCTCCAAATCCCAGAAATACACCATTCCGTTCTCCGTTGCTGCCAACAAAGTGGTGGTGTGCTGGGAATCCCCCACGAAACAGATGCTGTGGACGTGACCCATGTCCGATTTCAAACAAAACAACGGATCGGGCGGCAACAACGCCATCGTCTAATTACTCTCAAACGTAGATTAATAAACTTTAGATACTTATCTGCTGATTATTAAAATGCGACAAATCTTAACTGGATCACAATAAACGTGAAGTTTGCAGCGCTAGTTGAAACAGTCGTGTGGCCAACTTCACTAGCTTTCGGTTTCTGACGTCAGAGTAAACTGTCAAAACAATTTCGGCTCGTAGTCAAATTCTCCGTCGTTCGAAAAACTCAGCTTTAAACCGCCCGCAAAGATGTCCGAGAAGCCCGAGGAGGCCGCGAAGCCCGCCGAAACCGACGCCGAGCTCGCCGATCTCCTGGACAGTAAGCACTCTAACCTCTTCCTCCGCCACATTACATAACGTAAACTTACTCAGGCGCCTTGGCCGACTTCACCAAGAAACCCGACGAGAAAGCCCCCGAGCCCAAGGAAGACAGCCAAGCCCCTCCAGCCGAAGAGGAATGGACCAATGACTTCATCTTGCAAGCCGCCGAACAGTTTGAGAACAATTTGGCTGCGTTGCTCGGTGGCACCACTGAATCTGGAGATGCCGGACTCACAAACGAACAAGTAAACTAGTTTTTGTGATTTCTAATACCTCAGAAAGATGGGGTATAACTAAGAACACCTCCAAAAATCAGGTTTCTAATTTTTTAACTTGATTTAATTGATGCAAATTGTCGTACAGTGCTTTAGTAAGCGCGGAAAAGTAAAATGAAGCTTCTAAGTCGTCCGGTTTAAGAAATATTTGGGTTTTTGTAATGAAAAAATTTACATTTTCAAAACAATAGCTGACGTGTATGACTGGTCACATAACTAAGAATGTGCATAGAACTCCAAAAATCGGGTTTCTCGTTTTTTACCTGATGTAATTGATGCAAATCGTCTTCCACAGTGCCTTAGTTAGTGCAGAAATGTAAAATGAAGTTTCCAAGTCGTCCGGTTTAAGAAATATTTGGGTTTATGTAATAAAAAAATTGACATTTACAACACAATAACTGACGTGTATGACTGGTCACATAACTAAGACTGTGCATACAACTGGGTCAGTGGTGCCAAATTTAATTTTGGCAACATATCAAATTATTTGAATTTCACACATGTTTGCGTAAAGTATATACAAAAATGGCTTCCTGAAATTATTTGTCCATTCTGGATATTCAGAATACTTTCAGACTGGTACTGACAGAAAACCTCCCATAGCAGAGGTTAGATTAGGTTGCCCACCACGAAGCCCATTAGGTTGTCCGGTTTAAGAAATATTTTTGTTTTTGTAATAAAAAAATTGACATTTACAACACAATAACTGACGTGTATGACTGGTCACATAACTAAGACTGTGCATACAACTGGGTCAGCAGTGCCAAATTTAATTTTGACAACATATAAATTATTTGAATGTTTCTGTCACATGTTTGTGTAAAATATATACAAAAATGGCTTCCAGAATTTATTTGTCCATTCTGTATATACAGAATATTTTAGGAGTGGTACTGACAGAAAACCTCCAGTGGCGGAGGTTGGATTAGGTTGTCCATCACGAAGCCCATTAGGTTGTCCAGTTTAAGAAATATTTGGGTTTTTGTAATAAAAAAATTGACATTTTCAACACAATAACTGACGTGTATGACTGGTCACATAACTAAGAATGCGCATACAACTGGGTCAGTGGTGCTAAATTTAATTTTGACAAGATATTATAAATTATTTGAATTTTTCTGCGTCACATGTTTGCTTTAAGTATATACAAAAATGGCTTTCCGAAATTATTTGTCTATTCTGGAATATTTTAAGACTGGTACTGACAGAAAACCTGCAGTGGTGTAGGTTAGATTAGGTTGCCCAGCACGAAGCGGGTAGATAAAGCAAGACCACATAGGTGCGGCAGCACGAACCAATATAGGACAATGAATATAGGACAATGTAGCAAGGACTGTTGGTTTAGCCCAGGTTAGGTTAGCTTAGGGAGACATGACCACCAAAGCTAGGTTTGTCTACCAGATTGTCACAAAAAAATCCAGATGCCCCCACCGATTCAAAGGACCTTTTTGACTGTGCTATGGCGCTAAGGACCATCATGGAGAAAAATGGATAAAAAATATGGCGATGCATAAGACGAGAACTGAGGACTGGCCCAGGGCAAAAAAAATCCTGGAATATATATTCGCTGGCTCGGATATAACTATTAGAGTCTACTTCCCCAAAAAACCGCAGCCTGCTATGGGAACAACCCAGGCACAGAAGTCCACTTGGTCCAAGATTCTAAAAAGAGCTCAGCAACCCTCATCCACGGGTCCTCCAAGGACAAACGACAGAAGAAAGACCACTGAGGCCGTTATTATACAGGCCGATGGAAGTGCATACACAGACCTACTAAAGATGGTCAGGGCAGAGGTTGACCCCAACCTTCCAGTAGTTTCAATAACCAAAGTCCAGAAGGTGGCTAAAACAGGGGACCTCCTCCAAGGGAAGTAAGAGGTAAAAATGGTCGGACCCTTAGAGACCACATCTAAGGAAAGCGCCCGGATCTCGACATTCGTGTCATTTCTGACGACACCGTTCTCCATATAAAGGGAATGGACGCTGTCACGACCAAGGCCGAGATCACAAGCGCGCTAGGCGACTCAAACCTGGAAATAACGATCCGCAGCCTGAGACCGGCCCATGGCGATAGCCAGGCCGCAACTGTCCTACTGCCGGAGGAGCATGCAAGCACCCTTATCAAAAAAGGTAAGATCATTAAAAGAATGCTCGAGTGTAAAATCCAAAAGAGACTCAACCTAACAAAATTCCACAGGTGCTGGCTGTATGGACACCTGGCGAGGGACTGCACTGGACCGAAGATGTGTCTCCGATGTGGACAGGAAGAACACATTGCGCACTGCAAGGGCGAAGAGTATTGCCCTGTATGTGATACCCATGGACATCTGGCGAACTTGGGAAATTGTCCCGCCTTCAAAAAAGCCCTAGCGGAAGCAAGACACGCCCGACTGACTAAGAGAAATGATCAAGTTGTAACTTAACATAAATTGATGCTGCGCGGTACACGACATTCTCGATGCCACAGTAGCTGAAATGGACATTGACATAACGGTCATAAGCGAGGCAAATAAAAATGGAAAAAGTGGACACGAGTGGTACAAAGACTGGAAAAGCGACACAGCGATCAGGGTAAACTATAACGGGTAGCCGTAGCGGAGTGGAACAAGTTTTGTCTGTTTGGAAACAAGGAACCTGGTGTACAGCTGTTATTTCTCTCCGAATGATAAATTAAAAGACCTGGAAAAGTCTCTCGACGAAATCGGCGTGATGGTGAGAAACCCTAAACCCAAATTAATTGCGGGTGATTTAAATACAAAATCCCCATGCTGGGGAAGTAAGACAATGCACGAAAGAGGTGAATTAGTCTCTGATTGAATCTCCCAACTAGATCTACACATAGAAAAAGAGGGGGATGTGCCCACCTTCGAACGAAGAACGTCGCGTTCCATCTTAGACCTCACTCTTACTAAAAAACTTCGGGGGAAAGTGAACACTTGGGAGGTACTCGACAGGGAAACCCTAAGTGAGCATAGATATATGTGTTACTCTATACAGATGGAAGACAGAAAAATACCAACTACGGGAAGAGTTACACAGGGCTGGTGGTCAATTAGGCACTTAAATGAAGAAAAACTGACAAAACGACTCGAGGCAGAAACGGACAGAATGCAAGGAAGGAAATGGTGGCGGTCATCACCAGAGTGTGCAATGACGTACTACCAAACAGAAAGAAGAACGGCAACAAAAGGAAAGTTTATTGGTGGAACGAGAACATCGCCCAACTGAGAAAAAAATGTATTTCACTGAGAAGAAAGGTCCAGAGGACTGTAAAAAAAATCCCGAAAACAGGGAAACGACAAGTAAATCCAGGGAGGAATATAAGAACATGAAAAAAACATTAAGAAGGGAAATAAATGACTCAAAGAAGGAACACTGGAAGTAACTGTGCCAGATGGTGAACGATGACCCTTGGGGGACGGCTGCGCAATAGCCACAAGAAGTCTAAAGGCTAGATAGCCCCCGCCAAAGCTCCTAATGGAAAAAATCGACCTAACCTAACCCACACACAAGGAGCCAAACTGGGTGCAGCCAACTGTAAACGACATCCCCGAATTCACTCTGGAAGAGCTAAAAGTAGCAAAGGACCGCATCCGAGGTGGCAGGGCCCCAGGACCTGACGGAATTCCACCGGAGGTTATAAAACTTTCAGCTTGCAAAACGCCCGAATATATACTCGCGGTAATGAATAGAAGCCTCAAACTTGGACACTTCCCAGATATATGGAAAGTTGCGAAACTAGTCTTATATAACCCCAATGAAGCCGCCGGATACAGAGCACTGTGCCTTCTGGATGTGGCAGGCAAACTGCTGGTAGGAAGAATAAGGGCGGAGAAAACCATGTCAGAGAGACAGTTCGGTTTCATGCCAGGAAGGTCAACGATAGACGCAATGGGAAAGGTGGTGGAAACGGCGAGGGCAGCTAAAGCAGGAACGCGGAGGACAAGAGAGATCTGCATCCCCAAAACGCTCGACGTAAGAAATGCATTCAACTCAGCAAGCTGGCAACATATCATGGATGAGGCGACAAAATTAGGACTCCCCCCATACCTTCTCCATATAATCAGAAGCTACCTAAACAAGAGAAAAATTAGCGATAAAAAAACGATAAAAACCCAACTCTGTGGAACATTCTGTACGACGTAGTGCTCAGATTAAGACTGCCAAAAGAAGCTGAGATAGTTGGTTTTGCGGACGACTTAGCAATCACTATCTGTGGGAAAACGGAGAACATAGTAACGGACAAGGCAATGAGGCTGATGGACGGGTGGCTAGAGAAAAAGGAGCTAAAGCTAGCCCCAGAGAAGACCGAGGCTGTTGTACTTGCGGGCAAGAGACAGCTAAAAGAGATAATCCTAATGATCAAAGATGCCATAATAACACCGAAAAGAGCAGTAAGTTATTGACAAAAACCTATTCGTTCAACGATCATGTTTCCAAAGTGGCGGAGAAAGCATACAAAACGACCACTGCTCTGGAAAGACTAATGCCAAAACGTGGGAGGTCCCACTGCCAGCAAAAGGAAGTTACTCTGTTCGGTAGCACAATCTGTGATGCTGTATGGAGCACCAATCTGGGAGTGGGCAATGACGATACAGACGACAAAAAATAAACTGGCGACAGTGAAAACTGGCACTAAGAGTCAGTAGCGCGTACAGAACGGTATCCAGGGAAGCCATTCTAGCAATTGAGGCGCTTGTGTCGGAGAGAAATAACATATATACGACGAAACGTCAAGGTAACCTGTCAAAACCGGACATTAAAAAAAGCTGCTACACACATGATGTACGAGACCTGGCAAAAGCAATGGGAAATGCAAAGAAAGGAATATGGACAAGACGTATTAAGGCAGACATCCAGAAATGGGCCACAAGGAAACACGGGAGATAGGCTACCACGTCACCCAAGTACTCGGCGGCCACGGCTGCTTTAGAAACTACTTACACAAAATTGGAAAAGCAACGGACACCCTGTGTGAGTACTGTGGAGCAGAAGATAACGTCGTACATACGATCCTTGAATGCAAGCGCTGGGAAGAAGAACACAGGGACTTACCGGAAATTATAGAGAAACAAAACATCCAACAAAATGACCGAGTCTGTAGAAAACTGGGGAAAAATACAGGGAGTAATCCGTGAAATAAATGATCATCGGTTTGAAGAAGTTGAAAATGTCAAATATCTTGGAGTAACTTTCAATAACACAAATAATCTATCACTGAGGGTACAAGACAGAATCCAAGCTGCGAATCGATGCTATTATTCACATCTGAAGCTCTTCAAATCAAAAATCATCTCACGTAAAGCAAAACTGCGAATATATAAAACCCTGATCAGACCCGTGCTAACTTATGGAGCTGAATCCTGGAGTATGTCGGAAGCAGACAAAAACTCTCTTCGTATTTTTAAAAGACGGATTTTACGGAAGATCTTTGGACCAGTGAGAGAGGAAGAAGGATACAGAATTCGCATGAACTACGAACTTCAAGAACTAATAGAAGGTGTAGACATAGTAAGATTCATTAAGGCACAGAGACTTCGATGGGCGGGCCACATGATTAGAATGCCGAGTGCGAGAGCACCCAGATCCATCCATAAAGCGCAACCTAACACCTCAAGAAGCAGAGGAAGATGTAGAAACTCTACAAGTAGGAAACTGGACAAGTGTCGCTGAAGACCGTCAAAGGTGGAAGGGGATTGTTAAGGAGGCCAAAGCTCACCCTGGGCTGTAGAGTCAGAAGAAGAAGAAGAAGAATCCGTGAAATAATAACACGGAAGGAAGAAGAAGAAAGGTCTCGCCAGAAAAGCGAAGTACGAGAGAAAGTAAGAGGAAACAGGAAAACTAGGGCGGTAAAAAACTGTCCGGGCTGCTCACCCTGAAGGAATGCGCAAGCGATACCGGAGTGGCGTACTTTAAAGCCAAGTGGAAGTAGGGGTTTAGTGAGTGAGAGCCTCACACACTGCCTGGTAGAGCTTCCCCCAAACCAAATATATATAAAAAAAAGGTTAGGTTAGGTTTTTGGTTGGTTGCCCGCCGGGCAGATAAATGAAGACCACATACGCGCGGCAGCGCGAACTCTCGATTTAATACAGGACAATGTGGCAAGGACCGTTGGTTTAACCCAGATTACATTATGTTGCCCGCCGCGAAGCGGGCAGATAAATCAAGACCACATACGCGCCATATAAAACTGTACCGACATATAAAACTGTCGATCCAATATAGGACAATGTGGCAATAACCGTTGGTTTAACTTAGGTTAGGTTGCCCACCGCGAAGCGGGCATATAAATCAAGACCACATACGCTCAACAGCGCGAACTCTTGATCAAATATAGGACAATGTGGCAAGGAGCGTTGGTTTAACCTAGGTTAGGTTGCTCACCGCGAAGCGGGCAGATACTTGCAGACCACGTATGCGCGGCAGCGCGAACTCTCGATCCAATATAGAATAATGTTTTTTTAAATAAATATTCATTTTTAGAGTTCCGTATCGAAAACGGAACGCTTATAGGATCACTTTGTTGTCCGTCTGTCTGTCTGTCAAGACCGTTTTTCTCAGGAACGCGTAGAGGTAACAAGTTGAAATTTGTATCAAATACTCGGGTCTGCGGTCTCTTTCAGCTATGAAAAACTCAAACTTGTAAGTCAACGCGATCAAAAGATATGACCGTTTATGTCGCATATTTTGCGATTTCACAAGGGAATCAAAACCTATAGGGTACTTCCCGTTGACCTAGAATCATGAAATTTGGCAAGAAGCGGTGTCTTACAGCACATGTAAAGGGAAAAATCTGAAAACCGTAAATATGTAGTTTAATTACAAGAAAAATGCGAATTTACTATTAGAAACTTATGAAAATACGCTAATGTGTTGCGTGGTATTGTCAGGCACCAAAAGCATATGAGTTGCATACAGTTAGGTCCTTCTAAAGATACCTTACTTACAAGTTTGTACGCAACACAACTCGCACCTGGCCGGTTTTTTTTAGTATATGTATTGCTGAAAGAAATAAAATTGATTGATCCCACCAGAAAATTTATTTTCACTACGTCTATGTTTTTTCCTAACCTAACCTTGATAGGTTATGTCAATGCGTATGCGCGAAAAGTAGTTCCGATTTACTACACATTGGGTTACCCTTACGTAAAATTTACCCTATACATTTTAAAATACGGTAAAGTTGGAGGTATGCGAGAGCCGGCGGCTCGAATCGCGAACTCTTAAATGCAAAGGACACGCGGTCATCCCTTCCGAATCGAACGCATGTAATGTCGAGTCTGTGGGCCCGGAAACTGCCAAACGGCAGCCGAAAGAGTGACCCCACCTACCGGGAACGCTACCAGACACGTTTCAGGCACTGGCGGGTGACTTCGTCGTCGCAGCGAAGCGGCGCCGGTAAAATACTCGTATCGAAGGGGCCCACCGACCGGCGCAGAACGTTTCGGCGTCAGACGAAATCCGGGAAAATTTTCCAACAAAATTTGGACTTTGCCGATCTGGTGCGAGACCGTCTCCGAGAAATGTGCCGCATATTCTGTCCTATGCTGAAGGCGATTCGAATGTGTCTCGAAAAATGCCGTCCCCGTCGGAAATTGCGCAAAAATGGCCCCTCCAAGCGCTTTCGCGTGGAGGTCACGTTTTCGATGTTTTTAGAACCTGGTGTCCGAACCCGACTGTCCACGTCGACACGTAGGGGTTCTGAAGATGCGGATGGCTGCGCCGCACACACTGGCGCGGCGCGCGCCGAAATCGGTCTCCGGATGCTGACTCCAGAGCCCTTCAAGTAAAAAACGGGTTTTTCGTCGACGGTGCTACCCCCAGGTGAATTTTGAATATCCGTGTGCGTGGGTCGACGGGCAATTCGCTCCGCTTTCGCGCCGTCGCGGAACAGCGGCGCTGCGACACCTCCTCGGACCGCTATCGCGAAATAAGTGTTTTTGCGGGGGCGTCGCGACGCCCGGTAAAAAGTGTCGATTTTTTCGCTCGGTCGGTTCGGGGACGCGACGCCACGCCTTCCGACACCACGCAACCGGAAATCAAAGTTTAGGGAGTTTTTATCCCGCGCGACGGCTTCGACCCTGGCGCTTCGGCGGCGGCGCGGCCTTGCAGCAGAAGGACGCCCGAAGACCCCGACGTGCGTCGTTCGGGGCTGCAGCGACCCACCAAGGTCGGTTGATTTTTTTCAAAAAAAAGTTTCAGTTTTCGCCAGCTTCCGGGCAAGCCGGAACTTTCCGGAAAAAACTAATATTTTACCCATACGGGCCGTCGCGACGCTCGTTTTGACGTGCGAGGTTTTCGGCTGAGCCGAAAATTGGCCTAGTTTTGGTCGAATATGTAAGCAACTTTAAAAAATTTAATTACGACCGTCTGCGAAGGGTGATTTAAAAAAAATAAAAATTTCTAAAAGTTAATTTTTTTCCGATCAAGATGAAACGTAAAGTTTAGGTATTTACTGTTGTTTTATAATTTAAAAAAATTCTTGTAATTTTCTCGCTTTTTTGACCCCTTTTTAGTACAGTGACGGCTCGTTATTTTCGTATAATATAATAATTGTGGTCTTGAAATTACTATAAATAATTTGTTACAGTTTTTGCAAAACCTCATTTTTAGAGTTCCGTACCGAAAACGGAACCCTTATAGGATCACTTTGTTGTCCGTCTGTCTGTCTGTCTGTTTGTCTGTACGTCTGTCTGTCTGTCACGACCATTTTTCTCAGGAACGCGTAGAGGTAACAAGTTGAAATTTGTATCAAATACTCGGGTCTGCGGTCTCTTTCAGCTGTGAAAAAATCAAACTTGTAAGTCAACGCGATCAAAAGATATGACCGTTTATGTCGCATATTTTGCGATTTCACAAGCGAATCAAAACCTATAGGGTACTTCCCGTTGACCTAGAATCATGAAATTTGGCAAGAAGCGGTGTCTTACAGCACATGTAAAGGGGAAAATCTGAAAACCGTAAATATGTAGTTTAATTACAAGAAAAATTCGAATTTACTATTAGAAACTTATGGAAATACACTAATGTGTTGCGTGGTATTGTCAAGCACCAGAAGCATATGGGTTGCATACGGTTAGGTCCTCCTAAAGATACCTTACTTACAAGTTTGTACGGAACCCTCGGTGCGCGAGTCAACTCGCACTTGGCCGTTTTTTTAGTACAGTGACGGCTCATTATTTTCGTATAATATAATAATTGTGGTCTTGAAATTACATTTGTTACAGTTTTTGCAAAAGCTCATTTTTTTGTAATAATTTGCTAAAGTAACATTTTCTTCATTTTTCATTAAAAGAGTTAAAATTATGGTAACCTAACCTCAATTTGATTATCAGCTCTTCAAAATTAACGAGATAATTTATACTGTATATTAAAGTATAAATTTATTTATAATAAATTCCAGCTATCAGAAGATTAGTGATTAGCAAAAATTAATGCAATAGTGAAATAATCTAAACAAATATCAGGTATCAAAATCCAGTGAGTTCAACACAAACAATTTTTTATCACTCTGCAAAAAATAACGACCTGTAAAAAGGAATACGAACATTCAGCAGTGGCGTGCCTAATATTTTTAAACAAGGAATCATGCAATGCTTCAAGTGTGATAAAGAGTGCAATGACGATGATTCTTGTCAATGTGATGGGTGTTCCACAAGAATGCACTACATATGCGCTGAGCTCACTTCTTCTGAAGTCAGATGTATGCAGCTAAAAAATAAAAGAGTACTCAAATATTTTTGCAGTGACTGCCAAGAAGGGCTTAGATTGTTGCCAATTATGAAAAAACAAATTGAAACTCTTGAACAAAAAATGAGTGAGCTTGCTGATGAACTCACCACAATTAAACAAGCTAAAACTTCTCCAGAACAGCAAACTGATTTTGATTCAGTAGTCTATGAACTGGAAGAACGCAGAAAAAGATCCAACAATATAATGATGTACAACGTTCCCGAGTCCAATGCAGTTACAACAAAAGGCAAAATTGATGATGACAATTCCAAAGTCAATGATATATTGCATGCCTTAGATCCACAACTACACATCCAAAAAGTCTTTCGTGTTGGCAAAAACAATAATACCTCCCGACCTGTAAAAGTTGTTCTCGACAGTAGTGATGATGCTTTATTCTTCCTGAGAAATAAAAACAAAATAAAACTTCCAGAAATTAGAGTCAGGTCTGATTTAACTCTTAATCAGAGGAACCATTTCAGAAATCTTCGCCAACAACTTAACGATATGACTGAGAAAGGAGAAAACAATCTAACCATTCGATACATACAGGTAATGCCGAAAATTGTCTCTAACACTTCTCAAAGAAAAAACTAAATTCTACGGGCAGCCCCCAGATTGAACAGAACATATTGCGCATATACTATCAAAATGTTAGAGGCATCAGAACTAAAATTACGACATTAGAACTTAATGCAGCTATCAGTGACTATGATGTTATTGTTTTCACTGAGACTTGGCTCTACGAAAATATTCATGATGAGGAACTTGGTTTGTCACAATATGATTTATACAGGAAAGATCGGTCAATACTAACAAGTCAAAAATCCAGAGGCGGAGGCGTTCTTGTAGCGGTCAAGAAGCATTTTTCCAGTAATGTCATAACTATCAACGTGAATAACGTGGAACAAATATTTGTCAAGGTATCTACTTATGGTGAAGATCTAATTATTGGTGGGATCTATCTTCCACCCAGCTCTCGTCAGGAGTTATATGAAGATCATTGTGCAACTGTAGATAGTGTGATAGAGAGATTTCCCGAAACAAAACTGCTTCTGTATGGTGACTATAACTTACCAAATGTTGAATGGTATAATGACGAATTGGGCGTATCTGCTATATATAATAATAATAATGCAGCTCAAATGCTTGTTGAATCTCTAGCATTTCATAATCTCTTTCAATCAAATTCCATTAAAAATTGTTTTGGTGTTATGCTAGACTTGATATTCACGAAAGATAAAGACATTATCACTGTAGAAATTGCTGATGACTGTTTGCTGCCTTGTGATCCATATCATCCAGCCACAGTCTCATCAATTACCTTGAACAAAGATTTCAACGATCTGAAATTTGACAACTCTTATTTCAACTTCAAAAGAGGAGATTACATTGGACTAAACTTCTACTTGTCCACTGTAGACTGGGACAATCAGCTAGGCACTATAACAGACATCAATAATGCTACAGAAATTTTCTATAATATTTTATATACAGGAATAAACAATTTCATTCCCTATATTCGCTTTAGCAAGCCTAAATTTCCTTGTTGGTTTAACAACGATATGAAATATTTGATATTTGAAAAGAAAAAAGCTCATAAAAGTTATAAAATTAGTAACAGCTGGGATGATAATTTAATTTTTTCTGAATTTCGAAAACAGTGTAAAATAATGAGTAAAGAATGTTATGATAACTATATAAAATGTACGGAAAATAACGTAGGTAGGAATATAAAACATTTCTGGAATTTTGTAAACTATAAAAAGAAAAATCATGGCTTACCAGATACTATGTACTTAGGAGAACAATCATGTACAACAGGAAATGAAATAGCTAACGGCTTTGCACGCCAGTTTCAATCAGTCTACAAACAGGACACTGCTAATGCAAATTTGTTAGGATTCAAATGTGATAAAACTATAGATATGAGTTCCTGTAATTTCAGCTTGGAAACCATATTGAATAAATTATACCAATTAGAGGTCCAATAAAGGTCCAGGACCAGATGGAATAGCTCCATTGTTATTGAAGAAATGTAGATTTACCTTGGCAAAACCTTTGTTCCATCTATTTACTTCATCATCGAACTTAGGGAAATTTCCACTTTTGTGGAAATCTAGTTTTATCACCCCAATCTTCAAGTCGGGAGATAAAGCAAACATACAAAATTATAGACCAATCACAATTCTGAGTGCAATCCCAAAATTATTAGAGAGTCTGATCTGTGATCAAATAAAAACCCCACTAAACCAAGTTATTATACAAGAGCAGCACGGTTTTTGCATGGGTAAATCAACAACTACAAATTTTTTAACAATAACACAATTTGTGTTGAGTGCCCTGGAACAGAAGCATCAAGTAGATGTAATTTACACAGATTTTTCCAAAGCATTCGACACAGTTAATCATACTGTCTTGCTTCAGAAATTAGAAGCGATAGGGTTTCATGGAAACTTACAGAACTGGTTTATATATTCGCTCGCTGTCACTTCATTGAGGTTTAGGGGTATGTCCATATTCAAGATGCCTTTCATTTTGGCATATGCTGCCCAGGTTTGCCGTATTCTCTCATTTATTTCGAGTTCTTGATTAGCCTTGCCTATAGTTAGTAATTGTCCTAGGTATTTGTATAAAGTTACTTTCACTAGTTCTTCACTAGTTCTTCTTTTAAGCTCTTCACTAGTTCTGGGGACGCACTAAAAACAATCGACCTCCAAAACAGAGGCATTAATATCAACCGGGAGAAACTCAACCACTTAATGTTTTCTGACGACATAGTACTGACAGCCGAAAGCAGAGAAGAACTGGCCACACTTATCGATGACATCTACAGGGCCACGAAGGGAATAGGCCTAGAAATCAACTTTGACATAACAAAGTACTTGACATCAAACGTAGATGACGAACCAGAAATTATCCTAGGAGACAACAGAATCGAGAAAGTAACTTTATACAAATACCTAGGACAATTACTAACTATAGGCAAGGCTAATCAAGAACTCGAAATAAATGAGAGAATACGGCAAACCTGGGCAGCATATGCCAAAATGAAAGGCATCTTGAATATGGACATACCCCTAAACCTCAAAACCGAATTATACAACCACTGTATCCTACCAGTAACTACTTACGGGTCACAAACATGAACCTACACGAAAGCTATACTTGACAAACATAAAGTAAACCAGAGAGCTATTGAGGATCAGATATTGAGGATATGAGGATAATGGATCAGGAGAAGAATAAAGGTACATGACGTCGTGCGACGCATCGCCGCTCAGAAGTGGGACTGGGCGGGACACGTCGCAGGAGACCAGGATAAGTGGAGTGGTAAACTAATTCGATGGAGACCATGGAGCAACAAAAGGAACATAGGAAGACCGCAAATGAGATGATTTGAAACCAGCGGCAGGATTGAACTTTTTAAGTTTGGTTCAATGTGGATACCGGGTATTAACCTATTGTATTGTATAGCCTATTGTATTTTGCCCACATTTTTCACTTATAGGCCCAGAAACCTAGATGTTATTATAAATTGGGCTAATTAATTTCACATTTGTCTTCTGGTACAAATGCGACCGACACTGGGGATAGAACTCGGGACCTCCAGACCTAGTTAGTTAGCGCTCTAACATGACGACATAACGACCAGGAGTGACACCACTCGTGCCGACCTGGTACTGAACTGGACCAGGACTGAACTGGTACCAGGTGTCACAAAATCGTGACAACTGGCAAAATAAGAGGGAGGCTTATACCCAAAGGGTAGAAACTTTGTACTCCTCTACAGTGTTCATTGTCATTAATGATAAGAATTGAGTCAGGTGGCTGCAGACGAACCTTTGGTCGCTTTGCCATTATTTTATTGTGAAATTTATTCGTTCATTTTCGTGGAAAATTAATTGCGAATGAGTTTCTAAAGTGTCCAATGAAAGCCAATGTTTGTGATAAAGACGCGACAACAAGACTGTCATAATAACTGGACTACATTTCTCTGCTTTTCTGAAGCAATTAGAAAAAGCTGTAGAATGTGTACTTAGCTGTACATTATCTGTTCTTCACGACTGTGGCTATAGAACCAAGACCAAACAAGCCAGACAATAACAGGCAAGACAAGATTTTCTCCAAGGCGTTACAAACAAGGGCAGAAAATCAGCGAAGTCACTTCAGAAGTACCACAGGTAATCCATCTGGGCCCCTTCTTGTTCAATATATTCATCAATGATATTGAAGGAATAATTAAACATTCAAAATTTTTGCTGTTCGCAGATGATCTTAAAATCTTTAGCCATGTCAACAATGAACAAGATTGTGAAAATGTTCAAAAGGACCTTACTTCAATTGTCAAATGGTGCACTGAAAATTACATGGAGTTGAATGTAAACAAATGCAATGTTATGTCTTTTTATCGATCACTTGAACATATTGAATTTGGGTTTAATATTGAAGGTGAACCTCTCACAAGAGCAAACTTTGTTCGGGATCTCGGTGTTCTTTTTGACACCAAGATTAATTTTCATCTCCACTTTGAGCAGGTTGTCAATAAGGCGACAAAAATGCTGGGCTTTGTGTGCAGGACCACAAGAGAATTCACTAATGTCGATTCCATAAAAACTCTTTATTATTCTTTGGTTAGATCAATATTGGAGTATTGTTCATGTGTATGGTCACCAACATATGAAATCTATATAAATAATATAGAAAAAACTCAGAACAAATTTTTGAGATATTTAGCCTATAAATTGAATATACCTTTAATTCAAAACTCACTGAGAGAAGTTCGCAATACAACAAAAATAGAGAAACTCAGCACTCGTAGAGTTTATGCAGACATTAGATTTCTGCATAAGATTTTGAACTATAATGCTGATTGTCCACATCTCCTGTCCTTAATTGGCCTACATGTTCCATCTAGAGTAACTCGAAACACTCAGACTTTTGCAATTGATTTCCACAGATGCAATTATGGAAAACATTCACCATTAGCCAGAATTATATCGAACGCTAACGAAATTCAAGTGGATTTTTTTAATATCTCCGAAAGTAGCTTGAAACGAAGATTGCCGTCGCTTCTTAATTTGTAAAAAAAAAACACATTTTGTTCATTCGTATAGTTTTTAGGTTTACCCTTAGTTATAAGTATTCATGTATCATATACCTTTATAAAAACATATTTTTGAATTGGGTGCTACCCGTAAATAAATAAATAAATAAAATTGGCAATGCCGGTTCAGCTACGTGGGCATATTTTTAGTTATGTGTCCAGTAATACACATCAGATATTGTTTTGAAAATATCAATTTTTTTACAAAAATCTAAATATTTCTTGAACCGGACGACTTAGAAGCTTCATTTTACTTTTCCGCGCTTACTAAAGCACCGTGGAAGACGATTTGCATCAATGAAATCAGGTAAAAAATAAGAGAAACCCGATTTTCGGAGCTTACCATATTCTTTATAAACTCCACTTTTATTCGTAATAAGTTTACAGATTTGTGTCTATTCTATAGATTCAAGCGAGTTTGCAACGAATGGCACAAGCAGCTCAAGACGCGATTGCCAATCCGGGATTAGATGACCCCGCGCCTAACAACTTTGCGTCAGCAATTTCACAAACCATCCAAGGTCTGAGCCAAGGGACAGAGAACTTGCAAAACCCGTTTTCAGAAGGTGATATCATGAATATGTTTTCGGGGTTGCAAGGTCCGGAGGGGCAAAATTCCTTTTTGCCTTTTATGCAAGGGATGATGCAGAGCTTGCTGAGTAAAGAGGTTTTGTATCCGAGTTTTAAAGATATTTTGGAGAAGTTTCCGGTTTATTTGAGGGAGAATGACGCGAAGTTGTCGGAAGATGATAAGACTAGGTAGGATTTGTTTTTAAATTTCGTTGGGTTGTTGAAGTTGTTGGTTTTAGGTATCGTAAACAAGAGGAGTTGATGCGAAGTGTGTGTACGGAGTTGGAGGCGGAATCAGAGAGTGACAGTCCGGAGGTGAAGAAGGCTCGTTTTGATAAGATTCTGGGTTTGATGCAGAGCTTGCAGGATTATGGGCAGCCGCCGGCTGAGATTGTGGGGGAGGTGGGGCCGACGGTGCCGTTCGACCAGGGTGGGAATCCGGAGCAGTGTTGTCTGATGTGATCAGTGCCAAATGGATTAGTGCATTTTCTTGTGTTTGTGGGATTTAATGTTTTTGTTGTTTTATTGTTTTTTTTTAATGGAACAAATTGTTTTTTCAAACTCGAAACCAAATAAAAGTGTATATATGATTGTGTACAAATTCGGTGTTTGGATTTGTCACAAGGTTTACTTAACCCGTAACTATCAATTTGATATTTTCATAGAAAAGTATAATCTCGGTAATTCGGCCGCTGGTTAATCGGACGACACGTCCAGTAATCCGGCGGGGTGGAGACCACTCGCGTTTTTCCCTCCCAGCACTCTTATAATCCGGCGGTTGTCTGGTCCCATATGTGTCTGATTATCGAGATTATACTGTAGTGTGAACGTTCTTAAATCATTATAGTAGTAGTTACGGGTTAATGCCGGTTTAAGTTCGGTCAAATAGATCTTTTCATAGTTTTTTTATGCGTCAATGTTTTCGGGCACTTTTTTGACGATAATCGGTGAAAATAACAAAATGTGTCCGAAATTTTTATATTTCCGCCTTTTAAACAAGGCGGACGCGCATGCGCTTAACTAACCGTAAAAAGGTGTATTTTGATTTATCGCAAAGTTTACCAAACCATAACAAACTCAAGATTTCTCACAACTTTTCCTTAATCCATCATAAATAGACATAGTTGAATTTTTTGTGCGCATGCGTCAATTTTCGCCGTGTACGTCAAAAAAAGTACCCGAATTTTTTTTATGTATAAACAGTGAAAATAACAAAATGTGCCCGAAACTTTCATATTCCCGCCTTTAAAACATTGCGGACGCGCATGCGCTTAACTGACAGTTAAAAGGTCTATTTTGATTTAGAGCAAAGTTTACCAGACCTTAACAAACTTTCAAGATTTCTCACAATTTTTCCTAAATCCTTCATAAATAGACATTTTCATAGTTGGATTTTTTTGTGCGCATGCGTCAATTTTGAAAGTGTCCGCATTTTTTTGACGTATAACCAGTGAAAATAACAAAATGTGCCCGAAACTTTCATATTCCCGCCTTTAAAAAACATTGCTTCACTTTCCCGCTTTTAAAACATTGCGGACGCGCATGCGCTTAACTAACCGTAAAAAGTTCTATTGTTACATCCCTCTAGATATTTGAGCTGATTGAACTTGGCTTGACAAAAGTCATTTACATTAAGAATGCTTAGACTTAAGTTCCTGTCAAAGTGACAAACGAAATTCAAAAGTCTTAAATCTACTTTCGATTATTATCACTCCATAGACCAAGACAAACTACAAATCAATCGAGTAGCTGTGAGTATCCTCTAGTCTTATCTATTTAGACATTCTATTTAGTTTGTTCTAGTTGGTTTCATGTTGTAAATCTAATCTAGTTTAGTCTATATAGTCCTGTGTATCTAGACCTGTCTACCTAGTCTTATCTATTTAGTCTTGTGTATCTACTCTTGTTTATCCAGTCTTGCATATCTAGTTTTGTCTATTTAGTTCTGTCTAGTCTTCTCTGTCTACTAGCTGGAACCCACAGGATGGAGATTAGCACCCCTTTTCACTCCGGCCGAGCTGCAGAGTGCACAATCGGCCGGATGAGTGAATGTTCTGATGGTGACTCATCCGAAGCGTGCAAGGTGTTTGGCCATGTGTGCGAGGATATGCGCTTGAGAATGATGAATAAAGAGTTGATGAATGGCGGTTTCTCCGAGGGATGGAAGACTGGTATTCATTGTTAAAGACCGAAAGGAAGAAGAATGATGAGTGAAGAGTTGATGAATGGAGGTTTCTCCAAGGGATGGAAGACAGGGAGACTGGCATTGATTGAAAAAGACCGAAAGGAAGGACAATTATGAATGAAGAGTTGATGAATGGCGGTTTCTCCGAGGGATGGAAGACAGGTATTCATTGAAAAAGACCGAAAGGAAGGAGAATGATGAATGGCGGTTTCTCCGAGGGATGGAAGAGCGGGAGACTGGTCTTCATTGAAAAAGACCGAAAGCAAGTAGAATGATGAATGGCGGTTTCTCCGAGGGATGGAAGACAGAGAGAATGGTATTGTTTGAAAAAGACCGAAAGGAAGGATAGTGATGAATGAAGAGTTGATGAATGGCGGTTTCTCCAAGGGATGGAAGAGCGGGAGACTGGTATTGATTGAAAAAGAGCGAAAGGATGGAGAGGAAGCCAATTACAGGCGTATCTGCTTACTGAATGCGACAGCGAATATATTTGAAAGTTTGATCGGGGCTAAGATAGATAAAGGGCAGAATAACAATATGGCTTCAGGAGTGGTCGCACTACGCTGCGCCAATACGGAGAGTAGTTTGCTGCTACATTGATGATAGGGAGATAGTGAATGTGGAAGCAAAAACCTTCAAGTTAGAGCGGATGTTCCACAGAGCTTGGTTCTTGAGCCGATACTGAGGAACATATTTTATGATGAGGTTTTCAGATTGAGGGTAGGGGTCTTTCAGAGGAACAATGTGGGTTCAAGGGTGGGCGCACTACAGTGAACGCAATGTTGCGAGTGGTAGGGGAGCAAAATTAGCCAATACGGCTCCATGCCATACCATGTGTGCAAAATGCATGTTGTGCAAAATGCATGTTGTGCAAAATGCATGTTGTGCAAAATGCTTTCAATTTTTTGGAACTGAAAGAAGTAGCTCCCTACCTTCGAAAGATGGTAGGCAGCCACTTGAATGATAGAGAGATAGTGAAAAGAAAAGGAAAAACTTTCGAGATGAGAGCGTGTGTTCCACAGGGCTCGGTTCTTGGGCCAGTATTTTGGTACATATTTTATGATGAGGCTTTGAGAATGAGGCTACCAGACGGGGTTACACTCGTCGGGTACGGAAGAAAGGTGGACGGTGGATGGGGGAAAGGCGCCTTGCTCTGGCTAATTGGGAGAAGAAAGCTACGTGAACTGACCATGCGAATCGGGATAGTCGGAAGTCTGAGATTTCTTGGTGTAGAGCAGAGACAAGTATCTAAAATAGAGTACAAGTATTTGTGTAGAGCTTCAGCGAAACCTCAGGGTATCCAAACGGTTCAACCGAGTGGTGAGCAAGGCAACACTGTGTGTGTGACACCCCTTGGACGTTTGATGCCCTACATAGGTGCGCCGTTGACCTCCAAGAGAAGGGTTGTGAATGCGGTTGTGCCCTCCCTTCTCTTGTATGGGGTGCCGGCATCGGCATGGATGTTACAAATCGAGATTGATCAGATTGCAAAGGTGTATGCAGCTGTGTGTGTACAGCGCAAACAGGACTGTTTCTGACGACGCCGTGGCGATCGTTACGGGGGTCATCCCGCTAGACCAGTGGTGGCAACCTATGGCTCGCGTGTCACAGCTGACACGCGGCCGGAAAAAAGAACAGGTTTCTGACGACGCTGTTGCGGTCGGTACTGGAGTCATTCCGCTAGAGCAGTTGTGGCAACCAATGGCACGCGTGTCACAGCTGACACGCGGCCGGAAAAAAGTTCGCCACCTCTGCGGATGAAATAGTGACAAAACAATGCGTGTATGGCAAGACGAGATAGTGGCTGTGGAAGGAAAAACCTTCAAGATTAGAGCGGATGTTCCACAGGGCTCGGTTTTTGGGCCGATGCTGTGGAACATATTTTATGATGAGGTTTTGAGATCGCGGGTATCCCTGAACCTATATTGTTCCTCTGAAAGACCCCCTGTTTTTCAGAGGAACAATTTAGGTTCAGTGAACGCCATGATGCAAGTGATAGAAGAGTAATATTAGCCAACACGACTCCATGCAATATCTGTAGGTACTGTGTGCTAGTAACCCTGGATATAAAAAATTCTTCCCGCTAGACCAGTGGTGGCAACCTATGGCACGCGTGCCACAGCTGGTACGCGGCCGGAAAAAAGTACGCCACCTCTGCGTTAGACTTTCTGTCTAGCTGGTCTAGCGGCTAGACCAGTGGTGGCAACGTATGGCACGCGTGTCACAGCTGGCACGCGGCCGGAAAAAAGTACGCCACCCCTGCGCTAGACCTTCTGGCGGATGAAATAGTAACAAAACAATACGTGTATGGTAAGCTATGAGAGGGGTCTGGCGAGCGTGGACTAGGAAACTGATTTCGACCATTCAGCGGGAAATTTACTTTGCAAAATATACGCAAAGTTTAATTTGCAACCTGTGTTAAATTTGTGACTAATTCTGTGACTATATACTGAATTGAAGTGTTGCAAACATTACAAACCCATGGCGCTACAGCCCAGGATGGGCCTTGGCCTCCTCTCCCACAGCCTACACTTGTGCTTGGTGTCTTGATCTTAGACACAAGTGTAGGGGAGCCCTAACAGTGGCTTATTTTTCACAATATTACAACATTTTGAAAATAAGACTATTCATGACTGATTTAGTTTTTTCTCAATATCTAGCAGGGTTAGCCAGATAGATTAGTGAAATTTGTTATGGTATTAGTCATCTAATTAGGCTTAAACACAGTGAAAACTAGAATATTCTATCTAGAATAGTAGTCGAGATATGAAGTTGTGAAGATAGATTTAGTTTATGGATTGTTGAAAACGGCTTGTTCTAGTTGGCGACTTAATTTATTGATTAAATCTCGGCTAATTTACTAGTTAGACTCGCCAAATTTGGCACAGATTTAGATTACTAAACCATCTAGAAAACTGCATAGATTTAAACATTGTAGCTAAAATATTAACAGAGTTACAAGATTTTGAAAATGAGACTTGCATTTTCACGACTGATTTAGTTTTTTCTTAATATCAAGTTGAACTAGCGAGATCGATTGGTGAAATTTGTTACAGTATTACTCGACTAATTAGGCTTAATAACATTGAAAACTAAAATGTTCTATCTAGAATAGTAGTCGAGATATGAATCTGTGAAGATAGATTTAGTTTTTGGATTGTTGTAAACGGCTTGTTGTTGTTGTCGACTTAATTTATTGATTAAATCTCGGCTAATTTACTAGTTAGACTCGACAAATTTGGCACACTTTTAGATAACTAATCCACCTAGTAATATGCATAGATTTGAACATTGTAGCTAGAATATTAACAGAGTTACAAGATTTTGAAAATGAGACTTCCATTTTCACGACTGATTTAGTTTTTTCTTAATATCAAGTCGAACTAGCTATATAGATTGGTGAAATTTGTTACGGTCTTAGTGGACTAATTAGGCTTAAAAACATTGGAAACTGAAATGTTCTATCTAGAATACTAGTCGAGATATGAAGCTGTGAAGATTGATTTAGTTTATGGATTGTTGTAAACGACTAGTTGTTGTTGGCGACTTAATTTATTGATTAAATCTCGGCTAATTTACTAGTTAGACTCGCCAAATTTGGCACAGTTTTAGATAAGTAAACCACCTAGTAAACTGCGTAGATTTGAATATTCTAGCTAGAATATTAATTGAGTTACGAGATTTTGAAAATGAGACTTGCATTTTCACGACTGATTTAGTTTTTTCTTAATATCAAGTCGAACTAGCTAGATAGATTGGTAAAATTTGTTACGGTATTAGTCGACTAATTAGGCTTAGTAACATTGGAAACTAAAATGTTCTATCTGGAATAGGAGTCGAGATATGAAGTTGTGAAGATAGATTTAGTTTATGGATTGTTGTGAACGGCTTGCTCTGGTTGGCGAATTAAAGACTAGTTAGACACCAAATTTGGCAGTTTTAGATAACTAAACCACCTAGTAAACTGCATAGATTTGAATATTCTAGCTAGAATATTAACAGTTACAAGATTTTGAAAATGCGACTTGGAATTTCACGACTGATTTAGTTTTTTCTTAATATCAAGTCGAACTAGCTACATAGATTGGTGACATTTGTTACGGTATTAGTCGACTAATTAGGCTTTATAACATTGGAAACTAAAATGTTCTATCCAGTATAGTAGTCGAGATATGAAGCTGTGAAGATGTATTTAGTTTCATGAATGAATATTTGTTTGTTATAGATAAGGAGAAACGCGCGCCGACTCGGGGAATCGTGAAACAGACGACCTTTACGCGAATACGCGGTCAAACGTGTCAGTTGGTTCGTGTCCTCCAAACGGTAAACATAGAATTCGTCAATTGATTGAAACAGGAGCAACCATGGCCTTTAACAAACTCACCATCGACAGCGTCTGCCTAGCAGGAAAGCGAGTGCTAATGAGGTAAATCCGATCCGGAAAATGTGAGGGTTAGTTTAGGTTGAAAATAACTCGAGTTTGTTGCACATTTCCGAATTTTATGCAAAAAAATTGCTAGAAAAATTCAATTTCAAGAAATATTTAGAAATCAAATAAATGTGATCTTTGAAAATCAATGAGAGCGTGAGGTGTTGCATCATTAAGTTTTGCATCCCTTAATGCACAGCTGCGCAATATCCACGCTTGACGATTATTTACAAAATTGTGCGAATATTGTTCGCTAACTTTGAATTTAGTTGCAAACTATAAATCGCAAGAAGTTTGCAATTAAATAAATCCTGTAATTTATGTGTAATATAGCGGGCCCGGCATAGGTAATACTAACGGGCCTGGCATAGCTAATACTATCGGGTTCGGCATAGCTAATACTAGCGGGCCAGACATAGTTTTTTTTTTGTTTGGAGGAATGGGAAATACTTTTTCTTACGTAAGGCCTCGAGGTTTCCCTGGAGTGTGTGGGACTCCCTATCCAGATGGTCGGGTTAGGTTTACCCACTAAAAACCCCTCCTCGGTTACATGGAAATCAGTGGAATTGCCTTGGGCCAGGCATAGCTAATATTAGCGGGCCCGGCATAGCTAATACTAGTGGGCCCGGCATAGCTAATAGTAGCGTGCCCGCCATAGCTAATACTAGCGGGCCCGGCATAGCTAATACTAGTGGGTCCGACATAGCTAATACTAGCGGGTCCGACATAGCTAATACTAGCGAGCCCGGCATAGCTAATACTAACGGCCCTGGCATAGCTAATACTAGCGGGCCCGGCATAGCTAATACTAGCGGACTCGGCATAGCTAATACTAGCTGGCCAGGCATAGCTTATACTAGCGGGCACGGTATAGCCAATACTAGCGGGGCCGGCAGACTAATCTAATCCAATTACGAATCTAAACCATTCAGGGCCCATTCATTCATTCACCTCCAAAAAGTTTCATCAAAACCGGTCCAGAAATTCAGTCTCAAATGAGTATTTTCCGTTAACTATTTTCTGTTTGTTCGCAGGGTCGATTTCAATGTTCCGCTGAAGGACGGCGTGATAACGAACAACCAGCGGATCGTGGCCGCCCTGGAGTCGGTCCAATACGCGCTGAAGGCGGACGCGAAGAGCGTCGTCTTGATGTCCCATCTCGGCCGCCCGGACGGCCGCAAGAACATGAAGTACAGCATGAAGCCCGTCGCCGAAGAACTCGAACGGCTGCTTGCCAGGTACAGCTCTAGGTGTGTCGTCCCCTCTTGCTTATCCCAGTAACTTAAATCTCAACCCTTAACTGTACAAAGAAATTTTGAACAGTTAAGGGTTCAAGGATTCATTTTAACCGTCTTTTACGCACATTAACACCCTTTCTGTTCCTTTTTGCAAATTCATTTGGTGTTTTGGGGCAGTTTCCTAACTAATTTTTATGTTGGTGGTTCTGATGTGGGTTTATGTTGCTGGTTCTAATGTGGCTTTATGTTGGTGTTACTGACTTGACGTGGTGCTAATGACTTGACGTGGTTTACTGACGTGACGTGGTGTTAATGACATGACGTGGTGTTACTGACTTGACGTGGTGTTACTGACTTGACGTGATGTTCTGATGTGGGTTTATGTTGGTGGTTCTGATGTGGATTTATGTAGGTGGTTCTGATGTGGGTTTATGTTGGTGTGGTTCTGATGTGGGTTTATGTTGGTGGTTCTGATGTGGGTTTATGTTGGTGTTACTGACTTGACGTGGTGTTAATGACATGACGAGGTGTTACTAACTTGACGTGGTGTTACTGACTTGACGTGGTGTTAATGACTTGACGTGGTTTACTGACTTGACGTGGTGTTACTGACTTGACGTGGTGTTACTGACTTGACGTGATGTTCTGATGTGGGTTTATGTTGGTGGTTCTGATGTGGATTTATGTAGGTGGTTCTGATGTGGGTTTATGTTGGTGGTTCTGATGTGGGTTTATGTTAGTGGTTCTGATGTGGATTTATGTTAGTGGTTCTGATGTGAGTTTATGTTGGTGGTTCTGATGTGGATTTATGTAGGTGGTTCTGATGTGGGTTTATGTTGGTGGTTCTGATGTGGGTTTATGTTGGTGTTACTGATGTGGATTTATGTTGGTGGTTCTGATGTGGGTTTATGTTGGTGGTTCTGATGTGGGTTTATGTTGGTGTTACTGATGTGGATTTATGTTGGTGGTTCTGATGTGGGTTTATGTTGGTGGTTCTGATGTGGGTTTATGTTGCTGATTCTAATGTGGGTTTATGTTGGTGTTACTGACTTGACGTGGTGTTAATGACTTGACGTGGTTTACTGACGTGACGTGGTGTTAATGACATGACGTGGTGTTACTGACTTGACGTGGTGTTACTGACTTGACGTGATGTTCTGATGTGGGTTTATGTTGGTGGTTCTGATGTGGGTTTATGTTGGTGGTTCTGATGTGGATTTATGTAGGTGGTTCTGATGTGGGTTTATGTTGGTGGTTCTGATGTGGGTTTATGTTGGTGGTTCTGATGTGGGTTTATGTTGGTGTTACTGACTTGACGTGGTGTTAATGACATGACGAGGTGTTACTAACTTGACGTGGTGTTACTGACTTGACGTGGTGTTAATGACTTGACGTGGTTTACTGACTTGACGTGGTGTTAATGACATGACGTGGTTTACTGACTTGACGTGGTGTTACTGACTTGACGTGGTGTTACTGACTTGACGTGATGTTCTGATGTGGATTTATGTTAGTGGTTCTGATGTGAGTTTATGTTGGTGGTTCTGATGTGGATTTATGTTAGTGGTTCTGATGTGGGTTTATATTGGTGGTTCTGATGTGGGTTTATGTTGGTGGTTCTAATGTGGGTTTATGTTGGTGTTACTGACTTGACGTGGTGTTAATGACTTGACGTGGTTTACTGACGTGACGTGGTGTTAATGACATGACGTGGTGTTACTGACTTGACGTGGTGTTACTGACTTGATGTGGTGTTCTGATGTGGGTTTATGTTGGTGGTGCTGATGTGGGTTTATGTTGGTGTTACTGACTTGACGTGATGTTCTGATGTGGGTTTATGTTGGTGGTTCTGATGTGGATTTATGTAGGTGGTTCTGATGTGGGTTTATGTTAGTGGTTCTGATGTGGGTTTATGTTGGTGGTTCTGATGTGGGTTTATGTTGGTGGTTCTGATGTGGATTTATGTTAGTGGTTCTGATGTGAGTTTATGTTGGTGGTTCTGATGTGGGTTTATGTTAGTGGTTCTGATGTGGGTTTATGTTAGTGGTTCTGATGTGGGTTTATGTTGGTGGTTCTGATGTGGGTTTATGTTGGTGGTTCTGATGTGGATTTATGTTAGTGGTTCTGATGTGAGTTTATGTTGGTGGTTCTGATGTGGATTTATGTTAGTGGTTCTGATGTGGGTTTATATTGGTGGTTCTGATGTGGGTTTATGTTGGTGGTTCTAATGTGGGTTTATGTTGGTGTTACTGACTTGACGTGGTGTTAATGACTTGACGTGGTTTACTGACGTGACGTGGTGTTAATGACATGACGTGGTGTTACTGACTTGACGTGGTGTTACTGACTTGATGTGGTGTTCTGATGTGGGTTTATGTTGGTGGTGCTGATGTGGGTTTATGTTGGTGTTACTGACTTGACGTGATGTTCTGATGTGGGTTTATGTTGGTGGTTCTGATGTGGATTTATGTAGGTGGTTCTGATGTGGGTTTATGTTAGTGGTTCTGATGTGGGTTTATGTTGGTGGTTCTGATGTGGGTTTATGTTGGTGGTTCTGATGTGGATTTATTTTAGTGGTTCTGATGTGGGTTTATATTGGTGGTTCTGATGTGGGTTTATGTTGGTGGTTCTAATGTGGGTTTATGTTGGTGTTACTGACTTGACGTGGTGTTACTGACTTGACGTGGTGTTAAAGACATGACGTGGTGTTACTGACTTGACGTGGTGTTACTGATTTGACGTGGTGTTACTGACTTAACGTGGTGTTCTGATGTGGGTTTATGTTGGTGGTTCTGATGTGGGTTTATGTTGGTGTTACTGACTTGAGGTGGTGTTACTGACTTGACGTGGTGTTAATGACTTGACGTGGTGCTACTGACTTGACGTGGTGTTACTGACTTGATGAGGTGTTACTGACTTGACATTGTGTTACTGACTTGACGTGGTGTTACTGATTTGACGTGGTGTTCTGATGTGGGTTTGTTGGTGGTTCTGATGTGGGTTTATGTTGGTGGTTCTGATGTGGATTTATGTTGGTGGTTCTGATGTGGGTTTATGTCGGTGTTACTGACTTGACGTGGTGTTCTGATGTAGGTTCATGTTGGTGGTTCTGATGTAGGTTAATGTTGGTGGTTCTGATGTAGGTTTATGTTGGTGGTTCTGATGTGAATTTATGTTGGTGGTTCTGATGGGGTTTATGTTGGTGTTACTGACTTGACGTGGTGTTACTGACTTGACGTGGTGTTACTGACTTGACGTGGTGTTATTGACTTGACGTGGTGTCACTGAGTTGACGTGATGTTACTATCTTTACATGGTGTTACTGACTTGACGTGGTGTTACTATCTACATTGGTACTACTGATTTTAATTTATGTTGATACTAATGTTTTGGATATATGTTGGTTTTATGTTGGTGGTTCTGATGTGGATTTATGTTGGTGGTTCTGATGTGGGTTTATGTCGGTGTTACTGACTTGACGTGGTGTTCTGATGTAGGTTCATGTTGGTGGTTCTGATGTAGGTTAATGTTGGTGGTTCTGATGTAGGTTTATGTTGGTGGTTCTGATGTGAATTTATGTTGGTGGTTCTGATGGGGTTTATGTTGGTGTTACTGACTTGACGTGGTGTTACTGACTTGACGTGGTGTTACTGACTTGACGTGGTGTTATTGACTTGACGTGGTGTCACTGAGTTGACGTGATGTTACTATCTTTACATGGTGTTACTGACTTGACGTGGTGTTACTATCTACATTGGTACTACTGATTTTAATTTATGTTGATACTAATGTTTTGGATATATGTTGGTAATTATTTACGTGTATTACTGGACAGACAAGACTAGATTAGATAGTCAAGTCAACAATTTGCTTTTCTAATTAGTCTAGGCTGTGCTAAACCAATCCTTTCTGCTTGGCTGTAGGGACGTGACCTTTTTGCCTGATTGTATGGGTCCGGATGTGGAGTGCGCGTGTGCCAATCCCAGACCGGGGTCGGTCTTCCTGTTGGAGAACCTGCGTTTCCACATCGAGGAGGAAGGCAAAGGAGTCGACGAGAACGGCAAGAAGATCAAGGCGGACCCCAACCACGTGAAGGTATTCAGACAAACCTTGAGGAACTTGGGCGATGTTTACGTGAACGACGCGTTTGGAACGGCGCACCGAGCGCACTCCAGCATGCTGGGTAAGTTATCACTGATTATAGGATGTGTTTGGTTGAAATGTATTTCTTAGGTGAAGGGTACGAGCAACGAGCGGCCGGGTTTCTGATGAAGAAGGAGTTGCAGTATTTTGCCAAGGCGCTGGAGAATCCGGAAAAACCGTTCTTGGCCATCCTCGGTGGCGCCAAAGTCGCCGATAAAATTAAGCTGATCGACAATCTGCTGAACAAAGTGGATGAGATGATCATTGGAGGAGGAATGGCTTACACCTTCTTGAAGGAAATAAACGGGATGCAGGTAATCTTTTGGTTTTTCGTTACTGAAATATACAAATTTAATCTGTACAAGAAATTTTGGACAAATCGTGAGAAAATAAGTTAGTCGCAATGTAGTTGAAAGTTGAGGCCGCAGAAGACCGTCGCGAAGAGGGCGCTGTAGACGCAGGTCAAAAATTTTTGATGCTCAGATTGGTCAAGAAGCGCCGGCTGCTCCGTCCAAAGCAAATCCTCAGTGGGGATATTAATCTCCCTAGCGCGGTGTTTGATCACGAAATCCTGCATAACGGGGAAGCGCACGCTGTCCACAACTCTCAAATTCAGTTGGATGTCTTCTTTTTGAACGGCGATGTTCAGCTCGCTGTCCGTCCACTTTTTGATCTCGCAGGTGGGGCCGTAGTATTTGGCGAAACCGAGGATGCTCCGGATGACTCTAATCGAACTCATGTGTCTCGGCAGGAACACGAAAATCGCCGTTTTCGTCGCCGGCTCTTCCAAATACGTCAAGAAGTCTTCTATCTTGTCTTCGCTTCGGAATTTGCTCACGGCTTGGATGAACGGAGTCTTCAGTATGTTCGAAGCTTTCTGCAGGAAGTTATCTTTCAGTTTCGTGCTTTGTATCACCGGATCTTCCTACAACAACAACAATGTTAAGTTAAAACAAGACTAGACAGACAAGAAGTTTAAGTGAATGTTTCCGTTAACAAACCTGGATTTGTTTCAAGACTTGATCGACTTCGTCACAAAACTTCACGGTTTCCTCCCCTAGCTGTTTTTCCAAATCTTCGATATCCTTAACCTTGAGTTTCGGGTCCGTTGCCGTGTTCGCGGATTTCGTAATTTTCGGCCCTTTCACTTCAATCACCGACGAATTTTTATCCATCTCCACCCACATTCCCACGCAATCGTCGCCGACGGTTTTCGCGTCTTTCACTGGAGTTACTACTTTAAGGTTGGGATAAGCGTATCCAAACTTTGGGGATTCCCTCACAGGCTTTAACTTGGCGGTTATTTGTAACGGCGGAGGAGAGCTCTTCAGCAAGAAAGTTGGAACGATCGTTTCTATTACGGGTTGTTTTTCAGCAGGTGGTGGGTTTTTGACGGGTTTGATCTGCAATTTTTCGTTTGGAGAAACCGTTTGCGGTTTCAATTCCAAAGGAGTTTTGCGTTTGGCGAGATTATCATCTTTGTTTCGCAACGCTCCAGCGGAAATGTTTGCCTCCACCTTGTTCTTCTGGACATTTTCGTCCACGTTCTTGCTGATGTCGACTTTTCCAGCTTTCCTGATAACAACTTTCTCTGGTAATTTGGTTTGGTTTTCGGAACACATCTCCAAACTTTTCTCGGCCTTTTGCTTCAACGCGACTTCAAAAACTACTTTCTCCTGCTCATGACTCACCAATTTCTCGTTGGAGATGTTCTTCGCAATGTCAACAATCGACGGGTTTTCTAGCGACTGCCACTTGTTCAAAATCTTCTTGGTGATGGCAGAAGTGGTCTTCAAGGCTTGTTCGGCTTTGATCCGTTGCATGCTCTTCTTGGCAGCCTTTAGTTTCGCCTCGTGCAACACGGAACACTCGGTCTCTTCGTTCAAATTCGTCGATTTCGGAGCGGGCTTTGCTGAAAGGTAGTACTTCCTCTCCTCAGGATTCTCCAAAGCATTTTCTTCCTTCATCTTAGCTTTGTTTCTTATCCCCGAGATAGAACTATCAGATCTCTCAACCTGCAAACGCAACCCAAAAACAGGTCATAAAGAGCAAATCAAAAATTAACAAATATTTCACCTTCTTTCGATATCCAAGTTGGGAGTTCACCGAAGGATATTTTTTCGGAAGTTTTGGCGAAGGTGGAAGGTGCATTTGCTCCACAGAGTTCTTCTGGTCTTTATCGACTATAAACGTTACCAATTGCTGACTCTCACAGGGTTTGCTCTCTTGCAGGTTCGTCGGAGAAGCGGTTTTCTTGTACTACAACAGAAACACGTCCATAACGTCCAATAGCACGTATTCAACCAATCAACCTTTTTATCGCACGTCAACATCTTTGATACCAAAACGGTGTCCTTTTCGCCCGCATTGACTTTGTGGCCGCTGGCGTTGTAAACCATCCTCGGTTTACGTTGTGGGATCTGGTCCTTCTGACTGACGGTCATGACAGTCGTCTCGGGCACCTCGATGGGGCTGTCTTTGCTGAAGATGTACGGCCGCAAGATCTCGCTGGCGTCCGGTCGAGTCGCATCCGTGTAAATGCTCTTGCTCTTCCGCTCATCCTTCACGGCATCGATATTGATATGCGGAGTGATTTCCTTGTTGAACTGCACAAGCACCGGCATCACCAGATAAGTTTTGTTTGCACCTTCCGGCGACAGGATGTACTTCTTCAGAAGCTGATTCGTGTTTTGGTCCAGTTTATCGTACGCATTCGAGTCCTAAACGAAAAGCAACAGTTACTTCGAGCCCAAAAACCCTCCTGATTTTCTACCAAATAACTTTCTTCTTCCGGTATGTTGTCGATGCCTCGTCGGACTTGTCTGGTGTAGGGAGTTCTGCTGAGCTTATGCCTTCGTTTCTGTTGGTTGTACCTTTCATCGTCGCTGGAGCGCGTCACGTCGACCAGATACTCCAAAGATTTGTGGTCGTTCAGCAACTTGCACAGCAACGTGTTGTCCACGTCCGAGCTCTTCAGGTGGTCTCGTCTCGGGTATTCCGCCCTCAAAGGCTCCAAATCCTAAACAAACAAGAAATAACAATTTTACAATTGAATCTATTTAATAAATATTTGAAAGGATCGGTTTAGGCGTCTTCCGAATTCAAATTTTGTTGATCAGAAGAGCCTAGGCTTTGTAAAAATTTTTACTTTGTTGCTACCTTCAGCGTTTTATTGATCAGAACAGCCTAGGCGTTGTCAAAATTTATACTTTGTTGTTACCTTCAATGTTTTACTGATCAGAAGAGCCTAGGCTTTGTTAAAATTTATATTTTGTTGTTACCTTCAATGTTTTATTGATCAGAAGAGCCTAGGCTTTGTTAAAACTTATATTTTGTTGTTACCTTCAATGTTTTATTGATCAGAAGAGCCTAGGCTTTGTTAAAATTTATATTTTGTTGCTACCTTCAGCGTTTTATTGATCAGAACAGCCTAGGCGTTGTCAAAATTTATACTTTGTTGTTACCTTCAATGTTTTACTGATCAGAAGAGCCTAGGCTTTGTCAAAATTTATACTTTGTTGTTACCTTCAATGTTTTACTCATCAGAAGGGCCTAGGCTTTGTTAAAATTTATATTTTGTTGTTACCTTCAATGTTTTATTGGTCAGAAGAGCCTAGGCTTTGTTAAAATTTATATTTTGTTGTTACCTTCAATGTTTTATTGGTCAGAAGAGCCTAGGCTTTGTTAAAATTTATATTTTGTTGTTACCTTCAATGTTTTATTGGTCAGAAGAGCCTAGGCTTTGTTAAAATTTATATTTTGTTGTTACCTTCAATGTTTTATTGATCAGAAGAGCCTAGGCTTTGTGAAAATTCAAATCAATGATGTTTTATTAATCGGAAGGGTTTAGGCTTGGTAAAAGTTCAAAGTTTGTTTGTACCTTTAAAGTAACTTCGTCTAGAATGTTGTTGGCAGCAAATGGACAATTCTGCTTGAGCTCGCACCTGGGCGTTCGACGTTTGTGGGTTTCCATTATCACACACCATTCATCCGTTTTGTCCGCGTCTACTTTTGGACTGATTGCTAAATGATACAAAGTTTACTTTAGTTTTTGCGCAAAGAAAAACAAATCGTATTACTGTTATCAATTGAGAATATTTTTTCGGATAAGGGTTTGTCGTCGTGTACGTTCTCTTTCGCCCGTTTCCTCGCCAGCTTCAAAACCTTGTGCGTCCTGCGCTCGCTGGTCGATTTGGACCGCTCCGGCTTCTTCTCCCTGGACTTTGGCCGGTCGCTCTCTTTTTGGCCTGTTTTCACGTGGATCTTCGCGCCGAACCAGAGGGTGTCGTCGAAGTTCTCGTTCAAGTAGCAGCTGGCGATTTTCTGGCCCTGTCGGCTGGACATCCCCCGTTGCATCAGGAGCTTCCTGAGATGCGCGCGTTTCTTCTCGCGGAGTTTCTCGCGCTTCTTCTCGCGGATTTTCTCCTGGGAATTCTTGGCCGACTTGTTGCCTTGCAGCTCCTTGTGCGATTCCCTAATCCGATGGATGACGGATTGTTCGCGCAGTCTGAAACCAAACAGGAATAACGAGCGAGAGAACGGTAGCGGAGAAACGACTTACATGTCGGTGTCTATGACTGTGCCCATGTTCCTCTTCCGCCTGCGGACGGTGGAAGGGAACGATGCGGCGGACTGATTGCTCTCCGTTTTCCTTTTCGATTTCAACCGCTCCACGACTTTGTCCACCAGGATGGAGTTTGGCGAGGTGCCGGACCCCGGCGGTTTCTGCGTCTCCTTCGTCTCTTGTTTCTCTTTACTTTTCTTGTACTCGATTACAGCCACGACCTTGAGGAAATATTTTTACAAAACTAATGATGATATACAAAACTCTAGAGAGAGAAAGAGAGACTCTTAGGAGATCTCCTAAGCGTTTGCTGAGTCTTTGGTCAACACTGAGGTCTTGGGTTAAAATTGAGAAACAAATTACACATCGAATTGTTCGTCTTGTCGTGTAGTTTATGTGTGCCAAAAATGATTTCGCTGCTTTTTACCGTTCTAGAGATAATCGAAATTTCTGGATGATGAATATTGGGAAGTACTAAGTGTTCGGTCAAAATTTAGATGATCTAGGTGTTGGTAAACATTGGGTTCTTCTAGGCGTATAAACAACATTTGGTAAACACGACGTGTTCTAGGTTTACAATGAAAATTGAGATCTCTTAGGTGATTTGATTGAGAGTCAGATCGTCTAGTACTCCAGAGGATCGATAGCTGGTTCAAAGGTATTTTTTAATTAAAAGCTTCCTAGGGATATAATACATGTTTTAACACTAATTTTGGGACGTTGAATCAATTGGTGAACACTAGAAGTCTCTGTGGTGAGCCGTTCAAAAGTTATGACAGCGTGAAATCAGTCGGAAATGCGAGATGGTGTACAGCCAAAAAATATATAAAACTTGTTTATTTGTAACTTTAGAGCGAAATAAACAAGAAAACTGTTTGCAGCACTTCGATTTCCTTCGGGTAATCTAAAAAAAATCAACTAACATTTTTTCAACAAATTTTGACAATTCTTGAACAATTTTTTGCAAAATTTGACGATTTCTTCAATTTTTTTTGAAAATTTCGACGATTTTTTGACTTTTTTTTTTGCAAAATTTTGACGATATTTTCGTGGGTGGACTGATCGCCAAGCGGATGGTTTCAAAAAATCGTCACAATTTTCAAAAAAGTGTCCAAAATTCGTCAAAATTTGAAAAAAAATGTCCAAAAGTCGTCAAAATTTGAAAAAATCATCAAAATTTGAAAAAAAAAATTGAAAAAAAATGGTCAAAATTTACACAAAATTGTCAAATTTTGCAAATAATTGTCCAAAGCTTGTCAAAATTTGTAAAAAATCGTCAAAATTTGCAAAAAAATTAAAAAAAATAGTCAAAATTTTCAAAAAAAAAGTAAAAAAATCGCCAAAATTTGCAAAGTATTGTCAAAACATCGTCAAAGTTTGCAAAAAAATGTCCAAATATGTTTAAAAAAAATTGTCCAAAATTACAAATCACAAATAATTGGGCAAAAATCGTCAAAATTTACAAAATATTGTCACAACGTCGTCAAAATTTGAAAGAAAAAGTCCAAAAATCGTCAAAATTTGAAAAAAATCGTCAAAATTTGCAATAAAATGTCAAAAAATGGTCAAAAAAATCGTCCAAATTTACAAAAAATTGTCAAAAAATCGCAAAATAAATTTTGCAAATAATTGTCCAAAACTTGTCAAAATTTGTAAAAAATTGTCAAAATTTGCTAAAAAATTACTTAAATTTTTGCAGGCGATTGTGAACGGAAAGAGCTAGCGAAATATAATTTGCAAATCTATAATCAGCAGCAAAAATGCATTCGGAAACATTTTTAAATTTTGCTGTAACAAAAAATAACGATTTTGACAAAACCGATTTTCTCGCATTTCGTCGTTTCCACGGTCTAGACTCCCCGTGTCGATGGTATTTCCTAACTGAAAGCTTCCTAGGGAATATTACATACGTTTTTTGACTAATTTTGGGACGCTGAAGCGATTGGTGAGGCTAGAAGTCTCTGTGGTGAGCCGTTCAAAAGTTATGACATCGTGAAATCAGTCGGAAATGCGAGATGGTGTTCAGCGAAAAAATATATAAAACTTGTTTACTTGTAACTTTAGAGCGAAATAAACTGGAAAACCGATTTCAGCACTTCGATTTCCTTCGGATAAAAAAAAAATCACGAAAAAATTTTCCAAAAAATTTTTCAACAAAAATTTTCCATCGTTTCGTTCGAAAATATGGCCTTTTTAGGTTTTTTTCGATTTTCTCGAGAACGGTAAAAAGCAGCGAAATCATTTTTGGCACACTGAAACTACACGACAAGACGAACAAGTCGATGTGTAAATTGTCCAGAAAGATTCAATAATTCCTCGCGAATTTTCAAGCTGAAATTTACCCGATTCTCGATTTTCTAAGTAAATATCTCGGAAACGGTTGCAGATAATCACAAACGGATTGCGGTGTAGTTTTTAGAAGGTCATTTTACTGTTGATACACTAAGACTGTCCTCAGGCAATTCACGACTTTCCGAGATCTCTATTCGAGCGCCGAAATTTCTTAAAAATTTCTGCAATTCTTGCAGGCGATAGTGAACGGAAAGAGATAGCGAAATATAATTTGCATATCTGTAATCAGCAGCAAAAATGCTTTAAGAATCGTTTTTAAATTTTGCTGTAACTCAAAAAATAACGATTTTGACAAAACCGATTTTCTCGCATTTCGTTGTTTCCGCGGTCTAGACTCCCCGTGTCGATGGTATTTCCTAACTGAAAGCTTCCTAGGGATTATTATATGCGTTTTTAGACTAATTTTGGGACGCTGAATCGATTGGTGAAGGCTAGAAGTCTCTGTGATGAGCCGTTCAAAAGTTATGACAGCGTGAAATCAGTCGGAAATGCGAGATGGTGTACAGCGCAAAAATATATAAAACTTGTTTATTTGTAACTTTAGGGCGAGATAAGCTAGAAAACTGTTTGCAGCACTTCGATTTCCTTCGGGTAATAAAAAAAAAAATCAACAAAAAAGTTTCCAAAAAATTTTTCAACAAATTTTGACAATTTTTGAACAATTTTTTGCAAATTTTGACGATTTTTTCAATTTTTTTTGCAAATTTCGACGATTTTTTGACAATTTTTTTGCAAAATTTTGACGATATTTTCGTGGGTGGACTGATTGCCAAGCGGATGGCGTCAAAATTTGCAAATAATTGTCAAAAAATCGTCAAAATTTACAAAAAATTGTCACAAAATCGTCTAATGTTCAAAAAATTGTCAAAAAATCGTCAAAATTTGCAAAAAAAATGTCAAAAATTCGTCAAAATTAGAGAAAAAAAATGTCCAAAAGTCGTCCAAATTTGAAAAAAAATTTCAAAAAATTGTAAAAAAAAATGGTCCAAATTTACAAAAAATTGTCAAATTTTGCAAATAATTGTCCAAAACTTGTCAAAACTTGTAAAAAATCGTCAAAATTTGCTAAAAAATTACCAAAAATCGTCAAAATTTAAAAAAAAAAGTAAAAAAATTTGCAAAGTATTGTTAAAAAATCGTCAAAGTTTGCAAAAAAATGTCCAAATATGTTTAAAAAAAATTGTCAAAAATTACAAATCACAAATGTCCAAAAATCGTCAAAATTTACAAAATATTGTCACAAAATCGTCCAAATTTGAAAAAAAAAATGTCCAAAAATCGTCAAAATTTGAAAAAAATCGTCAAAATTTGCAATAAAATGTCAAAAAATTGTCAAAAAAATCGTCAAAATTTGAAAAAAATCGTCAAAATTTAAAATAAAATAACAAAAAATTGTCAAAAAAATCGTCCAAATTTACAAAAAAATTGTCAAAAAATCGTCAAATTTTGCAAATAATTGTCCAAAACTTATCACAATTTGTAAAAATCGTCTAAATTTGCAAATAATTGTCAAATATGCTAAAAAATGTCCAAAAAAATCGTCAAAATTTGCAAAAAATTGTCCAAAAAACGTCAAAATTTGCAAAAATCGCCAATTTCAAATTCAAATTTGGACGTTTTGCAAAACACAAAATTTGAATTGACTCAAAATTTTGATAGAACAGTCAACAGTTGGAGAGAACTATCAAGAAATTGGATAGAAATTTCAAAATTTTGATATAGCTGTCAACATTTGGAGAGAACTATCAAAATTTTGATAGAACTGTCAAAATTTTGATAGACTGTCAAAATTTGGATTGACTGTTAAAATTTAGATACTGTCAAAATTTTGAAGACTATCAAAATTTGCATAGAACTGTCAAAATTTTGATAGACTGTCAAAATTTGAATTGACTTAAAATTTAGATAGACTGTCAAAATTTTGATAGACTATCAAAATTTGAATAGAACTGTTAAAATTTTGATAGACAGATTTGGATAGACAATCAAAGACAAATGGAGTTAGTGTACGAAATTTACGCGATGTTATCGGTTTTTAGTTTAATTTCGAGATTGGGAGATAGTTGCTGAGATTGCGCTTGATATCAAAAGTGATATCAAGACTTGGTTTTATAGATAGAATTAGTGAAACAAAATATTCCATCATTTCGTTCGAAAAATATGAGCTTTTTCGTTTTTTTTTGATTTTCTCGAGAACGATAAAAAGCAGCGAAATAATTTTTGGCACACTGAAACTACACGACAAGACGAACAAGTCGATGTGTAAATTGTCCGCAAGGATTCAATAATTCGTAGTGAAATTTTAAACTAAAATTTACCCGTTCTCGATTTGCTAAGTAGATATCTCGGAAACGGTTGTAGATAATCAAAAACGTCATTTTCCTATTGGTACACTAAGATTGTTCGCGGGGAATTCACGACTTACCGAGATCTCTACTCAACCGTCAAAATTTCTTAAAAATTTCTTAAATTTTTGCAGGCGATTGTGAACGGAAAGAGGTAGCGAAATATAATTTGCATATCTATAATCAGCAGCAAAAATGCTTTCAGAAACGTTTTTAAATTTTGATGTACTTCTAAAAATAACGATTTTGACAAAACCGATTTTCTCGCATTTCGTCGTTTCTACGGTCTAGACTCCCCGTGTCGATGGTATTTCCTAACTGAAAGCTTCCTAGGGAATATTATATACGTCTTCTGACTAATTTCGGGACGCTGAATCGATTGGTGAAGGCTAGAAGTCGCTGTGGTGAGCCGTTCAAAAGTTATGAGAGTGAAATCAGTCGGAAATGCGAGATGGTGTACAGCGAAAAAATATATAAAACTTGTTTATTCGTAACTTTAGAGCCAAATAAACTGAAAAACCGTTTTCAGCACTGCTATGTCCTTCGGATAACCACAAAAAAATCACGAAAAAAAAATCCAAAAAAATTTTCAACAAAAATTTTCCATCATTTCGTTCGAAAAATATGTGCTTTTTCGGTTTTTTTCGATTTTCTCAAGAACGGTAAAAAGCAGCGATATCATTTTCGGCACACAGAAACTACACGACAAGACGAACAAGTCGATGTGTAAATTGTCCAGAAAGATTCAATAATTCGTCGCGAAATTTCAAACTGAAATTTACCCGATTCTTTATTTGCTAAGGAGATATCTCAGAAACGGTTGCAGATAATCAAAAACGGATTGCAGTGTTGTTTTTAGAAGGCCATTTTACTGTTGATACACTAAGACTGTCCTCAGGCAATTCACGACTTTCCGAGATCTCTACTCGCGCACCGAAATTTCTTAAAAATTTCTTCAATTCTTGCAGGCGATAGTGAACGGAAAGAGCTAGCGAAATATAATTTGCATATCTATAATCATCAGCAAAAATGCTTTCAGAAACGTTTTTAAATTTTGCTGCAACTCAAAAAATAACGATTTTGACAAAATCGATTTTCTAGCATTTCGTCGTTTCCGCGGTCTCGACTCCCCGTGTCGATGGTATTTCTTAACTGAAAGCATCCTAGGGAATATTATATACGTTTTCGGACTAATTTTGGAACGCTGAATCGATTGGTGAAGACTAGAAGTCTCTGTGGTGAGCCGTTCAAAAGTTATGACAGCGTGAAATCAGTCGGAAATGCAAGATGGTGTGCAACGAAAAAATATATAAAACTTGTATAAAAGTTTATTTGTAACTTTAGAGCGAAATAAACTGGAAAACCGGTTTCAGCACATCGATTTCCTTTGGATAACCACAAAAAAATCACGAAAAAAAATTCCAAAAAATTTTTCAACAAAAATTTTCCATCATTTCGTTCGAAAAATATGTGCTTCTTCGGTTTTTTTCGATTCTCTCGAGAACGGTAAAAAGCAGCGAAATCATTTTTGGCACACTGAAACTACACGACAAGACGAACAATTCGATGTGCAAATTGTCCGCAAAGATTCAATAATTCGCAGTGAAATTTCAAACTGAAATTTACCCGATTTTCGATTTGCTAAGTAAATATCTTAGAAACGGTTGCAGATAATCAAAAACAAATTGCGGCATCGTTTTTAGAAGATCAGTTTCCTGTTAATACACTAAGACTGGCCGCGCGAAATTCACAACTTTCCGAGATCTTTACTCGTGCGCTGAAATTTCTTAAAAAATTCTTAAATTTTTGCAGGCGATTGTGAACGGAAAGAGCTAGCGAAATATAATTTGCATATCTATAATCAGCAGCAAAAATGCTTTCAGAAACGATTTTAAATTTTGCTGTAGCTCACAAAATAACGATTTTGACAAAATCGATTTTCTCGCATTTCGTCGTTTCTGCGGTCTCGAATCCCCGTGTCGATGGCATTTCTTTACTGAAAGCTTCATAAGGAATATTATATACGCTTTTCGACTAATTTTGGGACGCTGAATCGATTGGTACCAACTAGAAGTTTCTATGATAAGCCGTTCAAAAGTTATGACATTGTTAAATCTGCGGAAATTTCAGATCGTCTAGGTGTTGGGTGTTGGAACAACATTAATATCTTCTAGGCGTTTGCTCAGAAAACAAATTGTCTAGCTTTGTAATGAATTTTCGTTACCTTCCAAGTAAATAGTTTGATCAACAATTATTTTTCTTACGGAATTTTTTTCGTGGTCTCGATGTTTGTTCTCCTGGACGGCGGGCACGTCTAGGGTTTTGCAGGGCGGGATTTCGTGCGACTCGATGGTGTAGACGCAGTTGCGCACCTTCAGACTGATGTTGTCCAGACGCTGGATGCTGTTGCGGAGGATCTCGCTCATCTCGTTGGTGAACTGGGTGAGGGTGGCGTTCGCCGCCCGCCGGTACTCCACCACCGGCGCATTATGCTGGGACAAAAAGCTGGGATTTTTACCGAGTTCGCGAGAAATTCTCGCGCTTACTTTTTGTATCTGTAAATTTTCGGTCATCTCGATCTCACTGGTCAATTTTTTCGCATCCTGATCGCCTTGTTCTCGTTTCTGCTTTGGGTCGTTTTTATCGTCTTCGGTTTAACGCGTAAGTGTTCTTGGCCCTTTTAAACTTTTTATCCCGTTCTGAATTTTGACTGACGCTCGTGAAAATACTTCAAAGTCACGGACGTTTCCAATCCCGACTAGATCCAAACAATTTTTGCAAATATCAGGAAACGATTACATTGCGTTCCTTTTGCAGATTGGAAATTCGCTGTACGACTCCGAGGGCGCCAAAATCGTGAAGCAGCTGATGCAGAAGGCCAAGGAGCAGAAGGTGCAGATCCATTTGCCCGTCGACTTCATCACCGGCGATAAGTTCGCCGAAGACGCAACAGTGAGTAATAATTTTTGCCCAAGAGAAACTCCTCAGTCGTAAAAACGTACATTGGACTTATCGAATTTTTATTGGTTTAGGTGGGAGTTTCCAACATTGAGAAAGGCATTCCAACAGGCGCCATGGGCTTGGACATCGGTCCAAAATCCGTCAAACTGTTCGAAGAACCGATTCGCAGAGCCAAACTTATCGTCTGGAACGGGTCAGTCTAAAGAAGTACACAGCAATTGATAGCAGGTTTAAGACTAGTAGTTGTTAGTCCACTGCTATACAATCGCTAACTACTTTAACTAATCAGTCATTACAGCTACTTACTAATACTTGTTGTTGTTGTTTAGGCCTGCTGGTGTGTTCGAGTTTGAAAAGTTCGCGACGGGCACTAAAAGCATAATGGATGCTGTCGTGGATGTGACGAAGAACGGCTGCATCACAATCATCGGCGGAGGAGACACGGCGACGTGTTGCGCCAAGTGGGGGACGGAGGACGAGGTTTCTCACGTGTCCACTGGTGGAGGAGCCAGTCTGGAGCTCATGGAAGGTTTGTATCACCAGAAAGATGGATAGCATGAAGGAACTCAAGGTTTTTTAAGTAGGCTAGGAGACGTTTTCCTCAAGAATAAGGAAGGTTTTGTGTTCCTCAAGGTCTTATAGTTAGGCTACGAGAGTAAGGATGGGTGTTCCCCAAGGTTCTATAATTCGACAAGAAAAAGAAGGTTTGGTGTTCTTCAAGGTTTTATAGTTAGGCTATGAGAGTAAGAAGTGATGTTCCTCAAGGTTCTATAATTAGACACGGAAAAGAAGCTTTGGTGTTCGTCAAGGTTTTATAATTAGACTACGAGAGTAAAGATGGGGGTTCCTCAAGGTTCTATAATTAGATAAGGAAAAGAAGGTTTGGTGTTCTTCAAGGTTTTATAGTTAGGCTACGAGAATAAAGATTTGGGTGAGGAACCCAAATCTTTATAGGTTCCCTATGCTTAGACAAGGAGAAGAAGGTTTTGTGTTCTTCAAGGTTTTTTAGTTACGCTACGAGAGTAAGGATTGGTGTTCCTCAAGGTTCTATAATTAGAGTTCGTTCCTTCTCTAATTATAGAACCTTGAGGAACACCAATCCTTACTATCGTATCCTAACTATAAAACCTTGAAGAACAACAAACCTTCTTCTGCTTGTCTAATTATAGGTTGTATAACCTTGGTTGGGTCTTCCTAATTATACTAATGAATCAGAAGCCTTCCCTGAACTATAAAGGGCTACAGAAAACACAGATTTTTCGAAAATCTATTTAATTATTAAAAAAAATGTATAATTTCTCGAAATTTCGCAGAACTGATTTATAAAATATGAAATTATTTTCTAAAAATAATTTCAACCCTCTACCATCTCCGGGGGCTGCTGCGCAAAGTTTTACAACTTTTTCACCTTTTCACCCACAACTCGGACAGTTTTCGTCGCACGGACCTGCTTCCGGCACCGACGTGTCCGGAACGTCGCCACAAGTCCGACCGTCACTTCACTTTTCGACATTTTTGCTGATTTTTTTAGCAAATGCCAGAACCTAACATTTTCTTGCAAAAAAATCGTAATTTTTTTGACGCGATCCGCAAGTCTCATCTAAAATCGCCGTACGTGGGGTCGTTCGTCTGTTGTTTGGCTATGAAAATCAGATGCACCGACTCTCTAGGATGCAGGGGGCCGCGGGAGTCGGCCTTTCAGTCGGGGGACCCGGATTTGCCGAAAAATGTGAATAACGTCGCGCGGCGACGATAGTGGTGTCGGAGGACGCGTCTCAAAGTTTTCTACCGGAATCCTTCCGTGAATTCCATTTTCCCCGGGAATCTTCGCCGTGACCTCCGTAAAAGTGGTCATTTTTTTAATGCAAACTTTTGGGGTCCGTGTGGGGAAGCGTTCGGCCTGAATCGACGGGTCAAGACGGATTCGCCAATTTCGATCGATTCTGAGACAACTGACGTGTGGCGTTTCGAGAATTTCACCTGGGGGACCGCACCACATGGGTTTTAAAAAAGCTCAAATTTGGCTCTTTTATGCCGTCGAAGGCGGCAGATCTTCGGAGTTTTAAACGCCCGTCTTCGACGACTTAACTGTGAATGTCCGTCCGCACGTTGCGCATTCCCGAGTTTCGTCCTCCGTCCTGCCGCGCCCCTCCGGGGGGGTTCCAAAACCCACCCTAAAATCGAGGTTGTTACGAAAACGGCCCGACGGAAGCGGCGGCGTAAAACGGGATTGTACATTTTTATGGTGTAGAACCGAGATCCCCGTCGAGCTGTGCCGTTTTCGCGATTCAACTCCCCAAGGTTCGGACGCACCAGACCGAAAACTAAAATCACGATATTTTACTTTTGAGGCGCATTTTTCTTCGGATCTCAATTTTTTCGAGCCCTCAAACGTTTTTAGAGCCCTCGCTCGCCGTCCTGCGACGTCCCGTTTACCTGGTGCAGGAGCAATTTTTTTTTGTACTCACTTCCACGGACGCCCCGCACTTATTTGAAGGGCTTCAGGTAGCCGGCTGGGTTCGTACCCTTCAGAACACTTGCCCGCAGCCATTCCTGCAAGAATTTTTAAACTGCGACGACTTTTTGCGAATCTGTGGCAGTTTAAAGTGAAAAAAGCGCAAAAAGTGAGAAGGCGTTTTGCGGGGGTACATAGAACTTCGGAACCAATTGACGGATCGGAACCGGACCGGTTCCGTTCGATCGGCCATAGAACCTATAAGTTTGTTTGGGAGTTTAATCCCGATTGCGGCGAAGATGGCGTCGCGACGACATAAAAACTACGTTTTTTGGACCTCCAGGAAAACTCCCGATGAATTGCCAACTTGAGCTCTGCTGGAACGGTTTCGCGCGATTCCAGCAGGGAATTGAACGTTTCATCTTTTAATACAAGCGGCATCGCGCTGCGTCGTCTGCAACCGTCCAGACGCCCGCCGAAACTCACCGTATTGCAGGAAACAAGTGACGAGAGTAAAACGTCCATATTTTAGAGAAGGAACGGACTCCTTTAGGAACGCAAAACCTTCTTCTCATTGTCCAATTATAGAACCTTGAGGAACACCAATCCTTACTCTCGTAGCCTAACTATAAAACCTTGAAAAACAACGAACCTTCTTTTCCTTATCTAATTATAGAACCTTGAGGAACATCTATCCTTACTTTCGAAAATCGCCGTACGTGAGGTCGTCCGTTTGTTCTTTGGCTACGAGAATCAGATGCACCGGCTCCCTAGGATGGAGGGGGCCGCCGGAGGGGGCCTTTCAGTCGGGGGACCCGGATTCGCCGAAAAATGTGAATAACGTCGCCGAAAAAAGTCGCTCAGCGACGAGAGTGGTGCCGGAGGGCGCGTCTCAAAGTCTTCTACCGGAATCGTTGCGTGAATTCCATTTTCCCCGGGCATCTCCGTAACCTCCGTAAAACCGCGACCTCCGGTTTACCGCGACCTCCGTAAAAGTGATCGTTTTTGTAATGCAAACTTTTGGGGTCCGTGTGGGGAAGCGTTCGGCCTGAATCGCCGGGCAAAGACGGAATCGCCAAATTCGATCGATTCTGAGACGACAAACCTTTGGCGTTTCGCGAATTTCACCTGGAAGACCGCACCACGTGGATTTTAAAAAGGATTTTAAAAAGCTTTAAAAATTTGGTTTTTTTATGCCGCCGGAGGCGCAGATCTTCGGAGTTTTAACCGCGCGTCTTCGACGACTTAACTGTGAATGTCGTCACGTTGCGCATCCCCGAGTTTCGTCCTCCGTACAGCCGCGCCCCTCCGGGGGTCCAAAACCCACCCTAAAATCGAGGTTTTTACGGAAACGGCCCGACGTAAACGGGAATTGTACATTTTTATGGTGTAGAACCGAGATCCCCGTCGAGCGGTGCCATTTCGCGACTCAACTCCCCCAAGTTCGGACGCACCAGATCGAAAACTAAAATCACGATATTTTACTTTTCAGGCGCATTTTTCGTCGGATCTCAATTTTTTCGAGCCCTCAAACGTTTTTAGAGCCCTCGATCGTCGTCTTGCGACGTCCCGTTCACTTGATGCTAGAGCAATAATTTTTTTTTTTGCTGATTTTGCACTCACTTCCACGGACGCCCCGCACTTATTTGAAGGGCTCCAGGTCGCCGGTTGGGTTCGTTCTGTTCAGAACACTTGTCCGCAGCCATTCCGGCAAGAATTTTTAAACTGCGACGACTTTTTGCGAATCTATGGCAGTTTAAAGTGAAGCAAGCGCAAAAAGTGTGAAAAACCAGAGACGTTTTGCGGGGGTACAAAGAACTTCGGAACCAATTGACGGATTGGAACCGGACCGGTGCCGTTCGATCGGCCATAGAACCTATTAGTTTGTTTGGGAGTTTAATCCCGATTGTGCCGAAAATGGCGTCGCGACGCCATATAAACTACGGTTTTTGGACGTCCAGGAAAACTCCCAAGGAATCGCCAACTTGAGCTCTGCTGGATTCCCGCAGGGAATTGAACGTTTCATCTTTTACTGCAAGCGGCATCGCGCTGCGTCGTCTGCAACCATCCCGACGCCCGCCGAAACTCGCCGTATTACATGAAACAAGCGACGAGAGTAAAACGTCCATATTTTAGAGAAGGAAGGAACGCAAAACCTTCTTCGCCTTGTCCAATTATAGAACCTTGAGGAACACCAATCCTTACTCTCGTAGCTTAACTATAAAACCTTGAAGAACAGCAAACCTTCTTTTCCTTGTCTCATTATAGAACCTTGAGGAACACACATGCTAGCTTTGGCAGCCTAATTATAAAACCTTGAAGAACGACAAACCTTTTTCTCGTTGTCTAATTATAGAACCTTGAGGAACAGCAAACCTTCTTTTCCTTGTCTAATTATAGAACCTTGAGGAACACCAAACCTTCTTTTCCTTGTCTTATTATAGAACCTTGAGGAACACTCATCCTTATTCTCGTAGTCTAATTATAAAACCTTGAGGAACACCAAACCTTCTTTTCCTTGTCTAATTATAGAACCTTGAGGAACACCCATCCTTTCTCTCATAGCCTAACTATAAAACCTTGAAGAACACCAAACCTTCTTCTCCTTGTATTGTATTATATATATAGAACCTTGGTTGGGTCTTCCTCAAGGTTTTATAGTAAGGCTACGAGAGTAAGGATGTGTGTTCCTCAAGGTTCTATAATTAGGCAAGGAAAATAAGGTTTGGTATTCTTCAAGGTTTTATAATTAGACTACGAGAGTAAGGATGGGTGTTCCTCAAGGTTCTATAATTAGACAAGGAGAAGAAGGTTTTGTGTTCCTCAAGGTTCTATAATTAGACAAGGAGAAGAAGGTTTTGTGTTCCTCAAGGTTCTATAATTAGACAAGGAGAAGAAGGTTTGGTGTTCTTCAAGGTTTAAAAGTTGGGCTACGAGAGTAAGGATGGGCGTTCCTCAAGGTTCTATAATTAGGCTACGAGAGTACGGATTTGTGTTCCTCAAGGTACTATAATTGGACAAGGAAACGAAGGTCTGGTGTTCCTCAAGGTTCTATAATTAGACAATGAAGCAAAGCTGTGGTGTTCCTCAAGGTTTTATAGTTAGGCTACGAGAGTACGTATTTGTCTTCCTCAAGGTACTATAATTGGACAAGGAAACGAAGGTCTGGTATTCCTCAAGGTTCTATAATTAGACAATGAAGCAAAGCTGTGGGTGGAAGCAAACCTCAAGGTTTTATAGTTAGGCTACGAGAGTACGTATTTGTCTTCCTCAAGGTACTGTAATTGGACAAGGAAACGAAGATTTTGTGTTCCTCAAGGTTCTATAATTAGACAATGAAACGAAGGTTTTATAGTTGGGCTACGAGAGTGAGGAATGGTGTTCCTCAAGGTACTATAATTTGACAAGTTAAAGAAGGTTTGGTGTTCCTCAAGGTTCTATAATTAGACAAGGTAAAGAAGGTTTGGTGTTCTTAAAGGTTTTTTCAGTTAGGCAAGGAGAATAAGGATTGGTGTTCCTCAAGTCCCAAACTTTGCTGTCTCCAACAGCTAGTTGAGATTTCCACATCTGGTATTAGTCTCAATATCTCAACTAGTAGACTAGCTACAGCAAAGATTTTTACACCAAAACAAACTAGACTAAATCTACTAAGACCTGTTGAAACTTGACTCTTCCATTTAGTCCACTCAATAATCTACTTAGTCTCAAACTTTGCTGTCTCCAACAACTAGTTGAGATTTCCACTTCTGGTATTAGGCTTAATAACTCAATTAGTAGACTAGTTAGAGCAAATATTTTTACTCCAAAACAAACTAGACTAAATCCACTAAGACTTGTTGAAAACTAGACTCTTCCATTTAGTCCACTCAATAATCTATTTAGTCTCAAACTTTGCTGTCTCCAGCAACTAGTTGAGGTTTTCACTTCTGGTATTAGTCTTAATATCTCAATTCGTAGACTAGTTAAAGCAAAGATTTTTGCACCAAAGTAAACTAGACTAAATCCACGAAGACCTGTTGAAGACTAGACTTTTCCATTTAGTCCACTCAATTATATACTTAGTCCCAAACTTTGCTGTCCTCCAACAACTAGTTGAGATTTCCACTTCTGGTATTAGGCTTAATAACTCAATTAGTAGACTAGTTAGAGCAAAGATTTTTACTCCAAAACAAACTAGACTAAATCCACTAAGACTTGTTGAAAACTAGACTCTTCCATTTAGTCCACTCAATAATCTATTTAGTCTCAAACTTTGCTGTCTCCAACAACCAGTTAAGGTTTCCACATCTGGTATTAGTTTTAATATCCCAATTAGTAGACTAGCTCGAGCAAAGATTTTTGCACCAAAACAAACTAGATTAAATCCACTAAAACCTGTTGAAGACTAGACTCTTTCATTTAGACCACTCAATAATCTACTTAGTCCCAAACTTTGCTGTCCCTCAACAATTAGTTGAGATTTCCACTTCCGGTATTAGTCTTAATAACTCAATTAGTTTACTAGTTACAGCAAAGATTTTGATACCAAAGCAAACTAGACTAAATACACTAAGACCTGTTGAAAACTAGACTCTTCCATTTAGTCCACTCAATAATCTACTTAGTCTCAAACTTTGCTGTCTCCAACAACTAGTTGAGATTTCCACATTTGGTATTAGTCTTAATATCGCAATTAGTAGACTAGTTGGAGCAAAGATTTTTACACCAAAACAAACTAGACTAAATCCACTAAGACCTTTTGAAAACTAGACTCTTCCATTTAGTCCACTCAATAATCTACCTTTCCACTTAGCTTTCCATTTCTGGTATTAGTCTTAATATCTCAACTAGTAGACTAGCTAGCGCAAATATTTTTACACCAAAACAAACAAGACTAAATCCACTAAGACCTGTGGAATACTAGACTCTTTTGTGTTCCTCAAGGTTCTATAATTAGACAAGGAAAAGTAGGTTTCGTGTTCTTTAAGGTGTTAAGTCAGGCAAGGGTGTTCCTCAAGGTTCTATAAATAAGTTTAGTGTTCCTCAAGGTTCTATAATTAGTCAAATCGTTTGTAAGATTGGAGACTAAGACTAGGTCTAGTTTGTTGTTGTGTAAAGCCTAAGAGGCTAATGCTAATGGATGTTCTTTGGTGTTTCAGGAAAAGTTTTGCCTGGAGTTGCCGCCCTCACCGATGCCTAAAGCCCGAAGCTATCACCAAATTTAAAATTGTCTTTTTAATTACTTTTGTAGTTGATCCACTCATTTAAATTCTATTTTTATAAAATTACGAGAAAATCAGTTTAATTGCCTACAGGTATTAGTCCAAAAGTTACACAAACATAAATCATAACAAATTATGACTTACAAGTCTTTGCTATGACTTACAATAAGTGCAATTGGCACTTACAAGTTTTTTTATGACTTACAGAAAGCCGTTATGACTCAAAATAAGTGTTTATGACTTGCAATAAGTCTTTATTTTGACCTATGAACATGCCATAACGAATTATGACTAACAATAAGTCATTAATATGACTTACAATAAGTCTCTATTATGACTTACAAGTTTTTTACGACTTACAAAAAACCTTTATGACTCACAATAAGTGTTTATGACTTATAATAAGTCTTTATTTTGAAATATGAACATGTCATAACAAATTATGACCAGCAATAAGTCTTTAATAGGACTTGCAATAAGTGTCTATTATGACTTACAAGTTTTTTTTGACTTACAAAAGCCTTTATAACTCACAATAAGTGTTTATGACTTTCTATAAGTCTTTATTATGACCTATGAACATGCCATAACAAATTATGACCAACAATAAGTCCTTAATACGACTTACAATAAGTGTCTATTATGACTTACAAGTTTTTTTTGACTTACAAAAAGCTTTTATGACTCACATTAAGTGTTTATGACTTGCAATAAGTCTGCATTATGACCTATAAACATGCCATAACAAATTATGACTAACAATAAGTCTTTAATATGACTTAAGAACATAAGTCATAACAAATTATGACTTACAATAAGTCATTATGACCTTGTTGTAAACCATATAAAGCTATTTCTGATATCCCAACAACTTTATCTGCAACAAAACCTCAACAGGACAAAATTGCAGGAATTAAAAACAAAAGACAGTTTTTAAACAAATTTCTCTATAAAACAAATTCACAAATACAGCTCAAAGTCGATCCTGTTGGACGAGTAGAATGCCTGATCGCTCGCCCCACACTTCCTGACCCACACCCCGGTCTTAAAGTACCCCTCGCTCGACCACTTGTTCATCTGCAAGGTGTCGAACGGCCCCTCCACTTTATCCTTGTCCTGCTCCCACTTGAACTCCCACATCAACCTCTTCGCCACCACACCTCCCTCTCCAACATCCGCACTCCCATCCTTCACATCCAACAACACTTTCTCCTGGTTATCAAAATCATCCGCATACATATCCAACCCTGCCTTTTTATTTTTCTTATCCTGTGCTTCCAACTACAAAACAATCATTCAAACTAAACGAAACAAAATGATTTGACGACTAACCTTTTGCGATATCTGTTCGTAAGTCTCTTGATACACATCCATATTCCCCAGCCTAGTCAGGATTTCATTAGCCAGTTCAGTTAAAGCTGTGACTTCCTCATTGTTGCCTAACGTCCCCGCCTTCTTCCTCCTCAACCGTTCCACTGATGACAGTTTTGTCGAATCACCTAAATAACACAATTAATCCTTCGTAACTAATGCCCGCCATACACGCTTTGGTCTACTGGAGAGGTTACATGTGCAGGTCAACTGTATGCAAGAAACGGTAGACCGGAGCGTATAGACCTGTGCAGGCAAACCTGCAAAGGTAGACCTCTCCAGTGGACTGTTCTGTGTATGGCAGGCATAACCCTAATCCAATTTACCTCCAAGTCGTCGCAAAGCTTTATTAACTGTCTCCTTTGGTTTCATAAACCTGATCATCTTTCGGTACGTCTCGATCTCATCGAAATCCTGCATCTCGGAATCGCTTTCATCACTGAGCCCGTGCTCATCTAGCGAGTAAGGATTCCCAGTCTTGTCTTTGACCTTGTGCCAGTCTATGTTGTCCAGCCAGTTGTCGCGCACCTCCTTCTCGTTGTTCCAGATGAAGTGGCCGTCTTTGTCGAAGTGTCCCTCCTCCATTTCCTCTTGCATGTTGAAGGCCGTCATGCGGGTTTCTCCGTCCTGTCGTGCCACCCCATCCTCTTCACCTGAAAAGCCAGAAAGATTTAATGGACGGAAAAGCTTGATAGTTGAGATAAATTTGGGGCTTGTATTTGGTGTCAATGAAATTTTTTTATGTCGGCGTAAAATTTGAATGTGAGTCTTACTAATCTAGATATTCGGGCTCCGGTGAGTGACATTTACATAAGCTCCGGATGGATTTATTGAGTTTTTGGAGGCACTTTCTGAGGCGCAGCAAACAGATGTTCAGTTTACCTTCGATTTCATCTTCGTGTAATACATTGTCCGCTTCCTCGTTTAACTCCTCCTCGTCCGAGTCCAACGAGTGTTTCACCACATCATCATCGAACTTGACAGTCTTAATGATCCTTTCAGAGTTAGTATCGGACAACAGTTCCTCAATGGTTCTCTTCTTGGACAGCATTTGGTAGCCCCCACTTGGTAGCAAGCAAGAATTTTCGTTGATTGCGAGAGCTTTTCAATGGAAAAACTTGATTTTAGTGTGAGGTTATATTTTTATTTGTGACAGATTAAACGTAAACAAGGATATGTAGATAACTTCAGGGTGTGTGGAAAAACAGTGGGAAATTTGAATGTGTTTGTTGAGGAAAATTTTGGGAAGTGAATAGAAAATTTCAAAGTGTTTCTGGAAGTGTTTTCCCTGCTGGTTGTAAATATAGAAATTGCGTTTTGATAGCTGCTTCTGTTCGCGAGATATGACGTGATGAAATTTGAAAAATCGAGCGAAATTTCGCGAAATTTGGTTGCGCAAGCAGAGAATTGGGAAACTAATTAGTATTTTCAAGGAAATCTAAGTGCACCCGTAGCGAAATGACCTTACGAAGACGATGCCGAAATCGGTTTTTAATTATCTGTTACCGTTCTCGATATATAAAGTTGTGAAGTCGATATTTTGGAAAATTTTAATTCGGAATTTCGCCATGAAAACTTGAATCTTTTCAAACAATTTACACATCGATTTGTTCGTCTTGTCGTCTAGTTTCAGTGTGCCGAAAACGGTTTCGCTGGAATTTGTAGTTTCAGAGAAATTGTCAAAAAACCGCACTTTTTTTCTGATCAAAACGATGGATTTTTTTCGCGATTTTTTCGGAAAATTTTACATTAATTATGTCTTTTTAATTTTTCGGATGCAAAAACGGATTGGAAAGAGCTCTAAATCCAACAACATTATTTGGTACTTGACAATTTTTTCCAATACAAGTTTTTAATTAACTTAGAACTGCTCCATTGTCCTTCAGAGCTATAAGATTATTATTCACCTCATCCCTCACAGCCAATCTAATTACATCTATTACAGGAAACACTTTATTTACAAAGAAAAACATTTTTGACAAAACAAAAGGCAGTTAATTAACATTTGTTACCATCAGGCCACTGTAGAAGTCCGAACAAATCATCCATAACTTTTATATTCTCGCAAGGTTCCACGCACATTTTACCAATTTTATCTATAACGGCCTCTTCCAGTCTATTAGCTCCGTCTCCGACTATTTTTTGAGTTTTTTAGTATTATTAGTATTTATATTTAGTATTATAGTTTTTTAATTCTTTGAGTTTGTTCAGGATGACTTGGGGATCTCCCATATCGAACCGAAAGTAAGAACTTTGCGGGAAGAAAGTTTGCTTTCCAGCTGTTTGTTGAGTGGAATAACTGTTAGCGCCAGTGAATGGATCCAAGTTTGCGCCTGATGACGAAGGTGCTGGTACCTGTGCGTTCATCTGCGATGTTGAGTAACTACTTCCACCTAAAACAATACCATTTTTAGACTAGTTCCAATATACTAATCTTGTCTATCTTTGTCTTGTACGAAAATCTTTCTTGAAATCTTGAGCAATAGAAACAAAGAGTACGTTTTCAGTGTAGTTTTTGAATGCGATCAATTTCATCTAGTCAAGCATTTGCTAAAATATTTGCAAAAATACAAAGGTCGCTCTCCGTATGTAGCACCACTGGTTGGCTATCAAGACAAAAATAAGCACAAACGGTAGTTCTGCACTAGTAACGAGTACACTCAAAATTTGAATCAATTATCATTAGTAGCGTCTGAGATATTTGCAAAAATGTTGTATAAGGCCACCCCCTTTTAAGGGCTGTATCCCAGTTAGGAAGCGTTTTCAGACACATCTTACGTCTTTTTTTCAGTTCCTCCGAAGGAAATGGCAGCGCTGAACACGATTTTCCAGTTTATTTAGCTCAAATGTTCAAAATGCTCTAGACATAGGATATTTTGAAATTTTTAGCCATTTCCTCTAAAGCATTGCAAGTTTTTCCTGCCGAATAACTTAGCCAACTGCCTTATACATCTTTTGAGAGTAAATTTGTGGAAATTTGTTAAAAATTGCCCGAGATGTGAATTATAATGTAAGAGTCCTCCAGCAGATCCATGGCTTGTTCGTTTGTATTTTTTGATTGAAAGCTTCCTAGGAATACGTTATATGTTTTGTAACTAATTTTGGGACGGTGAATCGATTGGTGAAGACTAGAAGTCTCTGCGGTAAACCAACCAAAAGTTATGAGAGCGTGAAATCAGTCGGAAATACGAGATGTTCTAAAGCAAAAAAATATATATAACTTGTTTATATTTAACTTTAGAGCGAAATAAACTTGAAATCCGTTTTCAGTACTTCGATTTCCTTCGGGTAATTCCAAAAAAAATTTCAACAAAAAATTTCCATCATTTCGTGCGAAAAATATGTGAATTTTCGGTTTTTTTCGATTTTCTCGAGAACGGTAAAAAGCAGATAAATCATTTTCGGCACCCAGAAACTATACGACAAGACGAACAAGTCGATGTGTAAATTGTGGGGAAAGATTCAATAATTCGTGGAGATATTTCAAACTGAAATTTACTCGATTCTCGATTTGCTTAGTAGATATCTCGTATACGCTTGCAGATAATCAAAAACGGATTGCAGCATCGTTTGCAGAAGGTCATTTTCTTATAAATACACTAAGATTGTCCGGTGGAAATTCACGACTTTCCGAGATCTCTACTCGAGCGCCGAAATTTCATAAAAATTTCTTGAATTTCTGCTAGCGAAAGTGAACCGAAAGAGCTAGCGAAATATAATTTGCATATCTGTAATCATCAGCAAAAATGATTTCAGAAACGTTTTTAAATTTTGCTGCGACTCAAAAAATAACGATTTTGAAAAAATCGGTTTTCTCGCATTTCGCCGTTTCCTCGGTCTAGACTTACCGAGTCGATAGTATTTCTTAACTGAAACCTTCCCAGGGAATATTATATACGTCCTCCGACTAATTTTGGGATGCTGAATCGATTGGTGAAGACTAGAACTCTGTGATGAGCGGTTCAAAAGTTATGAGAGCGTCAAATCAGTAGGAAATGTGTGATTGTGTACAGCGAGAAAAAATATAAAATTTGTTTATTTGTAACTATAGAGCGAAATGAACAGGAAAACCGTTTTTAGCACATCGATTCCTTCGGGCAAGTAAAAAAAAATCACGAAATAATTTTCCAAAAAATTTTTCAACAAAATTTTTCCATCATTTCGTTCGAAAAATATGTGCTTTTTCGGTTTTTTTCGATTTTCTTGAGAACGGCAAAAGGCAGCGAAATTATTTTCGGCACACAGAAACTACACGATAAGATGAACAAGATGCTGTGTAAATTGTCCTGAAAGATTTAATAATTCGTGGAGATATTTCAAACTGAAATTTACCCAATTTTCGATTTGCTAAGTATATATCTCGGAAACGGTTGCAGATAATTAAAAACGGATTGTAGCATCATTTTCAGAAGGTCATTTTCCTATGGATGCACTAAGATTATCAGCGGAAAATTCACGACTTTCCGAGATCTCCACTAGATCGCCGAAATTTCATAAAAATTTCTTCAATTTTTGCAGGCGAAAGTGAACCGAAAGAGCTAGCGAAATATAATTTGCATATCTGTAATCAGCAGCAAAAATGCTTTCAGAAACGATTTTAAATTTTGCTTTGACTCAAAAAATATCGACTTTGCAAAAATCGATTTTCTCGAATTTCGTCGTTTCCTTGGTCTAGACTTCCCAAGTCGATGATATTTCTTAATTGAAAGCTTTCCAGGGAATATTAAATACGTTCTCCGACTAATTTTGGGACGCTGAATCGATTGGCGAAGACTAGAAGTATCTGTGGTGAGCGGTTCAAAAGTTATGATAGCGTCAAATCAGTAGGAAATGTGTGATTGTGTACAGCGAGAAAAAATATAGAATTTGTTAATTTGTAACTTTAGAGCGAAATAAACTGGAAAACCGTTTTAAGCACTTCGATTTACTTCGTGTAACCCAAAAAAATCACGAAAAAAATTTAAAAAAAAATTTTCGACAAAAATTTTTCATCATTTCGTTCGAAAAATACATGCTTTTTCGGTTTTTTTCGATTTTCTCGAAAACGGTAAAGAGCAGCGAGATAATTTTGGGCACACAGAAACTACACGACAAGACGAACAAGTCGATGTGTAAATTGTCGGAAAAGATTCAATAATTCGTCGGTAAATTTCAAACTGAAATTTACCCGATTTTCGATTTGCTAAGCAGATATCTCGGAAACCGTAGCAGATAATTAAAAACGGATTGCGGCATCGTTTTCAGAAGGTCATTTTCCTATAGATACACTAAAACTGTCCGCGGTAAATTCACGACTTTCCGAGATCTCCACTAGAGCGCCGAAATTTCATAAAAAATTCTTCAATTTTTGCAGGCGAAGTGAACCAAAAGAGCTAGCGATATATAATTTGCATATCTGTAATCAGCAGCAAGAATGCTTTCAGAAACGTTTTTAAATTATACTGTAACTAAAAAAATAACGATTTTGACTAAATCGATTTTCTCGCATTTCGTCGTTTCCGCGGTGTAGACTTCCCGAGTTGATGGTATTTCTTAACTGAAAGCTTCCCATGGAATATTATATACGTTCTCCGACTAATTTTGGGACGCTGCATCGATTGCTGAAGACTAGAAGTCTCTGTGGTGAGCGGTTCAAAAGTTATGACAGCGTGAAATCAGTCGGAAATGCCAGATGGTGCAGAACGAAGAAATATATACAATTTGTTTATTTGTAACTTTAGAGTGAAATAAACTGGAAAACCGTTTTCAACACTTCGATTTCCTTCGTGTAACTGAAAAAAAATCAAGAAAAAAATTTGCAAAAAAATTTTCTACAAAAAATTTCCATCATTTCGTTCGAAAAATATGTGCTTTTTCGGTTTTTCTCGATTTTCTCGAGAACGGTAAAAAGCAGCAAAATTATTTTTGGCACACAGAAACTACACGACAAGACGAACAATTCCATATGTAAATTGTCCAGAAAGATTTAATAATTCGTCGCGAAATTTCAAACTGAAATTTAACCGATTCTCGATTTGCTAAGTAGATATCTCGGAAACGGTTGCAGATAATTAAAAACACATTGCGGCATCGTTTTCAGAAGGTCATTTTCCTATAGATACACTAAAATCTTCTGCGGTAAATTCACGACTTTCCGAGATCTTCACTAGAGCGCCGAAATTTCATAAAAATTTCTTTAATTTTTGCAGGCGAAAGTGAACGGAAAGAGCTACCGAAATATAATTTGAATATCTGTAATCAGCAGCAAAAATGCTTTCAGAAACGTTTTTAAATTTTCCTGTAACTTAAAAAATAACAATTTTGAAAAAATCGATTTTCTCGCATTTCGCCGTTTCCGCGGTATAGACTTCCCGAGTCGATAGTATTTCTTAACTGGAAGCTTCCCACGGAATATTATATACGTTCTCCGACTAATTTTGGGACGCTGAATCGATTGGCGAAGACTAGAAGTCTCTGTGGTGAGCGGTTCAAAAGTTATGACAGCGTGAAATCATTCGGTAATGCAAGATGGTGTACAGCGAAAAAATATTTAAAACTTGATAATTTGTAACTTTAGGGCGAAATAAACTGGAAAACCGTTTTGGCACTTTGATTTCCTTCGGGTAACCTAAAGAAAAGCACGAAATAGTTTTCCAAAAATTTTTTCAACAAAAATTTCGTCATTTCATTCAAAAATTTCGTTCAAAAAATATGTGCTTTTTCAGTTTTTTTCGATTTTCTCGAGAACGGTAAAAGGCAGCAAAATCATTTTCGGTACACAGAAACTACACGACAATACAAACAAGTTGATGTATAAATTGTCCGCAAAGATTCAATAAATCGTGAAGAAATTTTAAACTAAAACTTACCAGACTTTCGATTTGCTAAGTAGATATCTCGGAGACGGTTGCAGATAATAAAAAACGGATTGCGGCAACGTTTTCAGAAGGTTATTTTCCTATTTATACAGAAGACTTCCCGTGGGAAATTCACGAATTTCCGAGATCTCCACTAGAACGCCGAAATCTCATAAAAATGTCTTCAATTTTGCAGGTGAAAGTGAACGGAAAGAGCTAGCGAAATATAATTTGCATATCTGCAATCAGCAGCAAAAATGCTTTCAGAAACGTTTAAATTTTGCTGTGATTCAAAAAATAACGATTTTGAAATAATCGATTATCTCGCATTTAGTCGTTTCAGCGGTCTAGACTTCTCGAGTCGATGGTATTTATACGTTCTCCGACTAATTTTGCGACGCTGAATCGATTGGTGAAGACTAGAAGTATCTGTGGTAAGTCGTTCAAAAGTTATAACAGTGTGAAATCTGTCGGAAATGCGAGATGGTGTACAGCGAAAAAACATGTAAAACTTGTTTATTTGTAACTTTAGAGTGAAATAGACTGTAGAACTGAGTTCGCATGTTTTAGTAATTTTAGTTTTCCAGTTGTCGAAGGTTGAAGCAGACTCAATCTTTTGTAGTTGAAATCAATCGCGATTTTTGTTTGGGATTTTTTTTGAATGTTCAGAAAGTTTCAAGATCACTGATAACACTGGTCAACAAAAAAAATAAAATTGTTTGTTTCCTGTGATTTTTTTTTTGTTTCTGTATCAAATTTTCAATATTTAATCAAATATAATCAAATTCAGTATTTTTTAAATATGGCAACAAATTTTCTCTAACAGCTTTTGTTTTTGAGTAATAGCTACTATTTTTACTTAGATTTTCGGTGTTTTATAGGACACTAAAATATATTTTGTTGTATTTTTCGATATGAGTTCGTCAAGAGGATGTTGTGTGCTTAATCCCGATTGTTTTTGCTACATTTGTGGTGAATATATATTTGCAAAATATCGAAAACCTATATCGAACTTTGTAAAAACTGCGTATCATCAATACTTTACTTACAACAATACTACATCAGTTAGGTATCAACATGAGCATAAAAATCCACTTCCTGTACTAGCATTTAGACCGATTTCCACAAAATCTTAGTGATTTTAGTGAGGAGCAAGGTGAAAGATTTCATCAGGATCTTCGGACAATGGAAGAGTGTTATTAGAGCGATGGGGCTCTCATATGATAGCAGACTACTGCTGGAGTTTGCAACGAGATCTAGCTAAAGTCGATCATTCAAGGAAATCTTATTAAAGAAAGATCATTTGCTAGTGTTCAATAGAAATTTTGTTAACATAATGTATTAGTTTTCTGTATTTTTTTTGTCAAAATAATAAAACTGTATATTTCAAAAAGTAAAGCTGTTAGCAATCTCAAAGTATTTTTTTCATAGTCAGGGCCATAGAAATAATCAATAACAGAAAAAAAAATAAAGGAAACAAATTTTGAATTGGTAAAACCATACAACATTATAGATAATCAGATAAACTTAATAAAGACGGAACAAAGCTTGAATATATAAATATACTCAACCTTTCCGGAACTCTATAATACTAATGAGTCTTTTTAGGGCTACCAAAAACAAATCTCGTATGAAATTTGTCAGTTATTCTATAGCTTTCAGTCCACCTTCGCGGCACAACAAAAACCATAAAAATAACATTGATTTTTAAGATCATGTCTTTCCGATACCATCAGTGGATAGCCATCTGTGGACGCGTTTCGAGATTTATCTCTCATGGAAGCAAAGCTGTGCTGATGATAAATCTCGAAACGCGTCCACAGATGACTATCCACTCAAGGTATCGGAAAGACATGATCTTAAAAATCAATGTTATTTTTATGGTTTTTGTTGAGTGCCACGAAGGTGGACTGAAAGCTATAGAATAACTGACAAATTTCATACGAGATTTGTTTTTGGTAATCCTAAAAAGACTCATTAGTATTATAGAGTTCCGGAAAGGTTGAGTATATTTATATATTCAAGCTTTGTTCCGTCTTTATTAAGTTTAAAGGAAACAAAACTTGTGTTGACCAGTGTAATCACTGACTAGAGTTTTTTGTGTTTATGAGTATTACGTTTTCTTTTTCTTTTGACGACAATTTGTATAAAAATAAACTCAATCTTCAGTTTAAAATCATTTGTGAACAGCAGAAGAAGAGAAAAACTTAATCTTTAGTCGCGAATAAAAGTGAATATGTTAAAAAGCGGAGAGACAATAACGGAGAAACTCTTTCAAACGGAACCATCTTTCACTATTCCCCATTAAAACAAACAAAATAACGAAACTCCGAGCGTCTTCTAACTAACAAATCGACACGACGGCTCCGGTTCAGCGTTCCCATTAATCCCCGAACGGATCCAGCGCCGAGAATTTGTGTTTCTCTGTTCCCATCGCCTCTTTCAATGCGAAAATTCCACGCCATTGTTCCTCCATCTGCCGCAAGAACAAAAACCCACCAAAACATTAATCAACTAATTAACATTAAAAAATTTCACATTTAATTCTCATTGTGTTCCAAAACGTACTAGGTTAGTTTACGTGTTCATAAGGCATCACTCTTAAACTATACTAGGTTATGTTACGTTAAGTTAGGAGCTATTAACCTATCGTCACTATACTAGGTTAGGTTAAATTAGGAGAGGTTAGATTAGGTCAGTATATTATAAAAACCCAACCTAGTATAGTTACGTTACGTTAATAGATATATTAACAGCCTAATCCCTGAGAATAACACATCAAGCGTAAAACAACAACATTTTACTGGTCGCAATTGACCGTCTTGTAATGTCTTGTGATTTATCTGTGTCTTGTCCATCTGCAGGCGGTCGGTTGTGTAAGCAGATGAGACGAGCAGTTGCTCTGAATTCCAACACGTTGTAATGCCATCGTCATCCTTGGCTTCCATCGCGACATCGAGATAGATTTGCAATGTGTTCTAAATCGCATAGATAGTTTATATGGATCGAACTAAACAGAAATTGTTAAACTGGATAAGACTACATAGATACGACTAGACAGACAAGACTAGACTACACAGTCTGTCCTTATATAGTCTGGATAAGCCTGGACAGGACTGAACAAGCCTAGACAGGACTAGAGAAGCCTAGATAAGACTGGACAAGGCTGGACAAGACTGGACAGGACTGGGCAAGACTAGACAGGACTAGACAAGACTGTACAAGGCTGGACAAGACTGGACAGGACTGGACAAGACTAGACAAGACTAGACAAGACTAGACAAGACTAGACAAGACTAGACAAGACTAGACAAGACTAGACAAGACTAGACAAGACTAGACAAGACTAGACAAGACTAGACAAGACTAGACAAGACTAGACAAGACTAGACAAGACTAGACAAGACTAGACAAGACTAGACAAGACTAGACAAGACTAGACAAGACTAGACAAGACTAGACAAGACTAGACAAGACTAGACAAGACTAGACAAGACTAGACAAGACTAGACAAGACTAGACAAGACTAGACAAGACTAGACAAGACTAGACAAGACTAGACAAGACTAGACAAGACTAGACAAGACTAGACAAGACTAGACAAGACTAGACAAGACTAGACAAGACTAGACAAGACTAGACAAGACTAGACAAGACTAGACAAGACTAGACAAGACTAGACAAGACTAGACAAGACTAGACAAGACTAGACAAGACTAGACAAGACTAGACAAGACTAGACAAGACTAGACAAGACTAGACAAGACTAGACAAGACTAGACAAGACTAGACAAGACTAGACAAGACTAGACAAGACTAGACAAGACTAGACAAGACTAGACAAGACTAGACAAGACTAGACAAGAATAGACAAGACTAGACAAGATTAGACAAGACTAGACAAGACTAGACAAGACTAGACAAGACTAGACAAGACTAGACAAGACTAGACAAGACTAGACAAGACTAGACAAGACTAGACAAGACTAGACAAGACTAGACAAGACTAGACAAGACTAGACAAGACTAGACAAGACTAGACAAGACTAGACAAGACTAGACAAGACTAGACAAGACTAGACAAGACTAGACAAGACTAGACAAGACTAGACAAGACTAGACAAGACTAGACAAGACTAGACAAGACTAGACAAGACTAGACAAGACTAGACAAGACTAGACAAGACTAGACAAGACTAGACAAGACTAGACAAGACTAGACAAGACTAGACAAGACTAGACAAGACTAGACAAGACTAGACAAGACTAGACAAGACTAGACAAGACTAGACAAGACTAGACAAGACTAGACAAGACTAGACAAGACTAGACAAGACTAGACAAGACTAGACAAGACTAGACAAGACTAGACAAGACTAGACAAGACTAGACAAGACTAGACAAGACTAGACAAGACTAGACAAGACTAGACAAGACTAGACAAGACTAGACAAGACTAGACAAGACTAGACAAGACTAGACAAGACTAGACAAGACTAGACAAGACTAGACAAGACTAGACAAGACTAGACAAGACTAGACAAGACTAGACAAGACTAGACAAGACTAGACAAGACTAGACAAGACTAGACAAGACTAGACAAGACTAGACAAGACTAGACAAGACTAGACAAGACTAGACAAGACTAGACAAGACTAGACAAGACTAGACAAGACTAGACAAGACTAGACAAGACTAGACAAGACTAGACAAGACTAGACAAGACTAGACAAGACTAGACAAGACTAGACAAGACTAGACAAGACTAGACAAGACTAGACAAGACTAGACAAGACTAGACAAGACTAGACAAGACTAGGCAAGACTAGACAAGACTAGACAAGACTAGACAAGACTAGACAAGACTAGACAATACTAGACAATACTAGACAAGACTAGACAAGACTAGAGAAGTCTAGATAGGACTAGAAAAGACAATTCCATAAATGTTAAACTATGTATATAAGCAAATATTCCATCGATTTCTAATCCAAACTGTCCGCAGATGCGTTTAAGTAATTCTGTATTTGTCGTGCGCATTCCTTGTGCAACGGCGGTACCAAATTGCTGCGGCGTCCGAGGGATAATCAACGTCGTCGGTTGCCATAAATTACTGCAAAAATAGAGATATAATTCGCATATCGTTCGCGTTTCCGGAAGTTTCCCAGCGTGTTATTACACAACGGTTTTGTTACGCGAGCCTTTCAAGATGCGACCAGGAAGAGATTTTATAACACGGTCTTCGTCTAGTTTCGTTGAGATTTATATTTCTATATTGTGACATTGAGATTTGACAGTTGTTGCAGCATGAAGTTGTCGCAACATGAAGTTGTTGCATCACGAAGTTGTTCCTACGTGAAGTTATTGCTCGTTGAGATTTATATTTCGACACTTGATATTGTGACATTGAGATTTGACATTTGTTGCTGCATGAAGTTGTCGCAACATGAAGTTGTTACAACATGAAGTTGTTGCTACGTGAAATTATTGCTCGTTGAGATTTATATTTCGACAGTTGATATTGTGACATTGTGATTTGACAGTAGTTGCTGCATGAAGTTGTCGCAACATGAAGTTGTTGCAGCATGAAGTTGTTGCTACGTGAAATTATTGCTCGTTGAGATTTATATTTCGACAGTTGTTATTGTGACATTGAGATTTGACAGTTGTTGCAGCATGAAGTTGTCGCAACATGAAGTTGTTACAGCATTAAGTTGTTGCTACGTGAAGTTATTGCTCGTTGAGATTTATATTTCGACAGTTGATATTGTGACATTGAGATTTGACATTTGTTGCTGCATGAAGTTGTCGCAACATGAAGTTGTTACAACATGAAGTTGTTGCTACGTGAAGTTATTGCTCGTTGAGATTTATATTTCGACAGTTGATATTGTGACATTGAGATTTGACAGTTGTTGCAGCATGAAGTTGTCGCAACATGAAGTTGTTGCAGCATGAAGTAGTTGCCACGTTAAATTATTGCTCGTTGAGATTTATATTTCGACAGTTGATATTGTGACATTGAGATTTGACAGTTGTTGCAGCGTGAAGTTGTCGCAACATGAAGTTGTTAAAGCATGAAGTTGTTGCTACGTGAAGTTATTGCTCGTTGAGATTTATATTTCGACAGTTGATATTGTGACATTGAGATTTGACAGTTGTTGCAGCGTGAAGTTGTCGCAACATGAAGTTGTTAAAGCATGAAGTTGTTGCTACGTGAAGTTATTGCTCGTTGAGATTTATATTTCGACAGTTGATATTGTGACATTGACATTTGACAGTTGTTGCAGCATGAAGTTATAGCAACATGAAGTTGTTTCAGCATGAAGTTGTTGCTACGTGAAATTATTGCTCGTTGAGATTTATATTTCGACAGTTGATATTGTGACATTGAGATTTGACAGTTGTTGCAGCATGAAGTTGTCGTAACATGAAGTTGTTACAGCATGAAGTTGTTGCCACGTGAAGTTATTGCTCGTTGAGATTTATATTTCGACAGTTGATATTGTGACATTGAGATTTGACAGTTGTTGCAGCATGAAGTTGTTGCAACGTGAAGTTATTGCAACACGACGTTGTTGCAACATGAAGTTATGCAACAGGAAATTATTACAACGTTAGGACTCTCTAGCCCTTTCACCTGCCAATTTGAAATCAACTTGTATCAATCTCTTCACTCTCAGCAATCTCTTTTAGTTGAAATTTGGACCTGTCTAATTGAAACTTTTAGAAATCTTGCCGATTTAGTGTGTGATTTAATTACAATACGCGCAGATTTGAATATTAATAACAATAAAGCGTTGAGATGAGTTTCGGAGAGAAAGTGAATATTCGACACCGATAGAAACCACCGTTTCAAGTTTAGTAAACTCGGAAAAAGTTGTAAAAAATCTGCGCGAGGAGGATTTCGTTTGTTGGCTCTCGATTTGTATCCAATTGATAATTAATAGAAACGATATTGCACGGGTGAGGGCAAACGGATTTTTTCCCGTGCGCGTGCTAAAGGCAATGGGTCAAGTCTCGGCGGACTTTCACGCCGAAAGCAGCATCAAACTCTTAGAAGCGAACAAATCGGATAGTTTGTAATCACCGCACGAATATGTTTACACCAACAATTTCTCAAAAAAAAAGAACGAATTTCAAATAGACAAAACTTAAGACAAAGGCTATGTAGATTTCGAATAGAACAATTTGAAACCAACAAGACGAAACGAAAATAAAAATTTGACAGATAATGACAGGTTGAAACAACTTCATGTTGATACAACTTCATACTGAAACAACTTTAGACTGAAACAAATTAAGGCTGAAATAACTTCAGCTGAAGCAACTTCATTTTGAAATAATTTATTATTGGACTCGTTAATATAATGTCGAGTCTAGATATTCAGTGTAGATTAAATTATAAAGCGAGTATCAAGCGAGAAACAACTTAATGTTGAAACAACTTCATACTGAAACAACTTCAGATTGAAACAACTTCAGGCTGAAAGAACTTCATGTTGAAACAACTGTATTCTGAAACAACTTCAGACTGAAACAACTTCATGTTGAAACAACAAAACTTATTATTAGACTTGTTAATATAACATAGAGTCTAGATATTCAGTGTAGATTAAATTATCAAACGAGTAGTCTCTATGTAGACAAAATCAAAGACGAGATGTTAGTACAAACCGTTGTCGTTGGTTGTTGCAAGGCGAGATATCTGATTGACTTGAAGATGTAGTAGAGACGATTTCGCGTCTCTAATGAAATTTTTACGCGCCAATTGAGTTTTGTTTGTCGCCGGTGACCTTTACCTTGTGAGAAAAAGCGGAGAAAGTACCGAGAACGATGTGTACTCGATGCGAATTGATTGCTTTAACCGCTAATGCAACTTTTCCACTCGACACAATTCAATTTCTAACTCGACTCATTATCTAGCCTTGTCTCTACAACATTGTCTATCCAGTCTTGTCTGTATAACCTCGTTAATTTAATCTAGTTAGACAGGACTAGATTAGATTATTAGACTAGATATTAGACTAGATTAGACAGGACTAGACTATATTAGAACTAGATCTGTGTAGACTTATCTGTGTAGTGTTGTCTGTTTAGTCTTGACACGCTTCATGTATTATAGAGTATTTGATGAATTACTTACTTTGTTTCCTGTATTTGAAATCAGATAGTGAAGTTAGTAATGAGTTATCGAGATCGTGGTAAACTCCTCTCTATATCCTCGTTGAGTCACAGAGAGTCGTTTAACCTTTGATCTATCCAGTAAATCGCCGAGCAGAAAGGAAGAAAGATTATCGGCAAAACGAGCGTTCAATTTCTATTTCACCTACTTTCGTCCGTTCCGTTTGCCGATTGAAACCTTCCCGTGGCTGCGAATTGCAGGTTTTTCCTCATGGAAGAAAATTCTTGCAGAAAATGTTAATTTTCGAGATATAGCAATTTGTGATTTGCAAAAAATGACCATTTTAGAGACATGTCAGTTTGTGATTTGCAACATATGTCCATTTTAGAGACATGTCAATTCGTGATTTGCAAAATATGACCATTTTTGAGACATGTCAATTTGTGATTTGCAACATATGTCCATTTTAAAGACATGTCGATTCTTGATTTGCAAAATATGACCATTTTAGAGACAGGACAATTTGTGATTTGCAAAACATGTCCATTTTGGAGACATGTCAATTTGCAAAATATGTCCATTTTAAAGATATGTCAATTTATGACTTGCAACATATGTCCATTTTGAAGATATGTCTATTTATTACTTGCAAATCATGTCCATTTCAGTGACATGTCAATTTATGGTTGAAAAATATGTCCATTTTGGAGACCATGTCAATTTGTAATTTTCAAAATATTTCCAATTTGGAGACAAGTCAATTTATTATTTGCAAAATATGTCCTTTTTGGAATCATGCTAATTTGTGATTTGCAAAATATGTCCATTTTTGTGACATGTCAATTTGCGACTTGCAAACTATGACTATTTTACAAACATTGCAATTTGTGAATTGCAAAATATGTCCATTATGGAGAGATGTCAATTTGTGATTTGCAAAATATGTCCAATTTAGAGACATGTCAATTTGTGATTTGCAAAATATGTCCATTTTAGAGAGATGTCAATTTGTGATTTGCAAATATGTCCATTTTAGGAACTAGGCAATTTGTGATTTGCAAAATATGTCCATTTTAAAGACATGTCAATTTGTGATTTGAAAAATATGTCCATTTTAGTGACATGTCAATATATGGTGTGCAAAATATGTCCATTTTGGAGAAAATGTCAATATGTAATATGTAATATGTAATATGTAAATTAGCAAAATATATATATTTTGGAGACATGTCAATTTATTGTTTGCAAAATATGTCCATATTGGAGTCATGTTAATTTGTGATTTGCAAAATATCTCTATTTTGGAGACATGTCAATTTATGGTTTGCTAAATATGTCGATTTTAGGGACATGTCAGTTTATGATTCGTAAATTATGACCATTTTAGAGACATGTCAATTTATACTTTGCAAAACATGTCCATTTTAGAGACATGCCAATTCGTGATTTGCATAATATGACCATTTTAGAGACATGGCAATTTGTGATTTGCAAAATATGTCCATTTTGGAGACATCTCAATTTGCAAAATATGTCCATTTTAAAGATATGTCAATTTATTACTTGCAAAGCATGTCCACTTCAGTGACATCTCAATTTATAATTTGCAAAATTTGTCCATTTTAAGGAAGTGTCAATTTATGACCTGCAAAATATGTCCATTTTAGTGACATGTCAATTTGTGACTGGCAAAATATGGTCATTTTAGAGACATGTCAATCTGTGATTTGCAAAATATGTCCATTTTAGAGAGATGTCAATGTGTGATTTGCAAAATATGTCCATTTTAGGGACTTGTCAATTTGTGATTTGCACAATATGTCCATTTTGGAGACAATGTCATTTCGTGATTTGAAAAATATGTCCATTTTAGTGACATGTCAATTTATGGTTTGCAAAATATGTCCATTTTGGAGTCATGTTAATTTGTGATTTGCAAAATATGTCTATTTTGGAGACATGTCAATTTATGGTTTGCAAAATATGTCGATTTTAGAGGCATGTCAATTAATGTTTCGCAAATTATGACCATTTTAGGGACATGTCAATTTATGGTTTGTAAAATATGTCCATTTTGGAGACAATGTCAATTTGTGGTTTGCAAAATATTTCCAATTTGTTGACATGTCAATTTATTGTTTGCAAAAGATGTCCATTTTGGAGTCATGTTAATTTGTGATTTGCAAGATATGTCTATTTTGGAGGCATGTCAATTTATGGTTTGCAAAATATGTCCTTTTTGGAGACATGTCAATTTGTGATTTGCAAAATATGTCTTTTTTGGAGACATGTCAATTTATGATTCGCAAATTATTACCATTTTAGGGACATGTCAATTTGTAATTTGCAAAATTAGTCCATTTTAGCGACATATCAATTTGTGATTTGCAAAATATGTCCATTGTAATTGTAATATGTCAATTTGTAATTTGCAAAATATGTCCATTTGAGTGAAATGTCAATTTATGATTTGCAAAATATGTCAATTTTAGTAACATGTCAATTTGTAATTTGCAAAATATGTCCATTTGAGTAAAATGTCAATTTATGATTTGCAAAAATATGTCCATTTAAGCAACATGATTGTGACTTTCAAAATATGTCCATTTTAGTAACATGTCAATCTGTGATTTGCAAAATATTTCCATTTTAGTAACATCAATTTGTGATTTGCAAAATTTATCCATTTGAAAGATGTGTCAATTTTTGACTTGCAAAATATGTCCGTTTTAGTGACATGTCAATTTGTGATTTGCAAAAATGTCCATTTTATAGATATGTCAATTTATGATTTGCAAAATATGTCAATTTTAGTAACATGTCAATTTGTGATTTCCAAATATGTCCATTTTAGTGACATGTCTATTTGTGTAGCAAAAATGTCCATTTCAAAGATATATCAATTTATGATTTGCAAAATATGTCTATTTTAGTGACATGTCAATTTGTTGCAAGATATGTCAATTTTAGGGACATGTGAATTTGTGATTTGCCAAATATGTCCATTTTAAAGATATGTCAATTTATGACTTGCAAAATATATCCATTTTAGTGACATGTGAATTTGTGATTTGCAAAAGAAATTCATTTTAAAGATATATCAATTTATGATTTGCAAAATATGTCCTTTTTGGAGACATGTCAATTTGTAATTTGCAAAATATGTCTTTTGGAGACATGTCAATTTATGGTTTGCAAAATATGCACATTTTAGAGACATGTCAATTTGTGAATTGCAAAATATGGTCATTCTATTAGATATGTCCATTTATGATATGCATAAAATGTTCTTTTTAGTGACATGTCAATTTGTGATTTGCAAAATTTGTCCATTTTAGTGAAATGTCAATTTGTCATTTGCAAAATATGTACATTTTAGTGACATGTCAGTTTGTGATTTTCAAAATATGTCCATTTTTGTGACAAGTCAATTTGTGATTTGCAAAATATGTCCATTTTAAAGGTGTGTTAATTTATAATTTGCAAAATATGTCCATTTTAAAGATATGTCAATTTGTAATTTGCAAAATATGTCCATTTGAGTGAAATGTCAATTTGTGATTTGCAAAATATGTCCATTTTAGTAACATGTCAATTTGTGATTTGCAAAATATGACCATTTTAGAGACATTTCAATTTAAGGTTTGCAAAACATGTCCATTTTCGAGACATGCCAATTTGCAAAATATGTCCATTTTAAAGCTGTCAATTTATGACTTGCAAGATATGTCCATTTTAGTAATATGTCAATATGTAATTTGCAAAATATGTTCATTTGAGTGACATGTCAATTTGTGATTTGCAAAATTTGTCCATTTTAAAGATATGTAAATTTATGACGTGCAAAATATGTCCATTTTAGTGACATTTTAATTTGTGATTTGCAAAATATGTCCATTTTAGCGACATGTCAATTTGTGATTTGCAAAATATGTCCATTTTAGTGACTAGTCAATTTGTGATATGTCCTTTTTGGAGACATGCCAATTTGTGGTTTGCATAATATGTCCTTTTTTGAGACATGTGAATTAGTGGTTTGCAAAACATGTCCTTTTGGAGATATGTCAATTTATGGTTTGCAAAATATGTCCTTTTTAGGCACATGTCAATTGGTGTTTTGCAAAATATGTCCTTTTTGGAGACATGTCAATTTGTGATTTGCAAAATATGTCCTTTTTGGAGACATGTCAATTTATGGTTTGCAAAATATGTCTTTTTTGGTGACATGTTAATTTGTGATTTGCAAGATATGTCCTTTTTGGAGACATGTCAATTTATGGTTTGCAAAATATGTCCTTTTTGGAGACATGTCAATTTGTGATTTGCAAAATATGTCTTTTTTGGAGACAAGTCAATTTATGGTTTGCAAAATATGCACATTTTAGAGACATGTCAATTTGTGAATTGCAAAATATGGTCATTCTATTAGATATGTCCATTTATGATTTGCAAAAAAATGTTCTTTTTAGTGACATGTCAATTTGTGATTTGCAAAATTTGTCCATTTTAGTGAAATGTCAATTTGTCATTTGCAAAATATGTCCATTTTTGTAACAAGTTAATTTGTGATTTGCAAAATATGTCCATTTTAAAGGTGTGTTAATTTATAATTTGCAAAATATGTCCATTTTAAAGATATGTCAATTTATGATTTGCAAAATATGTCCATTTTAGTGACATGTTAATTTGTGATTTGCAAAATATGTCCATTTTAAAGGTGCGTCAATTTATGAATTGCAAATTATATCCATTTTAGTGACATGTCAATTTATGACTTGCAAAATTAGTCCATTTTAAAAATACGTCAATTTTTGACATGCAAAATATGTCCGTTTTAAAGATATGTCAGTTTATGACATGCAAAATATGTCTATTTTAAAGATATGACAATTAATAATTTGCAAAATATGTCCATTTTAAAGATATGTCAGTTTATAATTCGCAAAATATCCCAATTTTAAAGATATGTCAATTTATGACTTGCAAAATATGTTCATTTTAGTGACATGTCAATTTGTGATTTGCAAAATATGTCCATTTTAAAGGTGCGTCAATTTATGAATTGCAAAATATATCCATTTTAGTGACATGTCAATTTATGACTTGCAAAATATGTCCATTTTAGTGACATGTCAATTTTTGATTTGCAAAATATGTCCATTTTAAAGGTGGGTCAATTTATGAATTGCAAAATATGTCCATTTTAGTGACATGTCAATTTGTGATTTGCAAAATATGTCCATTTTAAAGATATGTCAATTTTTCACTTGCAAAATATGTCCATTTTAGTGACATGTCAATTTATGATTTGCAAAATATGTCCAGTTTAGTGATATGTCAATTTGTGATTTGCAAAATATGTCCATTTTAAAGATATGTCAATTTATAATTTGCAAAATATGTCCATTTCAGTGACAGGTCAGTTTGTGATTTGCAAAATATGTCCATTATAGTGTCATGTCAATTTGCGATTTGCAAAATATGTCCGTTTTAGAGACATTTCTATTTCTGTTTTGCAAAATATGTCCATTTTAGTGATACGTGAATTTGTGATTTGCAATATGTGTCAAAGTTTTTGACGCAAATTTCTCAAAAGCAAATGAGAAACTTTTACCGCAAAACTTCGCCAAATGCGAGAATAGTTTATTTACAAGCCGCGTCGTAAAACGAGTCTCGCTTTATCGCGACTCGCCAATTTTCTCTCCGCGCAAAAACGGAAAAACCTGCGGACAATTCACATAGGAATCGCCAATCTAGACACTTTCACCCGCCGTTTCCGATATAGCACCGTCGCATCCATCTCAATGCGGAAGTACCATCTTCTAATAGAAACCGAAAACGAATCACAAACTTTTGCAATTGAAAATTGCAAAAAAAAATCGCGATAGAATATCGGGTTTGTTTCGCGATTTTTTTTGCAATTTTTCTTTGCCTTTGGACTAGACTACATTGCAGAAGATTAGATAAAAATGGTCAAGTTTGGAGAACATTAGATAAGAACAGGATTAAGCTATTTAAACCTAAGCTTAATCGTATCCTTATATAATGTTATCCAAACTTGCCCATTCTTATCTAATCTTCTACAATCTATTCTAGTCTTGTCCTTAATCTAAACTTAAATCTACATTGAAACAAACTATAAACTGTTTAAGCTTTGATGCAAATATTCAGCGAAATAAAACCTTTTTCCGTTTGAAGCTGCATATAAACCGCGACTTATAAAATCCCAAACGTATTTTTGACGAGTATATAAGCCGCTTCTATTATAACCCGCATTCCATTATAAGCCGCAGTGTTCAAAAAACTTTTTTTATTGCGATAAGCCGCTGCTTGTAATGAAAAAACAGCAATTACAAGATTGCAAAGAAATTTTTTTATCTTAACTCGGATTTAAAGTAGTCTAGAGTTAATCTATTGAATAGATTTGATGTTTGGTGCATTCTAAATGAAGAGGATGAGCGCGTTGGTCAGTGCACTTGCCGACTCTTGACATTTAGCCGGAGAAGAGCGTGTTTGTTGCGGGGGGAGGAACTCGCAGTCCACTTATATAATAATGTAATAACGTCGGAACGATGGGATTCGGATTGCACTACAAACGGAGACCGTTCACACACATTCTAATCCATTATTCTTCCTTCGCCTGTGAACTCAATAAATGACTAATCATTCTCCACCGAACACTCACAAACTAGTTTCGCTTTATTATTTAACTAGAACTCACTTAGCACTCATCTAAATCTATGTCTAGGCTATTTAGTCCCATCAGTTTCTTCTACAGCCCTTGCTTATTTCGCTCACGTCTAAACTAACCAAGTTTTAACTAAATAACAGAGCGAGTCTAGATAACAGGTAGATTGTCTAGCTACGGTTTAGTGAAAGTCTCGACTAATCACTGCGTTACATAAGAGTTAACAAATTGTTGGTGAATTTCGTTTCGTTGACCCCTCCTGAACCGGACAGTTCTCATCGATTTTTTGCACGCTTTTTGCGCATTTCCGGCTCGCGTTTCCCTTTCCTGTCGAAAATTGACGGTTTCCTTCTTCCCTGTTCCTCAGAAAAATATTTGCAAAATTAAGTTGAGACGACAAACGACAGAGAAGATTAGACAAGACTAGACAATATTAGGGAAGACTAGACAGACAAGACTAGACAGAGAAAACTAGGCAGGCAAGACTAGGCAGAGAAGACTAGATAAGATAAGACTAGACAGACAAGACTAGACAGAGAAAACTAGACACACAAGACTAGGCAGAGAAGACTAGATAAGATAAGATAAGACTAGGTAAACTAGTTAGACAAGATTAATCGGACAAAACTAATTAGACTGAACTACCCAGAAACTATTAAATTGGTGGAGGTGCCGGATTATTGAAATTTTTCTGAAAAGGAAAAACGAAATATTTGCAAAAGAAGAGAAATGTGAGAATTTTTGAAATAATCTTTGAATAGTAAGCCCCAAGTAGAAATTGCAAAAATCAACGAGTTCTTGCACAAAGTGATCAAAACGACAACCAACTTCCCAAACTTTCCCAAATCTAATCTAACAACAGCGATATCGATTCCAAGATGGTATTTGCATTTTCCGTACGATTTTGTCAACATTTATCACAAAAAAAAAACTTTGATTTACTCGTACACCAAAATGAGACAAATATTAATAAGTAAATTATTGTATGTGAAGGATCTCATTACTATAATCGTGCGTAAAATTTTCAAAATTGTGCGTAAAAGTCAAATGCAAATCAAATCGAGCTTGATTATTAAACGATTACTGTTTGTTGTTACCATGGCAACAACCCGCGTCACTAAACTTTAAAGTTTTCGGTCATATTTCGCTTAATTTGCGTCGATTTCAAAACAAAAAACACAGTCTCAAAGATTTTTTGGCACTAAATCTAACTGTGTAAACCAAATTTTAATATTCTAAGCCGTTTTACAATTATAGCGAAATTTGTGAAAAACAAAAAAGCATCGACGGTTTAAAAAAAACCTACGGAGTTCATATTTTGGGGCCTTCTGATTCCATTTTTGGCAAAACTAAACCTCCAGCTCTTCTAGTTTTCAAGTTACTGCCTTTGGAAGATTCGCGCAAATAGAAACTTTAACGTTCGCGGTCATATTTCGCTTAATTTTGAGTCGATTTCAAAACAAAAAACACAGTCTTAAAGATATTTTGGCACTAAATATAACTGTGGAAATGAAACTTTAATATTCTAAGCCGTTTTGCAATTACAGCGAAATTTGTGGAAAACAAAAAAGCATCGACGGTTAAAAAAAACCTATGGAATTTATATTTTAGAGCCTTATGATTCCATTTTTGGCAAAACTAAACCTTCAGCTATTTTAGTTTTCAAGTTACAACTTTCTGAAAATTCGCACAAATCGAAACTTTAACGTTTTCGGTCATATTTCGCTTAATTTTGCGTCGATTTCAAAACAAAAAACTCAGTTTCAAAGATTTTTAGGCACTAAATCTAACTGTGTAAACCAAATTTTAATATTCTAAGCCGTTTTGCAATTATGGCGAAATTTGTGAAAAACAAAAAAGCATCGACGGTTTAAAAAAAACCTACGGAGTTCATATTTTAGGGCCTTCTGATTCCATTTTTGGCAAAACTAAACCTCCAGCTCTTCTAGTTTTCAAGTTACTGCCTTTGGAAGATTCGCGCAAATTGAAACTTTAACGTTCGTGGTCATATTTCGCTTAATTTTGGGTCGATTTCAAAACAAAAAACACAGTCTTAAAGATATTTTGGCACTAAATATAACTGTGGAAATGAAATTTTAATATTCTAAGCCGATTTGCAATTACAGCGAAATTTGTGGAAAACAAAAAAGCATCGACGGTTAAAAAAAACCTATGGAATTTATATTTTAGAGCCTTCTGATTCCATTTTTGGCAAAACTAAACCTTCAGCTATTTTAGTTTTCAAGTTACAACTTTCTGAAAATTCGCACAAATCGAAACTTTAACGTTTTCGGTCATATTTCGCTTAATTTTGCGTCGATTTCAAAACAAAAAACATAGCCTCAAAGATTTTTTGGCACTAAATACAAATGCGGAAACCAAATTTTAATATTCAAAGCCGTTTTGCAACTATCGCGAAATTTGGGAAAAACAAAAAAGCATCGCCGGATTTAAAAAAACCTACATAATTCATATTTCAGAGTGTTCTGATTCCATTTTTGACAAAACTACACCTACAGCTGTACTAGTTTTCAAGTTACTGCCTTTTGAAAATTCGCGCAAATCGAAACGTTAACATTTTCGGTCATATTTTGATTAATTTTGCGTCGATTTCAAAATAAAAAACACAGTCTCAAAGATATTTTGGCAGTAAATCTAACTGTATAAACCAAATTTTAATATTCTAAGCCGTTTTGCAATTATAGCGAAATTTGTGAAAAACAAAAAAGCATCGACGGTTTAAAAAAAACCTACGGAGTTCATATTTTGGGGCCTTCTGATTCCATTTTTGGCAAAACTAAACCTCCAGCTCTTCTAGTTTTCAAGTTACTGCCTTTGGAAGATTCGCGCAAATAGAAACTTTAACGTTCGCGGTCATATTTCGCTTAATTTTGAGTCGATTTCAAAACAAAAAACACAGTCTTAAAGATATTTTGGCACTAAATATAACTGTGGAAATGAAACTTTAATATTCTAAGCCGTTTTGCAATTACAGCGAAATTTGTGGAAAACAAAAAAGCATCGACGGTTAAAAAAAACCTATGGAATTTATATTTTAGAGCCTTATGATTCCATTTTTGGCAAAACTAAACCTTCAGCTATTTTAGTTTTCAAGTTACAACTTTCTGAAAATTCGCACAAATCGAAACTTTAACGTTTTCGGTCATATTTCGCTTAATTTTGCGTCGATTTCAAAACAAAAAACTCAGTTTCAAAGATTTTTAGGCACTAAATCTAACTGTGTAAACCAAATTTTAATATTCTAAGCCGTTTTGCAATTATGGCGAAATTTGTGAAAAACAAAAAAGCATCGACGGTTTAAAAAAAACCTACGGAGTTCATATTTTAGGGCCTTCTGATTCCATTTTTGGCAAAACTAAACCTCCAGCTCTTCTAGTTTTCAAGTTACTGCCTTTGGAAGATTCGCGCAAATTGAAACTTTAACGTTCGTGGTCATATTTCGCTTAATTTTGGGTCGATTTCAAAACAAAAAACACAGTCTTAAAGATATTTTGGCACTAAATATAACTGTGGAAATGAAATTTTAATATTCTAAGCCGATTTGCAATTACAGCGAAATTTGTGGAAAACAAAAAAGCATCGACGGTTAAAAAAAACCTATGGAATTTATATTTTAGAGCCTTCTGATTCCATTTTTGGCAAAACTAAACCTTCAGCTATTTTAGTTTTCAAGTTACAACTTTCTGAAAATTCGCACAAATCGAAACTTTAACGTTTTCGGTCATATTTCGCTTAATTTTGCGTCGATTTCAAAACAAAAAACATAGCCTCAAAGATTTTTTGGCACTAAATACAAATGCGGAAACCAAATTTTAATATTCAAAGCCGTTTTGCAACTATCGCGAAATTTGGGAAAAACAAAAAAGCATCGCCGGATTTAAAAAAACCTACATAATTCATATTTCAGAGTGTTCTGATTCCATTTTTGACAAAACTACACCTACAGCTGTACTAGTTTTCAAGTTACTGCCTTTTGAAAATTCGCGCAAATCGAAACGTTAACATTTTCGGTCATATTTTGATTAATTTTGCGTCGATTTCAAAATAAAAAACACAGTCTCAAAGATATTTTGGCAGTAAATCTAACTGTATAAACCAAATTTTAATATTCTAAGCCGTTTTGCAATTATAGCGAAATTTGTGAAAAACAAAAAAGCATCGACGGTTTAAAAAAAACCTACGGAGTTCATATTTTAGGGCCTTCTGATTCCAATTTTGGCAAAACTAAACCTCCAGCTCTTCTAGTTTTCAAGTTACTGCCTTTGGAAGATTCGCGCAAATTGAAACTTTAACGTTCGTGGTCATATTTCGCTTAATTTTGGGTCGATTTCAAAACAAAAAACACAGTCTTAAAGATATTTTGGCACTAAATATAACTGTGGAAATGAAATTTTAATATTCTAAGCCGTTTTGCAATTACAGCGAAATTTGTGGAAAACAAAAAAGCATCGACGGTTAAAAAAAACCTATGGAATTTATATTTTAGAGCCTTCTGATTCCATTTTTGGCAAAACTAAACCTCCAGCTCTTCTAGTTTTCAAGTTACTGCCTTTGCAAGATTCGCGCAAATAGAAACTTTAACGTTCGCGGTCATATTTCGCTTAATTTTGAGTCGATTTCAAAACAAAAAACACAGTCTTAAAGATATTTTGGCACTAAATATAACTGTGGAAATGAAACTTTAATATTCTAAGCCGTTTTGCAATTACAGCGAAATTTGTGGAAAACAAAAAAGCATCGACGGTTAAAAAAAACCTATGGAATTTATATTTTAGAGCCTTCAGATTCCATTTTTGGCAAAACTAAACCTTCAAATATTTTAGTTTTCAAGTTACAACTTTCTGAAAATTCGCACAAATCGAAACTTTAACGTTTTTGGTCATATTTCGCTTAATTTTGCGTCGATTTCAAAACAAAAAACATAGCCTCAAAGATTTTTTGGCACTAAATACAAATGCGGAAACCAAATTTTAATATTCAAAGCCGTTTTGCAACTATCGCGAAATTTGGGAAAAACAAAAAAGCATCGCCGGATTTAAAAAAACCTACATAATTCATATTTCAGAGTGTTCTGATTCCATTTTTGACAAAACTACACCTCCAGCAGTACTAGTTTTCAAGTTACTGCCTTTTGAAAATTCGCGCAAATCGAAACGTTAACATTTTCGGTCATATTTTGATTAATTTTGCGTCGATTTCAAAATAAAAAATACAGTCTCAAAGATATTTTGGCAGTAAATCTAACTGTGTAAACCAAATTTTAATATTCTAAGCCGTTTTGCAATTATAGCGAAATTTGTGAAAAACAAAAAAGCATCGACGGTTTAAAAAAAACCTACGGAGTTCATATTTTAGGGCCGTCTGATTCCATATTTGGCAAAACTAAACCTCCAGCTCTTCTAGTTTTCAAGTTACTGCCTTTGGAAGATTCGCGCAAATAGAAACTTTAACGTTCGCGGTCATATTTCGCTTAATTTTGAGTCGATTTCAAAACAAAAAACACAGTCTTTAAGATATTTTGACACTAAATATAACTGTGGAAATGAAATTTTAATATTCTAAGCCGTTTTGCAATTACAGCGAAATTTGTGGAAAACAAAAAAGCATCGACGGTTAAAAAAAACCTATGGAATTTATATTTTAGAGCCTTATGATTCCATTTATGACAAAACTAAACTTCCAGCTGTTCTAGTTTTAAAGTAACTGCCTGTTGAAAGTTCGCACAAATCGAAACTTTAACGTTTTCTGTCATATTTTGAATAATTTTGCGTCGATTTCAAAACAAAAAACACAGTCTCAAAGATTTTTTTGACACTAAATCTAGCTGTGGAATCCAAATTTTAATATTCTAAACCGTTTTGCAATTACAGCGAAATTTGTGAAAAACAAAAAAGCATCGACGGTTAAAAAAACCTACGGAATTTATATTTCAGCGCCTTGTGATTCCATTTTTGGCAAAACTAAACTTCCAGCTGTTCTAGTTTTCAAGTTAATGCCTTTAGAAAATTCGCGCAAATCAAAACTTTAACGTTTTTGGTCATATTTCGCTTAATTTTGCGTCGATTGCAAAACAAAAAACACAGCCTCAAAGATTTTTTGGTACTAACTATAACTGTGGAAACCAAATTTTAATACTCAAAGCCGTTTTGCAACTATCGCGAAAGTTGGGAAAAACAAAAAAGCATCGCCGGATTAAAAAAACCTACGGAATTCATATTTCAGTGTGTTCTGATTCCATTTTTGGCAAAACTAAATCTCCAGCTGTTCTAGTTTTCAAGTTACAACTTTCTGAAAATTCGCGCAAATCGAGCCTTAAAGCCTTTAATCAAAACTTTAACGTTTTCGGTCATATTTCGCTTAATTTTGCGTCGATTTCAAAACAAACAACACAGTCTCAAATATTTTGTGGCACTAAATCTAACTGTGTAAACCAAATTTTAATATTCTAAGCCGTTTTGCAATTATAGCGAAATTTGAGAAAAACAAAAAAGCATCGACGCTTAAAAAAAACCTACGGAATTTATATTTTAGCGCCTTCTGATTCCATTTTTGGCAAAACTAAACCTCTAGCTGTTCTAGTTTTCAAGTTAAAACTTTTTGAAAATTCGCGCAAATCGAAACTTTAACGTTTTCGGTCATATTTCGCTTAATTTGGCGTCGAAATAATCGTAAATAATGTATGATACAGAAGGCTTTTGTGCAGTCATGCACAAAAGCCCTTCTCACACACTAGTATCATAAACTAAATTTTTGTCAAAACAATTATTTTTTGTAGATTCAAAGTATTTGCAAATTTTTATTCAAAAGTTATTTAATTCAAAAGTATGATAAACAAGGCTTTTGAGCAATCATGCACAAAATCCCTTCTTCACACACTTGTATCATAAACAATTAATAATCTAATTTTGTTATAATTCGCAAATTAATGATGAAATTGGCGACATTATCATCAGCGTTAAACGATTCGAAGCAAATTCGTGCCACAAATCGCAAACATTTCACACACGAAATCCGACCGAATGCAAAAAGTTTTACGGCGTCATCGAATTTGCATATAAATGGAGATCCGCGAGTCGGCAAGACCGAGTCGACGAGCGAAACTCGCACAGAGAAATCCGCCGAACAATAACTACACGCCGTATGTAATTAGTCTGTGAAACTTGGATTTTTCTCGTATCCTATTTCTTATGAAATCTTAATTATTACATGTGGGTTGGATTAAATTGAGAAATATATGAGGCAAATCTTGAACACTATCTTACATTATTTTCGATTTCAACACAAAACATTAATATTCGATAACGATACCGCTTGGTATCCCACGGGGTTCTTGGATTAGCCGCAAACTTTAAAACAACTCATAATTTTCGATTTAAAGACAAAACATAGTCATCAAAATTTGTCAACGATACTTCTTGGTATCCCACAAGGTTCTAGTCTCAGTCACAAATTTTAAAATAAGTTAAACAACTCATAATTTTCGATTTAAATACAAAACTTTGACATCAAGATTTGTCAACGATACGTCTTGGTATCCCACAAGGTTCTAGTCTCAGTCACAAATTTTAAAATAAGTTAAACAACTCATAATTTTCGATTTAAATACAAAACTTTGACATCAAGATTTGTCAACGATACGTCTTGGTATCCCACAAGGTTCGAGTCTCAGTCCCAAACTTTAAAATAAGTTAAGCAACTCATAATTTTCCATTTAAATACAAAACTTTTATATGAAAATTTGTGAACGATGCTTCTTGGTATCCCACAAGGTTCTAGTCTCAGTCACAAACTTTAAAATGAGTTAAGCAACTCATAATTTTCCATTTAAATACAAAACTTTGATATGAAAATTTGTCAACGATGCTTCTTGGTATCCCACAAGGTTCTAGTCTCAGTCCCAAACTTTAAAATGAGTTAAGCAACTCATAATTTTCCATTTAAATACAAAACTTTGATATCAAAATTTGTCTACGATGCTTCTTGGTATCCCACAAGGTTCTAGCCTCAGTCACAAACTTTAAAATAAGTTAAACAACTCATAATTTTCGATTTAAATACAAAACTTTGACATCAAGATTTGTCAACGATACGTCTTGGTATACCACAAGGTTCTAGTTCAGTCCCAAACTTTAAAATAAGTTAAGCAACTCATAATTTTCCATTTAAATACAAAACTTTGATATGAAAATTTGTCAACGATGCTTCTTGGTATCCCACAAGGTTCTAGTCTCAGTCCCAAACTTTAAAATGAGTTAAGCAACTCATAATTTTCCATTTAAATACAAAACTTTGATATCAAAATTTGTCTACGATGCTTCTTGGTATCCCACAAGGTTCTAGCCTCAGTCACAAACTTTAAAATAAGTTAAACAACTCATAATTTTCGATTTAAATACAAAACTTTGACATCAAGATTTGTCAACGATACGTCTTGGTATCCCACAAGGTTCTAGTCTCAGTCACAAACTTTAAAATAAGTTAAACAACTCATCATTTTCGATTTCAAAACAAAACTTTGATATCAAAATTTGACAATGATGCTTCTTGGTATACCACAAGGTTCTAGTCTCAGTCATAAACTTTAAATAAGTCAAACAACTCATAAATTTCGATTTAAATACAAAACTTTGACATCAAAATTTGTCAACGATACTTCTTGGTATCCCTCAAGGTTCTAGTCTCAGTCACAAACTTTAAAATAAGTCAAACAACTCATAATTTTCGATTTCAAAACAAAAATTTGACTTCAAAATTTGTCAACGATACTTCTTGGTATCCCACAAGGTTCTAGTCTCAGTCACAAATTTTAAAATAAGTTAAACAACTCATAATTTTCGATTAAAATACAAAATTGGACATCAAAATATGTCAACGATGCTTCTTGGTATCCCACAAGGTTCTAGTCTCAGTCACACACTTTAAAATGAGTCAAAGAAATCATAATTTTTGATTTCAAAACAAAACTTTGACATCAAAATTTGTCAACGATACTTCTTGGTATCCCACAAGGTTCTAGACTCTGTGTCAAACTGTAAAATAAATTAAACAATTCATAATTTTTGATTAACTAACGTGTCCATATACTCAAGAAAATAAAAATTGACCAGCGTATCTCGTCGCTTGTTCAGTTGCGAATCCTCAGATTCTTTGGACACGTTACCCGCAAAAGTGACTCAATGGAGCGGCTGGTGATTCAGGGCAGAGTGGAAGGTAGCAGACCTCGTGGCCGATCACCAACTCGCTGGACAGACACCATCAAATCTGTCACTGAGACTCCCCTGGCAGAATGCGAGTGCCATGCGACCAACATGAATCTATGGAGAGAAAAAAAATCACAAAAAAAATTTGCAACAAAATTTTCAACATAAATTTTCCATCATTTCGTTCGGAAAATATATGCTTTTTCGGTTTTTTTCGATTTTTTCGAAAACGGTAAAAAGCAGCGAAATCATTTTTGGCACACTGAAACTACAGCACAAGACGAACAAGTCGATGTATAAATTGTCCGGAAAGATTCAATAATTCGTCGTGAAATTTCAAATTGTAATTTACCCGATTCTCGGTTTGAAAAGTAGATATCTCAGAAACGGTTGCAGATAATCAAAAACAGATTACGGCATCGGTTTCAGAAGTTCATTTTCCTGTTAATACACTAAGACCGTCCAGGTTAAATTCACGACTTTCCGAGATCTCTACTAGAGCGCTGAAATTTCTTCAAAATTTCTTCAATTTTTGCAGGCGCAAGTGAACCGAAAGGGATAGCGAAATATAATTGGCATATCTGTAATCAGTAGCAAAAATTCTTTCAGAAACGTTTTTAGATTTTGCTGTGACTCAAAAAATAACGATTTTGACAAAATCGATTTTCTCGCATTTTGTCGTTTCCGCAGTCTAGACTTCCCGAGTCGATGGTATTTCTTAACTGAAAGCTTCCCAGGGAATATTATATACGCTCTCCGACTAATTTTGGGACGCTGAATCGATTGGTGAAGACTAGAAGTCTCTGTGGTGAGCGGTTCAAAAGTTATGACAGCGTCAAATCAGTAGAAAATGCGTGATTGTCTACAGCGAACTTTAGAGCGAAATAAATTGGAAAACCGTTTTCAGCACTTCGATTTGCTTCGTGTAACCAAAAAAAAATCACGAAAAAAATTTGCAAAAAAAATTTCAACCAAAATTTTCCATCATTTCGTTCGAAAAATATATGCTTTTTCGTTTTTTTTTTATTTTTTCGAAAACGGTAAAAAGTAGCGAAATCATTTTTGGCACACTGAAACTACACGACAAGACGAACAAGTTGATGTATAAATTGTCTGGAAAGATTCAATAATTCGTCGAGAAATTTGAAACTGAAATTTACCCGATTCTCGATTTGCTAAGTAGATATCTCAGAAACGGTTGCAGACAATCAAAAACGGATTGCACAATCGGTGTCAGAAGGTCATTTTCCTATTAATACACTAAGATTCTGCGCGGTAAATTCACGACTTTCCGAGATCTCTAGTCGAGCTCTGAAATTTTTTTAAAATTTCTGCAATTTTTGCAGGCGAAAATGAACCGAAAGAGTTAGCGAAATACAATTGGCATATCTGTAATCAGTAGCAAAAATGCTTTCAGAAACGTTTTTAAATTTTGCTGTGACTTAAAAAATAACGATTTTGATAAAATCGATTTTCTCGCATTTCGTCGTTTCCGCGGTCTAGACTTCCCGAGTCGATGGTATTTCTTAACTGAAAGCTTACTAGGGAATATTATATACGTTGTCCGACTAATTTTGGGACGCCGAATCGATTGGTGAAGACTAGAAGTCTCTGTGATGTTCCGTTCAAAAGTTATGACATCGTGAAATCAGTCGGAATTGCGAGATGGTGTACAGCGAAAAAATCTATAAAACTTTTTTATTTGCAACGTTAGAGCGAAATAAACTGGAAAACCGTTTTCAGCACTTCTTTACGATACTTCTTTGGTATCCCACAAGGTTCTAGTCTCAGTCAAAAACTTTAAAATAAGTAAAACAACTCATAATTTTCGATTTAAATACAAAACTTTGACATCGAGATACTTCTTGGTATCCCGCGAGGTTCTAGGCTGCGTTTAAAACAACAAAATAAGTAAAAGTTGTGCGTTCATTCTTCCAAGCGGCAATTAAGTTATTCACAAAACGGCCATCAACGATACCGCTTGGTATCCCACATGGTTCTAGACTCAGTCCTAACCTTTAAAATGAGTAAAACAATTCATAATTTACGTTTAAAAAACAAAACTTTTACATTAAGATATTTCTTGGTATCCCGCGAGGTTCTAGTCTGCGTTCAAAACAATAAAATAAGTAAAAGTTGTGTGTCCATTCTTCCAAGCGGCAATTAAGTTATTCACAAAACGGTCTTCAACAATATCGCTTGGTATCCCACAGGGTTCTAGGCTCAGTCCCAAACTTTTAAATCAATAAAACAATTAATATTTTTCGTTTAAAAAACAAAACTTTGACGTTAAGATACTTCTTGGTATCCTGCGCGGTTCTAGGATGAGTTCATAACTATAAAATAAGTAAAAGTTCATTCTTTCAAGCGGCAATTAAGTTATTCACAAAACGGTCGCCGTTTAGAAAATCAATCACAGAATGTGCGCGTAACGAACTTTCCTCGCGAATTACGATCCGAGAAACGTGATCACCATTTCCATTCCGATCGACGACGAGATACTAAGCGATGCGCCGCGTCGCCGTTCAAGAGGTCAAGAAAATCTAATTTTTATCCATTTTGTCACAATTATAGAACCTTGAGGGACAGTTTTGTACTCTAACTTCATGGACTAAATCTGTTTACTCCATTCCCCGTCTAAAACTAATTCCTTTAATATTTGTCTAACTATTCATTCCATTCCGATTAACATTAAAGTTGCGACGTGAAGTTGTTGCAAAGTGAAGTTTTTACAGATTTTCTAACTAGTCTAGTCTAACTTGCTGAACTTAGTCACGTTCAAATTATTATTTAGAAAACGAAGTTGTTTCAACATGAAGTTGTTTCTTTCTATTTTGATTGAAATTAATATTGCGACGTGAAGTTGTTGCAAAGTGAAGTTTTTATAGACTCAAGCGGATTCTCTAGCTAGTCTAGTCTAACTTGTTGAACGTAGTTACGTTAAAATTATTAATTAGATAACGAAGTTGTTTCAACATGAAGTTGTTTCATTCTAGTTTTATTAAGATTAATGTTGCGACGTGAAGTTGTTGCAAAGTGAAGTTTTTACAGATTCAAGCGGATTTTCTAGCTAGTCTAGTCTAACTTGATGAACTTAGTTACGTTCAAATAATTAATTAGATAACGAAGTTGTTTCAACATGAAGTTGTTACATTTTATTTTGATTACGATTAAATTTTGCGACGTGAAGTTGTTGCAAAGTGAAGTTTTCACAGATTCCAGGGGATTTTCTAGCTAGTCTAGACTAACTTGATGAACTTAGTCACGTTCAAATTATTAATTAGATAACGAAGTTGTTCCAACATGAAGTTGTTCATTCTATTTTGATTAAGATTAAATGTTTCGACGTGAAGTTGTTGCAACGTGAAGTTGTTGCAACGTGAAGTTGTTGCAACGTGAAGTTGTTGCAATATGAAGTTGCTGCAACGTGAAGTTGTTGCAACGTGAAGTTGTTGCAACGTGAAGTTGTTGCAACATGAAGTTGTTGCAACGTGAAGTTTTTACAGATTCAAGTTGATATTGTATAGAATAGATTAAGTCAGCTAGACTAGTCTAATTTGTTAAATTGAGTCTAGTCTTGTCTAGTATTGTCTCTCTAGACTTGCCTGAATGGTTTTGTCTGTCTAGTCTTGTTTGTCTAGTTTGCCTCTGTCTAGTCCGTCTAGTCTTGTCTACTCTTGTCTGTCTAATATTGTGTTGTCTATCTAGTCTTGTCTATCTAGTATTATCTGTCTATTCTTGTCTTTTGGCACTAAATATAACTGTGGAAACCAAATTTTAATATTCTAAGCCGTTTTGTAATTACAGCGAAATTTGTGAAAAACAAAAAAGCATCGACGGTTAAAAAAAACTACGGAATTTATATTTTAGCCCCTTCTGATTCGATTTTTGGCAAAACTAAACCTCCAGCTATTCTAGTTATCAAGTTATTGCCTTTTGAAAATTCGCGCAAATCGAAACTTTAACGTTTTCGGTCATATTTCGCTTAATTGTGCGTCGCTTTCAAAACAAAAAACACAGTCTCAAAGATTTTTTGGCGCTAAATCTAACTGTGGAAACCAAATTTTAATATCCTAAGCCGTTTTGCAATTATAGCGAAATTTGTGAAAAACAAAAAAGCATCGACAGTTAGCAAAAACTTACGGAATTTATATTTTAGCGCCTTCTGATTCCACTTTTGGCAAAACTAAACCTCCAGCTGTTCTAGTTTTCAAGTTACTGCCTTTTGAAAATTCGCGCAAATCGAAACTTTAACGTTTTCGGTCATATTTCGCTTAATTGTGCGTCGCTTTTTAAAACAAAAAACACAGTCTCAAAGATTTTTTGGCACTAAATATAACTGTGGAAACCAACTTTTAAAACTCAAAGCCGTTTTGCAACTATCGCGAAATTTGGGAAAAACAAAAAGCAACGCCGGATTTAAAAAAACCTACGGAATTCATATTTTATCTTGTTCTGATTCCATTTTTGGCAAAACTAAACCTCCAGCTGTTCCAGTTTTCAAGTTACAACTTTCTGAAAATTCGCACAAATCGAAACTTTAATGTTTTTTGTCATATTTGGCTTCATTTGCGTCGATTTTAAAACAAAAAACAAAGTCTCAAAGATTTTTTGGCACTAAATATAACTGTGGAAACCAAATTTTAATATTCTAAGCCGTTTTGCAATTATAGCGAAATTTGTGAAAAACAAAAAAGCATCGACGGTTAAAAAAAACCAACGGAATTTATATTTTAGCGTCTTATGATTTCATTTTTGGCAAAACTTAACCTCCAGCTGTTCTAGTTTTCAAGTTACTGCCTTTTGAAAATTCGCGCAAATCGAAACTTTAACGTTATCCGTCACATTTCCCTTAATTTTGCGTCGATTTCAAAACAAAAAACACAGTCTCAAAGATTGTTTGGCACTAAATCTAACTGTGGAAACCAAATTTTAATATTCTAAGCCATTTTGCAATTATAGCGAAATTTGTTGAAAACAAAAAAGCATCGACGGTTAAAAAAAACCAACGGAATTTATATTTTAGCGTCTTATGATTTCATTTTTGGCAAAACGAAACCTCCAGCTGTTCTAGTTTTCAAGTTATTGCCTTTTGAAAATTCGCGTAAATCGACACTTTAACGTTTTCGGTCATATTTCGCTTAATTTTGCATCGAATTCAATACAAAAAACACAGTCTCAAAGATTTTTTGGCACTAAATCTAACTGTGGAAACCAAATTTTAATATTCTAAGCCGTTTTGCAATTATAGCGAAATTTGTAAAAAACAAAAAAGCATCGACGGTTAAAAAAAGCTACGGAATTTATATTTTAGCGCCTTCTGATTCCATTTTTGGCAAAACTAAACCTCCAGCTGTTCTAGTTTTCAAGTTACTGCCTTTTGAAAATTCGCACAAATCGAAACTTTAACGTTTTCGGTCATATTTCGCTTAATTTTGCGTCGATTTGAAAACCAAAAACACAGCCTCAAAAATTTTTTGGCACTACATCTAACTGCGGAAACCAAATTTTAATAATTTAACCCGTTTTGCAATTACAGCGAAATTTGTGAAAAACAAAAAAGCATCGACGGTTAAAAATACCTACGGAATTCATATTTCGGCGTGTTCTGATTCCATTTGTGGCAAAACTAAACCTCCAGCTATTCTAGTTTTCAAGTTACAACTTTCAGAAAATTCGAACAAATCGAAACTTTAATGTTTTCGGTCATATTTCGCATAAATTTGCGTCGATTTCAAAACAAAACACACAGTCTCAAAGATTTTTTGGCACTAAATATAACTGTTGAAACCAAATTTTAATATTCTAAGCCGTTTTGCAACTATCGCGAAATTTGGGGAAAAACAAAAAAGCATCGCCGGATTAAAATAAACCAACGGAATTCATATTTCAGCGTGTTCTGATTCCAAATTTGGCAAAACTAAACCTCCAGCTGTTCTAGTTTTCAAGTTAAAAGTTTCAGAAAATTCGCACAAATCGAAACTTCAACGTTTTCGGTCATATTTCGCTTAATTTTGCATCGAATTCAATACAAAAAACACAGTCTCAAAGATTTATTGGCACTAAATCTAACTGTGGAAACCAAATTTTAATATTCTAAGCCGTTTTGCAATTATAGCGAAATTTGTGAAAAACAAAAAAGCATCGACGGTTTAAAAAGACCTACGGAATTTATATTTTAGCGCCTTCTGATTCCATTTTTGGCAAAACTAAACCTCCAGTTGTTCTAGTTTTCAAGTTACTGCCTTTTGAAAATTCGCGTAAATCGACACTTTTACGTTTTCGGTCATATTTCGCTTAATTTTGCGACGCTTTCAAAACAAAAAACACAGTCTCAAAGATTTTTAGGCACTAAATATAACTGTGGAATTTTTTTTTAATATTCTAAGCCGTTTTGCAACTATCGCGAAATTTGGGGAAAAACAAAAAAGCATTGCCGGATTAAAAAAAACCTACGGAATTTATATTGCAGCGTGTTCTGATTCCATTTTTAGCAAAACTAAACCCCCAGCTTTTCAAGTTAAAGCTTTTAGAAAATTCGCACAAATCGAAACTTTAACGTTTTCGGTCATATTTCGCTTAATTTTGCGTCGATTTTAAAACAAAAAACACAGTTTCAAAGATTTTTTGGCACTAAATATAAATGTGGAAACCAAATTTTAATATTCTAAGCCGTTTTGTAATTATAGCGAAATTTGTGAAAAACAAAAAGCATCGACGGGTTAAAAAGACCTACGTAATTTATATTTTAGCGCCTTGTGATTCCATTTTTGGCAAAACTAAACCTGCAGCTGTTCTAGTTTTCAAGTTATTGCCTTTTGAAAATTTGCGTAAATCGACACTTTTACGTTTTCGGTCATATTTCGCTTAATTTTGCATCGAATTCAAAACAAAAAACACAGTCTCAAAGATTTTTTGGCACTAAATCTAACTGTGGAAACCAAATTTTGATATTGTAAGCCGTTTTGCAATTATAGCGAAATTTGCGAAAAACAAAAAAGCATCGACGGTTAAAAAAAACTTACGGAATTTATATTTTAGCGCCTTCTGATTACTTTTTTGGCAAAACTAAACATCCAGCTGTTCTAGTTTTCAAGCTACTGCCTTTTGAAAATTCGCGCAAATCTAAACTTTAACGTTTTCGGTCATATTTCGCTTAATTTTGCGTCGAGTTCAAAACAAAAACACCGTCTTAAAGATTTTTTGGCACTAAATCTAACTGTGGAAACCAAATTTTAATATTCTAAGCCGTTTTGCAATTATAGCGAAAATTGTTGAAAACAAAAAAGCATCGACGGTTAAAAAAAACCAACGGAATTTATATTTTAGCGTCTTATGATTTCATTTTTGACAAAACTAAACCTCCAGCTGTTCTAGTTTTCAAGTTACTGCCTTTTGAAAATTCGCACAAATCGAAACTTTAACGTTTTCGGTCATATTTCGCTTAATTTTGCGTCGATTTGAAAACCAAAAACACAGCCTCAAAAATTTTTTGGCACTACATCTAACTGCGGAAACCAAATTTTAATATTTTAACCCGTTTTGCAATTACAGCGAAATTTGTGAAAAACAAAAAAGCATCGACGGTTAAAAAAACCTACGGAATTCATATTTCGGCGTGTTCTGATTCCATTTGTGGCAAAACTAAACCTCCAGCTATTCTAGTTTTCAAGTTACAACTTTCAGAAAATTCGAACAAATCGAAACTTTAATGTTTTCGGTCATATTTCGCATAAATTTCAAAACAAAACATACAGTCTCAAAGATTTTTTGGCACTGAATATAACTGTTGAAACCAAATTTTAATATTCTAAGCCGTTTTGCAACTATCGCGAAATTTGGGGAAAAACAAAAAAGCATCGCCGGATTAAAAAAAACCTACGGAATTCATATTTCAGCGTGTTCTGATTCCAAATTTGGCAAAACTAAACCTCCAGCTGTTCTAGTTTTCAAGTTAAAAGTTTCAGAAAATTCGCACAAATCGAAACTTCAACGTTTTCGGTCATATTTCGCTTAATTTTGCCTAGATTAAAAAACAAAAAACACAGTCTTAAAGATTTATTGGCACTAAATCTAACTGTGTAAACCAAATTTTAATATTCTAAGCCGTTTTGCAATTATAGCGAAATTTGTGAAAAACAAAAAAGCATCGACGGTTTAAAAAGACCTACGGAATTTATATTTTAGCGCCTTCTGATTCCATTTTTGGCAAAACTAAACCTCCAGTTGTTCTAGTTTTCAAGTTACTGCCTTTTGAAAATTCGCGCAAATCGAAACTTTAATGTTTTCGGTCATATTTCGCTTAATTTTGCGACGCTTTCAAAACAAAAAACACAGTCTCAAAGATTTTTAGGCACTAAATATAACTGTGGAATTTTTTTTTAATATTCTAAGCCGTTTTGCAACTATCGCGAAATTTGGGGAAAAACAAAAAAGCATTGCCGGATTAAAAAAAAACTACGGAATTTATATTGCAGCGTGTTCTGATTCCATTTTTAGCAAAACTAAACCCCCAGCTTTTCAGGTTAAAGCTTTTAGAAAATTCTCACAAATCGAAACTTTAACGTTTTCGGTCATATTTCGCTTAATTTTGCGTCGATTTTAAAACAAAAAACACAGTTTCAAAGATTTTTTGGCACTAAATATAAATGTGGAAACCAAATTTTAATATTCTAATCCGTTTTGTAATTATAGCGAAATTTGTGAAAAACAAAAAGCATCGACGGTTTAAAAAGACCTACGTAATTTATATTTTAGCGCCTTGTGATTCCATTTTTGGCAAAACTAAACCTCCAGCTCTTCTAGTTTTCAAGTAACTGCCTTTTGAAAGTTCGCGTAAATCGAAACTTTGACGTTTTCGGTCATATTTCGCTTAATTTTGCGTCGATTTCAAAACAAAAAACACAGTTTCAAAGATTTTTTGGCACTAAATCTAACTGTGAAAACCAAATTTTAATATTCCAAGCCGTTTTGCAACTATCGCGAAATTTGTCTGGACTTGACTAGTCTAATCCATTACCTAATCCTAACCATAGACTAGAGCGAATTGTAAGAGACCGCGAGAGCGACGCATCTAAACAGATCGATCTTCTAAACAGAATGTTGTTGGAATGGATCGACTTGGTGTTCATAGTTCACCATATCCAGCGAAGAGTAAAAGTAATTTTTCGTTTGGCGAAGTGAATGTGTGTATGTGTGTGTGAGTGCGGAGGGCCGCCGGTGTGAATCTTCGCGAATTACGGACGGCGGGCGCCCGGTGGGGACGCGCTCCGACTATTTAAGCCGACTCACCGCCACCGAACGGCATCAGTTTTACCTTAGTGCTTAGTGTTCGCAAGACAATTCACATTTGATCAGTTATGAAGCCTTTTGTGGTACGTATCCCATCAACAACTTACACCACACACTAATCTTCACGCAATCCTTATTCAAACGATTAGTCTTAAACGATTAGATTAGTGTCTATTGGATTAGGTTTCGCAGACTTTAGAGCTTAGTCTACTGGTCTAAGTATTAAAGGCTTGGCCAACTGGTCTTCAAGTCTTCAAGCTTAGATTAAGTATTCAATCTTAGTCTACTCGTTTAAGTATCGAAGCCTTGATCAACTGGTCTAAGTCTTCAAGCTTAGATTAAGTATTCAATCTTAGTCTACTCGTTTAAGTATCGAAGCCTTGATCAACTGGTCTAAGTCTTCAAGCTTAGATTAAGCATTCAAGCTTAAGCTAAGTACTCAAGCTTAAGTCAGCTTACCTAACCAATTCATTTATAAGTTCAAGTGTTCAAACATAGTCTACTCGTTTAAGTATTGAAGCCTTGATCAACTGGTCTAAGCCTTTAAGCTTAGATTAAGTATTCAAGCTTAAACTAAGTACTCAAGCTTAAGTCAGGTGACCAAAACATTCCATTTATGAGTTTAAGCGTTCAAGCCTGAGTCAGCTCGTTTTGTTTAAGTATTGAAGTAGTCTACTGGTCTATGTCTTCAAGCTTAGACTAAGTATTAAAGCTTAGTTTACTTAGACCAAGTCTAAGATTTGTATCCGTGAAAGTCTTTGCGCGTCTGAACAAACAAACGAAGACTAGAAAGTCACGACTAAATTTCAGGCGAAAACACGATTTCCAATCATGTCCCTTAGTCTAACACCCAAACCCGACTAGTTCCAAACTTATCTAATTATCTATATCCTACGTCTAGGTGCTTTGCTGTGCTCTAGCACTAGCATCGGCTCGTCCGGAGGCCGGCTACAGCTACAGTCCACCATCTAGCTCCTACGGGGCGCCTTCAGGAGGCGGCGGAGGTGGATTTGGTGGAGGACACGGCGGCGGCGGCGGCGGAGGTTTCGGCGGAGGTAACAACCACAACCCTCAATAACCTTACAATCCACTAATCGAGTTTACGTCTTTCAGGTGGATTCGGTGGAGGCGGCTTCGGCGGCGGTGGCGGCGGATTTGGAGGCGGCGGTGGATTCGGAGGCGGCGGCGGATTCGGCGGAGGTAAACAAGTTATCTAATGGATATTATTCCTGGATTCCTATTAGTCCTATTAGTCAAGACTATTTAAGTTATACTCTATATCTTGAACTATATAGATTATTCAAGTTATAGTCTAGGCTAGTTCAGTCCTGTATAATCTATTCTTGATCGCGTTTATCATTGATTATTTGTTGTTAAGGTGGTGGAGGTGGATTTGGAGGTGGATTAGGCGGTGGTTTCGGCGGCGGTGGCGGAGGAGGCGGAGGCGGCGGTTTCGGCGGCGGAGTGTCGACGGTGCAGAAGCACATCTACGTGCACGTTCCGCCACCAGAGCCGGAAGAGTTCAGGCCGCAGAGGCCGATCTCTGTAGCGGCGCCGCAGAAGAACTACAAGATCATCTTCATCAAGGCGCCGACGGCGCCGACGCCGACCGCGCCGATCATTCCCGTGCAGCCGCAGAACGAGGAGAAGACTTTGGTTTACGTGCTGGTCAAGAGGCCCGAGGACGCGCCGGAGATCAACATTCCCGCGCCAGCTCCAACTCAGCCTAGCAAGCCTGAGGTCTACTTCATCAGATACAGGACTCAGGTGCGTGTCTATTTCATCTAATGCTAAATATCATCTTCTTCCTACAGAAAAGTTTGGGGTTTTCGACGAAATAAGATTCCTTAACCTTCTTCCTAGTTGTCTCCAAAGTTAGAAGCTCTGTCTTTAGTTGTCTCCAAAGTTAGAAGTTCTGGCTTTAGTTGTCTCCAAAATTAGAAGCTGTCTCCAATGTTAAGAACTACAATGTCAAATTTAGTTGTCAGTGCCATCATCATGTCACTTGTCATTTTCATTGTCATTTACAGTCTGTACAATGCGATGCTGTCAAATAACCGTCAAATTTAATAGTCAGTGTCATATTACTTGTCATTTAGATTCTTTCTATTACATTTATCATTGATTGAAACTGTCACACTTACATGTCATTTGCATGTCATTTACATATCACCTGCAAGTCATTTGCACATCACTCGCATGCCATTTGCACAACACTTGTAAGCAAAGTCAAGCAAAAACGTCGCTTTCCCATTCTATTCATTACCCAATCGAGTCGCAATGCTGTCAAATAATCGTTAAATTTATTTGTCAGTGTCATATCACTTGTCATTTACAACACGATTTGCATGTGTAACATTAGTTTATATATATTTACCATTTGATTGAAACTGTCACACTTATATGTCATTTCCATGTCATCTACAGATCACTTGCAAGTCATTTGCACCTCACTTGCATGCCATTTGCATAACACTTGCATGTCATTAGTTCTATTAAATTTAACATTTGATTGAAACTGTCACATTTATCATCTACCTATCACCTGCAAGTCATTTGCACATCACTTGCATGCCATTTGCAGAACACTTGTAAGCAAATTAAGCAAAAACGTCGCTTTCCCATTCTATTCATTACCCAGTTGTTTCACCTCACTTGCATGTCAGTTGCATAACACTTGCATGTAATTAGTTCTATTAATTTTAACATTTAATTGAAAATGTCACATATATATGTCATTCGCATGTCATCATCATATCACCTGCAAGTCATTTGCACATCACTCGCATTGCATCTAACACGTCACTTATTCACTCTATTCATTACCCTATCGAGTTGCAATCCTGTCACATAACCGTCAAATTTAATTGTCAGTGTCATATCACTTGTTATTTATATTCTTTAAAACGAGATTTGCATGTGTTACATTAGTTATGTTACATTTAACATTTCATTGAAACTTTCACACTAATATGTCATTTGCATGTCATCTACATATCACCTGCAAGTCACGTGCACATCACTCGCATGCCACTTGCATGTTCAGCAAAACGTCAATTATTCACTTTATCCATTACCCAATCGAGTTGCAATCCTGTCAAATAACCGTCAAATTCAATTGTCAGTGTCATATCACTTGTCATTTAGATTATTTACAACCCCATTTGCATGTGTTACATTAGTTCTATTACATTTACTATTTCAATGAAAATGTCACAGTTATAAGTCATTTGCATGTCATCTACATATCACCTGCAAGTCATTTGTATATCTCTCGCATGCCACTTGCATAACACTTGCATGTCAAGTAAAACGTCACTTATTCACCCTATTCTTTACCCAATCAAGTTGCAATCCTGACAAATAACAGTCAAATTTAATTGTCAGTGTCATATCATTTGTCATTTAGATTCTTTAAAACGCGATTTGCGTGTGTTACATTAGTTCTATTACATTTAACATTTGTTTGAAACTGCCACACTTATATGTCATTTGCATATCATCTACATATCACCTGCAAGTCATTTGCACATCACTCGCATGCCATTTGCACATCATTCACATGCAATTTGCATAAAACTTGCATGTCAAGCAAAACGTCGTTTTCCCATTATATTCATTACCCAATTGAGTTGCAATACTGTCAAATCTCCGTCAAATTCAATTGTCAGTGTCATATCACTTGTCATTTAGATTCTTCTAAACGCGATTTGCATGTGTTACATTAGTTCTATTACATTTAACATTTGATTTAAACTGCCACACTTATATGTCATTTGCATGTCATCTACATATCACTAGTAAGTCACTCTCACGTCACTCTTGCATAACACTTGCGTGTTAAGTAAAACGCCACTTATTCACTTTATCCACTACCCAATCGAGTTGCAATTATGTCAAATAACCGTCAAATTTGTGTCATATCACTTGTCATTTAGATTCTGTAAAACAAGATTTGCATGTGTTACATTAGTTCTATTATTTTTAATATCTGATTGAAGCAGTCACACTTATATGCCATTTGCATGTCATGTACATATCACCTGCAAGTCATTTTCACATCACTTGCATGCCACTTGCATAACACTTGCATGTCAAACAAAGCGTCACTTATTCACTCCATTCATTACCCAATCGAGTTGCAATGCTGTCAAATAACCGTCAAATTTAATTTTCAGTGTCATATCATTTGTCATTTAGATTCTTTAAAAAGCGATTTGGATATGTTACATTAGTTCCATTAGATTAAACATTTGATTGAAACTGTTACACTTATATGTCATTTGCATGTCATCTACATATCACCTGCAAGTCATTTGCACATCAGTCGCATGCCATTTGCTTAACACTTGCATGTCAGGTAAAACGTTGCTTCCCCATTAAATTCATTACCCAATCGAGGCGCGATGCTGTCAAATAACCATCAAATTTAATTTTCAGTGTCATATCACTTGTCATTTAGATTCATTACAACGCGATTTTCATGTGCAACATTAGCTCGATTACATCTAACATTGATTGAAACTGTCATACTTAGATGTCATTAGCATGTCAACTGCATAGCACTTGCAAGTGTCATTTATACGTGTCATATGTCACTATTAGAATCTACTTGTCTTTACAAAACAAACTTTAAGTAGTTTGCTCATCTACTAGTCATATCCTTGTGACTTAGTCATTCACTTGTTATTATCATTTACATATCACTTGAAAGTCACTTGAATGTCATTTGTATAACACTTGTAAAATGTTGTAGTTTTTCTCTCAGTTATACGTTACTCACGTATGTCACTTATACGTGTCATATGCCACCATTCGAATCTATCAGTCACTTGTCATTTACTATCAGTCACTTGTCAATCTAGCAGTCATTTTCTTGTCATTCACTCCTATCACTTCATTTAAAACAAACCTCTAGTGATTGTGACATAAACTTGTGTTATTTACTTGTCACTCACTTATCATCTTTTCAATCTATCAGTCACTTGTCATTTACTATCAGTCACTTGTCATTTACTATCAGTCACTTGTCAATCTAGCAGTCACTTGTCAAAACAAACATCTAAGTGATTGTGCCAACATTTTCTTGTCATTCACTCCTATCACTTCATTTAAAACAAACCTCTAGTGATTGTGACATAAACTTGTGTTATTTACTTGTCACTCACTTATCATCTTTTCAATCTATCAGTCACTTGTCATTTACTATCAGTCACTTGTCATTTACTATCAGTCACTTGTCAATCTAGCAGTCACTTGTCAAAACAAACATCTAAGTGATTGTGCCAACATTTTCTTGTCATTCACTCCTATCACTTCATTTAAAACAAACCTCTAGTGATTGTGACATAAACTTGTGTTATTTACTTGTCACTCACTTATCATCTTTTCAATCTATCAGTCACTTGTCATTTACTATCAGTCACTTGTCATTTACTATCAGTCACTTGTCAATCTAGCAGTCACTTGCCAAAACAAACATCTAAGTGATTGTGCCAACATTTTCTTGTCATTCACTCCTATCACTTCATTTAAAACAAACCTCTAGTGATTGTGACATAAACTTGTGTTATTTACTTGTCACTCATTTATCATCTTTTCAATCTATCAGTCACTTGTCATTTACTATCAGTCACTTGTCATTTATTATCAGTCAATTGTCATGTACTTGTCAATCTATCAGTCACTTGTCAAAACAAACATCTAAATGTACCAACATTTTCTTGTCATTCACTGTAACCCTCTTGTCATTGTCACACTTCTTGTCACTTAAAACAAATCTCTAATGTTTGTGATATAAACTTGTGTCATTTACTTGTCACCCACTTATCATCTATATGTTTTTCTTGCCTGTGACACTTTTGTTATACTTCTTGTCACTTTATACTAACTTCTAGTGATTGTGTCATAAACTTGTGTCATTTACTTCTCACTCCCTTGTCATCTATATATCACTAAGTTGTTATTTGTAATGCACTGTAAAGCTTGTGTCTTGTATTTGTCACTCGCTTGTCATCTACATGTTACTTAGTTGTTATCTGTAAAGACGCTGCAACATTCTTCTAATATCACTGTCGCAGACCTCACTGAAAAGATTGTCACTCACTTATCATCTACATGTTATTCTTGTCTGTAACACTCATGTTACACTTCTTGTCACTTTATACTAACCTCTAGTGATTGTGTCATAAACTTGTGTCATTTACTTGTCACTCGCTTGTCATCTACATGTCACTCAGATGTTATTTGTAATGTCACTGAAAAGCATGTGTTATTTATTTGCCACTCGCTTGTCATCTACATGTCATTCAGTTGTTACCTTTAATGACGCTGTTGTAAGATCACTGTTGCAAGAGACCTCACTGAAAAGTTTGTGTCATTTATTTGTCACTTGCCTGTCATCTACATGTCAGTTGTTGCAACATTCTTGCAATATCACTGTCGCATGAGACCAACTTCCAAGGGATTGTGTCATAAACATTTTCCTGTCAAACACTCTTGTCACATAAAAGTAATCTCAATTAGTTTTGACAAAAGCTTCTGTCATTTACTTGACACTCGCGTGTCATATACATGTCAGGCAGTGATTGTGTCATAAGCTTGTGTCATTTCCTAGTTACTTACTTGTAAATTATTTCACATATCCATGTCACTTGTCACATGTCAATTGTTATTTGTAATGTCACTGAAAAGCTTATGTCATTTATTTGTCACTCGCTTGTCATCTACATGTCAGTCAGTTGTTATATTTAATGATGCTGCAACATTCTTGTATTATCACTGTCGCATGAGACCTCACTGAAAAGCTTGTGTTATTTATTTGTCACTCGCTTGTCATCTACATGTCACTCAGTTGTTATCTGTAAAGACGCAGCAACATTCTTGTAATATCACTGTTGCATGAGACTTCACTGAAAAGCTTGTGTCATTTATTTGTCACGCGCTTGTCATCTTAAAAATGACACATGTCACTTAGTGGTTATCTGTAATGATGCTGCAATATTCCTCTAATATCACACGCATGAAAACAAATTTCAAGTGATTGTGTCATAAACATTTTCTTGTCAAACAATCTTGTAACATAAAACTAATCTCTATTAATTCTGACATAAGCTTGTGTCATTTACTTGTCACTCGCTTGTCAACTACATGTCAAGCAGTGATTGTGTCATAAGCTTGTGTCATTTTCTTGTCACTCACTTACTTGTCACTCAGTTATCATTTGCATGTCATTTACACAATCATTCTAATCTAATCTCGCATTCGTTTCATTTCATAGGGAGGAGGCGGAGGCGGCGGTGGTGGAGCTGGCGGTGGCGCTGGAGGCGGTAAGTAAACAAAAGACAATCCATATTGAACGGAAATAATGAACAAACTTCTGCTCGAATCTAGGAATTGGAGGCGGTATTGGTGGTGGAATTGGCGGTGGAATCGGAGGCGGAATTGGAGGCGGAATTGGAGGCGGAATTGGAGGTGGAATTGGAGGCGGAATCGGAGGAGGAATTGGCGGCGGCGGCGGAATTGGAGGTGGAATCGGCGGTGGACATGGAGGCGGCGGCGGAATCGGCGGAGGTAAATATAGGAATCAATGTCTAGTTCAAGTCTTTTGATTGCTGATTTCTTTTGTATAATTTATGATATATTTTAATGTTTGTTTGTTTGTATAGGTATTGGAGGTGGTGGAGGTGGCGGAATCGGCACCAGTTATGGTCCACCAGGAAAGTCAGGCCCGTACTAAGTCGAAACAGTATCCAGCTCGAGACCATCCGAGCTTTTGGCGGAAAAGCAGAAGCGCTGCGACATTTCTACGAATACATTCAGCTAGCTAGTTATTACTTAGTCTTGCGCTTGTCTTCTGCTTTCACTTATTATGAATCTGGGGCCGGTGGGCGTCCGGCGCGCCGAACGGAACCCTTCCAGCGGCGTTTCCGGGCGCGTCCGGCCCTGGATTTAATTTTTTTTGTATATATTTGTGTGCAATATGTTTTTTTATTATGTTTATGTATATTTTGTATTTTTGCTAAATACGGTGACAAATAAATGTATTTTTATAAAAAAAAAAAATGCAAGACTTTCTGTTTCAAATTGATTCGATACTCGTGAATTTTTCAAACAGATAGATTCTATCGCTTGTATCTCGCTTAGTTCCAACTCAATTCTAACGCGTAATATCTCATTTTGTAGACAATTTAATCTAGTTTAACCACAATAATCACTTATTTATGCCTTGTTAATATTTTCGAAAATATAAGGTATTTACGAAATTTCTACCGGTAAGTCGTAGTCAATTTTCAAACTTCGATTGCTGCCTAAGTATTAATGTTAGATAGACATGTTTTATACCATTTAAAAGCTAATTTAATCTAGTTCAGGGCTGTCCAACCTTTTTTGTAACGGAGATCTACTTTTTGGTTTATATTGTTGCCAAGATCGAGCAAAACTCGTAGCGGGCGACCGGGGGGTCTTGGGTCATGGAGTGTTTATTAAACATTTCAACAGGAACACAAAGTATTCAAATTTATATAATACTCCTATCTGATATACAATAACAAAATCAGGAATATAGTAAATACTAACATAAGATTAATACTAATGAGATCGTTGTATGAATTGCATTGCATGGATTTGGCAATAACTTCAAAGGCGGGATTATACGATGAATGAGATACTCGTAAACAGTGATCAAGATGTTCATCAGTTAAAGAAATTCTTATTTTTGATTTTAACACATTCATATCAGAAAATGCGGATTCCGCCAAATACGTCGAGCCAAAGAAAAAAATAAATTTTTGTGCCGCATTTGTCAAGATTGGGAATTTCTCTATAGTGTATCTCCAAATACAATCTTTGGATTTGAAATACAAATCATTGTTTGATTATTTCCAATTCTAATTTATCCTGATTTGCTTCAAATATTGTAGATATTTAACATGCAATTTCTTCTATGCTGATATCTTTTTGGAACACATTTTAAAAAAATAGCGCAATATTTGCAATCTTTTGTTAGGGTTTGAATTGAGCAGGGTCAGGATGTGTCTGAAAATATTTTGGAAAATGCTTCAATTTTTTGGGTTCCGTACCGAAAACGGAACCCTTATAGGATCACTTTGTTGTCCGTCTGTCTGTCTGTCAAGACCATTTTTCTCAGAAACGCGTAGAGGTAACAAGTTGAAATTTGCATCAAATACTCGGGTCTGCGGTCTCTTTCAGCTGTGAGTCAAATCAAACTTGTCAACGCGATCAAAAGATATGACCGTTTATGTCGCATATTTTGCGATTTCACAAGGGAATCAAAACCTATAGGGCACTTCCCGTTGACCTAGAATCATGAAATTTGGCAAGAAGCGGTGTCTTACAGCACATGTAAAGGGAACAATTTGGATACCGTAAATATGTAGTTTAATTACAAGAAAAATGCGAATTTACTATTAGAAACTTATGAAAATACACTAATGTGTTGCGTGGTATTGTCAGGCACCAGAAGCATATGGGTTCAATCAAATCAAATCAAATCAAAATTAAATTTATTTCATAAACGATGTACACTAAAATACATATATGATAAAGTCAACAGAAAAAAGAAACAGAAATTTAAAAAGATATATTGAAAAATTCTTGAAGAGAATAAAGAGTATCTTTTAACAAAACAAATTTCAACTTCTTCTTGAAGTTTCTCCATGAAACTTCATCTCTAATACTATTTGGTAGCTGGTTGTAGATGGAAACTCCAATGATAGTTGGAGATTTACTGCAACATTGTAAGTTACACTTAGGGGTATATAGTTTCGTACGTCCTCTCGTAAAGTGATGGTGGATATCCATGTTTCTGTTCAAACCTAACTTCATTTTGTGGATGAAACAAGCTACCTCCAAAATGTATAGGCTAGTGACTGTTAGTATTTTTAGCCTTTGGAAATGCGGTCTGCAGGTGGCTGTAGGAGGAATACCTACCAGAGAGCGTATGGCATTTTTTTGTGCCTTGAGCACAAATTCTATTTTACTAGAGGTTCCCCACGCTAGAATGCCGTAAGTTAAAATTGACTCAACCTCGGCATAGTAGAAATTAAGCAGTTCATGTGGGTTGACAATTTTTCGTAACGCTCGAATCAAGAAAGCCTTACTATTTATTTTCTTTGAGAACGTATCCACTGCCATGCTCTAGGTAAGGAACTCGCCAAAATAGAGTCCCAGGAATTTTGTTGCTTTCGTTCTCTGAAGGTTAAAACCATCCATCTTTAAGTTCAAGTTCTCCGCATACTCACTTCGCTGTGTTTGAAAAATGAGGTACTCAGTTTTATCCTTGTTAAAGAATAGGTTGTTCGCGGAGAACCACACTAGCATTTTGGATAAAACATTGTTAGCTTCAATTTCATTTTCAGTCGTTGAAGTTCTGGATATTATGAATGTTGAGTCATCAGCATATAAAATGCATCGACAGTTCTGCATAAATGAGACTAGGTCCACTGTATATAATAAGAACAAGGTAGGAGCCAGGACACTTCCTTGAGGAACACCTATGTTAATATCCAGCGGTTTCGATATACCAGTTTCAACATTTGAAGTAACTTTTACATGTTGTTTCCTGTTTGATATGTAGGACTGTATTAAGTTGCCCATCTTTCCACGTATACCAAGTTGAAATAGTTTATCTAAAAGTTGTGGGTGAGACACACAATCGAAAGCCTTTGATAGATCGGCGAAAATGCCGATGGGATGATTTCCTTTATCAATTTCATTTAGAAGTTGAATGTACAACTCCGAAATAGCGGTGGCTGTAGCTTTGCCCTTACGAAATCCATGTTGTTCTATGGGTATTAGATTATATTTATGGATAAATGAATTTAGGCGGCGAAGAATACTGTATTCTAGAATCTTTGATAGGGTGGAGAGAAGAGCAATCGGCCTGTAGTTGTTAAGTTTGGTTTTATCGCCTTTTTTAAATACAGGAATTACGATGGCTATCTTTAAAACTTCTGGAAACGTTTCGGCTTCAATGACGGCATTAATAATATGCGTTAAGGGGATAACTAAAAAGTCAAGGTAATCCTTGAAGATTTTGCCTGGTATTTCATCCAGGCCAGCAGATGATTTATTTTTCAAATGTTGACGGATTAAATCCAATATTTCTTGTTCAGTAAATTCCTCAATATAAGCTGTTTTTTCGATGAATTTTATGTGGCTATTCGATATAGTAGTGGGCGTAATGAGGTTAGAAATTTGCTGTGGTACCCGCTGAAAAAAATCGTTAAAAGTTGTCGCTACGTTCTGTGGACTTTGAATAACAGAATCACCCTCTTTAATCAAAATATCCTCTCTGTAGCGATTTTTGTTAGTTTGCTCATTCATCATTTTCCAAGCAGTCTTTTGCTTGTTTTTAGACTGTGCCAACCGATAACTAAAATGTTGTTTTTTAAGGGCATATATATACTTACGATGAGATTTCTTGCTCTTGAGGTATTGTAAGCCAAGCTGAGGATATTTCTTCTGTAAAATGTAAAGATCTTTTAACTTTTGGCATGCCAATTTCGCTTCTTGCGTGATCCAACTGTTTTTTACATAATGCACTTTCTTTATGGGGAAAGCTGCCTTGAAGTGACCCTGTAAACACTCAATAAAATTTATGCATTTATCATTTACATCGGTGGCAGTGTAAACCTTTGACCAGGATTCATGACTAAGCATTTCACAAAATTTTGCTTTGTTGTCATTTGTGTAATTTATTTTGAGATGTGTACTGGGTTGGTTTAGCTTACTCAGGTTGCTACTCATAATTAATAATCTATGATCTGAGAGTGGGGTATCATGTACAGTGACTGTAACTGTAAGTCCACAATTTACAAATACGTTGTCGATTTGACTCTTTGAGAAGGACGTGATTCTAGTGTAGTCATTTACTTGTTTAGCTAGACCATAGGAGAACATCAGGTTTAGTAGATTTGTTTTTTCGGTGGAATTTCCGGCAAAATTTATGTTGAAGTCGCCACTCACTACAAAATATGTGGATTTCTTGAAATAGCAATTAAGGATGGTATCAAGGGTTTCCATAAATGTCTTTATGCACCCATTTGGTGGTCGATATATGTTAATTAAAATAGTAGTGAAAGTTTTACAACGCCAAAAGGCTCCACACACTTCCACGTGTTTTTCAATGGATCTTGCATCTATTGGGATTTGATCTATGTTTATGGTATTTTTGTTGGTTTGCATTTTATTCCATATAGCTACACCACCGCCAGTAGTGTGTGATCGGGAAAAATGGCTGATTAAGTTGTAGTCATGAATATGCAGGAGCGGTAAATAGTCATTCCTTGTCCAGGTTTCGGCGAGACATAAGAAGAGAGGTTTTGTTTCGAGAAGTAATATTTCCAACTCAGCTACTTTTTTATAGATTGATTGAATATTTAGATACATCATCAAATTGTCCACATGTGACAAGTTTGTAGATTTATTTGATATAATTTGATTTTTTATAGATATTTTTTCATCCGGATTATTTGTTGTTAATTCGTAGCCCTCGTTTTTTCTAGGTGCGCTAAAAAACGATTTATGCATGTGCTTCGTGGCCATAATTCTGGGTTAATTAATTCTTCATAGTTTTGTAGTGGTACTGACACTTTGAAAGACGAATATTCGTCTGGATGCTTAGAGGCTAGTTGTTTGCAGCGTATAGAAGAAATGTTTTTAGATTGCAAGTACTGGACGACATCATCTTCAGTTAGTGCAGGCTCTAGACGATATACATGTAGATGTTTATATATTGTTGCCGCTTTAATTTGTTTAGAGTCATCGTTTGTCCCATGAATAACGCTGGATTTTCTGGGGCGCCGGCGATGTTTTTGTGTCTCCCATATTTCTGTATTTATTAATTTCTTGTTGGCTGGAAGTGGATTAGGTTTATCTATGTTTTTTGGGTTTGGATTTTCGATGGATTTTTTTCCCTGTTCTTTATCTGTTTCGCGATTAGATATCAGCGACGAGTTTGTGGATTCCTCCGTGACGATTTCATTTAATTGATTTTGTTTGCTTGATCCAGGGATTGGTGTTGTTTCATTATTTATGAAAAACTTATGGACGATTTCACGAAGATTTTCATTTGTTAGCGATAGCTGTTTCACTTCCTGTGTGAGGTGAGCTATTATATTGATAAGCGGTTCCACTTCTTTTTTTACAATACTAGTAATTAATTTTTGATAATCAGGGACTTCTTGATTTATTATAGTATCAACTATATTTTCACTTAAGGCGTTTGACCTCAGTTCTCTTTGCACTTTTGGTGGCATTTTCCGTGAGTTAGTGAATTAATTTAATACACACTATTTTTTCTTTCTCACGCACAACCGTTCGCGCTCGCGTTCTGAAGAGAACTGGGTTGCATACAGTTAGGTCCTCCTAAAGATACCTTATTTACAAGTTTGTACGGAACCCTCGGTGCGCGAGTCACAACTCACACTTGGCCGGCTTTTTTTTCTTACTTTGCACCAGAAAAAGTGCAATAGAAATTAATTCGTCGTCGTCCATCTTAAACGTGCTTTCACAAAAGCGTCTCCCTACCTACTGACAGTGTAAATTCCTAATACAAAAACTCGGACGTCTGCACTAGTCTCACGGAATTCCGAATCAGGAAACCGAAACCGGAAACCGTGCGTATACGGCCAGACTTAACCCTTTGTTGACCGACGGCACTTTTAAGTTTACGGAAAGTACAGTTCAAGAAAGTACAAGTCAGTTTTTGGACAGGCCTGGGCAACTAAGGCCTAAAAACTACTTTTCTCATGTAATTTAAACAATTGAATGTAATTTTTCGAAATGTCTCTCAATCTCCATATTAATAAATGAAAGTTTGATTTGTTCCAATAAACTTAAAATACTTGTTATGAACGAATTGAAGAGACACACAACTTAACAGCCGCGGGTTGCCGACCCCTGCACTAGAATTATCAACGTCAGTGGTTGAACAAATAATCTCGTCGGAGGACTTATGGGCAGATACATCAAGGATGATCCAAGACATCAAGACTTAAAATCACGCCGCGATCGAGCGGTAGATTGCGATCGAGTGGTTGGACAGCGGTCATTTTAACGGATCATTTTAACCTGATCTAGTTTAAGGATTTTGTTAGCCCTTTAGAAAATACCTTACATTTTAGAAACTCATACATAATTATTATTTTCCGGACAATTTTCAATAATTCGTCGAGAAATTTCAAACTGAAAAAAATCTTCACAAATAAATAAAACTTTTTTATTTGTAACTTTAGAGCGAAATGAAATGAACAACCGTTTTTAGCACTTCGATTTCCGTTCGGGTAACCAAAGAAAATCAGGAGAAAAATTTCCAAAAAAATTTTTAACAAAAAATTTCCATCATTTCGTTCGAAAAATATATACTTTTTCAGTTTTTTTCGATTTTCTCGAGAACGGTAAAAAGCAGCGAAATCATTTTCAGCGCACATAAACTACACGACAAGACAAACAAGTCCATGTGTAAATTGTTGGAAAAGAATCAATAATTTGTCGAGATATTTCAAACTGAAATTTACCCGATTCTCGATTTGCTAAGTAGATGTCTCCAAAACGGTTGCAGATAATCAAAAACCGATTGCGGCATCGTTTTCAGAAGGTCGTTTTCCTATTAATACACTAATATTGTCCGCAGGAAATTCATGACTTTCCGAAATCTCTCTTCGAGCGCCGAAATTTCTTAAAAATTTCTTCAATTCTTGCATGCGTTAGTGAACGGATAGAGCTAGCAAAATATAATTTACATATCTGTAGTCAGCAGCAAAAATGCTTTCAGAAATGTTTTTATATTTTGCTGTAGCTCAAAAAACAACGATTTTGACAAAATCGATTTTCTCGCATTTCGTCGTTTCCGCGGTCTAGACTCCCAGTCTCGATGGTATTTCCTAACGAAAAGCTTCTCAAGGAATATTATATATGTTTTCTTACTAATTTTGGGACGCTGAATCGATTGGTAGAAGTCTCTGTGATGAGCCGTTCAAAAGTTATGACAGCATAAAATCAGTCGGAAATGCGAGATGGAGTACAGCGAAAAAATATATAAAACTTGTTTATTTGTAAACTTAGAGCGAAATAAACTGGAAAACCGTTTTCAGCACTTCGATTTCCTTCGGGTAACCAAAAAAAAATACGAAAAAATTTTCCAAAAAAAATTTCAACCAAAATTTTCCATCATTTCGTTCTAAAAATATGTGCTTTTTCGTTTTTTTCGATTTTCTTGAGAACAGTAAAAAGCAGCGAAACAAGTTTCGGCACGCAGAAACTACACAACAAGGCGAACCAGGCGATATGTAAATTGACGGAAAAAAATCAATAATTCGTCGAGATATTTCAACCTTAAATTTACCCGATTCTCGATTTTCTAAGTAGATGTCTCGGAAACGGTTACAGATAATAAAAAACGGATTGCGGCATCGTTTTCAGAAGGTCATTTTCCTGTTAATGCACTAAGATTATGTGCAGGCAATTAACGACTTTCCGAGATTTCTACTCGAGCGCCAAAATTTCTTAAAAATGTCTTCAATTCTTGCAGGCGATAATGAACAGAAAGAGCTAGCGAAATATTATTTACATATTTGTAATCTGCAGCAAAAATGCTTTCAGAAACGTTTTTGAATTTGGAGGAAACTCAAAAAACAACGACTTTGACTAAATCGATTGTCTCGCATTTCGTCGTTTCCGCGGTCTAGACTCCCAGTCTCGATGGTATTTCCTAACTGCAAGCTTCCCAAGGAATGTTATATATATATTCCTACTAATTTAGGGACGCTGAATCGATTGGTGATGACTAGAAGTCTCTTTGATGAGCCGTTCAAAAGTTATGACAGCGTAAAATCAGTCGGAAATGCGAGATGGTGTACAGCGAAAAAATATATAAAACTTGTTTATTTGTAAACTTAGAGCGAAATAAGCTAGAATACCGTTTTCAGCACTTCGATTTCCTTCGGATAATCAAAAAAAAGTCACAAAATTTTCTTCGAAAAAAATTTTCAACAAAAATTTTCTATCATTTGGTTCGAAAAATACCAGTTTTTTTGTTTTTTTTCGATTTTCTCGAGAACGGTAAACAGCAGCGAAATAATTTTCGGCACACAGAAACTATACGACAAGACGAACAAGTCGATATGTAAATTGTCGGAAAATATTGAATAATTCGTCGAGATATTTCAAACTGAAATTTAGCTGAATCTCGATTTGCTAAGTAGATGTCTCGGAAACGGTTGCAGATAACGAGGAACGGATTGCGGCATCGTTTTCAGAAGGTCATTTTCCTATTGATACTCTAAGATTGTTCGCGGGTAATTCACGACTTTCCGAGATCTCTACTCGAGCTCCGAAATTTCTTAAAAATTTCTTCAATTCTTGCAGGCGATAGTGAACGGAAAGAGCTAGCGAAATATAATTTTCATATCTGTAATCTGCAGCAATAATGCTTTCAGAAACGTATTTAAATTTTGCTGTAGCTAAAAAAATAACGATTTTGACAAAATCGATTTTCTAGCATTTCGTGGTTTCCGCGGTCTAGACTCCCAGTCTCGATGGTATTTCCTAACTGAAAGCTTCCCAGGGAATATTATATATGTTTTCCGACTAATTTTGGCACGCTGAATCTATTGGTGAAGACTAGAAGTTTCTGTGGTGTGCCGTTGAAAAGTTTTGACAGTGTGAAATCAGTAGAAAATGTGAGATGGTGTAGAACGGAGAAATATATCAAACTTGTTTATTTGTAACTTTAGAGCAAAATAAACAGGAAAACCGTTTTCAGCACTTCAATTTCCTTCGGGTAACCAAAAAAAAAATAACAAAATTTTTAACCAAAAAATTTTTCAACAAAAATTTTCCATCATTTCGTTCAAAAAATATGCGCTTTTTCGGTTTTTTTCGATTTTCTCAACAACGGTAAAAAGCAGCGAAATTATTTTCGGCACACAGCAACTATACGACAAGACGAACAAGTCAATGTGTAAATTGTCGGAAAACATTCAAAAATTCGTCCAGATATTTCAAAGTGAAATTTACCCGATTCTCGATATGCTAACTAGATGTCTCGGAAACGGTTGCAGATAATCAAAAACAGATCGCGGCATCGCAATTTTCAGAAGGTCATTTTCCTATTAATACACCAAGATTGTTGAAACTAAAAACCTTTTTCAGCACTTTGATGTCCTTCGGGTAACCAAAAAAATCACGAAAAAAATTTACAAAAAAATTTTCAACCAAAATTTCTAAAATTAAATTTACCAACTTTTGCAAATATTTATCTAGACAGATGAAACTTTGTAAATTTGTTGTTAACAGTGCAGCTAAGAAACATTGCAAATTTCATTAAATTATATCAATTGCCAAAAAAATCTATACTCGCTAAGTTTAAAAGTTTCTTGAAATTTATAAAATTAAATTTGCTAACTTTTGCAAATATTTGCCTAGACAATTGAAACTTTGCAAATTTGTTGCTAGCAATGGAACTAAGAAACGCTGCAAATTTCTTTAAATTATATCAATTTGCAAAAAATCTAGACTTGCCAAGTTTTCAAATTTTTTCGAAATTTCTAAAATTAAATTTGTCAACTTTTGCAAATATTTGCCTAGATAGTTGAAATTTTGCAAATTTGTTGCCAACAATGCAACTAAGAAACGTTGCAAATTTCATTAAATAACATCAGTTTGCAAAAAATCTAGACTCGCCAAATTTTCAAGTTTCTTGAAAGTTGTAAAATTTAATTTGCCAACTTTTGTAAATATTTGCCTAGACATTTGAAAATTTGCAAATTTGTTGATAACAATGCAACTAAGAAACGTTGCAAATTTCATTAAATTATTTCAATTTGCAAAAAATTTAGACTCGCCAAGTTTTCGAATTTTCTAAAATTAAATTTGCCAACTTTTGCAAGCTAACAATGCATCTAAGAAACGTTGAAAATTTCATTAAATTATATCAAACTGCAAAAAATCTAGACTCGCCAAGTTTTCTTGAAATTTAAAGAAAAATTGATTTGCCAACTTTTGCAAATATTCGCATAGATAGTTGAAACTTTGCAAATTTGTTGTTAACAATGCAATTAAGAAACGCTGCCAATTTCATTAAATTATATCTATTTTCAAAAAAAACCTAGCCTCGACAAGTTTTCAAGTTTCTTGAAATGTGTAAAATTAAATTTTCCAACTTTTGCAAATATTTGCCTAGACAGTTGAAACTTTGCAAATTTTGTGCTAACAATGCAACCAAGCAACGTTTCAAATTTCATTGAATTATATCAATTTGCAAAAAAGTTAGACTCACCAAGTTTTCAAGTTTCCTGAAATTTATAAAATTTCATTTTCCAACTTTTGCAAATATTTTGCAGTATAGCAGGCGATAATGAACGGAAGGAGCTAGCCAAATATAATTTGCATATCTGTAATCAGCTGCAAAAATGCTTTTAGAAACGTTTTTAAATTTTGCTGTAGCTCAAAAAGTTACAATTTTGACAAAATCGATTTTCTCTAATTTTGTCGTTTCCGCGGTCTAGACGCCCCGTGTCGATGGTATTTCTTAACTGAAAGCTTCCTTGGGAATGTTATATACGTATTCCGACTAATTTTGGAACGCTGAATCAATTGGTCGAGACTAGAAGTCTCTGTGGTGAGCCGTTCAAAAACTAGATACAATTAGCTTTGAAATGATATAAAATACGTCTATGTAGTGTTAACACTTAGGCAGCAAACGAAGCTTGAAAATTGACTATGACTAGCCGGTAACAATTTCGTAAATACTTTATATCTTCGAAAATATTAACAATATATAAATGATAGAGAGATATATAAATGATAGAGAGATAAATAAATGATAGATAGAGAGTGATAATTCAATAAATAATTCAATATATGGTTCAATGTATAAATGAGTGATTTGAAATTAAATTTTTTTTAATTAATATTTGAATTAAATTACCTAGAAAAGGAGATATTACACGTAATAACGTGTTCATGACATTTATCGGGTGTACTGTTTGATCTTAGATCTCTTGGCAAAAAATATTTTCAATTCTTCTCAATACTAATTAATATAATTCACTTAATTCATTTCAATACTCTCGCGCACACTGTCTCGTGACAGACGTCCGAACAGGTTGAGCGTTAGACGTATACTGTCTTTCTAGTCTTGTCTGTCTAGTCCTGTCTGTCTAGTTTTGTCTGTCTAGTCTTGTCTGTCTAGTCTTGTCTATCTAGTCTTGTCTGTCTAATCTTGTCTGTCTAGTCTTGTCTGTCTAGCGTTGTCTGTCTAGTCTTGTCTGTCTAGTTTTATCTGTCTAGTCTTGTCTGTCTAGTCTTGTCTGTCTAGTCTTGCTTCTATAGTCTTGTCTGTCCAGTCTTGTCTGTCTAGTCTTCTCTGTCTAGTCTTGTCTAGTCTTGTCTAGTCTTGTCTAGTCTTGTCTAGTCTTGTCTAGTCTTGTCTAGTCTTGTCTAGTCTTGTCTAGTCTTGTCTAGTCTTGTCTAGTCTTGTCTAGTCTTGTCTAGTCTTGTCTAGTCTTGTCTAGTCTTGTCTAGTCTTGTCTAGTCTTGTCTAGTCTTGTCTAGTCTTGTCTAGTCTTGTCTAGTCTTGTCTAGTCTTGTCTAGTCTTGTCTAGTCTTGTCTAGTCTTGTCTAGTCTTGTCTAGTCTTGTCTAGTCTTGTCTAGTCTTGTCTAGTCTTGTCTAGTCTTGTCTAGTCTTGTCTAGTCTTGTCTAGTCTTGTCTAGTCTTGTCTAGTCTTGTCTAGTCTTGTCTAGTCTTGTCTAGTCTTGTCTAGTCTTGTCTAGTCTTGTCTAGTCTTGTCTAGTCTTGTCTAGTCTTGTCTAGTCTTGTCTAGTCTTGTCTAGTCTTGTCTAGTCTTGTCTAGTCTTGTCTAGTCTTGTCTAGTCTTGTCTAGTCTTGTCTAGTCTTGTCTAGTCTTGTCTAGTCTTGTCTAGTCTTGTCTAGTCTTGTCTAGTCTTGTCTTGTCTAGTCTTGTCTGTCTAGTCTTGTCTGTCTAGTCTTGTCTGTCTAGTCTTGTATGTCTAGTCTTGTCTGTCTAGTCTTGTCTGTCTAGTCTTGTCTGTCTAGTCTTGTCTGTCTAGTCTGTCTAGTCTTGTCTGTCTAGTCTTGTCTGTCTAGTCTTGTCTGTCTAGTCTTGTCTGTCTAGTCTTGTCTGTCTAGTCTTGTCTGTCTAGTCTTGTCTGTCTAGTCTTGTCTGTCTAGTCTTGTCTGTCTAGTCTTGTCTGTCTAGTCTTGTCTGTCTAGTCTTGTCTGTCTAGTCTTGTCTGTCTAGTCTTGTCTGTCTAGTCTTGTCTGTCTAGTCTTGGCTGTCTAGTCTTGTCTGTCTAGTCTTGTCTGTCTAGTCTTGTCTGTCTAGTCTTGTCTGTCTAGTCTTGTCTGTCTAGTCTTGTCTGTCTAGTCTTGTCTGTCTAGTCTTGTCTGTCTAGTCTTGTCTGTCTAGTCTTGTCTGTCTAGTCTTGTCTGTCTAGTCTTGTCTGTCTAGTCTGTCTAGTCTTGTCTGTCTAGTCTTGTCTGTCTAGTCTTGTCTGTCTAGTCTTGTCTGTCTAGTCTTGTCTGTCTAGTCTTGTCTGTCTAGTCTTGTCTGTCTAGTCTTGTCTGTCTAGTCTTGTCTGTCTAGTCTTGTCTGTCTAGTCTTGTCTGTCTAGTCTTGTCTGTCTAGTCTTGTCTGTCTAGTCTTGTCTGTCTAGTCTTGTCTGTCTAGTCTTGTCTGTCTAGTCTTGTCTGTCTAGTCTTGTCTGTCTAGTCTTGTCTGTCTAGTCTTGTCTGTCTAGTCTTGTCTGTCTAGTCTTGTCTGTCTAGTCTTGTCTGTCTAGTCTTGTCTGTCTAGTCTTGTCTGTCTAGTCTTGTCTGTCTAGTCTTGTCTGTCTAGTCTTGTCTGTCTAGTCTTGTCTGTCTAGTCTTGTCTGTCTAGTCTTGTCTGTCTAGTCTTGTCTGTCTAGTCTTGTCTGTCTAGTCTTGTCTGTCTAGTCTTGTCTGTCTAGTCTTGTCTGTCTAGTCTTGTCTGTCTAGTCTTGTCTGTCTAGTCTTGTCTGTCTAGTCTTGTCTGTCTAGTCTTGTCTGTCTAGTCTTGTCTGTCTAGTCTTGTCTGTCTAGTCTTGTCTGTCTAGTCTTGTCTGTCTAGTCTTGTCTGTCTAGTCTTGTCTGTCTAGTCTTGTCTGTCTAGTCTTGGCTGTCTAGTCTGTGAAGTTGCAACTATATAGTAAATGACGGATAAGTATCAAGTAAATGAGAAATAAGTTGACCCTAATAATAACCTGCATATTAATAATGACATGCATATAACGAGTAAATGACAGATAAATGACAAATAAATGACAGATAAATGACAGATAAATGACATTAAATGATAGATAAATGACAGATAAGTAACAGAGAAGTGATAAGAAGTAATAAGTAAATGAGAACAAGGTTATTTTCAAATGACGTATAAGTGACATGTAAATGACAGGTAAGAAACAAATGTCAAGTATTTGAAGTTATTGTAACGTGAAGTTGTAGAAACGTGAAGTAGAATAGTAATGAAATTGGGTGAAACGTTTACTAATGAGTGTGTTTTAAAGTGACATGTAAATGACAGGTAACCAACAAATGTTAGGTAGGTGAAGTTGTTGCAACGTGAAGTTGTAGCAAAGTGAAGTAGAATAGTAATGAAATTGGGTGAAACGTTTACTAATGAGTGTGTTTTAAAGTGACATGTAAATGACAAGTAACCAACAAATGTTAAGTAGGTGAAGTTGTTGCAACGTGAAGTTGTAGCAAAGTGAAGTAGAATAGTAATGAAATTGGGTGAAACGTTTACTAATGAGTGTGTTTTAAAGTGACATGTAAATGACAGGTAACCAACAAATGTTAAGTAGGTGAAGTTGTTGCAACGTGAAGTTGTAGCAAAGTGAAGTAGAATAGTAATGAAATTGGGTGAAACGTTTACTAATGAGTGTGTTTTAAAGTGACATGTAAATGACAGGTAGCCAACAAATGTTAAGTAGGTGAAGTTGTTGCAACGTGAAGATGTAGCAAAGTGAAGTAGAATAGTAATGAAATTGGGTGAAACGTTTACTAATGAGTGTGTTTTAAAGTGACATGTAAATGACAGGTAACCAACAAATGTTAAGTAGGTGAAGTTGTTGCAACGTGAAGTTGTAGCAAAGTGAAGTAGAATAGTAATGAAATTGGGTGAAACGTTTACTAATGAGTGTGTTTTAAAGTGACATGTAAATGACAGGTAACCAACAAATGTTAAGTAGGTGAAGTTGTTGCAACGTGAAGTCGTAGCAAAGTGAAGTAGAATAGTAATGAAATTGGGTGAAACGTTTACTAATGAGTGTGTTTTAAAGTGACATGTAAATGACAGGTAGCCAACAAATGTTAAGTAGGTGAAGTTGTTGCAACGTGAAGATGTAGCAAAGTGAAGTAGAATAGTAATGAAATTGGGTGAAACGTTTACTAATGAGTGCGTTTTAAAGTGACATGTAAATGACAGGTAACCAACAAATGTTAAGTAGGTGAAGTTGTTGCAACGTGAAGTTGTAGCAAAGTGAAGTAGAATAGTAATGAAATTGGGTGAAACGTTTACTAATGAGTGTGTTTTAAAGTGACATGTAAATGACAGGTAACCAACAAATGTTAAGTAGGTGAAGTTGTTGCAACGTGAAGTTGTAGCAAAGTGAAGTAGAATAGTAATGAAATTGGGTGAAACGTTTACTAATGAGTGTGTTTTAAAGTGACATGTAAATGACAGGTAACCAACAAATGTTAAGTAGGTGAAGTTGTTGCAACGTGAAGTTGTAGCAAAGTGAAGTAGAATAGTAATGAAATTGGGTGAAACGTTTACTAATGAGTGTGTTTTAAAGTGACATGTAAATGACAGGTAACCAACAAATGTTAAGTAGGTGAAGTTGTTGCAACGTGAAGTTGTAGCAAAGTGAAGTAGAATAGTAATGAAATTGGGTGAAACGTTTACTAATGAGTGTGTTTTGAAGTGACATGTAAATGACAGGTAACCAACAAATGTTAAGTAGGTGAAGTTGTTGCAACGTGAAGTTGTAGCAAAGTGAAGTAGAATAGTAATGAAATTGGGTGAAACGTTTACTAATGAGTGTGTTTTAAAGTGACATGTAAATGACAGGTAACCAACAAATGTTAAGTAGGTGAAGTTGTTGCAACGTGAAGTTGTAGAAACGTGAAGTAGAATAGTAATGAAATTGGGTGAAACGTTTACTAATGAGTGTGTTTTAAAGTGACATGTAAATGACAGGTAGCCAACAAATGTTAAGTAGGTGAAGTTGTTGCAACGTGAAGATGAGGCAAAGTGAAGTAGAATAGTAATGAAATTGGGTGAAACGTTTACTAATGAGTGTGTTTTAAAGTGACATGTACATGACAGGTAACCAACAAATGTTAAGTAGGTGAAGTTGTTGCAACGTGAAGTTGTAGCAAAGTGAAGTAGAATAGTAATGAAATTGGGTGAAACGTTTACTAATGAGTGTGTTTTAAAGTGACATGTAAATGACAGGTAACCAACAAATGTTAAGTAGGTGAAGTTGTTGCAACGTGAAGTTGTAGCAAAGTGAAGTAGAATAGTAATGAAATTGGGTGAAACGTTTACTAATGAGTGTGTTTTAAAGTGACATGTAAATGACAGGTAACCAACAAATGTTAAGTGGGTGAAGTTGTTGCAACGTGAAGTTGTAGCAAAGTGAAGTAGAATAGTAATGAAATTGGGTGAAACGTTTACTAATGAGAGTGTTTTAAAGTGACATGTAAATGACATATAACCAACAAATGTTAAGTAGGTGAAGTTGTTGCAACGTGAAGATGAGGCAAAGTGAAGTAGAATAGTAATGAAATTGGGTGAAACGTTTACTAATGAGTGTGTTTTAAAGTGACATGTAAATGACAGGTAACCAACAAATGTTAGGTAGGTGAAATTGTTGCAACGTGAAGTTGTAGCAAAGTGAAGTAGAATAGTAATGAAATTGGGTGAAACGTTTACTAATGAGTGTGTTTTAAAGTGACATGTAAATGACAGGTAACCAACAAATGTTAAGTAGGTGAAGTTGTTGCAACGTGAAGTTGTAGCAAAGTGAAGTAGAATAGTAATGAAATTGGGTGAAACGTTTACCAATGAGTGTGTTTTAAAGTGACATGTAAATGACAGGTAACCAACAAATGTTAAGTAGGTGAAGTTGTTGCAACGTGAAGTTGTAGCAAAGTGAAGTAGAATAGTAATGAAATTGGGTGAAACGTTCACTAATGAGTGTATTTTAAAGTGACATGTAAATGACAGGTAACCAACAAATGTTAAGTAGGTGAAGTTGTTGCAACGTGAAGTTGTAGCAAAGTGAAGTAGAATAGTAATGAAATTGGGTGAAACGTTTACTAATGAGTGTGTTTTAAAGTGACATGTAAATGACAGGTAACCAACAAATGTTAAGTAGGTGAAGTTGTTGCAACGTGAAGTTGTAGAAACGTGAAGTAGAATAGTAATGAAATTGGGTGAAACGTTTACTAATGAGTGTGTTTTAAAGTGACATGTAAATGACAGGTAGCCAACAAATGTTAAGTAGGTGAAGTTGTTGCAACGTGAAGATGAGGCAAAGTGAAGTAGAATAGTAATGAAATTGGGTGAAACGTTTACTAATGAGTGTGTTTTAAAGTGACATGTACATGACAGGTAACCAACAAATGTTAAGTAGGTGAAGTTGTTGCAACGTGAAGTTGTAGCAAAGTGAAGTAGAATAGTAATGAAATTGGGTGAAACGTTTACTAATGAGTGTGTTTTAAAGTGACATGTAAATGACAGGTAACCAACAAATGTTAAGTAGGTGAAGTTGTTGCAACGTGAAGTTGTAGCAAAGTGAAGTAGAATAGTAATGAAATTGGGTGAAACGTTTACTAATGAGTGTGTTTTAAAGTGACATGTAAATGACAGGTAACCAACAAATGTTAAGTGGGTGAAGTTGTTGCAACGTGAAGTTGTAGCAAAGTGAAGTAGAATAGTAATGAAATTGGGTGAAACGTTTACTAATGAGAGTGTTTTAAAGTGACATGTAAATGACATATAACCAACAAATGTTAAGTAGGTGAAGTTGTTGCAACGTGAAGATGAGGCAAAGTGAAGTAGAATAGTAATGAAATTGGGTGAAACGTTTACTAATGAGTGTGTTTTAAAGTGACATGTAAATGACAGGTAACCAACAAATGTTAGGTAGGTGAAATTGTTGCAACGTGAAGTTGTAGCAAAGTGAAGTAGAATAGTAATGAAATTGGGTGAAACGTTTACTAATGAGTGTGTTTTAAAGTGACATGTAAATGACAGGTAACCAACAAATGTTAAGTAGGTGAAGTTGTTGCAACGTGAAGTTGTAGCAAAGTGAAGTAGAATAGTAATGAAATTGGGTGAAACGTTTACCAATGAGTGTGTTTTAAAGTGACATGTAAATGACAGGTAACCAACAAATGTTAAGTAGGTGAAGTTGTTGCAACGTGAAGTTGTAGCAAAGTGAAGTAGAATAGTAATGAAATTGGGTGAAACGTTCACTAATGAGTGTATTTTAAAGTGACATGTAAATGACAGGTAACCAACAAATGTTAAGTAGGTGAAGTTGTTGCAACGTGAAGTTGTAGCAAAGTGAAGTAGAATAGTAATGAAATTGAGTGAAACGTTTACTAATGAGTGTGTTTTAAAGTGACATGTAAATGACGGGTAACCAACAAATGTTAAGTAGTTGAAATTGTTGCTACGTGAAGTTGTAGAAACGTGAAGTAGTATAGTAATGAAATTGGGTGAAACGTTTACTAATGAGAGTATTTTAAAGTGATATGTAAATGATAGGTAACCAACAAATGTTAAGTAGTTGAAGTTGTTGCAACGTGAAGTTGTAGCAAAGTGAAGTAGAATAGTAATGAAATTGGGTGAAACGTTTACCAATGAGTGTGTTTTAAAGTGACATGTAAATGACAGGTAACCAACAAATGTTAAGTAGGTGAAGTTGTTGCAACGTGAAGTTGTAGCAAAGTGAAGTAGAATAGTAATGAAATTGGGTGAAACGTTCACTAATGAGTGTATTTTAAAGTGACATGTAAATGACAGGTAACCAACAAATGTTAAGTAGGTGAAGTTGTTGCAACGTGAAGTTGTAGCAAAGTGAAGTAGAATAGTAATGAAATTGGGTGAAACGTTTACTAATGAGTGTGTTTTAAAGTGACATGTAAATGACAGGTAACCAACAAATGTTAAGTAGGTGAAGTTGTTGCAACGTGAAGTTGTAGCAAAGTGAAGTAGAATAGTAATGAAATTGGGTGAAACGTTTACTAATGAGAGTGTTTTAAAGTGACATGTAAATGACAGGTAACTAACAAATGTTAAGTAGGTGAAGTTGTTGCAACGTGAAGTTGTAGCAAAGTGAAGTAGAATAGTAATAAAATTGGGCGAAACGTTTACTAATGAGAGTATTTTAATTTCAATAAACATATAACATAATATATAAAAAATATTGTATACAGCTATTCATAAGTTTAACATCTTATATAAAGCTTTTGTATTTATCACCGTCTTATGCACTTAGAGATTAAAAACAAACTATAATACAAACGTAGTTAAAGCTAAAGTAAAAAAAGTGATCTCGCAACGAATCTTGCGAGATGAGTTCAAAGAAAACGAAACTGTTTTGTACCCTTTAGTCAGCAACAATGGATTGTTTTGTGATTATTGTGATTGTTTGACTGACGCTGGAAAATGGACAAAAAACGTCGAAAATATGTTGTTCGTTTCAATCAAGAATTTCCAATTTTGAAGCTTTTTAATTAAAACTATGATTTGAATGGTTTTTATTTAATCCGACAGCACTACACAACAAAATCGTTGCAACGCGAAGTTGTTTCAAAACGAAATATTTGCTGATCCTCAATTATTGCAATTACTTGTCGTCTAGTTTTCAGCACACGTAGTTGACATCGCATTATATTTTTCAAAATCCGCTCACACAAGAAACACGACAAAGTTTCAACATGAAGTTGTTACAATACAAAGTTATAAAAATATTCAAATTTTGTAACCTGAAGTTGTTGCAGCGTGAAGTTGTCGTGACAAGAAGTTGCATATATCCTAGCTTTAATTATTTGCAACTTAACAAGATGTCTTTGCAACGTGAGAGATGACGTTGATATTATTCGTAAAATGAAGTTGTTTCAACACGAAGTCCTCGCAGCTTGAAGTTGTTGCATCAACTCGCTGTTATTTCAAAACGAAGCCGTCGATATAGTTGAAAACTTCAACACGAAGTTGTTACAATGCAAGTTCTTACAAAATTATTTTTTTTGTAACACGAAGTTGTTGCAACGAGAAGTTGTCGTGACATGAAGTTTTGAAGCTTTAATTCTTTGCAGTTTAAACCTAACAAGATGCCTTTGCAACGTGAAGTTGTCGTGAGATGACGTTGATATTATTCGTAAAATGAAGTTGTTGCAACATGAAGTCCTCGCGGCTTGAAGTTGTTGCATCAACTCGATGTTATTTCAAAACGAAGCCGTCGATCTAGTTGAAAACTTCAACACGATGTTGTTACAATTCCAGTTCTTACAATATTCAAGTTTTTGTAACACGAAGTTGTTGCAATGTGAAGTTGTCGTGACAAAAAGTTTTATTTGTTCCAGCTTTAATTATTTGCAGCTTGAACCTAACAAGATGTATTTGCAACGTGCAGTAGTCGTGAGATGACGCTAATATTATTCGTAAAATGAAGTTGTTGCAACACAAAGTCCTCGCGGCCTGAAGTTGTTGCAACATGAAACTGAATCAAATCGATGTTGTTTCAAAACGAAGACGTCAATGTAGTTGAAAACTTCAACACGAAGTTTGTTACAATGCAAGTTCTTACAGCATTCATTTTTTGTACCCTGAAGTTGTAGCAACGTGAAGCTGTTGCAGCGTAAAGTTGTCGTGACATGAAGTTGTTGCAACGTGAAGTTTTTCGTGACATGAAGTTGTTTTTGTACTGAGAATTATTTCCAGCTTGAACCTAACAAGATGTCTCTGCAATGTGAAGTTGTCGTGAGATTTCGTTGATATTGTTCCTAAACTGAAGTTGTTGCAACTTGAAGTCCATGAAGTTATTGAAACTGCATTAACTCGATGTTGTTTCAAGACGAAGCTGTCGATGTCGTTGAAGGATTTCTTGATTGATATTTCGTTTCTGTTGCGCTTTTCGTCCATCCCTCCCGCTCAAATGATCACCGACAAGACGCATGGTTTAGTATCCACCGCCCGGCGCGCCGTACTCGCCACTCGGCTGAGCGGCTGGAGCGCCGTACTGGCTCTGAGGAACTCCGCTCTCCGGGTATCCCTCTTGCTTCTAAAACACACCAAAACTCACATCAAAACCATACAACAAACAGAAGATCTTAAACAGTAAACAATTTGATTTAAGGAACCTAAAAGGCTATGCGTCTAGGTCTTTTTCCACCTAGATCTTCTTCACGAAGCCAAGTAGATGAAAACTTAAATAGATGGATTTTTAGAAGGCTTTATATCTATCTATCTAGGTCTTCTTCCAGCTAAAGCTTCTCCTTCCAAAGTCATCTTGCTTCTAAGTCATGTTCCTCCTAAGGCTTCTACCACCTAGGTTCCTACCTACTTACATATTTCATCAACTTGATGTACCTAAGAATCTACAAGGCTATGTATCTATCTACCTAGGTCTTCTTCCACTAAAGCTTCTTCTTCCAAAGTCACCTTGCTTCTAAGTCATCTTCCTCCTAAGTCTTCTACCACCTAGGTTCCTACCTACTTAGATATTTTATCAATTTGATGTACCTAAGAACTTAGAAGGCTATGTATCTATCTACCTAGGTCTTCTTCCAGCTAAAGCTTCTTCTTCCAAAGTCGTCTTGCTTCTAAGTCATCTTCCTCCTAAGTTTTCTACCACCTAGGTTCTCCTACCTACTCACATATTTCATCAATTTGATGTACCTAAGAACCTAGAAGGCTATTTCAACTAAAACTTTCTCCTCCCAAGTCTTCTTCCTAATAATTGTTCTTCCTCTTAAGCCTTGTTCCACCAAACACTTCTTCCTCCTAAGAAGAAGGCTATATATCTATCTAACCATGTCTTCTTCCAATCTTCATCCTCGTAAGTCTTTTTCCTCCTAAGTCATCTTTCTCTTAAGTCTTCTCCCACCTAGGTTCCTACCCACCTAAATATTTAATCAATTTGATCTACCTAAGAACCTGGAAGGCTATGTGTCTATCCAACTCTTCTAAGTCTGAAGAAGAAGAAGACTTAGGAAGGAAAAGGCTTAGGAAAGAGAAGACTTAGCTGGAAGAAAGCTTGGATGGAAGAAGAGTTAGGAGGAAGAAGGCTTAGGCAGAAGAAAATTTAGATGAAAGAAGACTTAGGTTAGATTAGGTTAGATCTTCTTCCTCTTAAGCCTTGTTCCACCAAAGACTATTTCCTGTCTTTGGTAGAACAAGGCTTAAGAGGAAGAAGACTTAGGAGCTCTAAGAAGACTTAGAAGACCTAGGTAGATAGATACATAGCTTAAGTCTTCTTTCTCAAAAATCTTCTTCCTCTTAAGCCTTGTTCCCCTAAAGTCTTCTTCCTCCTAAGTCTTGTTCCACCTAAATCTTCTTCCACTTTAGCCTTCTTCCTCCTAGCTCTTCTTCCATCCAAGCTTACTTCCAGCCAAGTCTTTTCCTTCCTAAGTCTTCCCCTGCCTAAGTCTTCTTCTTCTTCTTCTTCTTCAGACTTTGGAGAAAGAAGATTTAGGTGAAAGAGAAGACATAGTTGCAGAGATACATAGCCTTCCAGGTTCTTAGGTAGATCAAATTGATGAAATATTTTGGTAGGTAGGAACCTAGGTGGAAGAAGACTTAGGAGCAAGATGACTTAGGAGGCAGAAGAATAAGGAGGAAGAAGATTTAGGAGACATAGTTAGATAGATAGATAGCTTTCCAAGTTCCTTCTTCTTCTTAGGACGTCGTCTCCCTAACGAAGGTTGGCCATCCAACTGCCTATAATGGTGCGTGTAACCGCATTGAAAATTTCTATAGATGTCCGTCCGAGCCACCGACGCAGATCCTTTAGCCATGAGTTCTGCCGTCTGCCCTCGATCTTTCCTTCGATGGGGAGTCGGAGGAACTCGTACCGCTCCCCTCTCATAACGTGTCCGATGTATTGGAGCTTTGGTTCTTTGATGGTTCTCGGCAGTTCTTTAACTTTACCTATTCTCCTTAACACTTCCTCGTTGGTTATCCTGTCTATACAAGAGGCGATACAAGTACATTTCGAAGGCGCCATGTGGCTCTCCATTGATTGGCAGAATGTCCAGCTCTCGGAGCCATAGGGTAGTACTGGGAAGATATATCAGCGCAATATGCGTATGCAGAGCTGTAGGATTAGGTCTCTACTGGTAAAGAGGTTCTTCATGTAGATGAATGTCCTTCTGGTCTGTTCTATCCTTGATCTGTTTTCCATTTTGGGGTCACTGTTCTCGTTGACGAGGGCTCCAAGATATTTAATGGACGGAACTTGTTCCACAACCTGGTTGTTAATTTGGAGGGTCGTCCGTCTTGGTGCCTTGGAGAACACAAACACCTTGGTCTTGGCAACGTTTATATGTAGACCATACTGATCAAATATTTAGGTAGGTAGGATCCTCTTAAGCCTTGTTCCATCAAAGTCTTCTTTCTCCTAAGTCTTCTTCCACCTAAATATTTTTCCACCTAAGCCTTCTTCCTCCTAATTCTTCTTCCATCCAAGTTTTCTTCCAACTTAGTCTTTTCCTTCCTAAGACTTCTCCTTCCTAAGTCTTCTTCTTCTTCTTCACACTTTCGAGGAAGAAGATTTAGATGAAAGAGAGGACATAGTTGGATAGATACATAGCCTTCCAGGTTCTTAGGTAGATCAAATTGATCTAATATTTAGGTCGGTAGGTTCCTCTTAAGTCTTGTTCCAACAAAGTCTTCTTCCTCCTAAGTCCTTGACTTCCACTTAAATCTTCTTCCACCTAAGCCTTCTTCCTCCTAACTCTTCTTTCATCCAAGTTTTATTTCAGATAAGTCTTCTCCTTCCTAAGTCTTCTTCTTCTTCTTCTTCTTCTTCAGACTTTGGAGGAAGAAGATTTAGGTGAAAGAGAAGCCATAGATGGATATATACATAGCCTTCCAGGTTCTTAGGTAGGTCAAATTGATCAAATATTTAGGTAGGTAGGTTCCTCTTAAGCCTTGTTCCATCAAAGTCTTCTTCCTCCTAAGTCTTTTTCCACCTAAATCTTTTTCCATCTAAGCCTTCTTCCTCCTAACTCTTCTTCCATCCAAGTTTTCTTCCAGCTAAGTCTTCTCCTTCCTAAGTCTTTTCCATCCTAGGTCTTCTTCTTCTTCTTTAGACTTTGGAGGAAGAAGATTTATGTGAAAGAGAAGCCATAATTGGATAGATACATAGCCTTCTAGGTTCTTAGGTAGATCAAATTGATCAAATATTTAGGTAGGTAGGTTCTTCTTAAGTTTTGTTCCATCAAAGTCTTCTTTCTCCTAAGTCTTCTTCCACCTAAATCTTCTTCCACCTAAGCCTTCTACCTCATAATTCTTCTCCCATCCAAGTTTTCTTCCAGCTAAGTATTTTCCTTTCTAAGTCTTTTTCTTCCTAAGTGTTCTCCTCCCTAAGTCTTCTTCTTCTTCAGACTTTGGAGGAAGAAGATTTATGTGAAAGAGAAGCCATAGTTGGATAGATAAATAGCCTTCCAGGTTCTTAGGTAGATCAAATTGATCAAGTAGTAAAGAGGGTAGGTTCCTCTTAAGCCTTGCTCCATCAAAGTCTTCTTCCTCCTTAGTCTTCTTCCACCTAAGCCTTCTACCTCATAATTCTTCTCCCATCCAAGTTTTCTGCCAGCTAAGTATTTTCCTTTCTAAGTCTTTTCCTTCCAAAGTCTTCTCCTTCCTAAGTCTTCTTCTTCTTCTTCTTTAGACTTTGGAGGAAGAAGACTTAGGTGAATGTCAAGCTATAGTTGGATAGATACATAGCCTTCCAGGATCTTAGGTAGATCAAATTGATCAAATCTTTAGGTAAGTAAGAACCTAGGTGGAAGAAGACTTGGGAGAAAGATGACCTAGGAGAAAGAAGACTGAGGAGGAAGAAGATTTAGGAGACATTGTTAGATAGATAAATAGCCTTCCAGGTTCTTAGGTATATTAAATTGATCAAATATTGTCAATTTGTAAGTCTTGTTCCATCAAAGTCTTCTTCCTCCTAAGTCTTCTTCCACCCAAATCTTCATCCACCTAAGCCTTCTTCCTCCTAATTCTACTTCCATCCAAGTTCTCTTCCAGCTAAGTCTTTTCCTTCCTAAGTCTTTTCCTTCCTAAGTCTTCTTCTTCCTAAGTCTTCTTCTTCTTCTTCAGACTTTGGAAGAAGAAGATTTGGGTGAAAGAGAAGACAGAGCTGGATAGATACATAGCCTTCCAGGTTCTTAGGTACATCAAATTGATCAAATATTTAAGTAGATAGGTTCCTCTTAAGCCTTGTTCTATCAAAATCTTCTATCCACCTAAGCCTTCTTCCTCCTAACTCTTCTTCCATCCAAATTTTCTTCCAGCTAAGTCTTCTTCTTCCTAAGTCTTTTCCGTCCTAAGTCTTCTTCGTTTTCAGACTTTGCAGGAAGAAGATTTGGGTGAAAGAGGAGACATAGTTGGATAGATACATAGCCTTCCAGGTTCTTAGGTGGATCAAATTGATCCATCTCAATTGATTGATGAATGAAGTAGATAGGAACCTAGGTTGAAGAAGACTTGGGAGAAAGATCACAGGAGGAAGAAGATTAAGGAGGAAGAAGAGTAAGGAGGAAGAAGATTTAAGAGACATAGTTAGACAAATAGATAGCCTTCCAGGTTCTTATGTAGATCAAATTGAACAAGTATTTAAGTAGGTAGGAACCTAGGTTGAAGAAGACTTCATAGAAAGATGACAGAAGGAAGAAGAGTAAGGAGGAAGAAGATTTAGGAGACATAGTTAGATAGATAGTTAGCCTTACAGGTTCTTATGTAGAGCAAATTGATCAAGTATTTAAGTAGGCAGGAACCTAGGTGGAAGAAGATTTGAGAGAAAGATTACTTAGAAGGCAGAAGACTTAGGAGGAAGAAGATTTAGGTATATGAGAAGACATAGTTAGATGGATATATAGCCTTCTAGGTTCTTAGGTAGATCAAATTGATCAAATATTTAGGTAAGTAGGAACCTAGGTGGAAGAACACTTAGGAGAAAGAAAACTTAAGAAGAAGAAGATATAGGTAGAAGAGGACCCATGTAGATAGATACATAGCGTTATATCTAGGAAAGCACCTGGCTTCTCACCTTCCTAGATGGAATCAATGTTGGAACCATTTACCCAAGTTTTTAGGTCCTAGGTTCCTAAGTTCGAAGTTTGTTAGGTCTTTATAGACCAATCTACTCAGGAAGTTAGAGAGATATTCAATTAAGAACTCAAGAACCTATGATATTATTTACTAAGGAACCTATATACCTATAAACCTAGGTATATAGGAACCTATATACCTAGGCATATAGGAACCTATATACCTAGGCATATATATAAAACCTATATACCAAGAACAGATCTATCTAAGCATTTACCTCCATAGTTATTTAACTATTTAGTTCTTCATCTGCATAGGTGCCTAGGTATAAAGGTTATAGCTTACTTGTGTCTTGTATCTGATGAAGTAGACTTCCGGTTTGCTTGGTTTCGTTGGGGCCGGGCTAGGGATGGTGATATCGGGTGCGTCTTCTGGTTTCTTGACGAGCACGTAGACCAGCGTCTTCTCCTCGTTCTGGGGTTGGAGCGGGATTACTGGGGCAGTCGGCACTGGTGGAGCTGGAGCCTAAAAGACAAGAATTGATAAAATTCGTTAGTTTTCAAATTTGAGGGATTGATGAGAAAATCAAAGCTTGGTGGTCAAAAAGTCTCTCTTAAAAAGTCTTTCAAGTCTCTCTCAAAAAGGAAAGTTTCTGGTAGAGTCGTCCAAGTTATCAGACTTTCTAAGCTTCGTAAATGATTGATGAAATCGATCAAAGCTCATTCATCAAGATTCCAAACTGATCAAAACCTAAAGATCAGTTCTCCAAACAAACTCCTGCACTTTTTACCTTGATGAAGAAGATATTATAATGCTTACAAGTGATGTAGCTCACAGATTCGATCCATAACAAAACCTAAAGGCCAGTGATTAAGGTTATCAATGCTCTTAACATTTTTAACTAATCAATCAAATCGTTCGAGATTCAAAGTCTTCCTAAATGATCTGAGTCCAAGTTCGTCAATCTTGCTAAATGATCAGTCATCAAGTTCATCAATCTTCCTAAATGATAAGTCATCAAGTTCTTCAATCTTCCAAGATGATCAGTCATTGAGTTCATCAATCTTCTTAAATGATCGGTCATCAAGTTCTTAAATCTTCCTAAATGATCAGTCATCAAGTTCATCAATCTTCCTAAATGATCGGTCATCAAGTTCATAAATCTTCCTAAATGATCAGTCATCAATCTTCCTAAATGATCAGTCATCAAGTTCATCAATCTTCCTAAATAATCAGACATAGAGTTCGCCAATCTTCCTAAATGATAAGTCATCAAGTTCTTCAATCTTCCTACATGATCAGTCATTGAGTTCATCAATCTTCCTAAATGATCGGTCATCAAGTTCTTAAATCTTCCTAAATGATCAGTCATCAATCTTCCTAAATGATCAGTCAGCGGGTTCATCAATCTTCCTAAATGATCAGTCATCAAGTTCGCCAATCTTCCTAAATGATCGGTCATCAAGTTCTTAAATCTTCCTAAATGATCAGTCATCAATCTTCCTAAATGATCAGTCATCAAGTTCATCAATCTTCCTAAATGATCAGTCATCAAGTTCGCCAATCTTCCTAAATGATAAGTCATCAAGTTCTTCAATCTTCCTACATGATCAGTCATTGAGTTCATCAATCTTCCTAAATGATCGGTCATAAAGTTCTTAAATCTTCCTAAATGATCAGTCATCAATCTTCCTAAATGATCAGTCAGCGGGTTCATCAATCTTCCTAAATGATCAGTCATCGAGTTCGCCAATCTTCCTAAATGATCAGTCATCAATTTCACCAATATTCCTAAATGATCAGTCATCAATCTTCCTAAATGATCAGTCAGCGGGTTCATCAATCTTCCTAAATGATCAGTCATCGAGTTCGCCAATCTTCCTAAATGATCAATCATCAATTTCACCAATATTCCTAAATGATCAGTCATCAAGTTCATGAAGCTTCCTAAATGATCTGTCATCAAGTTCATCAACTTCCTAAATGATCAGTCATCAAGTTCGTCAATCTTCTCAAATGCTCAGTCATCAATTTTCCTACATGATCAGTCATCAAATTCGTCAATCTTCCTAAATGATCAGTCATCAAGTTCATCAATCTTCCCAAATGATCAGTCATCCATTTCATCAATCTTCCTAAATGATAAGTCATCAAGTTCTATCCTAACCTAACATAACCTAAATGATCAGTCATCAAGTTCATGAAGCTTCCTAAATGATCTGCCATCAAGGACATCAATCTTCCTAAATGATCAGTCATCAAGTTCACCAATCTTCCTAAATGATCAGTCATCAAGTTTATCAATCTTCCCAAATGATCAGTCATCCATTTCATCAATCTTCCTAAATGATAAGTCATCAAGTTCTATCCTAACCTAACTTAACCTAACCTAACCTAAATGATCAGTAATCAAATTCATCAAGCTTCCCAAATGATCTGCCATCAAAGGCATCAATCTTCCTAAATGATTAGTCATCAAGTTCAGCAATCTTCCTAAACGATCAGTCATCAAGGGCATCAATCTTCCTAAATGATCAGTCATCAAGTTCATCAATCTTCTTAAGATTCCTAACGGGTCAATGAAACTGATCAAAGTCTAAAGACCAGGCATCAACATTCAAAGTCTTGCTAAATGATCGATGAAATCGATCAAAGCTCATCATCGATCATCACCCTCCAAATGAACTCCTTCACTTCTTACCTTGATGAAGATGATTTTGTAATGCTTCTGTGGCGGTGCGACCTGGATGGGTTTCCTGGGCGCGTGGTATTCCGGCTCTGGGGGCGGCACGTGCACGTAGACGTGCTTGTGCACGGTGGGTTGTTGCGGCGGCGCGCCGTACTGCGGCGCCGGGGCGCCGTACGAGCTGCTGGGGCCGCTAGGGGCGCTAGGGGCATTGTAACTGTACCCTCCACCACCTATCGGCGGCTCCGGCCGCCCGCAAACCACCGCCAAAACAGCAGAAACAACCTAAAACAAAAACAAAAAACAATTGTTAAGAAGACAAGAATGAAGGAACGTTGCGCGAAGGTGAAGTTAACTCAACGTGAAGTAGTTTCAGCGAGAATTTATTTCAACGTGAAGTGGTTTCAGCAGAAACTCTTTCAACATGAAGTTGTTTTGACATGGAGCTGTCACGACATGACACTGTCAAAATATTGTCTATTAGATAGACAACAAAGACAACAATGAAGTATCGTTGCTTGAAGGTGAAGTTGTCTCAACGTGAAGTTGTTTCAGCGAGAATTTTTTTCGATGTGAAGTTGTTTCGACGTGAAGTTGTTTCAACATGAAGTTGTCACATGACATTGTCAAAATATTGTCTATCTAGTATTTACTGTCTAAACTCTAGTCTAGTTAGTGAAGTTGTCTCAACGTGAAGTTATTTGAGCGAGAATATTTACAAACGTGAAGTTGTTTCAAAAGAAACTGTTTCATCGTGAAGTTGTTTCTACATGAAGTTGTCACGACATGACATTGTCAAAATATTGTCTATCTAGTATTTACCGTCTAAACTCTTGTCTAGTCAGTGAAGTTGTCTCAACGTGAAGTTCTTTCAGCGATAATTTTTACAAACGTAAAGTTGTTTCAAAAGAAGTTCTTTCAATATGAAGTTGTATCAACGTGAAGTTGTCACGACATGACATTGTCAAATTGTTATCCATCCAGGATTTACCGTCTAAATTATAGTCTAGTCAGTGAAGTTGTCTCAACGTGAAGTTGTTTCAGCGAGAATTTAGTTCAACGTGAAGTTGTTTCAACATGAAGTAGTTTCAACGTGAAGTTGTTTCAACCTGAAGTAGTTTCAACGTGAAGTTATTTCAACATGAAGTTGTTTCAACGTGAAGTTGTCACGACATGACAGTGTCAAAATATTGTCTTTCTAGTATTTACCGTCTTAGCTCTAGTCCAGTCAGTCAGAATGTGAAGTTGCTTCAACATGAAGTTATTTCAACGTGAAGTTGTCACGACATGACATTGATACAGCGTTGTCTATTTAGTACTTGAGACTTGAGACTATCTAGACGTCTAAACTCTAGTCTAGTTAGTGAAGTTGTTTCAACGTGAAGTTGTTTCAACATGAAGTAGTTTCAACGTGAAGTTGTCACGACATGAAATTGTCAAAATATTGTCTATCTGGTATTTACCGTCTTAGCTCTAGTCGAATCAGTAACAACGTGAAGTTGCTACAACATGAAGTTATTTCAACGTGAAGTTGTCACATGACATTGATACAACGTTATCTATCTATTACTTGAGACTAAAACCTAAATAAACCTAAATTCTAGTCTAGTCAGTGAAGTTGTCGCAACGTGAAGTTCTTTCAGCGAAAATTTTTACAAACGTGAAGTTGTTTCCAAAGACGCGCTTTCAATATGAAGTTGTTTAAACGTGAAGTTGTCACGACATGAAATTCTCAAAATATTGTCTATTTAATATTTACCGTATAAATTCTAGTCTAGTCAGTGAAGTTGTCTCAACGTGATGTTCTTTGAGCGAGAATTTTTACAAACGTGAAGTTGTTTCAAAAGAAACTGTTTCAACGTGAAGTTATTTCTACATGAAGTTGTCACGATCTGACATTGTTAAAATATTGTCTATTTAGTATTTACCGTCTAATCTAGTCAGTGAAGTTATCACAACGTGAAGTTGTTTGAGCGAGAAAGTTTTTCGATGTGAAGTTGTTTCAACATGAAGTTGTTTATCATGAAGTTGTTTCAACATGAAGTTGTCACGACATGAAATTGTCAAAATATTGACTATCTAGTATTTGCCGTCTAAATTCTAGTCTAATCAGTGAAGTTGTCTCAACGTGAAGTTCTTTCAGCGATAATTTTTACAAACGTGAAGTTGTTTCAACAGCAACTCTTTCAACATGAAGTTGTTTTGACATGAAGCTGTCACGACATGACATTGTCAAAATATTGTCTTTCCAGAATTTACCGTCTAAACTCTAGTCTAGTCAGTGAAGTTGTCTCAACGTGAAGTTCTTTCAGCGAGAATTTTTATAAACGTGAAGTTGTTTCAAAAGAAGCTATTTCAATACGAAGTTGTTTCAACATGAAGTTGTTTCAGCGAGAATTTTTTTCAACGTGAAGTTGTTTCAACAGCAACTCTTTCAACATGAAGTTGTTTTGACAGCAACTCTTTCAACATGAAGTTGTTTCGACATGAAGCTGTCACTACATGACATTGTCAAAATATTGTCTTTCTAGAATTTACCGTCTAAACTCTAGTCTAGTCAGTGAAGTTGTCTCAACGTGAAGTTATTTCATCGAGAATTTTGTTCAACGTGAAGTTGTTTCAACATGAAGTTATTTCAACGTGAAGTTGTCACGACATGACATTGATACAACGTTGTCTATTTAGTACTTGAGACCCATCTAGACGTCTAAACTATAGTCACCTACATCTAGTTTCTAATTGAAATGTATTTAAAGTGAAAGGACGTACATGATAATCCACTCAAACTGAAAGAAATTTCATTAAATCTAAATCTAAATTACCCAAACTACCGTCCCATTTATTTAGTTTAGTCATTATCTCATTACGTGTAGTTGAACTAGGCGACGCGTGCCTTCGCCTATTAAAAGACGATTTCGCAGTTGTCCGGCTTGTGTGGCGCACCGAACCGACACACACACAATCGCCGTTTGTCGAAAGGAAAGCGGCGGCGGCCTTCTAATTAGTCTAAGTGCGACGCAACAAGAACGAATTCTTCCATTGTGCGCGGCTCCGACTTTCTCTAATTATCTCCAAGCGGCTGAATCAACGCCCGGCAGAAGATACTTAATTGAGATCTGAAGATAACAGCGATGGTAATTAGAAAAGCAACATACATTAGTTTTGAACGCGTGTTGGGATGTAACGCGAAGTTGTTTCAGCACGAGAATTTAGAACTCGTCTTGCGATGTGAACGATGGAGCGATTTGAAGTTGTTTCGGCATGAAGTTGTTACAGCACGAAGTTGTTGCCACATGAAATTGTTTATTATTACAAGTAGATTATTATATAATAAGATTTGAATGCGTGGCGAGTAGTTGTTTCAGCATGAAGTTGTTGCAACACGAAGTTGTTGCAACACGAAGTTGTTGCCATATGAAATTGTTTATTATTACAAGTAGATTATTATAAAATAAGATTTGAACGCGTGGCGTGAAGTTGTTTCAGCATGAATTTGTTGCAACACGAAGTTGTTGCCATATGAAATTGTTTATTATTACAAGTAGATTATTATATAATGATATTTAAACGCGTGGCGTGAAGTTGTTTCAGCTTGAAGTTGTTGCAACACGAAGTTGTTGCCATGAAACTGTTTATTATTGCAAGTTGATTATTATATAATAGCATTTGAACGCGTGGCGTGAAGTTGTTTCAGCATGAAGTTGTTGCCATATGAAATTGTTTATTATTACAAGTAGATATTATATAATAAGATTTGAACCAGTGGTGTGAAGTTGTTTCAGCATGAAGTTGTTTCAACATGAAATTGTTAGAATATGACGCAAAAATTGTTGGGATATGACAACACGCAACTTGATAATTCAAATGATCATTTGATAGTTAAGTAGATTATTGCTATTATTAAGACCAATTATTAGTTAACTCGACTTAGTCGACTAATAATTGGAAATAACAGGAAATCGTAAATGGGCGATGAGTTTTAGAAACTCTTGGTGGGAAATTTTCCTGGGAACTCATTGAGGAAATGAGTTTATCTAGTCGATCGATCAGATGTTAAGCTGAGATTGTTCCATTTCGAAAGTGGAATTAACGGTTTTGTCGTTGTTTCCTTTAGACACCGCGACGCCATTTTTAGCGCAATCAGATTAAACCGCCAAACAAACTAATATGTGCTATGGCCGATCGAATGGCGCCCCTCCCGTTGCGATCCCTCAATTCGTTTAGAGCACGCATCGTAAAACACATTTGTTTTTTTTTCACTTTTTGCTCAATTTTTTCTTTAAACTGTCGCAGATTGGCAAAAAGTCGCCGCAGTGGGACAAATCTTGCTGGAATAACTTCGGGCAAGTGTTCTAAAGAGAACGAAGCCAATTAGTGACCTGGAGCTCTTTAAATAAGTGTATGGCGTCCATAGAAGTGATTGCAAAATCGGTAAAAAAAAGTCGCACTAGGTGAACGGGACGTCGCAGGAAGGCGATCGAAGGCTCTAAAGACGGCGCCAGTCCCGTTCCAATCCCTCAATTCGTTTAGAGGACGCACCGTAAAACACATTCGTTTTTTTTCGTGTTTGCGCAATTTTCTCTTTAAACTGCCCCAGATTAGCAAAAAGTCGTCGCAGTGGGACAAATCTTGCTGGAATAGCTTCGGGCAAGTGTTCTAAAGAGAACGAACCCAATTAGTAACCTGGAGCTCTTTAAATAAGTGTATGGCGTCCATGGAAGTGATTGCAAAATCGGTAAAAAAAAGTTGCACTAGGTGAACGGGACGTCGCAGGAAGGCGATCGAGGGCTCTAAAGACGGGGCCACTCCCGTTCCGATCCCTCAATTCGTTTAGAGGACGCACCGTAAAACACATTCGTTTTTTTTTCGTGTTTGCACAATTTTCTCTTTAAACTGCCGCAGATTCGCAAAAAGTCGCCGCAGTTGAACAAATCTTGCTGGAATGGCTGCGGGCAAGTGTTCTGAAGAGAACGAACCCAATCAGTAACCTGGAACTCTTAAAATAAGAGAAGGGCGTCCGTAGAAGTGATTGCAAAATCGGTAAAAAAAGTTGCACTAGGTGAGCGGGACGTCGCAGGAAGGCGATAGAGGGTTCTAAAGATGGCGCCAGTCCCGTTCCGATCCCTCAATTCGTTTACAGGACCGTAAAACACCGTCTTTTTTTCACTTTTTACACAATTTTCTCTTTAAACTGCCGCAGATTCGTAAAAAGTCGTCGCAGTTGCACAAATCTTGCTGCAATAGCTGCGGGCAAGTGTTCTGAAGAGAACGAACCTAACCAGCGACCTGGAGCTCTTTAAATAAGTGAAGGGCGTCTGTGGTGATGGTTGGAAAATCGGTAAAAAAAAGTTGCACTAGGTGAACGGGACGTCGCAGGAAGGCGATCGAGGGCTCTAAAAACGTGGCACGTCGGTAGCTAAAGGATCCTTGAGGAATTTTTGCGAACTGACGAAAAATGCGCCTCTACGTTTAAAAACTCGTGATTTCAGGTTTTTTGTCTGTTGCGTCCGAACCTGGGGGAGTTGACTAGCGAAAATGGCATCGCACGTAGGGGTTCTTGCTTCTGAGAACGGACCCAATCAGTGACCTGGAGCTCTTTAAATAAGTACAGGGCGTCCGTGGAGGTGATAGCAAAATCGGTAAAAAAAGTTGCACTAGGTTAAAGGGACGTCGCAGGAAGGCGATCGAGGGCTCTAAAGACGGCGCCAGTCCCGTTCCGATCCCTCAATTCGTTTAGAAGACGCATCGTAAAACACCTTTGTTTTTTTTTCAGTTTTTGCGCAATTTTCTCTTTAAACTGCCGCAGATTTGTAGTCATCGCAGATGAACAAATCTTGCTGCAATAGCTGCGGGCAAGTTTTCTGAAAAGAAGGAACAGAACCAGCGACCTGGAGCTCTTTAAATAAGTGAAGGGCGTCCGTGAAGGAGATAGCGAAATCGGTAAAAAAAGTTGCACTAGGTGAACGGGACGTCGCAGGAAGGCGATCGAGGGCTCTAAAGATGTGGTGCGTCGGCAGCTAAAAGATCCATGAAGAATTTTTGCTATAAGATGAAAAATGCGCCTCTGAGTTTAAAAACTCGTGATTTCAGGTTTTTTGTCTGTTGCGTCCGAAGCTGGGGGAGTTAACTCGCGAAAATGGCATCGCTCGTCGGGGTTCTTGCTTCTGAAAACGAACCCAACCAGTGACATGGAGCTCTTTAAATAAATGCAGCGCGTCCGTGGAGGTGGTTGCAAAATCGGTAAAAAAGTTGCACTAGGTGAACGGAACATCGCAGGAAGGCGATCGAGGGCTATAAGGCCACGGCGAGGGAAAAGGCCACGCGTCAGTCGAGTCAGAACTGTTCATAATTTACGATTCCGTTGGGACCTGGCGATTTCGGCCGGACGCTTCCCCACACCGACCCCATAAGTTTGCAATACGAAATTGACCACTTTTCCGGAAGCCACGGCGAAGATGCCAAAGGAAAGTTAAACTTTCGTAACGTTTCCTTGTAGACGCGCGGTTAAAACATCAAACCTCTGCCGCCCGCGGTGGGTTAATTAAGCCAAATTAACACTTTTCAAAAAACCACATGGTGCGGTGCCCCAGGTGAAATTTGGTAAATGCCACGCGTCAGTCGACCCAGAAATGATTAAAATTTACGATTCGGTTGGGACCTGGAACCTGGCGATTTCAGTGGGACGCTTCCCTACACCGACCCCAAAAGTTTGCAATAAGAAATTGACCACTTTTTCGAAGGCCACGGCGAAGATGTCCAGGGAAAGTTAAATTTTCGTAATGATTCCTTGAAACGCACGGTTAAAACACCAAAGCACTGCCGCCCCCGGGGGTAAAATAAATCCAAATTTACCTTTTTCAAAAAGCCAGGTGGTGCGGTGCCCCAGGTGAAATTTGGGAAAGGCCACGCGTCAGTTGAGTCAGAACTGATCAAAATTTACGATCTCGTTGGGACCCGGCGATTTCAACCGGACGCTTTGCCACACCGACCCCAAAAGTTTGCAATAAGAAATTGACTACTTTTTCGTAGGCCACGGCGAAGATATCCACGGAAACCGACTAGTCCGACTAGACCGACCAGACTGACTAGGCCGACTAAACCGACTAGACCGACTAGACCGACAAGCCCGACTAGACCGACTAGACGGACTTGACGAACTAGACGGACTAGACAGACAACGCCGACTAGACTGCTATAACTTTCTCATAACTTTTGATCTAATTGACTGATTTTGTGGAAATTGGGTTTGTGAGTCTTGGAAACATTGAGGAATAAGTGTACTAAATTTAAAGTGCGCATCTAATAAACTAACAAAGATATTTAAGTCTGAATCGACACATTAGTTCTTTAGACATTCTTACCCTGCCTGGTTTTTTAGTAATAACTTTGGAACTAGTCGACTAAATTTGTTGAAATTAGGTTTGTGAGTCTTCCTAACATTGAGGAATAAGTGTACTAAATTTAAAATGCGTATCTACTAAACTACCTAGGATATATAAGTCTGAATCAACAAATTAGTTTAGACATTTTGACCTGCCTTTGTCTGCTTTTTTAGTCATAACCTTGGAACTAGTTGACTGATATTGTTGAAATTGGGTTTGTGAGTCTTGGACACATTGAGGAATAAGTGTATAAAATCTAAAGTGCGCATCTAGTAAACTACCTAAGATATTTAAGTCTGAATCAACAAATTAGTTCTTTAGACATTTTGTCCTGCCTTTGTTTGCTTTTTTAGTCATAACTTTGGAACTAGTCGACCAATTTTGTTGAAATTGGGTTTGTGAGTCTTGGACACATTGAGGAATAAGTTTATACAATTTAAAGTGCGCATCTAGTAAACTACCTAAGATATTTAAGTCTGAATCAACAAATTAGTTCTTTAGACATTCTTATCCTGCCTTTGTCTGCTTTTTTAGTCATAACTTTGGAAATAGTCGTTTGATTTCATTGAAATTGCGATTGTGAGTCTTGGACACATTAAGGAATAAGTGTACTAAACGTAAAGAGCGCATCTAGTAAACTACCTAAGATATTTAAGACTGAATAAACAAATTAGTTCTTTAGACATTTTGTCCTGCCTATGTCTACTTTTTTAGTCAAAGCTTTGGAACTAGTCGACTGATTTTGTTGAAATTGGGTTTGTGAGTCTTGGACATATTGAGGAACAAGTGTACTAAATTTAAAGTGCACATCTATTAAACTACCTAAGATATTTAAGTCTGAATAAACAAATTAGTTCTTTAGACATTTTGTCCTGCCTTTGTCTACTTTTTTAGTCAAAGCTTTGGAACTAGTCGACTGATTTTGTTGAAATTGGGTTTGTGAGTCTTGGACATATTGAGGAACAAGTGTACTAAATTTAAAGTGCACATCTATTAAACTACCTAAGATATTTAAGTCTGAATAAACAAATTAGTTCTTTAGACATTTTGTCCTGCCTTTGTCTACTTTTTTAGTCAAAGCTTTGGAACTAGTCGACTAATCTTGTTGAAATTAGGTTTGTGAGTCTTGAACAGATTGAGGAATAAGTGTACTAAATTTAAAGTACGCATCTAGTAAACTACCGAAGATATTTAACTCTAAATAAACAAATTAGTTCTTTAGACATTTTGTCCTGCCTTTGTCTACTTTTTTAGTCATAACTTTAGAACTAGTTGACTGATTTTGTTGAAATTGGGTTTGTGAGTCTTGGACACATTAAGGAATAAGTGTACTAAATTTAAAGTACGCATCTAGTAAACTAACAAAGATATTTAAGTCAGAATCAACAAATTACTTCTTTAGACATTTTTATCCCACCTTTGTCCACTTTTTTAGCCATAACTTTGGAACTAGTCGACTAATTTTGTTAAAATTATGTCTGTGAGTCTTATTAACATTGAGTAATAACCGTACTAAATTTGGATTGCGCATCTAGTAAACTAACAAAGTTATTCAAGATTGAAACTCTAAAATTGAAATAAAAATAAACCAATCTACATACCACGAGCACCTTCATTTCAAGCACGCGACTGTGTCTTCAGGCAAACACCACAACACCAACGAACTAAATGCTTGTTTTTGTAACTCCGCCATGGCTTTTATAGTGCCATCACCAACACCAAACGCGTACAGGAGGAGCCCCAAAGAAAGAAAACACAACGGCGCATTGTAATCACTGAACCCGCGGGGAAACTTATTAGACGACCGCCAAATCAAAGAGAGAAAGTGAACTAGTCAACAAGTATCAGACTAGATTAAGACAATTCGTCTTGTCTGTCTAGTCTTGTCTGTCTAGTCTTGTCTGTCTAGTCTTGTCTGTCTAGTCTTGTCTCTCTAGTCTTGTCTGTCTAGTCTTGTCTGTCTAGTCTTGTCTGTCTAGTCTTGTCTGTCTAGTCTTGTCTGTCTAGTCTTGTCTGTCTAGTCTTGTCTGTCTAGTCTTGACTGTCTAGAATTGTCTGTCTAGTCTTGTCTGTCTAGTCTTGTCTGTCTAGTCTTGTCTATCTAGTCTTGTCTGTCTAGTCTTGTCTGTCTAGACTTGTCTGTCTAGTCTTGTCTGTCTAGTCTTGTCTGTCTAGTCTTGTCTGTCTAGTCTTGTCTGTCTAGTCTTGTATGTCTAGTCTTCTCTGTCTAGTCTTGTCTGTCTAGTCTTGTCTGTCTAGTCTTGTCTGTCTAGTCTTGTCTGTCTAGTCTTGTCTGTCTAGTCTTGTCTGTCTAGTCTTGTCTGTCTAGTCTTGTCTGTCTAGTCTTGTCTGTCTAGTCTTGTCTGTCTAGTCTTGTCTGTCTAGTCTTGTCTGTCTAGTCTTGTCTGTCTAGTCTTGTCTGTCTAGTCTTGTCTGTCTAGTCTTGTCTGTCTAGTCTTGTCTGTCTAGTCTTGTCTGTCTAGTCTTGTCTGTCTAGTCTTGTCTGTCTAGTCTTGTCTGTCTAGTCTTGTCTGTCTAGTCTTGTCTGTCTAGTCTTGTCTGTCTAGTCTTGTCTGTCTAGTCTTGTCTGTCTAGTCTTGTCTGTCTAGTCTTGTCTGTCTAGTCTTGTCTGTCTAGTCTTGTCTGTCTAGTCTTGTCTGTCTAGTCTTGTCTGTCTAGTCTTGTCTGTCTAGTCTTGTCTGTCTAGTCTTGTCTGTCTAGTCTTGTCTGTCTAGTCTTGTCTGTCTAGTCTTGTCTGTCTAGTCTTGTCTGTCTAGTCTTGTCTGTCTAGTCTTGTCTGTCTAGTCTTGTCTGTCTAGTCTTGTCTGTCTAGTCTTGTCTGTCTAGTCTTGTCTGTCTAGTCTTGTCTGTCTAGTCTTGTCTGTCTAGTCTTGTCTGTCTAGTCTTGTCTGTCTAGTCTTGTCTGTCTAGTCTTGTCTGTCTAGTCTTGTCTGTCTAGTCTTGTCTGTCTAGTCTTGTCTGTCTAGTCTTGTCTGTCTAGTCTTGTCTGTCTAGTCTTGTCTGTCTAGTCTTGTCTGTCTAGTCTTGTCTGTCTAGTCTTGTCTGTCTAGTCTTGTCTGTCTAGTCTTGTCTGTCTAGTCTTGTCTGTCTAGTCTTGTCTGTCTAGTCTTGTCTGTCTAGTCTTGTCTGTCTAGTCTTGTCTGTCTAGTCTTGTCTGTCTAGTCTTGTCTGTCTAGTCTTGTCTGTCTAGTCTTGTCTGTCTAGTCTTGTCTGTCTAGTCTTGTCTGTCTAGTCTTGTCTGTCTAGTCTTGTCTGTCTAGTCTTGTCTGTCTAGTCTTGTCTGTCTAGTCTTGTCTGTCTAGTCTTGTCTGTCTAGTCTTGTCTGTCTAGTCTTGTCTGTCTAGTCTTGTCTGTCTAGTCTTGTCTGTCTAGTCTTGTCTGTCTAGTCTTGTCTGTCTAGTCTTGTCTGTCTAGTCTTGTCTGTCTAGTCTTGTCTGTCTAGTCTTGTCTGTCTAGTCTTGTCTGTCTAGTCTTGTCTGTCTAGTCTTGTCTGTCTAGTCTTGTCTGTCTAGTCTTGTCTGTCTAGTCTTGTCTGTCTAGTCTTGTCTGTCTGTCTGTCTAGTCTTGTCTGTCTAGTCTTGTCTGTCTAGTCTTGTCTCTAGTCTTGTCTGTCTAGTCTTGTCTGTCTAGTCTTGTCTGTCTAGTCTTGTCTGTCTAGTCTTGTCTGTCTAGTCTTGTCTGTCTAGTCTTGTCTGTCTAGTCTTGTCTGTCTAGTCTTGTCTGTCTAGTCTTGTCTGTCTAGTCTTGTCTGTCTAGTCTTGTCTGTCTAGTCTTGTCTGTCTAGTCTTGTCTGTCTAGTCTTGTCTGTCTAGTCTTGTCTGTCTAGTCTTGTCTGTCTAGTCTTGTCTGTCTAGTCTTGTCTGTCTAGTCTTGTCTGTCTAGTCTTGTCTGTCTAGTCTTGTCTGTCTAGTCTTGTCTGTCTAGTCTTGTCTGTCTAGTCTTGTCTGTCTAGTCTTGTCTGTCTAGTCTTGTCTGTCTAGTCTTGTCTGTCTAGTCTTGTCTGTCTAGTCTTGTCTGTCTAGTCTGTCTGTCTAGTCTTGTCTGTCTAGTCTTGTCTGTCCTAGTCTTGTCTGTCTAGTCTTGTCTGTCTAGTCTTGTCTGTCTAGTCTTGTCTGTCTAGTCTTGTCTGTCTAGTCTTGTCTGTCTAGTCTTGTCTGTCTAGTCTTGTCTGTCTAGTCTTGTCTGTCTAGTCTTGTCTGTCTAGTCTTGTCTGTCTAGTCTTGTCTGTCTAGTCTTGTCTGTCTAGTCTTGTCTGTCTAGTCTTGTCTGTCTAGTCTTGTCTGTCTAGTCTTGTCTGTCTAGTCTTGTCTGTCTAGTCTTGTCTGTCTAGTCTTGTCTGTCTAGTCTTGTCTGTCTAGTCTTGTCTGTCTAGTCTTGTCTGTCTAGTCTTGTCTGTCTAGTCTGTCTGTCTAGTCTTGTCTGTCTAGTCTTGTCTGTCTAGTCTTGTCTGTCTAGTCTAGTCTTGTCTGTCTAGTCTTGTCTGTCTAGTCTTGTCTGTCTAGTCTTGTCTGTCTAGTCTTGTCTGTCTAGTCTTGTCTGTCTAGTCTTGTCTGTCTAGTCTTGTCTGTCTAGTCTTGTCTGTCTAGTCTTGGTCTGTCTAGTCTTGTCTGTCTAGTCTTGTCTGTCTAGTCTTGTCTGTCTAGTCTTGTCTGTCTAGTCTTGTCTGTCTAGTCTTGTCTGTCTAGTGAATTGTCTGTCTAGTCTTGTCTGTCTAGTCTTGTCTGTCTAGTCTTGTCTGTCTAGTCTTGTCTGTCTAGTCTTGTCTCTCTAGTCTTGTCTGTCTAGTCTTGTCTGTCTAGTCTTGTCTGTCTAGTCTTGTCTGTCTAGTCTTGTCTGTCTTGTCTGTCTAGTCTTGTCTGTCTAGTCTTGACTGTCTAGAATTGTCTGTCTAGTCTTGTCTGTCTAGTCTTGTCTGTCTAGTCTTGTCTATCTAGTCTTGTCTGTCTAGTCTTGTCTGTCTAGACTTGTCTGTCTAGTCTTGTCTGTCTAGTCTTGTCTGTCTAGTCTTGTCTGTCTAGTCTTGTCTGTCTAGTCTTGTCTGTCTAGTCTTCTCTGTCTAGTCTTGTCTGTCTAGTCTTGTCTGTCTAGTCTTGTCTGTCTAGTCTTGTCTGTCTAGTCTTGTCTGTCTAGTCTTGTCTGTCTAGTCTTGTCTGTCTAGTCTTGTCTGTCTAGTCTTGTCTGTCTAGTCTTGTCTGTCTAGTCTTGTCTGTCTAGTCTTGTCTGTCTAGTCTTGTCTGTCTAGTCTTGTCTGTCTAGTCTTGTCTGTCTAGTCTTGTCTGTCTAGTCTTGTCTGTCTAGTCTTGTCTGTCTAGTCTTGTCTGTCTTATCTTATTTTGTCAATCTAATCTTATCTATGTAATCTTATTGCAATTGCAAAAAAACAACGATTGCAATTAGTGGAAGAACTAGTGCGGTAAATTCGTTGCTGCAGTCAAAAATGTGTTTTAGGCTCCGATTCGCTTCGCCCCCTTCAGTTTTGCATGTCTGCGCAAAAACAAAACCCGTTTTCGGGCCAATTTTTCGCACGGCGGCTTCGCTCAACAATTAACAATCTCTACATTTGGCAACTCGAACATTCTTCTCTGTCCCAACTCAATTGCTTCATCAATTGTTGACAGTCTTTAAGATTGAAACAACTTCATGTTGAAACAACTTCATCTTGAAACAACTTCATGTCGAAACAACTTCATCTTGCAACAACTTCATGTTGAAACAACTTCATGTTGAAACAACTTCATGTTGATACAACTTTATGCTGAAACAATTTCATGTTGAAATAACGTCATGTTGATGCAACTTCATTCTGAAAAAACTTCATGTTGAAACAACTTCATCTTGAAACAATTTCATGCTGAAACAACTTCATGTTGAAGCAACTACATGTTGAAACAACTTCGTGTTGATAGAACTTCATGTTGAAACAACTTCATTTTGAAACAACTTCATGTTGATACAATTTCATGCTGAAACAACTTCATGTTGGAACAACTTCATGCTGAAACAACTTCATGTTGAAACAACTTCCTGCTGAAACAACTTCATGTTGAAACAACTTCATGTTGATACAACTTCATGCTGAAAGAACTTCATGTTGTAACCGCTTATTTTTAAACAACTTCGTGTTGATACAACTTCATGCTGAAACAACTTCGTTTAGAAACAACTTCATGTTGAAAGTATTTCATGTTGGCTTCTTGTTGAACAACTTCATGTTGAAACAACTTCGTGCTGAAACAACTTCGTGCTGAAACAACTTCAAGTTGAAACAACTTCATGTTGAAACAACTTCAGGTTGAAACAACTTCATGTTGAAACAACTTAATGTTTGTAATAACTTGAAAGCAAATCGAATGAATTGCCTTGTAATTGAACTACGTCGCAGAAGTTATTAAAGCTAAGATGGTTAATCCGACAGAGTTCGTTATTAGAGTCGGAAAAAGTCTGGAAGTGAAGTGAAAATTTCTTAATGTCCCGAAGGCGGGCCATTAAATCAAGTTTACGGCCGTTATGAAACTCCGCTTAAACAGGTTCCTGGTGATAAGCCGTAATCGCTCCAATATGTAAATATCTGTATCATTAGATCCGGCGACGAAATCTCAAATCGCTTCACGTAAATCATGAGAACGACGAATCATTTTTACAACTCTTATTAAGACACTTCACGATGCATTGAAAAAATCTCTTGGTTCTTCGTTGTTGAAATTCTTATAATTTCCATGTTAAAATTCTCCCTCAAAGCTCGCTAGGTAATTGATATATGTATTCCAATTAATTTTGAAACGCTGAATCGATTTGTGGAAACTAGAATTCTCTGTGATAAGCCGTTCAAAAGTTATGACGCCGTGAAATTTGCGGAAAATGTGAGAAAATGTATTTCTTTAAAATCGTTATTTATCAAGTGAATAGAAAATTTCAAAGTGTGTCTGAAAATCGAGCGAAATTTCGCAAAATTTGCTCGCCCGTGCAAGACCTGGGAAACTAATTTATATTTTTGAGGAAATGATGGTGCGTCCGTAGGGAAATGAGCTCCCGAAAACGATGCCGTTTCGAATCCGTTTTTAACTATCTGCAACCGTTCTCGAGAAATAGACTTATGAAGTCAAAATTTAAATTCAGAATTTCGTAATAAAAAATTGAATATTTCCTAACAATTTACACATCAATTTGTTCGTCTTGTTGTCTAGTTTCAGTGTGCCGAGAATAGTTTAGTTAGGATTTGTAGTTTCACAGAAATTGGCAAAAAACCGAAAACGCACTTTTTTCCTGATCAAAACAATGGATTTTTTTCGCGATTTTTTTAAAAAAATTTTAGGGACTTTTCTTAGGGACATTTTTGAGGAAATGATGGTGCGTCCATATGGAAATGAGCTCCTGAAAACGATGCCGTAATCCGTTTTTAACTATCTACAACCGTTCTCGAGATGTAGACTTATGAAGTCAAAGTTTCGGAAAATTTAGATTAAGAATTTCGTAATAAAAAATTGAATATTTCCGAATAAGTTACACATCAATTTGTTCGTCTTGTCGTCTAGTTTCAGTGTGCCTAAAATGGTTTAGCTGGGATTTGTAGTTTCACAGAAATTGTAAAAAAACGAAAACTTATTTTATTCCTGATCAAAACGACGGATTTTTTCGCGATTTTTTCGAAAAATTTTTATGGACTTTTTTTCAGTTCATCCGAAGGAAATGGAAGTGCTGAAAACGATTATTCGGTTTATTTTGTTCAGTTGCTTAAAATAACCGAGATGTGGCATATTTTACACTTATTTTGCGAATTATGACCGTTTTCTCTCACTTATTGGAACTTTTTCCTACAGAATAATTTACTAGAATTCCTCACGCATCTTTTGAGACTAAATTTGTCGAAATCGGTTGAAAACTGACCGAGCGGTGAATTAAAATGTAAGAGTCCTCCGTCGGATCGATGGCTTGTACGGTGGGATTTTCTAAATGAAAACTTACCCATGGATAAGATACATGTTTTACGACTAATTTTGCGATGCTGAATCGATTGGTGAAAACCAGAAGTCTCTGTGATGATCCGTTCAAAACTTATTTCCGTAAAATCGTTATTTATCAGGGCATTGGAAAATTTCAAATTGCGTCTGAAAGTGATTTCCCTGCTGGTTCTAAATATATAATTTGCATTTTGCTGGCAGCATTCGTTCGCGAGACATGACTTGATACAATTGGTGTAAATCGAGCGAAATTTCGCAAAATTTGGTCGCCCGAGCAGATAACTGGGAAACTAATTAATATTTTTGAGGAAATGAAAGTGCGTCCATAGGGAAATGAGCTCCCGAAAACGATGCCGTAATCCGTTCTTAACTATCTGCAAGCGTTCTCGAGATATAGACTTATGAATTCAAAATTTTGGCAAATTTAAATTCAGAATTTCGTAATAAAAAATTGATTCTTTCCGAACAGTTTACACATCAATTTGTTCGTCTTGTCGTCTAGTTTCAGTATGCCGAAAATGGTTTCGCTGGGATTTGTTGTTTCAGAGAAATTGGCAAAAAACCGAAAACGCACTTTTTTCCTGATCAAAACGATGGATTTTTTTCGCAATTTTTTCGAAAAAAATTTAGGACATTTTTTCAGTTCATCCGAAGGGAACGGAAGTGCTGAACTCGATTTTCCAGTTTATTTCGTTCAAATGTTCAAAATACCCGAGATATGTCATATTTTACACTTATTTTGCGAATTATGACCGTTTCCTCTCACCTATTGCTACTTTTTTCAGCAGAATAATTTAGTCGAATTCCTCACGCATATTTCGAGACCAAATGTGTCGAAATCGGTTGAAAATTGACCGAGCGGTGAATTAAAATATAAGAGTCCTCCGCCGGATCGATGGCTTGTGCGGTGGGATTTTCTAAATTAAATCCAACCCTGGGATACGATGCATGTTTTACGACTAATTTGGCGATGCTGAATCGATTGGTGAAAACTAGAAGTCTCTGGGATGAGCTGTTCAAAAGTTGTGAAATCTGCGTGAGATAAAACAAAACGTATTTCCGTAAAATCGTTATTTATCAGGCTATTGGAAAATTTCAAATTGCGTCTGAACAATTTGCATATCAATTTGTTCGTCTTGTTATCTAGTTTCAGTGTACCTAAAATGGTTTTGCTTGGATTTGCAGTTTCACAGAAATTGGAAAAAACCGAAAACGCACTTTTTTCCTGATCAATACGATGGATTTTTTTCGCGATTTTTTCGAAAAAACTTTGGGACTTTTTTTCAGTTCATCCGAAGGAAACGGAAGTGCTGAACACGATTTGCCGGTTTATTTCGTTCAAATGCTGAAAATACCCGAGATATGGCATATTTTACACTTATTTTGCGAATTATCACCGTTTCCTCTCGCCCATTGCTACTTTTTTCAGCAAAATAATTTAGTCGAATTCCTCGCGCATATTTCGAGATCAAATGTGTCGAAATCGGTTGAAAATTGAGCGAGCGGTGAATTAAAATGTATGAGTCCTCCGCCGGATGGATGGCTTGTGCAGTGGGTATTTCTAAATTAAACCCTACCCAGGGATACGATACATGTTTTACGACTACTTTGGCGATGCTGAATCGATTGGTGAAAACCAGAAGTCTCTGTGATGAGCCGTTCAAAAGTTGTGCAATCTGTGTGAGATGAAACAAAACATATTTCCGTAAAATCGTCATTTCTCAGGCCATTGGAAAATTTCAAATTGCGTCTGAAAGTGATTTCCCTGCTGGTTGTAAATATATAATTTTCATTTTGCTGGCAGCTTTCGTTCGCGAGACATGACTTGATAAAATTGGTGTTAAATCGAGCGAAATTTCGGAAAAGCTCGCCCGTGCAAGAACTGGGAAACTAATTTAAATTTTTGAGGAAATGATGATGCGTCCATAGGGAAATGAGCTCCCGAAAACGATGCCGCAATCCATTTTTAACTATCTGCAACCGTTCTCGAGATATAGACTTATGAAGTCAAAATTTTGGAAAATTTAAATTCAGAATTTCGTAATAAAGAGTTGAATATTTCCGAACATTTTATACATCAATTTGTTCGTCTTGTCGTCTAGTTTGAATGTGCTGAAAATGGTTTCGCTGGGATTTGTATTTTCACAGAAATTGGCAAAAAAACGAAAACTCACTTTTTTCCTGATCAAAACGATGGATTTTTTTCACGATTTTTTCGAAATATTTTTAGGCTTTTTTTTCAGTTCATCCGAAGGAAATGGAAGTGCTGAAAACGATTTTACAGTTTATTTCGTTCAAATGCTCAAAATACCCGAGATATGGCATATTTTACACTTATTTTGTCATTTATGACCGTTTTCTCTCACTTATTGCAACAGAATAATTTAGTCCGATTCCTCACGCATCTTTCGAGATCAAATTTATTGAAATCGGTTAAAAATTGACCGAGCAGTGAATTAAATGGAAGAGTCCTCTGCCGGATCGATGGCTTGTGCGGTGGGATTTTCTAAATTAAAACCCTCCCAGGGATACGATACATGTTTTACAACTACTTTCGCGATGCTGAATCGATTGGTGAAAACCAGAAGTCTCTGTGATGAGCCGCTCAAAAGTCGTGCAATCTGTGTGAGGTGAAACAAAACATATTTCCGTAAAATCGTTATTTATCAGGCCATTGGAAAATTTCAAATTGCGTCTGAAAGTGTTTTCCCTGCTGGTTGTAAATATATAATTTGCATTTTGCTGGCAGCTTTCGTTCGCAAGAGATGACTTGATAAAATTGGTGTTAAATCGAGCGAAATTTCGCAAAATTTGCTCGCCCGTGCAAGAACTGGGAATCTAATTTATATTTTTGAGGAAATGATGGTGCGTCCATAGGGAAATGAGCTCCCGAAAACGATGCCGCAATCCATTTTTAACTATCTGCATCCGTTCTCGAGATATAGACTTATGAAGTCAAAATTTTGGAAAATTTAAATTTAGAATTTCGTGATAAAAAATTTAATATTTCCGAGCAAGTTACACATTAATTTGTTCGTCTTGTCGTCTAGTTTCAGTGTGCCGAAAATTGTTTCGCTGGGATTTGTAGTTTCACAGAAATTGGCAAAAAACCGAAAAATCACTTTTTTCCTGATCAAAACGATGGATTTTTTTCGCGATTTTTTCGCAAAAAAATTAGATTTTTTTCAATTCATCCGAAGGAAACTGCAGTGCTGAACACAATTTTCCGGTTTTTTCGTTCAAATGCTCAAAATAACCGAGATATGGCATATTTTACATTTATTTTGCAAATCATGACCGTTTTCTCTCACCTATTGCAAGTTTTTCCCACAGAAGAATTTAGTTCGATTCCTCACGCATCTTTCGAGACCAAATTTGTCGAAATCGGTTGAAAATTGACCGAGCGGTGAATTAAAATGTAAGAGTCCTCCGCCGCATCGATGGCTTGTGCGGCGGGATTTTCCAAATTAAAACCCTCCCAGGGTAACGATACATG